>CM065935.1:6250000-7500000 GCA_033459515.1 Theretra japonica
AACCCGCATTAGGCCAGAGTGGTGGACTATATGGCCTAACCACTCTCAATCGTACTCTCGATTGTAGAGGAGGCCCGTGCCCTGCAGAGGGTCGCATATGGGCTGATACAATACAAGACAAAATCCCATTTCATTGTGTGCTTGAATAAGAATCATTTTCCGTTGGTGTTTTTTTGTTAGTGGTTCCACAAACAAAAAATAGTTTTATAATTACAATAGTATGTTAAATATGGTAATGTTTTTTATTTCAGGTATGCCAATGTACAAAAATCCATTTGAAAAGGGCCAGCTTATTATTCAGTTCTTAGTTAATTTCCCCAATCGCATTCCACCTGAAGTAATTCCTGCCTTGGAGAACTGTCTCCCATCCAGACCAAGAGTAAGTATAATAAATAATATATTGCAACATACACATACCAACCATTTATATTTAGTGTATTATTTATTTATTTTAGATCAATTATAAGTTTAGAATAATGATAAAGTCAAAATAGCAAATCATTTTCTAAATGAAACTTGCTTGGTTTCAGGTTGAAATTCCAGAACTGGCAGAGGAGTGTCAGTTAATGGATCTAGATCCAGAACAACAGTCTCGTCGGCGACGCACACATCACGGCCACGCCTACGAAGAAGATGATGAGCATCCTGGAATGAACACGGTCCAATGCGCTACTAGTTAAAATCTTAGCACATAGTATTAAATTATCGATGGACCTTATCCATGCTATAATCGCCGTAGCTCTCAAAATATACTATAACATAATTATCTTCAATTAACTATAGTGACAATGTTAGAAGAAAGAGTAGTTGGATGAATATTCAATAATATGTTTAGACTATGCAAATAAGATGTTTCCAGAAGTAGATCTACTGTAGCCAATCAATGTTAAATTTTATTTAAAATTGTGGTAATTGTATTTTTTAAATTCTCTTCACTCTTTTATCCTTCAGCTTATAAAGTCAAGAGATACTATAAATCTTTTACTTTTCTTCATAGAAAATGTTATTTGTCAAAACTGCAGCAGGTCCATTGATCAACATCCATATTAATAATTTAAAAATTATAATTACTTACTGTGATTTTGGTTATCTATTTCTTTAGATAATTTAATTTATGTGTGCTTATAAGCTGGTATGTTTAAAATTATGTAATTACATGTTGTATCATTAACACTTGAGCATAGATTCCATTTTTAGTGTGTATGTTACAGCCAACTAACTTAATTAGCTGTTCAATCAACAGAGCCTAGCTTAAACAGAGCCATTCAACTAGTGGCCTGAATGTCATTCAGCCATTTGATCAAACAGCTAGACAAGTGAGGCTCTGTTTAGTAAAGAGGCTAGGCTGTTGATTGAATGGCTAATTAAGCTAGTTGGATGCGACATGTGCATTGTAATATTCATTAAAACATCATTGTCTTACTGAGGAACCCTCATTTATTTGCATCTTTACTATATAGATTGTACACATTGTACTATTTTGAAATTACCTATATACTTTTTATCCTTTTACCTCGATTATACAAATCTATTCCAAGAAATCCATCTATCTGTGATTGCATTCGGTGACTGGTATGGCTAAAATGCATTCAGTGTGTTATTGGCTTTGTTTTCCATTTAGTATAAAATAGAATAAATCTTTTCGTCTCAAAAGGTAGTTTAATTTTACTTAAATGGATATATACCTATATACCTGGATTTAAAAATCGATGCGCTAAGTAAAATGAATATTTTTTTTTATTGAATGGATTTAGTGTGCAGCTAGCGTCTCGATCTATGATGAATTTGCGTCAGTATATTAGGACCGCTATTGCTATGGTCTGTCGTTCCCATTGAGAAAGCTCATAGCACCAACCCAGTAACCAGTTTAATCGATAAGGACAATTATTGTGGCCGACCACTACAGAGTACTTAGCGACTTGGAGACTTGTCCTAAAAAATCTGTCACCAGAATTGATTCTCTCTTCAGCCACAGGAAGTTCACTGCTGAACATGGGCTTCCCCCATGGATCGCCACATGGACCTGTTGGAAGCGGCCTGCCTCCAGCGACTTCCTGCGACCTCAACCAGGTCGTCCGTCCGGGTAGGCGTCCGACACTTCGCCTTCTTGTTGGCCTCCACTTTAGAACCTTTAGGCCCCAGCGGTCATCAGTTCTTCGTGTCATGTGCGCGGCCCACTGCCACTTCAACTTGCTAACCTAAGGACTATGTCGGTAACCTTTGTTCTCCTACGGATCGCCTCATTTCTGATTCGATCTAGTAGGGAAACACCGAGCATAGCTCCATAGCGCGTTGAGTGACATGAGGCCCGAAATGAGAGTGCCACGTTTCGGTGCCATATGTCATCACTGGTAACGCACATTAATTTAAGACTCGTCTTTAGGCACTAAGGGATTTTGGACGAAAACACGTTAAGTAGTTCCCCGAATGCCGCCATCCGAGTTAAGATTTGACAATTGACCTCTGTCTCGAAGTTGGACCGGCCTAACCGGACTACTTGTTCCAAGCAGACATATTCGTCAAAAATTTCGGGTGTTGTTTCCAACCGCTTTCGAGGTGGGCACGACATGGACATTCGACGTTTAGCCATAAGATCGACGGTCTGAACCGAGAGTTTTTGCGGTCTATCTCTACGGTCAGGTCTTAAGTATTTAGACCCTATCGTATGGACCATGTTTAAGTATAACCTACCTAATCCTGCTCAACAATCTTATCGTCCGTCCTTAATAACGCATATTGAGGAAGTACCTATGTTGTGTGCTACCAGGGCCTGTCGTCGTCGGGGGTGGTAGCGGAGCTCAACCCGGGGATTCTTACCAGCATTGATAGTCTTAGATCCCACCTAAGAGCGACCTTCCCTCATCGAGTTTATAAATAAAACTTTTATTTTACGAAACAAGACAAAATCTATTACATTATGTTCAATATTATTAGCGCAATTTTCACGGTCATCTTTTTGGAACTCCAAATGTAGATGTTGAAGGGCCTATCCATTATCCAGTATTTTATTTTTTAGATCAATCAGATTTATTTCTTTTCAACCGACTTCAAAAAAAGGAGTAGGTTCTCAATTCGACTGTATGTTTTTTTTATGTTTGTTACCTCAACTTTGAGCCGGGTGGACCGATTTTGATTATTCTATGTTTGTTTGAAACCTGGTGCTTGTCATTTGGTTCTATAAAAAATAGTGAAGACATGATGAATATTTATTTATTTAATCCTTTACTGGAATGTAAAGAAACAGTTACAATAAAGAATTAGCATAATAAAAACAGTACAAGAGGCGGCTTTATCACACTAGGCAATTTCTTACAGGCAACCTTTGTATGGATATATAAATAGGAAAAATGAGAGGGTAGTCTTAGGGCTCATATACACGAGCGGCAAATTGCCAACGGCAGAGTCAACTGTAGCGGTCGACGCCTGTCGGCGGCAGCCGTCAACGCTTCAACGGCAGCCGGCGACATGGCAACGTCGAAGCTTTGCGGCAGCCGTCGTCTAATCTCTTTGTTTAGGAGCCAGTCGTAAAATGTATTCCGAAGAGGAAACACTCTTATTGCTATTACTCCATCGACGGCGACAAAAAAGAAAAAGGTCACGTGTAATGTGGGTTCAAGAAATATTAATGAATAGAGAACAAGATGGACATTTTTTTACACTTTATCCACTATTACGAAGAAACGAGCAAAAATTTTTCAATTATTTTCGAATGTCCATTGCTTCTTTTGACGAACTAACTGTTGTTTTGAAAGATTCAATATCTCGTCAAGATACCATCATGCGGAAACAGAAACGCACGCGCACTCCTGAACTATTCGCAGTCTAATGACAAAATGGCGTACGCGTCACGCTACAAAATCAAACAACTGCAAGCGTCGCTATTGGTCGACGGCTGCCGTTGAAGCGTTGACGGCTGCCGCCGACAGGCGTCGACGGCTACAGTTGACTCTGCCGTTGGCAATTTGCCGCTCGTGTATATGAGCCTTTAGATGTTTATGAAATAATAGGTAGTAGATTCAAATGAATAATATATATACACAAATATGATTTACAAATATATAAAAACATATATATTAAATTACACATAAATACAATATGCATGTTTATGTATTTTATATGTTTATATATACCTATACTTACATTTAACAAAGAGATGAATGCATAAAAGATATTCTTCAGCTACATTCTAGTTGAGAAAGGAAATGGTCTTTAATCATTTTTTTGAATGACAACAGTGTTCGTGCCCGTCTTATCATAACTGGAAGTAAGTTCCACTGTCAAACAGCTTCGACAGTAAATTATTTGTCCATGAAAACTGTGGAGTGCACGAGAAGGAGAGTTTGCGCAAGTGAAATCTTCGTGGCAATGGGTAGAAGATTGCTTAACCTTCGCAAAGACCTTGCCGAGCCAAACAGCTTTCTACTAAGTTCACGAAGCTGCAGATCCTAAGTGAGGGATCTATCAATAAGTAAACCTAGATTTTTAACTGTGTCGCTGTACGGGACGAGAGTGCCATTACAGGAGATAGCTGGTGGTAGGTTCCGTTTAGGGACCAGCTATGCCCCGCGATTTTACCTGCTTAGTTTTGTAGCGTGATATTATAAAGCTTATAGAAGACCAGCTGGCAGTCTATAATTATTGAGGTCGTCCAGCAGCTGCTGGCACCGACCTCAATAATTGTTAGCATATTTAGGTATCTCAGATGTATTAAAAGATTAGTTTTATTTCTTTTTTTCATTACAATTTCGAAGTCGCTTTAATATTTTTTTATTTGTTATTTTTTAGTACTTTTTATCAAGTCGGTTTTTTATTATTATCTATACGCAAAGGGATGGGATGGGGCTGGATTATAAGATTTGAGCGAGAAAGAGACGGGACAGGGCGGGATATAACGGGACGGCGGGAAAAGCCGTAAAGAGCATTGAGTTTGAATATAAATAAAATAATCATAACAATACAGGAATTAATATATTGCTGATGTGAACTGGACTAAAAAAGTATACCTGGGCGGAGGGCAAATAAAATATTTTTAAGCTCTTGATTTCAGGAAGGTGACTCATAAAAAGCCAAAATTGTTTCCAGAATTTAAGAAAATAATATTGGTGAAATTGAAGTATAATGAAGGAAGAAAAATGAAAGACATCAATTAATTTATGAGTTGTTTACCATAATAAAACATCATTTTAATCATTAATAGTTCTTATAATATTTCAATCTATACAGAAAGGCATATCCCTTGTTATTTCCTAGTGCCATAAAACCACTGTTAGGTGAAAAGTTCACTGTCTCTACTTGATGATAGTTCTGCGTGTGAATAGGAAAGTTTGCAAACACATGATATGAAGGTATATGTATAAGTTTTACTGCATTTGGATAGAATGATGATGATGCAGCAAGTATCTCTGTTGTTGCATTAAATTGGAGATTAGTTACTTTTGTTGTCAGGTTTGAGATTGTTTTCATTGGTATTGGTTCTGATGTGTGTAAGTTTGATGTTTCATATATATTGACAATTCCCTCTCCACTGCCAGTAACTAATAACCTTCCACAGGGACTCGTCGTTATACAAGAAGCTGTTACACATCCATTGTCAAAAAACTTTTTCATTGATCTATATGTAGATAAATCCCATACAGTAACTTCTCCTTGATCCCCATAGCTATACAAAAGTTTGCAGTCATGACTGAATGTCAGTGATGTCACATTTGTATTATGTTTTAATATCCTTAATAGTTCTTTAGATGCAGCACATATCAAATATACTTCATCAAGACAGTCAGATGTAGCTAAATATTTCCCATTAGAAGACATTTCAAAAATTTCTGGTCTCCTTGATGTGTGTGGCAACTGAACTAATCTGGGCTCAGCCTTTACAAGGTCGTAAACACAGTAATTGTGATTGTTTTTGGATGCGATGAAAGCTTCTGATCCATCAGGTGAAAAATGAGCTGAAGAAATTTTCCACTTTTTTAATTTGAAACTGTGAAGTTTATTATTTACATCACCACCAATAGAAAATAGAGATACAACACCAGACTGACCAGCTACTAATGACACACTCATAGTTGGGTGAAACTCTACACTTGTAATGGTAGGTCCTTCATTCTTAGTTTGCTCATTAATCCTTGGAAACCTTTTAAGTTCCAAAAAATCTTTAGGTAGGAGATCAGATTTCTTCTTATGTAAATGGCCAACTGTTCTTAAAATTTCATCATCACTCTCATCATCCTTTTTAATTTTCTTGTTCAACTTGGCCCAACTTGGAGTGCCCATTAAAGTTGTATATTTTTGTTGCAGCTTTTCTTTATAAAGTGCTTTACTGTTAACATTTGGTATAATATTGGCCCCAAAGTTTTCATCATCTTCATCAATCCAAGCAGGTTTTTGATATAATTCTAAATCTTCATGTTCACCAGGAGCAGGTATAACTTGTTTAAGTTTCTCTGTAAAATCCTCTCTTTTATTGAATAGTAGTTGAGACAACCTAAATGGGAAAAAAAAAACTTTATTACTGGCTTTTTTCTTTTTGCTTACATGAAATATAAATATAAAAATAAATAATTGTAATTATTTCAATATTTATTGTTGTAAATAATATACTTAGATGACTCGCAATAATGATAACAATTCTCATTATGCTTATTTACATACTTTCAAATGGAATAATAAAATATTAATGTATACAGAGTGAATTTTTCAAATGGGCGTGGATGGCCGAATCCGAAACTGAAAAATGCTAAAGGGAGTCACGAGCCCGATTTTAATAAATGCTAAAACTGAATTTTTAGATTTTTGATAAATTCGTATGTTTAGTGAGGTATCGAACCTGATGATTTTGAAAAAAAAAAACAAATGCTGTATTACTACATAATTTGATAATGTTCCTAATAAGGATCAAAAACACACGGCAAATTAATGGTAAGAGGTAATTTTTAGCAAAACAATATTTTTTCTTCCCCTATGTTGACACAGAGCGTCCCTGAGTTGGAAGTGGAACCAAGGGAAAATAACTCAAAGTTATTTGGTACTGTTATTTCTAACAGTTCTTTATAAATGCCTGCCTATATTAGTTAGCATTGATAAAGCTACCTCCTTGTTTATGATTATTAATATTTTTTTGAAGAAGATTAACAGTGAAGAAACCAAATGGTGGACATTTTTTTGGTGTAATATTACAGTGTGATTTTTTTCAAAATCATCAGGTTCTATACCTCCCTAGGCATATTGATTTATCAGAAACCTAAGTATACAGTTTTGGTTATTATCAAAATCGGGCTTGTGACTCCTTTCAGCATTTTTCAATATTCCTCATGGTTTCGGATTTGGTCATCCATGCCCACTTGAAAAAATCACCTGATCACATAATAGACTGACCAATTACAGTTTAAACACGAAGTGAGATAAGAGAACAAATAGATTTATTACAACACCATCTGTCTACCAATCTCAGAATATTTATGATGTCTTATTTATTATTATTAGGCTTAATTTATGTTTAAGTAATAAAGTGGGAAAGACGTAAATGACAAATCGTTTTTGTGATTACCAACAAAGAGCCTTTATGAGATAGGCCAGTCTATTATTAAGCATGCAATATTATTTCGTGTACTGTTAATTTAATTGAACTCATATGACTCCCGTCTTTGATACTGGTTGTCCCGTTTGGTTCTTTTACATCCTGTCCAGTCCCATATCATTCTATCCCATACCTTTGAGTATAAAGAGTAGCAAATTTACTTAATTCCTTTCTCATCCCATAACAACACTATATTTTAAGGTATAAAGGCATCTGTATTAATTACTATCTTTATAATAAATGTCATCAAAATTGGCCCAGCCGTTTGAGCATGAAGAAGAAACAAACACAAACTTCGCCTTTATAAAATTAGTAGGAAGTACTTACTTAGATTCATCTTCGTCTAATTTAGAAATTTTACGTTTCATCTTTAACACCAAACAATATATTACTACAAAAAGTGTTAATAGTTAATTCATAAAAATATTTGAATTTTGAGGTTATGATTTATACATACAATCCACAGATACAGTCAATTGACCACAGACTAAGCTGTCAACAAATGACATATGACAATTTTATTTTAATTAGCGATATTTAACAAAAATATACTTAATCTAAGTGCTATTCTAAAGCAAATGCTTAGTTTGAAAATCTCTGTATATATTAGTATATATTATTAATGTAAGCTATAATTTTATTAATTCTTTGTTACTGCCATCATCTATTCACTATCAGCTATTGTAAATTGTGAGTTGTGACGTCAATCGATGCGCAATGAGTAATGACAACCGACCGCTTTTTTTTTCATATCAATTGTAATTAACATGTCAATGTCAAGTTAAGGAAACTGGATATTGAGACAACGCAATTAACAGGATTTTGGAAAACAAAGGACCAGTAATGAAGGAAAGTGATAGGATTACAAGGAAAAAAGAAAATAAGTAAAATCAATTTTTTATGGCACTTTGAATGATAAACGTACATACAGTCTTATAAATATGATAATAATTAGAATATATAAAAACAAAAATGGATGTAGGAAAGGAATTATAAGCAATTTAAGAATAAGGAATAAGGTAAAGATAGGATCGCGTTTTATTACTTGTATTACGAATAAATAAATAGTTTTTATCTCCACTGTTATTATTTCCAATTATGACTCTGACTTTAGATTATCGGAGCAAAGGGTTCCTCACATATTGATATTGAGACCAATCGGAGCGATTAAAAAGTTCAAAATGGCGGCCACGATTTTCCATTCTGACTCTGAATTTAGATTATCAGAGCAAAGGGTACGTTCTTGTGTCCATATGTTAACCGCTTGCAGAGTCAACTAAAATTCTTACTAATATTATAAATGCGAAAGTGGCTCTGTCGGTCTGTCTGTTACCCTTTCGCGCCTAAACCACAGAACAAATTTTGGAAATGAACATAAGCTGCTTTTTTTGTTAAGAAAAGGCTAGAAGGGGTTGGAATAAGGGTTAACATTTTATATGGAACATCGAAACCGGAGTAGCTAATACTATGAAAAATTATATTTTAATTCCTTATTACAAACGAAAAATAACAGCGTGCAATAATTTTAGAAAAATAGTATTATGAGGGCGGAATAAGGGATGAAATATTAAACACTTGTCAGACTTCGTGGCGCAGTTGGTTAGATGCCGGTTGTGAAACGAGAGGCGGCTGGTTCGATCCCCACATTGAGTTTAAATATAAAACAGTACTCGAAATAATAATTTGTTGTTACGGATTGGACTCAAAAACTATATACACCCGGTTGAAGCCGAGCCGGGATGCTAGTAATTCATAGTCTGATTACAGTATGTGTGTGCCGTTCTATTAAAATGTATGGGAATACGTGCGTTATGAAATCATAATCTTAAATATTCTGATTCGGAATTCAAAACGCTTGTCAGTATCATTCTTACAGATCTGAGAAATTTATCTAAAAACATCAGAATGTGTGTGGAGCATAATGATATTGTATGGCATTCCGAGCTTTCTGAATAAATAATATGAATTCAGAGAACTATTCCGGATGTGTCAGGCCAACCTTAGCCAGTTTAAAAATAATTTAAAAGAATAAATTCGATTTAAGACCTCCAATAAAGTTGAATAATTGACTTTTTCCATTATGTAATTTTTCGGAAAAAAATGGAAGTTTTAGAAAAAAAAAATATTTTTCTGAAAATTACTTAACTATATATGAATAACGTTATTTTACTTTAAACTCTTTTTGTCAAATGTTTGTTTATTTGCTAATGAATTAAACATCCGTACTGTAAAGTACAAATTCACGGAAGGGATCCAAAGTAATAGCTGCCATTAAAAAAAAAAGGATTTAAAATTATTAAGTATTTTTATTTAGACGTAGAAAATACCAAATTGATTCAATAAACAAACAGTTTATTTGTATTTGTTTCTGTATTTCGATTCACCCCGTTTTTCAGTAAACATTTTTATGAAAAAATATCGGAAAAATATTTTGAAATTTTCCCATTTTTTCATGGCTCTATAGCTATATACATAAATATTTACTGAAATTGATAATTATTCATATCGATAGTGCCGTCTCTAGTCTATTGAGGGATCCCAGTTAATAGATGTCGCTATTGCTCACTGTGGTTTGATGGGTGAATAGTTTCATAAATTACGAAAAATAGACTGAGGTGTCGCTAGTTGCGTCTTCTATCTCTTTTTTTCACATAGCATTAGAGGAAAATGGAAGGGAACTTTATTGTATGTGTATATGTACAATCTTGCGTGGACATGTGTACTGTACGAATTCTTTCCTTTCATTCGTTATTTGCAGTGTTTCACTTTGTAAGCATCGCTTTTATTGCGATATATTTGTTTTTATGATAAAACAAGAGACTATAGTTTGGAAAGAAAGCATTAATGTGAAAATATGTGATTTGATTTCACTGTATAGAGCTGTGACAAATGTGTATACATGATGAGGCGGACACATCTCGCTATGTGACCTTTTTACATACTGTGGACTCTTTAGTGTACAATATGGGATTTCGTCAAAGATTATAAAAGTGTTAACCACTGCTACCCGTTTTTTCATGAGGTGACAATAGTTTTACAATGGGGTTGAAAAGGGCTCCGCCATAAAATCATCAACAGGGTCATTTGTCGATCATAAATCTTAAAAACTACAATTGATGGTTTCGTTCCAAAAAAAGGTAACAGTTGACGATGGTGAAACGGCCCCGGTACAAGAGGAGGCCGACAAGCGATGATTGGAGGGTCGGAAGCGATGCAGAGAGAAGTTCCAGCTGGTCCGTCGGAGGATCACGTCGCGGCACGCTCAGCTAATGAGCGGCAGAGTGAAGCGGCGTGTGATGTGTGTGCGCGATGTCGGGCAAGCCCGCGAGTGTGGGCGCGTCGCGAGCGGGTGTGGCGGGCTCGCCGCGCGTGCTGGTGTACGTGGCCGAGCCGCGCCAGCTAGAGGCCGGCGCCGCGGGGCCCGAGCCGCCGCCCGCGCGCCACCCGCCGCTCGACGCGCTCTACTTGCCCGATAACCTGCAGCCTCATCTCGCGCTGCCCCGGCCGCCCTCCTACCGGGCACACTTAGACAGGTCTGATCAAAGAAATCCTCCCAATCCTATATTCTACAAGCCACTTAACGACACTGAAGGCAAGCTGGGTGTTTATGGGCCTGCAGATAGTGTAGTACAGAGAGCAGACCTGTGTCCAAGTTCCCAACAGTGTGTCAAGGAGACCTGTATAAAAATTGATAGTCGAAATGCAAATCTTGGTGGTGCCCTTGCAAAGCGTGATTGTACAGACCAATTGGGTATAGATTTTTGTGGTGTAGAAACATTTAATAGCCGGCTACCTGTTGAAACCTTAGATGCAGCTACATATCCAAGATGCATAATTCCTGGGAACTCCGATAGTATTATGCATCCCCTGCAACAGGTAGAAATTCGGCATGGGCAAAATGAATTCAGTGAAAGTGTGACAGTACATAGTGGTGACATAGTGAACTGCAGTGACAGAGAATTATCTGTAGGAAAGGGTTTTGTGAACTATCAGTTTTTGGAACAGAGTGTCTCTCACCAGTCCATAGTGAATCAAAGCATAAGCATTCTGAATCAGCAAGTGGGTGTTAATCGTGGAATTATTAGTGAAGGTGATGGTGGCAGTGCTCCACAGCTTGTTAGGACTGCAGATGGTATGGTGTTGGCAGTGCTGCCTGCTCCAGTCATATCGCAGCCCAATGACTCAGGGGAGCCAGGCTCAAGGCAAACTGACTCTGCCCACACTGTAACAGTACCCTTGGGTTGGCGAAGGATTGTTAATGGTGTTTCAGTTCTCTATATAAGGTAACTATATTTTTATTAAATATGTAAAATATAGATTCAGATTAAATTAAATATGTAACTTTTTAGTAACAGCCAGATTATGCTTGCACTTAGGGGTCAGATATAATCAGATATGGATGGACATACTGGTATCATAAGTTGTGTAATTTTTATCACTTTATTCTTCTTATAAAAGATTATGATGAGAAATTAAAAATAATGCAAAGTATTGTATGGCATACACCATTTTGATCTAAACCATAAGGGGTTCCCATCCTCAGCAGTGGGTGGATTATGGGTTGTTACAGTCCTACTACTTTGCTTTGTAACATTTTTTATTCAAATTCACAGATAAATTAAATTTGAATGGAAAATGTTTAAAAGCAATTTTTATTAAATAATTTTCAGTTTTAGATTCAGAAGATATTTTAAAGTTCTATTATGAAATCCTAATATTTATAAAGATTTACCTGTGGTATGACATTGTAAAGTTGCTGTTCTACAAAAACATTTCTGGTATTTTGTAAATTAAACTAGTGAAAACAAATTGAAATAAATTATGATCCGAAACATAGCATTACATTAAAAAAAATCCTTATATTTTTAAATTATCTTAGTATGACTTGCATTGCACTGAATTACTTTGCATAAAAATAGGCAATAATGAATATAGTCATGAAAAGATGCAATTCTCTTTTTCAAAAGTCCGATTAGTGAACTATCTTGATCAAATTTTCATTATCATAACTTCTCAGATCTAATTGTATACCATGTAATAAATAGATCCTTTGGCCTATTGTGTAACAGTGAGATTCTTTACCATGGAGATTCTCTATAGGAATGTCCCACTCTTAGACTTAATTCTCCTTAGTTTTGATGAACAGGATAAATGAGCTTAAGTTACCACCTTGTAATACAGTTACACGGTCAATTAGAGAGGATAAATGAATAGAGACTAACCAAGCAGATATACAAGGCAAGTGTAGATGGAAGAGGTGGTAGGGTCAACTTCTCCGAACCTATATCTGCTAAATCAGTGACACCTTGAACAAGGGTCATATCAAAAGTACCTTGGACCAACAAGAATGCATGACAGGATTGATGAAAGTGGATGAAGTGAAAGTAATATGTCAGAATTGAATGCATCAATCAACTAAACCAATTCATAGTCTCTGCCTACCCCTATGGATTTCAGGTGTGACTATTATTTGAATGTAAATGTAAGAAAGTTATAAGGCATATAAATACACAAGCCGGCAGAGGTAAGACAACAGAAGTAAAATTATGATTTTTTCGTGAATAAGGATCCCATTTATTTGTTATTATATAGACTAAAAAGCCTCTCGTAGTTTCTGTTACCTACGACACAAGAATCTTAGGGTCTTTTAGATCTTAGGGTGCCCCAGATATCGATTTTGAGACAAAACGGAATAAAAATAATAAAGATTAAAATGGCGGCCATGTTTTCCAAAATTGTTCACACCATTATGTGTCGTTTGTATTATAAAGTTTCATAGACAAATTTGTAGTTGGTTTCGATTTTGAATATAACATTTCAACCCTTATTTTAACTGTTATAAAGTAAATTTTAAGAAAAAAATGTATGCTGTTATAATGGTTTTTAAATGAGTTTCTAAAGTGCCAAGTTTGACATCTGTAACTTCAACGGATTAGATTTTCCATACAAACTTTCATCCTTTATTTCATCCCCTTCAAGCCCTATCTTCACAATCAATGGTAGCCTTTGTCCGTCTCTGTGGTTCAATTATATCGCAAATTTCATCAAAATCGGTTCAGCCGTTTTAGCGTGAAAACGGAACATACATACGTACATAATTACATACATACACAACTTCGAATTTATAATAGAATGGACTAGTATGGATAATTTCATATATTCGAGTCTACAGGCAATTTATAGTATGTATACAAGGTTAGTCATAACGGTATATAAAACTGAAAGGGGATGCTATACTCATCATAATGAACAACTTTTACTATGGGGCCAACCCTGAAATAAAATAAAAAATCAGCTGTTCCATACAAATATAATATATATATATATATACGCAACGAGAAAGTTATGGAGTGAAAATAAGCCCGATTCAGTACCCAGTCTTTGTGCTACCCCTGCAGTTTTCGTTTAGTAGTGCTTTCAACAACCCTACACGTTTCATCGTCATTCCAAGAACTGACAATGTTCTATTTTCTTTATTTATTTTTTCTTCGTTTGCAATATGTAGGTGTGTTACTGAAATCGTTATTAATTTCTTATAAATATCGCATTCAGATATTTTTTCAAATATATATTTTTAAATAGCATCATTTTAATCTCGCCTGTATCCCTGAAGCGGTAGACAAAAGTACTGTTGTGTGATTTAAGAGGAGACAGTTTTCTTTACCATTCCTTACCACCACTAACTAGAACCATGAATTGTTTCCTGTGCAAACTTTTATCTCCCGCTCCTCTTAGAGGGCAAATGTAGTAATATAGTAAATACTACAACCTTTAAATCCCGTACGCCAGCCTACCAGTTATTATATCTTAGGAATTTTCACGCTCGTTAGCACAGGTGAATGATTTTGCAAGTTTGATGAGGAGAGGCGGCACAGATGAGAAGTTTCTCAATTCGACTGTAAAATTTTTTAAATGTTTCTTACCTCATAATTCTGAATTGGATGGACAGATTTTGATTATTTGTCTTTGATTGAAAGCTGGTCATTTGCTCCCATTTGGTATCATTTGGCACCGATCTCAAAAATTGTTGGCATATTTAGGTATTTTAGATGTATTATAAGATTAGTTTTATTTCTCACTTTTTAGTACAATTTCGAAGTCGGTTTAATTTTTTTTTATATCTGGACTTTTAATTTCACTTTTGATTCCACATTTCACATTCAAGCTCGTAATATAATCAACAACAGCTATGCTTCTAGTGTCTAAAAAGACTAAAGTTATGTCATAAGTGGTAAAAAATGTACTTTGCATTTAGCAAATATAAAATACTTGTAAAACGTATTGCAAATAAAATACAAAATGTTTTTTAAATGACTCCTGTCACCCACAGTTTGCCGAGCTTATTTTCGAGCAAGAAGTGATGGGAGTCGAGGCTATGGCGATAATTTATATAATGTTTATTTATAATTTGTGTTTACTGAAATGATAATTTGCAAGACATATTAAATTTAGCAAAGTAATAGTTATTGGATCAATTTGTTTCAACAATGTAATTGGTTAAAGATACATAGTTTTGCGGTAATTAAAACCTCGGCGACGGACACACGAGCAAACGAGCGGCGCAGATCGGCTGTTAAGCTAAATCAATCGGGCACAAGTGGACAAACCAGTCCGGCAGCTGTGCGCTCCTCAGATATGGTATAAGTGACGAAAGATACTCCGAAACCACTGTGTTTGCTTTCTACCAGTATATTAAACTGTCTTCAATCGATACAGCTTACTATGGTCAATTAGTTTTTTACAAAATTAGAAAATAACAATAAAATATGCGCTTTTATGTTTCGTTTCATTCATTTAAAATGTGTGTTTACTTACCAGATAGCTATTATATTGTGTCGGAGTTTTTGATTCATCATCCATAGTTTTTTACTTAGTAAGCATATAAATATATGTTCTTACAACCTATGCAGTCACCCTCAGTTACGGGGATGTCTGTGAACTTATTTACGTCTATTGTCAAATGCAATTGTTGAAAAATGCATGTATTAATATTATAATTGTAATAACAGCCTCCGTGGCGCAGTTGGCTAGATGCCGGATGTTAAACGTACGACCGTGGATGCGTTCTTTGCAAAAAAACAAAAAATATGTAATTCATAAGTATTTGTTTCGGGTCTGCGTGTTATAGAATCGAAGTCATTTCTGTTTTCTGTTACCGTTGTCACAAGACTTTGTATAAGAATCTGAGTATGGGGTCAGGATTAGGTGTGTGGCTGATGGGTGTATTTAAACAGTCTATTTTATACTTTTTATTTTATTCTATAGTTTATTAAGATAATGTTCGATTTGCTTTGTAACAACAGTTGTTGGAAAGTGCACATGCATACATACGTAAACTCACGCCTTTTTCCCATAAAGGGTAGGCAGATGTGCCATCAGGAGAACCACGTTTCGCCTTGTGTGTTCCGTCCCACGATGTGACAGGGTCGAGTCTATCGCCAAAGCGGGCACACATTACCGACTCCAGGCTAATCTTCTTCTTCTATACATATGATAAATTTGTGACCGATCGATGTCTGTACATGGATGATATTGGAGAAAATCTAATATGGGAGGACTGTTTGAACGTAATAGAACATGTGCGGTTGTGCGCGATGAACTCAGCGGCTTAACGGATTTCGATGAAAGGTATGGAAGTAGCTGACACCATGGATTAACATAAAAATTTAGTGATCCCGTGGGATGAGGCAGGAATTCAGATGTATTTGTTACTTTTTTATATTCAAAGGGATGGGATGGGGCTGGATTGTAATTGTTGTTGTAACAAATCTGACTGAATAGAAAAATCCAATATTTCTTTGCCTGATCCGAGGTTCGAATCCGAAACTTCAGCGTTGCAATCGTACCGTAGTACAACTGCGCCACCGACACGGTCGGCACTGTACAATTTATGTACATTAAATTACAAACATACTTAAACTAGATCTTCACAAAACAGATCCCGTACCAAGTATCACCGACGTACCAAAGTATCAAAGACGTACGACCAAGTATCAAAGATCACCGACAAAATATTTTGGTATTTTTATAATGCAATGTTAATCGAATTTTGTAACATTACGGGCATATTTTTTTATTAAAATTTCATTATAATTCTCACTTTACTTGTTTATTTCTGTTCATAGAGTTATAATCTTTTCTTAACTTTTACCTACCAATAGCTTCAAGAATTAAATGACACGCAAGAGGCCAATATATGAAACGAATCAGATTTTTTAGTGACGTACCCAATTATTGTAACACGACCAGGTGGTACGGCCAGTTTAGTCGTTTTGGTGAGACTCGACAATAGGCTTATTGAAATAAAAGTGATTTACGTTCTACATTTTTCTTTAAAAAAATATTTTTCTGTGTCGCTTAGTGAATATGTGGATTTCTCTCGTCTTTGTAATGGTTGCACAATGTCTGTCGTCAACGACCATATGAAAAGCTCTGATTGTTTCGGACAGATTTGATGGGCGTCACTCGACAATGGATCTGATTTACAATTTGTTCCAACTTTCTTTTAGTTGAGCTTAACAATAGTAGGTACTAAATCTTCAGTTACCACCCACAGGGTGTTCGTCGCCTCTAGAATTTGCACGTTTCGGACTGTTGTTGTGTATGTTATTATGTACACAATATAGTTATATTGATATAAACTCATCGGCATATTAATAAACAGTTGTAGAAGTCTCATTTAAAGTTATACAACTGCAAACGGCTTCGAGGATCCTAAAGGAAACAAAAAATATATGAACTCTACCTGCGGTCGCTCGCAGTCAGTAAAACTTTTACAATGTTCCTAATTTGAGATTTACGATTCCATTCAATGATGAATGGCTATTGTGAAATATAATATAATATTATGTTAAAAACAACCGAACGCACTTTCTTATGCCTAATATTTTAAATTGTTTTATTGGTCTGCAATCCTATTTCTGCTGTAATGGTATAGGTCGGTATTATAACATTAACTTCGCCACAGAGTTGCGTTTATGGTCAAAAGCTAAATACAGGCATAATTACATAATAACCGAATTCGTATATTTATTTTCGTTTTTTAACCGTTGATTGTATAAGATAGTGTTTACGATTATAAAGAGGTATAACCGAAAAAAAAAATTATAGTACTTGTAAATATTTATAAAGTGACTGTTTTTCCCTTTTATCGTGATGGATTATTTCTGTATATTATTTATAGCTTTTTCCCAGTACTGCATGTACTGAATCGTACATGTATGTGCATTGTGCACTGTGCAAAATATGAATATATTTACTATGAAAGAATCGATACCTGTAAATTGACTACATTTACTAGTTAGCAAGATTACTTCGGTGAGAGGTGTTACTATTGAAAGTTTGTTACTATTATTGCACGAGAATTCTAAGCGCAATAATGACAATGGCGCCGAAAGGTAAGATCATACGACGTTGACCTCCGCATCGCTTCGACGCGGAAATAATACGAATTACGTAAGCCAAGTCGAACATTTTTTATTGCTCTATTAAATGAGGCACGCCGCCGAAGCTGGGTGGAGAACGTCTTAACAACAAATAAATGAATTTAACATTCATGATATGAACATTAGTCCTATTGTTTTAGTTATATACTAAGTCATAACGTGTATTGTTGCAAACTGGTGAAAAATAAGTATCTAAATTGTTTAGCATTAACTGTTATTACTGATGATACGTACATGTGTCTGCTGATGTGCTACATGTTTATTTTTAGACTGATCTGCAGGAAAACAAGTCCGAGAACTAAGTGAGTCCTCGTTCAGTTGAGAGTTTGTTTTTCTGTGCGTGTGGAGTCGTCATTAATCTTGTAGCACATTGTAACAAAGACTGATAAATAAACAGTGATGTCGAGTAGCGTAGAAACCGGCGCAAGAGTATTCCGGATGCGCCTGCCGCCTGCTCACATGGGCTCCAGACGGACGAAGCAAAACGAAACATGCGTTCTTAATCGTTCCCACAGAAATGTAGCCGAGGCCTGAGGAGGGGACCAAGTGAAGGTTGCAATGCGAATCTAACAAAAACTATTTAAAATATTCCTATAAAAACTAGGCGATGTTACACGTATTGCAACATTCAAGTGAATTATTTATTTGTTTTTCGATGCGATGTTTCGTTTCGCTCGGCATGTGGCAGGTGTTACTTGTTCACTTGTATACTTGAACTCAACTGGACAACATTTTATGCACTCCTTTAGTGATATGCCTGCCATAAACTTAAAAGAAACAAATTGACGTGTATATATGACAGTATATTCTAACGCTATGACACCGTCATCATAAAAAATATTTTATTATTTCGTATCGATTTATTAGTGTGTTACGTTGCATTGTGTAAATAACGTTTGGATTGGCTTTCCACTTTGTAGTGTATTCAAAATTAGTACTGAGAATTAAATATAATCGTTGCTCTCCATAAAAAAAACCTAAGTGTGGCTTACCTTTAGGAGTTTTCTTGTTTTTTATTGTTATTGTAAAATGTTAGGAATAGAAAGAAGGTAATAAAATATGTTGAAAGTAAACACCATTTTAGGCTATTTAAATTGTTATTAGATATAATTTTAATGACGATGAGCATTTTTCACAAGAACCATAGTCCATAATAATTGCAGAGTTTTACATCACGAATGGGCTCGGCACCTTTATGTTGATGTAATGCATAGTGACAATAGTTTTGATAGTTTCAATATTACCTGGAGAATGTTCGCAAATCGTCGAAGGTAACACGTAGTTGGCGTGCCAGTGCCACACAGCCTCGGCCGTTCACCTGCTTCTAATTCCAAGCAACGCTGTGCACCACCACTATTAAAGGAGAAAACCAGATTCTCATAATTAGATATACATATCTTGTAATGTAAAATTTATCAAATTGTGATGTTGTTAGGCTATGTGTTAATAGACTACTTGACTGGTTTCTGGAAACCATCTCACATTATGAAGCGGGGTCTACAGATGTTACAAATGAAGGTTGTTTTTAATTAATTTATTTATTTAATTGAAAAATAAATTTACAAAATACACTGCTTAATTAAACTGTCAAAACGCTCTGTCAGGCAATATGACATCCATGTCGTCACCCGTCTGTAAACATCCGATCCACAGATTCGTTCTGTTCGCATTCTCTCATTCCACTTTTTAGTCTGTGGCTCATTCCCAAATCAACATTCAAGACTTTCTGGTTAGTCTGTGTTCAAGACTTATGAGCATTCTGTTGTTAAAAATAGTTAGATATAAATGTGACTTTAATTTATTAGAAATAATGAGTTACATATGGTGTGTAGTACCATAATACAACAATAAAGCCGCCGATTATGTTCAACTGTGCTTTTCTCTTTTTACATGTATTTATATTGGACGTGTTAAAACTATTAGATTACTAGTATAAATGCTTGTTGTTAATATAAAAAAATATATCTCAAACGATGCGATACATATTTTTAAATTTTATTTCGCTACACGCGACACGAACGAATGAGTCATTATTTTGTATACTGTCAAGGCTTAGGCTATTGCCTAATATAATATGGTGTTTATGTGACGTGTTTAAGCTAACGTAGGCATGTCGATTCATTTTAAAAAATATCGATCTCCGATTCGATTCAAATCGGACATACTAGAATCGATTCTTGTTTAAATCGAGCATTAAAAGATCGATTTTCGATTAATCGAGCCAATTTCAAACATGATTAATTGCCTAATAAAGATACAGGACATTATTGATGATCATTTACTGCAAATACAAGTAATTGGATAGAAGTATTATTAAATTAATAAACATAATATCACGCCTATATTCCTTCGAAAGAATAGTTAGAGGTGTGAATTGAACCCAGGATCTTTTGCTCAGCAGTAGTGTTTGCGACCACTAAACTAATGTGGCAATTTAAATTTCTAGTCGGTTAATAAATTAATCAAATTTTAAGTTTATAAAATTTTATTAAAGTTAAATACAAATTTAACAAGAAATTATATTTCCCAGTATTTTAAGTCGAGTGACTTTAAAAAAAGTAACTTATCTAATCGCTCAGGATCTAAACGACTCCTTTCGTCAGTAGCAATATTTCCCGCAACAGAAAAAAGCCTTTCAAATGGAACAGATGTTCCAACTATGCAAAAGTATTTATTGGCAATCGGCGTTATTGAGTTGTACAACGAATTTCTTTGGTGATACCAATATGTAATAGGAGCCGTCGTTTTAAAGTCGACGACAGGCTGTGTTAAATAATGTTTCAATTCGTCTTGTAAACCTTGTCCTTCAGTTTATGCTTGAAATAATTGTAGCTGATTTTTTACTAATATGTTATGGAATTCCCAAATGTTAGATTCTTCAGGTTCCTTCAGCTGGCATTCCAAATTATTCTCTGAATCTTCATTACTTAATTTATTCTCCAATTGTTTTTTTGAAGCTACAATCATACTATTAATTTTATTTTGAACAAGTACTACCAGTTGCTTTTGCGTCCCGACAACAGCAAAAAATTAAAAAAACTAAATACCGCAGCCAATTGAGGAATATTATCGCTAGTTCTTTGAATGGATCGGTCCGATTCGGGACTCCCGAATCGGGAGGTTTATGAATCGATTCATTAAATCGATGTAGGGTTCAAAATCGATCTAAAAAATCGATTATATTACTCTAAATAATCGATTTTTCGATTAATCGATTTTAAATCGACATGCCGAAGCTAACGTTTTTTTTTATTTTCATTATTACAAATAAATGGAACGCTTTCGTTAGCTATTGTAATTTTAAATGTAAACTTTCTCTGACGACATTCAAATATTCAATGTATTTGCATAACTTTTTTTTGCAAAGAATTCTTATGGTTAATTTCATTTACACAACTACAGTATTGTAATATGTTCGTACTGTTGGCGTTTGGGTACAGATAGCGCAACTTCTTTACTGCGTGCCGGGTTAAGAGTCCTTTATTGAGCGACCCCGACCCATATCAACCTCGCTCCCCGCACATGAATAAATAAAAGCTCAATTTGTGGCTCACGCGTTTAACCGACATCCATCGATATAAACATTTCTGGTATAAAATGACCTTTGCTTTAATCAAACCTTTAATTATTTTCGTCTAAAAGTGGGGTATTTGATTTGATCTAAGATGTAATATCTTTCGAGTTTGTGAAAGTTGCAAGTCTTTAATCCGCTGTACATATATCACCTATGATATAATACCATCTATTGTAAATGAAAAGATAATGCGTTTTGGTTGGACTTTCTAGTAGGTATTTTTTATTATTGCAATGAACAGCGAGACGAGCATGACATTCGCCTGATGGTAAGCGATACGATCACTCACGGACAGTAGCAAAACCAAACAACAAAATGAATTACAAAGCAATGCTTGGCATTCCACTGCACTCGTCATCCTGAGACATAAGGTGTTAAGTCTCATTATGTCCAGTAGTTGCGCTGGCTACATTGTCCTTCAAACCGGAACACAGTAATGCGTTTACACCACTGTTTGGCGGACGAAATAGACATTGCGGTGGTTCCTACCCAGGCGGCCTATCGCATATGAGAGATTAGTACATTTGTAGATATTCCTTAACTTCGGTGTCAATTTTATGTGACATTTAATTGATTGTTATGTTAAAAGACAAAATTGTTTATCGTTAAAGTACCATGTTGCAGAGATTTTCCTACTACATTATTTTATACGCAAAATTCGCAATAGACGTATAGGGATCATTTTTGATGGATTTGTTACTCATATTATTATATTGTGTTGGTTTATCGTACTTCATGCATAACTTTAGGAAAAAATCACCGTAGGAAAACGGCAGATCATAGTAATCAGATCTTAGGAATCCAAACCATACGAAGACTCTATAATGGTATTGAATTATACACGGTGCCATAATCCATCAAAACTGTAACACTCTAAACAGAAAACACCAATTTCTGTTTTTAAAATGAGGAATGTTTCCAATGTTTAATTTCGAACAATATACGCATTCCGTGCACTTTTCGGATCTAAAACAGTACTTTTCGAATTAGTTTTTATCCATCAAAACATTATTTGAAAGAAAAATTAATTAGTAATAATTTACGAACGTAAATTTGAAATAATTGTATTCTACAACCTATTCTGAATTCTTGTATTGTGTAATATTTGATAAACTTGTGTTTTTGTACATTTTACTTAAACAACGGAATTGGTAACATTTTGATAATAACAATAATGGTGATTAAAAGCAGTCTAATTTATTCACTGTGGTTTATAAAATACGCGCGGGCTGCGTGATGTTGTAAACTTCCAGTGAGTCATTTAGGGAAACCCTTCCGTGACTCAACTTGTTATCGTACGGCTGGCATCGACACTCACCCGTTTTGATATGGCTGATATTGTCGACAAAATTGTAAAATTGTTTGTTAACCACAACTTCGGGTTAAGTTCAATTTATTAAGTAAAAAGTTTAATTTATTATGAAGATGTTAAAAAATAGGACTTGGAACTTAAGACCATAAAAAGAAAAATACCAAATGTAGTAGCATTTTAGAAGCTTTAAAAAATGCGCTAATTTTTGTTAGAATTTGCCACGGACAGTATAGTAATTATTTTTTTCAGTATAACGTGACAAAGTTGATTAAAAAATATGGTAATAAAAAATTCCATCTATGAGGAATTTTATCATAATTCTCGATAATTAAACTTGCTTTCATTTAATTTGGTATGTAGTTCTTAAGCTTATCTATTTAACATTGCAAAACGTCAATCTATACAAATATATAAAGCTGAGGAGTTTGTTTGTTCACGATAATCTCAGGAACTACTGGTTTGAATTGGAAAATCCTGTTTGTGTTGGATATGTCATTTATCGCGAAAGGCGAAAAGAAACATCACGCTATGACAAATAGCTGCTCCTATTTGTCATAGCATAATGCCCTGTTGAGCAGTAGTGAAAAATGTTGCACAAACGAGGAAATTTTATTCCTTTTGAGAGCTTCCGTTGCGCGCGCTGAATAAAGGGTTAAGTTACGCAACAGTCATATTATATGACGGAATTGTTCATCTTAAAAAGGTCTAAAAAATCCGCGATAGCGTATGTCTATCCATTTGGTTTGCCTTACTATTTTAGAGATAATCAGATTTGTTTTAAAATAATGCATTATTTGCGGATGGGTTATTATTCCTAATACTTTTATTATGAGGAATGAGAAAGAAAGGATATGTAAAACGGGACGTGACCATTGAAGAACATATTACGTAAACAGATTTGTGACAATTATTTACCCCCTCATCTTCCTTGTCAGCAAAAGTAAGAAAAGCTCTTAAATGCTCCCTCTTCCCATGCTTACGTAAACATTGTAATATACATTTTCTTTTAACGTATTCTGTTTTTTATTGATTTATGAGCAGCCGTGATAATTCTAGAAAAAATAAAAAAATAAAGATCGCGACGAATTTAGAACGTCCTCCATTTTTTTAAGTTGGTTAAAAGTTAGTTTAGTTAGTTTTTAGTTTTTTTTAACAGATTTAGGATATATGACTTTAACGCACATAGTTTCATTTAAACAAACTTTATTCATAGGGTATATTATAATCTTAAGTAATATTACGAACATAACAATCTTCTTTTTTGGTATAGATACATATTAATTCCAATTAACAGTCTTTAGTTCATAACAGCCGACTCTATAATTCTAAGTTTTCGATGATATTGGATGTTTGCTGCTCAATGTTGTGCGTCTGCTCACTTTCATCCGCTCTTGGAATGTCTATGTCGTTCCCATCGAGCCATTCTACATCGTGGTGCTCTAAATTTTGAATAATGCACATCAGTTCATTAACACGACGAGCAGCGACTCATAGGATTATTTGTGGGAATCCCAAAAATGCGTTTCGTTTTCAAACATAGACAATGTGTGGGTTGTACACATGTGAATGTGTAAAAAAATAAATAACTACTGCTGACGTAATCACCTTCTATAACCCCTCCGCCCCCATGTCATCAAAAATAAGCAAAGCAAAGACAATAATTTATTATTTCTACAATTTATTATTTTAACTATGGTCCGGCCCGGCCCGGCCTCGCCCGGTCACTTTTTGAATTCAGTCCACATCAGACGCATATTATTTCGGGTACTAACTGTTTTATATATAATCTCAACGTGATTGCCGCCCTCTATACTGCTTTTCTTATTCCGTCCCGTTACGTCCTGTTCCATGACTCAAGGCATGTAATCCTGTCCTCTTCTATCCCATTTTATCTGCCTATAATCTATCTCAAACCTTCCCTACGAGTTTTAAAGAATAGCAATCATAAATATTTGAATTCCTTTCTCATCCCACGGGAAAAGTACATTTTCGGGATAAAAGTTATTTATACCGCCGCTTCCGGCTTTGCTCGAGTGCAGAGATTTCTTGACTCATCTTCATACCAGAAACATCTTATTTCCCGTGTTAGCAATTGTTAATTTAAACTTAAGCTAGGAACCATTCCGTCCTCTTTACTTCGTTTCCCATCTTGTCCGCTCTTTTCCTCATGAACGCGTAGAGGTATCAAGTTGTAATAAATACATATTAAATACTTAGGTCTAATTGCCTTCAAGCTGTGATATATCTACAGGTTTGTATGGAACCCTCGGTGCGCGAGTCCGACTCGCTCTTGGGAGGTTTTATTTTAAATAAAGGCTTTATTATAATGTCTAGAAACGGCATCAACGATCCAATATACTTTTTAGTTTTTATTGCTGAAATTATTACTGATGTTATTTAAAGTCTCCCAGTGCACCTAAAAAGTATAATTTGAAAATGAAATGTCCTTTATGAAAACGGAAAATTATAAATTAACAATATCTTGGTGTACTCCAGCAAGAAGCTTCGATTGGGTATACTTAGATAAGAGTGTTGCTGCTATCTCAAAAACCCATCAGCAATTTTTGTAGACATTTCACATTTAACAAAATTAAGTAAAAGACGCCGTATGTAGATATTATTTAATCTATGTATACGTTAACGGAATTGTATGAAATCCGTCATTGTATACAATTCATAGAAAAAAATATATATTTCTTAAATAGCGGTCGGAAATTTAGTACATTCTGGATGTGAATGAGTACGAACGCTAACAAATACAGAGGTATACTTAAGACAAACAAAGGGATACTTCGGTTAGGTTAGGATTACGATAAATAATCAAGAACAAAAGTGGATAAAACTTAAAAAATATATATTACTCGTAAACAGTTTATGAAAAAATGGAAATAAAATAACCTTACCTAACCTAACGATTGTTTCGTTGCGGTCGGGTATTTTGATTCTCAGTTTACTACTGCGTTTTATTTACATTATTCACAGAAGCAGTATTTTTTATGCATAGTAGGAAATATATATACATTTTCCAGGAAATGTTTGTATTACAGCATCTTCAAATCAGTATTTTACACATTTCCTAAATATGCGCGGAATTGTATATAATTCCTAGTTTTCACACATTTCCGGAAACATATACTTACATTTTTGGAATCATGTTCTATTTCGTCTCCCGTCA
Source organism: Theretra japonica (assembly GCA_033459515.1). Lineage (NCBI taxonomy): Eukaryota > Metazoa > Arthropoda > Insecta > Lepidoptera > Sphingidae > Theretra > Theretra japonica. Next base: position 6,276,083 of record CM065935.1, read on the forward strand.
ATGAAAAACAATCAAAAGACAGATAGATTATTTTACGTTGGTTGCTCTTGCAAGCTTCTACATTTTTAACGTCTGTCAACCAAAACAGAGATCATACTATACTGGTTCGACGTCTCACGCTTGAACGATTTAAAAATTGATGTTTTCAGTATTCTCGCATTTTTGTATTAGTTATTCTGTTATTCGGGAGAGAGACAAATACAACAAAACCATGAAAATTGGTTCAGCCGTTCTTGAGTTATAAGTGTACGAACAAACACGACTTTGTTTTATATAAGAAGATGAAAAACTGAAAAGAAGAGGACATGCTCCATATCGTGTAGATCAACATAATATATTTTTTTCACCTATAAAGACTACAAAAAATATGTTTTAATGTGCCATGAAAAACGCCATTTCACATAGACCGTCCTCTTACACAAAAGAATTTAGAAAATAAATTGTTTCCATTTCCGTGTATTGTGTGCTTGCCTGGGTTGAGATTTAGATTAATATTACCTGCAGCGCATTGTGACGTATTAAATAGATGCTTGCACGATGTCAAGAATTTGTGGTTCATATTTCATAAATTGTGTTCTCATTAGAAGAAGTTTGTGTAGTAGTAGCTCATATTATAAATAATATTTTTAAATAAAAATATTAATGCGCCAAAGTTATATAAGCAATGTAATAATTAATTATTAAGTTAAGCATTAAGTGTGTTATGTATGCGGGGAAAAATGCTTAGCACATGATTAGTTAGGCTTAAAATACACATGCTAAATAATTTCTCAATAGAACAAAATGTCGTGTTATGTATGGCAGCACACGTTGGCCGCATGCCAGAATATTTCACCCACTATTGTGTCGTGACCCCACGACCACAAAGGAAATGGGATCAATCACCGTATTACTAGTCAATAGTTTATGAGCCACAGATAAAGTCTGTTAATTGTTTTTCATCCCGTTTGTATTTGTTTTAATCATAAAATTTGTACATTTTCGTACGTTGAATCGCATATTATACTGTAGCGGGAGTCTTGCTGTTGTGGTTGTAACTGTTAATAAGCGTCACTGAGACCTCAACGCCCAGGGTCATCAAGATATTGGTTATATATACTAATATAGATAAATATCTACGTAGACTTAAATAAAAATCAACGGAGTTTTCCCTGGTCAAGAAGGCCCATGGTTCTAATGGGTATACTTAATAAGAATATTGCTAGTTTGCGGCGTCTAAGTATCAATGCGAGTGAACCCAAAAGAAAGATAATAACTATATAAGAGCATCCAGGTGTCATAATACAAAATGTTCATCCCAATTACATTACATAATAAATAGTAATATTGTGTAGATAGACATCTGTTTGTCGTCGAGGAGGATAAATTTAAAGTAATTGCTGTTTGTATGATTAGTCACCACTAAGTATTTCTCAAGGCTATGAACGATAGACTGTAGGTATTAAAGCAAGACTGTGGTGTAGTTTACGATCGTTTCCAACGAACTCAATCTGACACACACATTTTAATTTGGATTTAATTTTACATTTTCCTGTTCTGTAAAATCATCTTGAATCTATTAAATGTATAATCTCACAAAGTAACGGCAGCACTTCGAGACGTTTAATGTGCATTACTAAATAGTTTCGTGGTATAGAATTTCTACCTAAAATCTACTTAAACTAGTATTTTAATTAGATTTAATTTTGAATTAGTATTTCTAAAGTGTAAATAATCATAATAATATGATCTCCATGTTAACATTAGCGGAAACATAAGTATGTATAATGTATATTTTATTGAATGAATAAATTAAAGATATTTAGTCGATTTAAATAGAAGGTAGCTGCCACAAGGTGTAAAAGGGCTTGCGTGTAATTATTATAGGCAGCTGTCTATGTTCCCTGTACGCACTCCCCCAAACTTAACACGCGATTCTAAAAAGCGAATTTCCCTATGCACAACCCGACCGCGAATCCCCTGTGTAGTGGTCAAAGCCGCATACTCTGGGCATGAATAAAAAGCGGGTAAACAAAAATCTTTTTTGTGGTCGCGGTTTACCTTTACTGAGTGTACCAGACCGTGAACAATCGCCGTGAATTATCATGTGGAGCGTTTATGAAAGAGCCTGTTTGTAAAGCGAATCGAGGTGTAATAATGCAGCCGAAGTATGTTGTGCTGTCTTCGTAAACGGATTGTGTTATTTGCAAATTGTTCATAATGGCTCTTTAGCACTTGTGGGGATGCAGTCTTTTGAGAAAAACTAATATGGGACGACTGTATTAACTAAATAGAACCCAAAATAAGACTTAGAATTTTTGTCTGATTAACACTAAGGTTACTTTTTATCCCGAAAAATTTAGTTTTCCTATGGGATGAGGAAGGAATTCAGATAAATTTGTAACATTTTTATACTCAAAGGGATGGGACTAGATCACACGCGTTGAGTGAGAATGAGACGTGACAATCGGGATATAATAAACAAATATATTTCAAATAAAATAAATCATGCAGCAGAAATTTGCGAAGAAATACACACAATCTGCCGTATAGGCACAGGTAACCTAATAGGACAAAAATAGAAAAATATTCATGTAATTATAGAGATGTCTTTTCATTCAAAAATCTTCATAAATAAACATAATAAATGTCAATCGAAATTCGGCGACTGCAGTGTGATTTGTATTAAATAATTATTAATAATTGTATTCAAGATTGTATGTGTATTCTTGGCGAATTATGAAGTTCTTAATAAAACGTATCAATAATCGTCAATGATATACATATTATGCTAATTTTACGTTTTGATTCACAAAATTAAACTATCGTGTAACTTGTTTTGACAACTCTTTACTGATATCTTGTAAATCCTTATCAAAGAAGTGATATAAAAATACGAATATTAATTAATTAAAGAAAAAATAAATTAAATTGATTATATATTTTCGATAGTCTTAAAAATATGCAAGAGTTTAAATGTTATCAAAATGTCATGATTGGATATGGTAATTCTTGAGATAAAGTTTAACGAGCATGTAAAAATAGAAAGGGCATTATATGTATTGAACGCGATGCAATCAGCTAGTTACGAGATTAACTCACCCAGCTGGATTGGCGTGCACGCTTCACTAGGAGTTGTTGCATCGCTTGCTTTTCAACGAATGCGCCATCAACCATTTATACGAATCAGTGCCTCGCTCCCTCGATATAGTCAACAAATAATACTCCATTTGGAATTGATTTCATTACACGAATCATGGATCATTTATGTATTTTAAAAATTCTACTGAATAATTATTCTTATTATTTTCTTAGTATGTATTGTTACACTATGAACCTACTTTACTGCGCTATTTGTGTATCTTATTAACCGTGTGATGTTCAAATTCTTAAAATATTAGTCTATAACAAATAAATAACTTACATATTTGCATGACATGTAGGTTGATATTATATATTTCGATATGTACAACTAACAACTTTAGAGAATATCACCAAACTACGAGGATTTCCTGCGTACATTATGCGATGCTGTCATTTAACTTTTTACGCATTTTGTTCCAGTCCAAGCGGTACGGCGTTGAGTACTATATCACAGCTCCGTGAATATCTTCAGACAGCTGGCACTTGTAAGTGTGGGCTACCTTGCCCATTGAGACCAGAGACTGCCTTCAGTTTCGATCCAAAGGTAAGTAACTATTTAGACTTTGTCAACTTTTAAAAACTACAAATGTCCTTGCGTTTGTTATTTATTTCTTTGATCAGGAAATACGCAAAATATTGCAGTTTATGTAAAGAATATCATGTAAGAAAAATTCCAATATGTAATGTTAATACTTAAAAGTATTAGTAAGTTAAATTACATGAATATGAAAGATTACGATTCAATTTCTGGTTAAGTTGTAGTATACTTTACTATTTCATTCCATCCGTACCGGAAATGTTCCTTGGAGACGGTAAAGTTTTTCTGCATTGAGAATGATTTATTCACAGCCGGTTGCGCAACGGTGTCTTATTTTTATTGCTTTATTTCACTAAAATCTTATGATCGGGGATAAATCTGTTATCGCAATAATTTTATTAGTATTGTCGATAAATGAATAATGTATATATTTAAATTTTGTATGTGTTAACGGAAATGTATGTAATCCGTCATTGTATACAATTCGTAAAATAGATATGAAATTTATGATTATTTTTACAATATCTCCTTTTCCTAGGAAATGTATACTAAAGGCGATCGGAAATGTATTAAATTCGGGATGCCAATGAGTACAGCGGGTATGCAAAACATTCCTTTCCACTTTTAATTACGCTGACAAATACAGGGGGCTAGACTAAGAGATGGTTAGCTTAGGTTAAGATGGAGATAAATTATACAAGAAAAAATTGGATAAAATTTTAAAGTAATAAAAAGCTTATAAAAAATGGATATAAACTAACCTAACCTAAAGATTGTCAGTTTACTAGCGCGTTTTATTGACTTTATACACATAAGTTTTAATTTTTACGTATTTCCTAGCATCATCTCGGTATTGGATACAATTCCTAAATTTCATAACATTTCCGGTAAAATTATGCAAATTGGAACTATTAATACTGCGTCAATTGTTGTTCATCTTTAGTTTCTAGGCGTTCTTCGCTAAACATATGACTGTCCTTGAGGATTGTACAAGTTAATAATATTTTGCAATAAGATTATTTAAAAACTTATTTAATGGAATTAAGGAAAACATATTTATATGTGTCTAAATGTGAGTGTGCGATTCAATGTTTGACTTGTAAATTAGTGTAGGTAAGTACGCGTGTCAAATTTATCAAGTGAAGGGTGAGTTTGCGCAGAAGGCGACGCGAGACGTTATTAAATTAGGCCAATTATTGTGTCAATGTCACCTTGATATCGCAGCGGGCGATAAAATACGAGTAATAGCCCTAGTATACCAATTTACGTATAATTGGTTTACTCGATGTGCACTGCGAATACGAGAGAATTTGTTCAATTTGATTATTGATATTAACAAACGATAAAATCACTATGAAATATTGCCAATCTACTGTAATCTTCGATCAAATGTAATATTATACTAGATGTCCGATTAGCACTTTAAAAACAGACCGTAAAATAAGACCACAAAATTAAGTGTGGTCTTATTTTAATTTAGTATGCTCCAATCATCGCCAACGTTAAGACGTGAACATCTTGCAGTACGCGTTTAACATTTGTGAAATAGTCGCCGTATTGGGCAATATGTCGGAGGGAATGTATATATTTTATTTTATGTTAAATATTTATTTCTATTTTTAAAACATTAAATAGACAAGAAATATGAATAAATTAATAAACAAAGTAAGTTATAAAGTTTATTGTTACCTGAAGTTGTTTATATTTAAAGACTTTTTACTAAATATCGTAGTTCGAAATGCAAATATTAAAGTATAAGCAACCTCGGCCACTTTAGGCATGCGATTTTGTTCCTGACCCTGTATCAAGTACATATTTGACCGAAGACTGTCGTACTAATCGGAAGGGTTTTATTGATGCTGTTGGTTTGTATTGTACCTAAGATTTTTAATCAATAAGTTAAAAAAGTATATTAACTTTGGAGTCACGTTACGACTACATTTAGACCCCTATTATATTTCAAATGAAGTTATTTGCTTTAAAGTTTAATACATTAGCTATAGTTATCTTAGTATATTTTTGTTTACGGGCAATTTTTTTAAACCTCAAGTTAAAAGTTATCCGTCAAGTACCTACTTAAGTTATAACCTGATGGCATATAAAAGTGACATTAATGGATTTTTTTAATCGCTAATATAAAACATTTCTAATAAGTAAATACCGTATTATATGCAATATTAAAAGCTCAAAATATGCATGCAAATATGCACGAAAAATGCGTATAATATGCATGTAAACCAATGAAAACTGGTAAAACGTGCAACATAAATATTAAGTTTTATTAATTAATTAATTTATTTATTATTATATGACACACCAACATTTGTAACAGTTAATTTTACACTTACTAAGAGGGTAACTTACCGAAAAATGTAATAAATATAGCGAAAATATGCATGATCACTAGATTTTAAGCAAAATATGTAATTACCGCTGAAAATTCAATTACATATGCAAATGCATATAATCCAGTCTCTACAAATAAGTTATCAAAAAAAAATACTATGCTTGTTTTATTATGTTATATCAGTGCAGTCCTTGTGGGTAATTGTGTAATTAAATGTATTTGGAAAACTTTATATTAAATTTCAATTTAAGCGATAAACGAAGGATATAATTTGTAATTTTTCAACTTTAAAATGTCCTCAAAAACTTGTTAGTGCTTGTAAGGTTATATTAGCTGTATTTTTATATTAAACTTTTTTATCTTAAAGTTTCTTAAACACACATACGCGAATACCGACACATTATCATAATTGACCCGACTAGCACATCCTTATATTTTTCACAAACCCTTAATTTGCGATTTATAAAAAAATTAACAATCCTCATTACTCATCGTTGCTGAACTCGAAAGAGCTATTTTTATTGTACTGCAGTGAATACACAGGCTATGACCTGCATATTGTAGATAATGAGTGGGTTATTATGCAGAATCGACCGACTGCCATAAAGGATTTATTTTTGCTTCACTTGTATTGCTTTACAAGAGAATCGTTGCATTGCTCCAGTTTATTTTATATATACTTTGTGTAAAATTGTTAATTTTAACGTTGTTTCTTTATTTTTTTTAACTATATAAATACATAGTTGGCAATAGTAAACGATGCAAGCGCAATAAGAATGTTAATTTTAAAATTATAATCATACAAACTTAAACTTACGCCATGTCTCTTATGGGTAAACTGAGAACATAGAGCGCCAAGTGCTTTGATCCATACATACCTCTTCCGCTTCATCACAAGGATAATAATTTATTAATATACGCTTATTGGTTCCGAGGACTACCTATTTTGCTTGTACTGGTTTTCTATTTGTTGTAATAGAACCGTCTTGGACGTCCTCAATCGACACCACTACTCATTTACGCACCATAAATTTCTTTCGTCATTTGACTTACGTCCTTCCTTTCAATAGGCTAAACCACCAAAATACTCCTTGCTCAATGTTGGTCACTACCTCCTCCTTAAACACGTCTTCCTTCGAACACTGTTTTTGACACTATTGACCAATTAACCTGTACGCATACCTACTCTATAGTCATCTCATCTGTACGGCATTAACTCTACTTGCGTCCTTTCTCTACCAAACCCAAGATTCACTGTTATTTTGACATTCACGATTATTTTGGGTTATCATTACTCCTATTCCTATTCTATTTCCTTTTTTCTACTCTACTTTCAATATTTCTAGCAGTGTAAATGCACTGTTGTGTTTGAAAAATCGGTCTCAGGATGGCGAGCGCAATAGAATGCCAAATGCATTGCTTTTTAATTCATGGTGTTATTTGGTTTTGCTACTGTCCATGAGCGGTCGTATCGCTTACCATCACACGTATGACATGCTCGTCTCGCCATTCACTGCAATAAAAAAAATATCTTTCACATTGTCCAACTCTCTTAAATAAACTACTTATAATAGACAATATCTTGTACTTGCGCCTTTTACTCACTTTTTATTGCAACCTTGTATTCCGTTCTCGAATCATCTCTCTCCAGAAGATGTAGTACATTCAAGAATAACTGTCTCTTATTTCATTTCTTCGCAAACTCCAAAATCTTACTTGTATTGGTATTTTGTCGTCTCTTTATTTATAGCTTGTTAACAAAATCGGATTACGAGTAGCACCAGATACACGATTACAATAATTATTTTACCTAAACCCAAAATATCATGTTCCAACGTGTATTATATTTAATAAGTAATTATAATTAATATCTTGCAATACTGCGCAAAAAATAACAATATAACCATACAATAAAATAACAATAAATTTTTACATTGCTAGTTGCTACTTTGTTAAATGGTTGCGGTTTTCATCGAAGTGTTTTAAATTGTGTTGTTTTTAATTTATGTTTATACGATAAACCGATCTTTTTTAACATTAAACTAATTTAATATGGTAAAGGCAATCAATATCGCGACTATTCAATTTTTTGCCTCTTTTTTATACTTGCTCCGTAAATAAATCTGTGTAGTTATAAAAAAAAAACTTGTAACGTTGTAAGTGATTTATAAACACATAGTCAAACAAAATAGCTTAATTTTTAATCTTAAAATCATTTAAATAAAACAAGTATTTAATAAATATAAATATTACAATTTCCACGAATGAAGAGTCCGTGTAAAAATCGTCGTCGTTCGTGCAAATCATCCAATAAAGGTGAGCTCTTGCAGTTGTGCGACGGACAAGTTAATTCTGTCAAAGCTTGCTGCGACCTCCGCCTCGCCTTTGTGTGCACTTGAAATGTACAAATTGCACCGCGGCGCGTAGGGGTGGGGGAGGTCGCTGCACTCGCTTTCTGTACCCAGTACCCACACTCAGCCAGTCTCATCGATTCCTCTTTGTTTGGAACATTCGTCTTGAGATGCGCTCCGCGAAACCTGGATTTCGCATTCAGCAGGGGTAGCGCGATAATATAAACTAGCGACTTATGTTGCTTGCTTTTAATAAAAATGTAATTTGAACGACAAAAACAATTTCATTACATATTTAAAACATAACTATTTTGCATTATTGCCTAAATACAATGATATATTTTGATATGTCACATAATATTGATTGCTTCTTTTCAACGTTTCTTATATATGCGCGAATAATTGGTATATTTACGACGGAATACATACAATGTCTAGATTGTGTTCTAGATTAAATATATTTTTTCCTTCTATTAGTAAATTATCATTATTAAACATCGCTATCTTAAAAAAACAACAACACTTGAAATGGTTTTGTCTCGTGATTTCTTACTTTGTCTCATAAATGTTCACTTGCTTACTCGTGGAAATTGATTATTTATAGATGATTACGTGATCGCATAGTATGTATATGTGGTTGCAATGGGAGGGGATTAAGAGTGATTTTTAGACTTTTTAATTATATCTGCAATATTACAATAAGAAAGCGTAAATAATGACATAATATTATGTATTCATTTGTTAGCAATTTTTAATATGGTAATTAAATTGTTGTAGCTCGAAAACCTTGTAAACTTATAAATTAATTACATAAATACGGAGAAATTAATTGTATATTCTTAGGATTTGTAAATCAAATACTCAGTACACAGAAAATGAACACAAAGAAATATAGCAATGACAATACATACATTCTCATGATAAAATATGAGCAGCGCCGCTGATGGTCATGAACTAAAAAATATTATTTTTTTAGTCTTGCTGTTGTCTTTGGATTAAATGCCAATAAAAATTATTTAAATACCTTCCATAACGTTTATTAAATGATACATATTGAACACATAACATATTGTGTTTAAGCTTGCAAAATAAGTAATCTTTAAATTAATTTGATCTCATTTACAAAGTGGCCATAAACAAGTTTTATAACTTCAAGGTCTTCATGAGTTTTAATAAACATGTTTAGTTTTAACAATCGTGTTCGTTTGCCTGATTTGAATATTTTGCGCGTATGTATAGATAACTATATTTACTAAATCTTTTATTTAGTTTGTTATGCTGTTGTAAAATAAATTAATATAAATTATGACGTTGAATTTATCTAATACCGTGTGCGTTTATATCCCGGGTATATCTAGATTGCGCCCGAGAACGAAGCCAGGTAGTTTTAGTGAGTACAGTCAGAGTGCAATTAAACATTTCGTAAGAAAGCGACGTTGCTTTTTGTATTTTATTACCTGTTATATCGGGAATAAGGTGTGCAGTGAAAGACGCTTATAAACACACTGACTTTATTTGGCTCGTTGTTTGACAAAACGTCAAAATGACATGTACGACGTACCCACGTCACAGATTATACAAAATTACCTATCATCGTGTTTGGGTGGTATATACGTATCCTACGGTGGTAAACACGATAATAATTTAAAAAAAATCGACGCTCTTTTTTTTAGAAATTTGTAGTTGCATTTTGTCTGCTGTCTCTAAAACTACCACCAGGCTTCGTTTTTCGGTCGTAGTCTGGATACACTCGGTATTGTGTGTTATGTGTTATAGTTCAGTATTTAAAGTTGACAAAAATAATGGTCTTTTTGTTTATTAATGCCTAGTTTATGTTAACTTGTGTTAAATAATAATAGTAATAGAAATAGTTGTAAGAGTGAGGGCGTGTGTTATTGTTATACACATGTGGATATAAGTGCGATGTCGTCGCGGTCCTCGTGAATTGTGAAGTAGAGGCTAACCCTCCGGCACTCGCAACGATATCATCTCGTCTACACTTTCAGCTGTAGCCAAGACATTTATAGACCATTATTTCGCTATTTACGATCAACATGATTCCAGGCATAAATTCATAATGAATTATTTACATCGCGTGCATTGGTTTCTCTCGTCTTCCGATTGCTACTTTTTCATATTATAAACTAGCGGCCCAGTCTGGCTTTGCTCGGGTGCAGAGATTTTTTCAATCATCTTCCATCTACCAGAAAAATCTATTTCCCGTGTTAGCTTTTGTATACCTATTGAAACTCAAGCTAGGAACCATGCCGTCCTCTTTACTTCTATTCCCATCTTGACCGTTGTTTTAAAGTTTATTGAATACAAAATATACATCTGTTCTTCAAATCTGTTCTTACAGTAGAGAAGAAGATATCCGCGTTATAAACAACAGTGTTTGTAAACAATTACTATAATTGACAAAAAACACCCCGTATGATTTTCCTTTTTAATTATTTCCCGTACAACGTAACCGGCCCCTTGTCTGTATTGAATCATTGCGCGTGGTGATTGACTACCAATACACACATGACCCGAAAAGTCAAAGTGACCATGTCAGTAGCCGCGTGTGGTCCGTTACTAATAGGCCACCACGCACTTCCATATGTGCATGGTACCTGAATACCATGTTTACAAAAACTTCTTCACAAATAAAGCATTATTTAATATTTCAGAACAAATATTATTACCATTAAAATGTAATGGTGAGTCAACCTAAAAAGTCAGCATATTCTACTGTAGACTTTTTTTGAAGTTTTTAAGAGGAACAATTACGCTATACATGATTGTAGTTTAACTTTAACCGTTTAGGCAGCCCATGCAATGCAAGGTGTCAAAAGGAATACATTATCCCCGATTTTGCAACATTTTTTTTTTATTCTTCGGTCTTATTAGTCATAGCGTGGTGATGTGTAGATAGCCTTCTTCGATAAATGGACTATTCAACAACAAAAGAAACTACGAGCCAGTAGTTCCTGAACATAGCGCTTTCAAAGAACCTCTTCAGCTTTATTTATTGGATAAGATTTATGAAATTTATCTGTATACAAACTAACGAACAAATAAAACCTTCATGCTACCATAGTTAAAATGACAAATGACGTGTATAGTAGAACAACATTTAAAAATAAAAATGTCTAGATATGGCATCAACATACCAATAGTTTTTTAGTTTTTGTTACTGAAAAGAATAGTGATGTTGAATTTATTTTTTCTCCGAGCGCACTAAAAAGTATTGTTTCAAAAAGAAATGTCCTTAATGAAAAATAAAAATGATAATTTGGTACATTTTGGTATACTCCGGCTAAACACTTCGTTAGAGTATACCTTATATAAAACTGTTGCAACCATCTCAAAAATCCACGGACAATTTTTATACACATTGACGTCATTTTATTTGACATTTAGCAAAATTAAGTGAAAGACGCCGTACCTAGATACTATTAATTGAATGTATACATATTTTAAGTTTCGTTCTATTTCGTCACCCGTCAGTGGAAAATAATGGAAAGACATAATTTTACATCGGTAGGTCCTTCAAGCTTGAACGTCTTTTACGCCTCTTGTCGACCCAAGAAAGACCATCCTATATTGGTTGGACGCCTCACGCTTGACCTATTTAAAAATTGGTGTTTTTGGTGTTTCCTCGCAATTTTTCCATTTTTTTAATAGTTATTCTGCTATTCGGGACGGAGACAAATGATTGACTATCAAAAACTATGAAAAGCCGTCGAGCCGATCTCGAGTTATAAGTGCTTGAACAAACACGACTTTGTTTTATATATAAGATATACGATATATTCTTTTAATATTTTGTTTTTGAGTCTGAAGTAATTTTCACTAATTAATTATGTTTTCTATTAACGTTTGTATGCCCGACTTATTTTTTTATCCTACTGTAACGAACAGGTTACAAATATTTAAATCTTGTTTCGGTGTTAACGCGATTGAAAATTGTTTAACTTTTACAACTTCCCGTAATAAAAGTTTGAATTAGCATTTGAATTAACGCCTTTATTACATGCTGCGGTATTTTTAAATCACTAACTTGTTTAGTATTTTTTCGGCTTATCACTTGGTTCTCATTCCCACTATGCAAGAAACTTATTGTATTTATTGTTATTCCATCTTTCTCAGAGAACAAAGGAACACAACACGTTTCCGCATGGCAACCGCTTCAAGTGACATTTAAAGATCGATGGAGGTCGTGATCCCGTGTTCAATGTTGTACTCTACATAACTTTCATTCTATTAATACCACGTCACTATCGATTGTGTTATTATGATAGGCATTTTTTTTCCTTGGTTTATGTTTTCAGAATAGCATTAAATAAAAATACATACATGATACATATAATACACTGTAAGTAAATAATATAATATGGGTATTTGTTTCCCATGCGGCGGACTACGGTTTTAATAAACGCTGAGTCTGGTTTCTAAGCGCTGTTAACTTTCTCAAAGAGCGAGGTGAAAGTGGCGATCGCACAGGGCAGTACGTAACATTCCCGATTGATACACCGCTCGACATGTAATGCAGTCTAACTGACTACTTTGATATCATGAACCGAATATAATTTGTTTAAGCTTTGTTTTAATAAAATATTCACATGGTATTTTAATAGTATTAATATTTCCAGTAAGTACATGTTTTTCATTCCTGTTAGGAAAAATATTGTGGAACTTATTAAATATAATTTTCGGATTCCAAAATATGGTTTTACTTGAATTCATTAGAATTTAGTATCAATTGTATCTGTGAGGACATTATTAATAATAACATTTATAAATACTTTCTTATTTGATAGTTGCACACACGGTTATTACATTGATCCGTAGTGTTTAGTTACCGCATCGGTCGTCAGTTAACGTGCGGTTGATCAACGTGCATGCATGTAACATGCAGCATACGGCACAATAAAATACATTTTAACGTCAGTCGTAGCCGACACGCTTCGCCACCCCGATGAGAGATACGCCGAGTTAGCCACTGTGTGCCGGCTTTATCTATCTACATAGTGCTATGTTTGTTTATATTAAATAACGTTTTATGGTTGAGTTGTCACACACCGCATTGCCACTATAAAATAACATTTTGCACATTAAATTTTGTAGATCTGCCATAGATTACTTTGGTTCGTATTTAAAAAAACACCCATTGGTTTAGAAAAAGGAAATAAAATATGTGTAGACAAATGAAGCCTTTGGTTTAACGAGCTTTGATAAGAGAAAATGGCATGAAATCGTCTCTAAATAATGTCTGCGAACTGTTAAACAGCTTTTATGAAATTTCATTACACATATTGCATACACATTAGTGTGTACCTCAAATTAAACCCCATGCAATTATACTTTATAATTTTTACTGACTAACGGCCTTATTCATAGACAGTTTTAAAAAGTATTTTAGTTTTCGAATGTTTCGTCCCTTTCGAACGAGTTTTGAATACACTTTGAGCGAAGAAGACAAAACATTCGATAACTAAAATAGGTGTTAAGTCCGTGTATTAATAAGGCCGGTAATGTTTAATATTCTTTACTGACTTGCGAATTCAATGACAGTTTTATATGGAGTTTATATTTTAGGCGTAAAAACGTTCGGACAACGTAAAAACGTTTATAAGCGGTAGGTATAACTGTCACAAACATCCCTCTATGTTTGTGTATTGAGGTCAAGGCCGTCAATTTACCATTCAGCCAGCTGACGAGTTTCCCTTGCGTAAATGTTATTTGTATTACACAATTTGCACAGATATATGATTCGCTTATTATTTACGGAAGAATGATTATTGTATTTGTATGCTTATTTATTAAAATATTCACCTATGATGAATATTTTATTTATTTGTTATACATATACGGCCTTATTCATAAACATATTTAAAACCTACTATAGTTACCGAATGTTTCGTATTCTTCACTCAACTTGAATTCTAAAGTCGTTCGATAGAGACAAAACATTCAATAAGTAAAAAAAATAGGTTTTAAGATTGAAATAAAAAATATACATTTTTGTTGAAGTTGTAACTGCAGTGAAAACAATGATGCAGTGTTATCTTTAAGTGGCGGCGTAATTAGTATTCTTAAGTGAATATGCAAAATAGTACGTATACGTGTTTAGTAAACACTGTTTACTAAACAATATTCAAATGAAATGAAAAAATTCAGTTTGAAAAGATACGTATTAATTAGAGCGAAGTCATTAGTTGACACGACATGTTCCGCATGGGACGTGTCTGTCGCACCGACGTAGCCGCATCCATCATGTTGATTGGTTTCATATTGAAATGACCCGCTGCATTGTATCGCATCAGCTTATCTATCTGTCCAGACGGACATCCCATTAAGGTGGATTTGCTATTAACTCTCGCTAGGACAAAGACTGTATTATCGTTGTCGGTTATGGTGGTCTGTGTGCACCGCTTCACAATGAAAATTGCGACATTGTAAAGGAACCTTGGGTGTCTATTTTGTATGTTTGGAATTTGAATCACTAACATTTAAATGTATAATTTATCGTTCGCACATACAGCAATTGATTTCTTGCATAACATTAGTTTATGGCTACAGGCTATGTTGTATTATTGTTATTTATATTATTATGTATTATTGTTTTTCTAGATGTGTTGTGTATAACTTCATCATAAGGATAGCATTCATCTTGACCTAATCATTAATGTAAATAGAATTACAACAACTTGTCCGTTCAATGTTTGCATAACTCATAAGTCATTATTTGACGTTTAATTGTAAATGTGATTGCACTTTAACTGGCACAAGGACAGAGGCGACCTTCTGTTCGCCGGATGAAGGCACTCAATACTGTCATATCTACAATTTACATTTCAGTTATACCATTTTTGTTCATTGCATTAATAATTTTCAAATATGCTAGGTTACCTATATTCGGTACTCGTAGAAAACAACGCTCCGACTCGTCATGGGAGTAGGTTTGACGTGCTCAACAATCATATGCGTATGACTGATATAAATATTAAATTCATTTTTAATGTACAAGTATATATGCTACAACATATTTTAATTTTTAATGGGCATATTTAAATACAGCGTAAATTGTACTGCCGAATTATTCAATCATCGATCATTAACAAATCAGCCCCAATAAATTCCAACAAAATAATATGTACTGACTAACTTATGTGTCAATAACTTTATTTTTCGCTACTGACCTCTTAATTTTTTACTGTAATCTATTTGCGAAAACTTAAATGACCTGTCATATTATCGTTCGCCTGTTATTCTACAGCAAGAGTCCGCGGCCGCCAGACTTTCGTAATTTTGTAAAATCTGAATGTTAGTTGCCAGACACATTAAAGCAGATAACTTCCAAAATCACCCCAATCGAAACTTCATATTGATCGTGTGATGTCTATGTAAGAGGCATGCACTGACAAACTTTCAGCTTTTACAAAATGACCAAAATCGCTAAACTTTCGTCATTGCCTGGCGGCCACGGGCTTTTGGTCTATTTTATAATCTACGTAAAACTTTTTTTGTAAATGATAAAATAAAAAAACATAAAAAATACCAAAACCACCAACATAAACCGTGCAAAGAATAGTCAATTAATTAAGAACTGTGACAAAATTTGTTTAATATCATCTTCTACTACTTTAAATAAAAATTCTAGTAAAGTATATAAAAATCATATTTTGATGTACTATGGCCTAACCCTCAATCGATTCTAGAAGATTCTAGATTTCTCTCGATTTTAGAAGAGCCCGTGCCCTGCAATGGGACGTATATGTGCTGATACAGTTTCATTTCAGTGTTATCTTAAAAATTGTAAACGAAATATTATAAAAAGAACAAGTTGATATGTTTTTACACATGGTTTCTTAGTAGCCTTGATAATATTTGCGTTGAACATCTGTGTATCGATTGTATATTTTTTTTTACCTATTTTCCTGTTTTAACTTGTTCAATTTATTTGGACTTTTCGACACTGTACTATAGTATTACATTTTTATTAATTCATTATTAATTTATTTACTGCATCTTCACTCACTAACAGATCAGTTTACTTAACTGACCGCGAATAGTATAAATTATTAAAATAAAAATCATTACGACCTGCAACAGCTGCACGAATCACTTTAGAGCTTAGGTAATTTTCACCATCAAGCAAATAACTAAGAATTGGAAAATTGTTTTCATGATATTAATGAATCATCATCATCATCATCATCCATCAGCCAAAGGAAGTCCACTGCTGAACATAGGCCTCTCCCAATGATTTCCACAGTGACCTGCTGGAGGCAGCCTGCATCTTGCTAATCCGCTGGGCTATGTCGGTTACTTTAGTTATCTTAGTTAGTTAGTTTAGTTCTTTACTTTATTGATGAATACTTATATAAAAATTCTAAGTGGTGTCTTGTGTAAAATTGTAAAATTATTGAGCATGTAGTCCTATATTGACCATTTACATAGTCCTAATCGTGATTACTCTTAAGTCCTTACATACGCCAAATAAGCAAGGCTGTTTATAGTAGATTAACATTTTCATCATAAATAAATCTATTCAAGATTAATTAAAAACACTTTATGTAGCTTTATTTCCCCTCTCTTTTAATCGACTTAGGAATATGGTAAATCTCGTATAGTATAAAAATATCGAATGAAATAAACGTTGATTCTTTACTGTGTAGGAATTAGCCGCATGTAGTAGTTGCAGCGTGCCCATTAGCAATGTTCTTACCGACGCACCACTTACTTACGACGTCGGGAACGGCAATTTCCTCGTTTTGCACAAACACTGTGTACAAGTTTTGTACAGCTGTGTCAGCGGGGAACGTTAGAGCAATTTGCGTGTGCAGCCGTGCACAGTGGGCGTCCGCTCGTAATGAATGGCGGACGCGTTCGCAGATCAAGCACAACACTATCGCGAGCAAACTGTGCTCAAAGCGCACGATGCTGAATTCGCATGGATATGAGCTTTTGAAGGGTGCTTTGGTACATTATTCCTGAGTATACTTCTGTGATCATAAGCAAATGAGAAAGGGTTTTGAGTTGTTTTGTTGTCGCTTGATATATTATATTACATATATTATGGATATTATTTTATATTTATTTTTCATTATTCGAAATTGTTACATAATTCAGTTATAGTTATTGTTTATTTTGGCCAAAGCGGTGTACGCCTATCAAGGGCATATACAATTAAATATTAACATTTATATTACTTAATCTAAAAAGAAGCGATCTAATGTATTATGCTGTTGATGTACAATTTAAAATAAATAAATACCGCTCAGTAAACCACAACCAAAGAACAGGAAATCATTGAAACAAATAGGGCATGTTTAATTATTGTGTGAAGCTTATGTGAACACTTATAAGATACCCAGTTATATTTTAAAAGTAGAATTAGTTAATATAATGTAATTCAAATGTATGTGATTCTATTTTTTCATGTGTTTCATATTTGCTTGTACTTCTAAGCATACGTAAAATAATCTCCATTGGCTAGTTACGATTAGGGCTGTTGTTATACTTTCCACGAATATAAAATATATAATTTGCCTATATATAATTGAATAGGGTTAAATGAAATGATAAAGTTATGAGTAAATGATTTTACTAGGGTTCACCCAGCGGTCGAAATTCGACCGAAATTATCTGGATACTGTATGTATCTGCGTCAGTCCACATACGTCCCACTACAAGGCATGGGCTTCCTCTATAATCGAGAATACGATTAAAAGAGGTTTAGCCATATAGTCCACCATGCTGGCCTAGTGCTGGTTGCCGGACTTTACGTACCATAGAAATTCTTGCAAATCGCAGTGGTATGCAGAGTCCTCACGATATTTCATTTACAGTTATAGCGCGTGGTGATAGACTATTAAAGCACAAATAACTTAGAAAATTTAGAGGTGTGGCCTGAAATTTTAACCCGCGATCACCGTGAACATGTTGGCAGCGTCTAGTCCGTTACCAAAAAATATAATTGCAAATGCTTGAATTACAAAATGTCTAGATGCGGAACAGAGTAGCAAAAATATTAATCATTTTTACATAAATAACATAAACATCACGCCTTTATCCCGGAATAGGGTAGGCCTCTGCCTGTTGCACTTCTGTGCGACCAAGACACCACGTTTCGCCTTGTGTGTTCCGTCCCAAGATGTAATAGGGGGCGAGCCTATCGCCATATCAGGCACAAATTTCTTACTCCGGGCTGATAATGAATAGAAAAATCCTATATCACTGTGCCCAACTCGGGATTTGAACCCGAGAACTCAGCTTTGTAATCGTACCGTAGTACGACTACGCCACCGAGGCAGTCATTAATCATTTTTGGTTATTGAAAACAATGCCGATGCTTAAAATCTTTGCTCGCTAAAATCCGATGCTTTGAATTTGTTTCCCAGTGAATCTTATAAGTATCACTCCAAAAAGCAATATCGTATAAGAAAACGAAAATTGCCAATCCCATTTTGTTATTGTACTTTGGCAAAAAGCTTCGATTGAGTATACCCCATTTAAAAGTGTAGCCAGCATTTTAAGAAACCATGGGCTATTTTATAATCAATGCAAACATTTTTTGAATTTTGCTCGATTGCGTAACCCGTCAATGAAAGACAGATCATTTTACGTTGGTTGCTTTTTCAAGCTTAAACTTCGTTTTTACGTCCCCCGTCAACCAAAGATAAACCGTTTTATATTGGTGGGACGCCTCATGCTTAAACTGTTCAATTTACAGGATTTCCGGCAGATATTTTAATTAAATATTAGGCTTCTGGACTTCTCCTCTATATATATAATCTTCACTTGTTGCAAATTTCATGCTCCTCCGTCTAATGTTAGTAAAACTGCGTACAAAGAATTTCCTTCGCGTATTAATATTATGTAGATATATAGATACTAAGGTGTCAAATACCAAATATAGTACAGTACGCTAACAACTGTTTTGGAATAAATATAACCATTATATGAATAATGGTTATATAAAACGATGATGGAACTTTTGGAATGTAAAATATTTATGTAAAATATTTTTTGACGAAAGACACAAAGCTTTGAGGAATAACGAAGGGTTCATTAGATAAAGAGGAAAGGAAAGCCGTTTTCAAGTACATGCTATTTGCCAGTAATTAATACTCGTACATCGTGATAGGTTCACATAGCGGCGTTGTTGTTTTTGTAATAATTTGTGATCGGAGCCACTACTGATCGATTATAGAAAAATGCACAGTATGAAGTTGAATTATTGGAAGTATTATATTATTCTTTCAGGTGGTTAGTAAACCGTATCAGGCGGTTTCTGGAGCGGAGTTGACAAAATTGTGCAATCATAAACGGAAACTACTGGCGACGTTGCAAGCGCGCTCGCAGTCTCCCGCCACACCGCCCCCGCAGAACACCGAACAGAAAAAAGGTAATATAATTATGTAAATGCTTCATTGTTACGTTATGAATCCGGGTGATCCATTCTAATATGATTTCACGCATTAAAGCACGAGACTGGAAGCTAATGCGGAATTAAAACAGTTGTTACACTTTTTTTTCCGAATAAAGTTTAAATTTATAGTCTGGATCAAGTATAAATGAAACTCAGAGGGAAGTATCGTCTAGTACATGTACGAATAAGCATTCGCAGTGATCCGACACAAGACGCGGGTCTATCCGATCAAACACAGCTGGCTGCTATTAAAACGCTTGATTGGGCTTGAAACGAGGTCCATCGCTAAACACGGCAATGACTGACTGACACTGAATTGGGTCAGGCTTGAGAAATTATTATCGTTGAAGGATTTAAATTGTAAAGACAGTTTGTATGTGAGACAAGTATTTTAATAATATTTCTAATATAATGTGGGGTGGAAACAGTACATCTGGGCAACTTTGTGTTTATTTATTTTTAAGAAAAGTTTACAGACAAAATAATAAAAGATTAACAATCACAAATAAAAAGAAAATTGCAAATTACAAGCTTCCACTTTTGTTACTATTAAGAGCGTTTACATCTTCCGTGCGCTGTTTCGCTCAAAAACAAATTTCGAACCAGTTTTTATCCATAAAAAATATTTAAAAGAAAAAAATAATAAGGAATAATTTTAGAACATTTTGTCATCTAAAGAGTTAGGTGGAGCAAATTTTAAGAAAGAAAGAAAGAAAACACATTTATTTGTCACGTATCACTTTGTCACTTATTTTAGATTAATTGATAATTAGTGAATACTATAAAGATTACTCTAATGGACACAGAAACAGGCTCGCTTTAAAACGCGTCCTCATGGGTAAATGTACGAAGTAAAATCTCTGAGCTCGGCCCTCCTTCATCCAATTACGCGAGTGTGAATCGAACGGGATTAGCCCGGAAACCAGCGTCCCGTACATTACCGGTTTGTCGTTGATACACGTTTAACCGAATGTAATTTATCATGCGTATTCAGGAACAGATTGAATCTGTATGTATCGGTTGTTTTGCACCTTGCTAATAAATTAATTTCATTTGCATTCTACGTGTGTTCAAACGTATGCTAGTAAGCTAATACTCGTACTAGATAGAAACTAGTGGATAGAATATCGTTTTTTGATTATCTTTTTTAGCAGAACAGTGTGGCATGAAAGTGGTTGTACGCAGTTGTTTCTTGTGACAAAGAGGGTAGAGCGGTGTCTTTGTTGTTAAGTGGCAGCAGGCGGGGTGTGAGGTGCAGGGGTGCATTTAGTGCGGCATGAATAGCGGGTAACTGCACTTCGTCAGTCGTCCGTCCGGGAGTAACAACCTGCAATGCACCCAACCCCCCTCGCATTCCTCGCTACTTTATCTCGACTTGTATGTTCCAAATCACATTTCACTTTAAATTATACAATTTGTTTGAATTCACTTACAAATCTGTTGTATTTCAAAATATAACAATGTTCTCAAAATTTCATTACTGCAGGCTCATTGACACACATTCAGTGCATTTAAACAGTAAGATAGGATATACAAAATAACACTTATCAGAATAAATAAAGAGTTAATCTGTTACGCAAGTGTTACGTATGCCAAACGTAATTCAATGATTGTGTAGATAATAAAGGATAATTCTTAACAAAATTTGCCAAACTAAGGATGGGCAAATCTCAAATCGGCGAACCACAGAATTGCGTAATTACCGTAAAGGAAGTCTCCCGTTCAGTGTAAACAAAAACGCTGGCGAGTCGATCAGTGGCGGGAACAAAGGCGGGTGTAATTTGAAACAATCGGCGGTGGTGCAGAGCGGCCGGTGGCGGTGGTGGCGTGGGCGCGCGCCCCGCCGACTATATTGATCTGACGAGCCGCGGCCACCCTGCGCCTCGCGCGCCGCCCACTCGCTCGCCGCCCGGCTCGGCACCCGGCGCCCGGCACCCGGCGCCAAGGAGACCACCCTCGCCTCCTTCCTCCCCACTCGCGCAACCCGTATTTTAATTGCAAATCTGCCAGATAATGTGCAAATAGATAACGGCATTATACTCGGCTCGCTAACTAATTTTGGAGCGCTATCAAATTATAAGCCGACATTCTTCTGATTATAATTAATAAACGCGATTCAGATTTTTTAAGAAAATAAATACTTGTTATTTTCGGTTGACTGCTGAGTTATTATGCCTAAATTATTCATGCGATTCTATTTGCAATATGAGTGTTATTATAATGTTACATGTACAAATGTATAATAAACTCAATGTTGAAGTTGTCTCAGTCTTATGTTTTCCTATGAGTATGATTACAAATAAAAGTTATACGTAAAAGTAGAGCCGCGTAGGTCATTTAGCTATAATATCAATGGGTCGGTCGAATCGAGAGGGAGGCATTACTGTCTCTGATAACGGATATGAAATAATAGATTCGCTGGTGCGTTTTGTTTGCTGAGTAAGATTGTGACCACCCCACTCGATGGTAGAAAAGCCGTCACAGTGATCAACGCAAGTGTTGCACGTTTCGGTTTCAGCCAGTGTACATCCATTTTCGAGCAGGTCAGAAATCCACCTGCCGCCGTTGGATTATCTATTTGGATTTCATTGCATATAAAGTCTAATGCAATATGGTAATTTTATCTTTTAATAATAAAAAAAGAAATAAAGAAAGTTACAACTTAATGAGGTTTATTTTTGTTCCACAACTTTGAGAAAATGTACGAAAATGCCTCTAAAGTAAATAAAACCTCTCTATATTTCATTCTTTTCAATATGCTAGGTCGTCTAGAGATCAGTGCAAAGTCACCGGGTCAGTTTCACCGCATCTCGCGTACATCGGTCAAACATCGTATTTTATTAGCTTCATTCAGCAGTTGAATATAATAAAATATCCATACAATGCTAAACTAACATTATAAAGAGGATATATTTGTTTGTTTGCGTTGAATAGGCGCTAAAACTACTGGACCGATTTGAAAAATTCTGACACCTTTAAAATCCTACGTTATCCCTGATGAACATAGGGGATGCCAAGAAAAGGTTTTCTCTCGCTCCTTACTGTATTTGAATTTCACTGCACTTATAATAGTTTCTACGTATAGGTGCTAATACAAATTTAGTATACAACAAAGCCGAATAAATCATTGATAAAATTAAAAATATTAAAAAAATCATACGGATAGTTTTATATTATAAACCAGTATGAACATTTTAGTTTTTTATGGCAGACAAATAAAATCAGTTACAAATTTATTATATGTATGGATTAGCAGGTGTTGCCTTTGATTCATCTCAAAAGTCGCTGTAATAATTGAATTCCATTTTAAGTTTTGTTAAGTACTTTTATTAAGTTTGCCTTTATTTGAAATTAGTTTTTTTCAATGAGCGTGCATATTTTAATGTCGAATATAACATTGCAGCATGAGCTGTTAACCGCGTGGTTCGGGGTTCGATTAGCGTCTAAAGCAACTGTGTGTTATAGACTTCAAAAACAATTTTAATGTGATTATAGGTAATACGGGAATATACAGATATCCAGAACGAGAGCATTCTAGACGTGGTTGGTTAAGGAGCTCGCTCTGAAATGAGAGACTGGGTTTGATCCCTGCTTCAAATCAAATGTTTGTGTTATTCATGGATATTTGTTTGAGTTTGGATATCATGTGACATAAACGTTTTCTTAGTTTCTGAGATGAATAATTCCTATTTTAGCTTAAGCTGTTATTTGGCTCATGTGTTTAACTGTTGAGTGTATATTAATTAAAAGTTTAATACTTCATATTCTTAATAACAGAGAAAAAACATTAATAAACTTATAAAATATTAAATTAATAAATATGTGATTCTGTTTGCAGTTACTGAAGTGGCACCACTTAAGAAAAAAATGAAGAAAAGGCCCGGCTTAGCGACCAACGTTAGTGTCTCTCAACTGATGGTGCAGAGAGAACGCTCTCTTTGTGAGATAAAGGTCAGTGTTTTTACAGTTTAGATGTATACTTCGATTTAAAGTTACCTAGTTATTTTATTGCTTACTTTTATTATTCCAGCCTCAAGACACGGAGGTTAGTCGTGAAGCCACATCGGCTTTAACGATACAACGTGGTAACAACTCGCAACAATCTTGTGTATCGACCTTTGCACCCGCACAACAAAGCGCCGTCTGTCAAGATGGTGAAGTACGACATGATACACACGTCCATAGGAGTTCTCACTACCTCACTGTAAACAGTGGCTGGATATCTCAACATCAGGAGAACACTGACTGCGGACAGAAGCTTAGTCAAACTTCTGCAGTTTCTGCCAGTTCATCTATTAATGTAGGAATGCCAGTCTTAGGCACTAATGGACAGATAATAGGGGTGAATACTGCTGTCAACAAGCTTACGTCGAGTTATAAAGGTCATTCAGCCGTTCCTCAAAACAACTTGGAACATGAACAAAAAGAAGATAAAAAAGAAATAGCAACTTTGCAAAATCCTCAATCTATGAAGCACCCTTACAAGGAGAAAGAATCACAAATATTCTGTGGCTTGAATCAACCACTGACGCCTGAGGTAATGCAAAAAATTAACGAACAACAACAAATATTCATACAGCAGAACCAGAAGCAAATTGAAATGGCTATGAAAGGTTTTAGAACACAGATTACAGAAAATGTATCCCAAAATAAACAAAACCAAAGTCAATATATGCCTCAGGGTCAGTTAGTTATACAGAATGGTGCAGTAGTCAAAACTAATCCAGCTAAAACTCCCCCATGGCAAGTGAAGAGAACTGACGCTAACTTTACTAATGCAATAACGAGTCCTGGTCCGAAAATACAAAAACCCGACCTAACAGATTATGAAGAGGTCAATACAAACATATCAGAGGATTCTTCCAGTTCATATAGCTCATTCTCTAGTAACGAACAAGCAGTTAATCAGGCGATGTGTGCGCGTGTACCGCCGTTACCACAACACTATTCAATGATGGGACAACAATGGCCAACGTCGGAAACAAGCAAGAAAAAGACTAAGGGTAATAAAGGAGGCAAAAAGAAAAACAGTCCTACTGAAAATAAAGTAGTTACATTTGGAAGTAACGGAATGCGCCTATTACAGGATGCAAAAGGGATGCCGTGTGATGATTTAACAAGCAGCAGTGGCCCGTCGTTTATGGAAGACCCCAATGGGTATTTAGCACAACAAACTGTTTTATTAAACAATACCATTTCGAAGCAAGTCGGTATAAATTCCTCATATGATAATAATCAATATGATAATAGCAGTAACAACACTTGCTACGTCGCTCAAAATCAAGTGGAAAAAATAAAGCCCATTGTTAAGTCTAACGAAATGTCTATTTACAGAAATAATGTGCCAAATCCATCCCTTTCACCCACTAGTATACCTGACAGTAGCATGTTATCGGACAACGTAATGCCGCAGTGTTGTAAGGGTTGTAATGTATCAATAAAGAATAATAGTCCTGACTATTCCGACAATCCAGGGAGGCCCAAGTACACGAAACATAATATGTACAAAATGGAAATTGATGGCAACTCCTCTATGTCTAGTCCTAAAAATAGTTTTGAAGATAATCCAGTAACATCAACATTTATTGAACGCAGCCCTACGTTAAACGAGAGTTGTGGCCCTATACAAGCTGGGACCGTCAGTACCAGTAACGTATCCCTCACAGAGACTTTGCAACCTCCAGAGCCCTCGCCCACGTTGTCGAACAGTTCGAGGAGCACGGACACGCCGCACAGCAGCGGCAGCGGCACTTCTCAAGCCCCGCCCAACTGTGCGTACTCTATGCAGAGTCCGGCATATTCAAACTCGGCTCAATCTCGCGACATTTTTAACAGTAATCCTTCGACGCCGAGCAGCAGTCAAGTGTATGCCTATAATTCTCCTGGACCACCACACAGCCAGTCCATTACTGGGACTCAAATGATGCATTTTATATCAAATCATAATGTTAATAAAAATCTAATGGAGGTAGATAACATATCAACAATGGTTGGAGTAAAGTCTGGTTTAAAATCATCACAGGAGATGTACAGGCTAGAATCTCGACGTAGATTAGAAAATTCGATGCCGGGTTATTGTCCTCCACCGCACCTAGGCGGGGGTCCGGCCCATTCGCTAATACAAACGTGTTACGTACAAACATTTGTTACTACCATGGCCAGTGGCTTCTCTGTCACCCGTGATACAGTGACATCAGTTCTTGCTGGAAAAGCAAATACTGCGACTACGTCAATAAATGCTTCTCAAGCTAATTTCATTAGACCTCCACCGCCACCGAGCGTCAACTTGGCAACTACTTACGCAATTCCAAATAATCAACCGGACCCTTTTATAAACTCAGTAAACTTGCCAACCAGTTACCCCTTACATATTGCGGGTACGACTGCACAGAGTATGATTTCCAAATCTCCTCTAGAGATGGTGCAAAATGTAATAGGCAATTTACCTTCTAAGTCGGAAGGGCAAATGACTCAAACAACTGCGTTGTCTCATTTGAGGAAGACATCTTCAACTACACCTGGTCAAATCCTTATATCTTCAACCGGTCAAATAATTGTATCAAGCAACCAAATGCCACCGCCGCCTCCGAAGACTACAAATACGACATCAAGCATTCAAAGTTCAGGAGCTGTTACAAATGTTAGTGCGTCTGTAACTCAAGTCATTCCAACAGTAGGTACAGTACAGCCAATGGTGAACCAACCAACAGTAGTAGTAAATACTTTACCGGCTCCATTTGTCCTACAACCACCAATGGTAGCGGTTGACGGCCAGGTCGTACAACAAAACTCTGTAATACCACAAATTATGACAGGAGGAATGGTACCAGGGCAATCTTCCAATGAAAATGTCAGGCAGCTCGATGTTAAAAGCCATCACAGTTTTGTACAAGGCGTGGCCATGTTGTCCCCTGAGAGCTTAAAAAAGAGAAGTAAGAAAAAGAAAAGTCATCCCACTAATATAACGAACGTTTTACAAATAACAGCACCACAGCCAAATCCAAATAATATAATGGTGCATCATACTTCGCCCCAATCCAATACTAGTCCACAATTTTCACCACGCAATTTCCAATTATCTCCGAATAATAATATATCGCCTACGCCTATGTTGCAAGCGTTGACCATATTACCTGGCAAATCTGGAACTCCAGCTCACATAGTCATGAACGGACAGGGGAACACTAACAATTACGGTTCTCAGCAAATAATCACAAACACGTCTCCATCGCAACAGATTAACTTACTTCAACCCGTTAATCTATTGAACAACGCTAGTGGTGTGATGCCAAATTTTCCAGCTTTCCAACAATTTATCGTGCCCAATCTCGGCGGAATGGTGATGACCGCCGACGGCACGATCCTCCAAGACAACTCGTCCGGAATGCCGATGCAGTTGCAGTTGCAAGCGGTCAACGGACAAAACGTTCTCACTCCCGTACAGAATTCGAGCGTATTCGCCACTGGAACCAACGGCGGAGTTGTCATTCGAGCTCAGAACCAACAAGGCAAAATTATACAGTCGCAACACAGTCCCGGAGCTCAGTTTTTATCTCCCAACGGTCAAGTGGTGATGAACGGCCCCGGTTTCAACGGACAACTGAGTCCGCTGCTCGCCAATCTTAGCCCCACCGGCGTCACGTTCAACGCCACGGCGCAGGTGCGGCCCGCCCACGCGCACGACTACATCCACAACCAGGCCGCACAGGCGCTCATGGTGCCTCTCTCGCCAAAGCGCGTGTCGCTCGCCTCCGCACCCACCAACAGGCCCAACCCCACTTTCGTGCACCAGAATACCACCATCGTGCAGCAGCAGACCACGCTCGTCGCCAACTCGCAGGGCGCCGCGCCCGTCGCGCTCGCCGCCGCGCCGCACATGCGCTCCTTCGCCGACGCACTCATCGCCAAGGGCAAAGCCAGGAACTTCGCCGACGCTGCCGCCGAACACGTGCGCGTCGAGGAAATCGTCGAACGAAAGTCGCTCTCGATCCGCGCGCGCGGGCTCGACGCCGACGTTAAGGACGGGCCCGAGGCGCACGCCAAGCTCGCGGCCGACGCGCACGCGCGCCACTCCGTGTCCACGCAGACGCTGGTGCAGCAGGCGGGCGCGGGGGGCAGCCCGCCCGACACCACCACGCACAGCCCGCTGGGCGCGCTGGAGCCGCCGCGCAGCCCGCGCCTGTGCGCCTCGCGCTGCCTGTCCACGCAGGCCAACTACGCCGACACCACCACGGAGTCGCCGGAGCCGGCGGATGCTAATTCTTCGGTGAGTTGAACGCGGAATTCTCGCTTACCGCATGTATAGAAAATGGAAGTGGTAGAGGGTAGTTCACTTAGCGGGGAGAACTGATAGCTGGTTAGCGCAGCATCAGACGTTCCCCGTGGTGGACGAACGACTTAAAAAAAGTGGCAGGAAAGCATAAATTTAGATCGATTTAAAAATACTCGCCAAAGGCCTGAGTTCAGTAGTGGACATCTTGTAGCTGAGGATGATGATACTCAAATTTTTACTTAATACTCAGTGTATTCACTGCTCACCAATATAATAAAAAAAACAAATTATAAATGTATTGTAAGCATGGTGTAAGCCGTAAGGTGTATCGTTAGCATAGTGTAAGATGTGGTTGTGTCGCGTGACAGGCGATGGTGCAGTGCGTGTCGAGCAGCGAGCCGGACGTGGCGGAGGCGCGCGAGCCGGCGTGGCCCGCGCCGCGGCACCACTACAGCGCCGACGCCGACGCGCACAGTAACTATACTACTTATTATTCATTTACACACTTCACATCTTGCTCAAAATTATAACGATCATATTATTACCAATACACGTTATTCACGAAAATGGTACAGCGTTTTCACCCTTTTAATTTTCACTATTTCCAGATATGATTTCAAATATAACTCTAATGCGGTCGAATCGTCCTCACAACACCGTCGAGTCTACCGACTTACATTACAACCCAAGTATGAACACTCCTATGAATAACCAACTTATAGTGCCTATGGCTTCAAATAATTATTACGACAGAAGTCACAATTATAAGAGAAAGAATGAATTCGGAGACGGGTCGACGTACAGATCGGACAAAATAATGAGGACTAACAGCTACAACGCGGTGCATGGACATTCAAAAGAGTCTGAATATGATGCACTAGGCATTAATAACCACGACAAGTCTCACTCAAGGCATTTTGCATCAGGATCCGGTTCAGATATGTTGCCTAAGCTATTTGACCGACATTTAGGGTCCGGTGATGGTAAGTACATTTCTAATTGTTCTACTACTATTATCACTTTTCTATGCTTCGAACTCCCTGCAGTCTACAAATTCAATCTATCGGGAATTCTGTATTCATCAGCTTTAACGTGCACTGCGTGTCAACTATGTGTTAAATAAAATAGTTTTGGTACGTTATGTAATTAATGCTTATTGCTATTATAATGGACGATATAATGGACAAAAACCTTTCTTTATCGGTGCTCTTGATAACTGATTTTTTAGGATCATGTGTCCCAGGTATTAAAGTGCGCAAAATTTGCGAGTAGTTCATCCAAATCAATTCAGGCTATTCCTGTTCACTACTAAATATAGGTAGTTAAACCATTTTCAATAATTCTAGTTAATTGTTTTCATTGTGTTTACCTTATATTTTACAAATGATACTCGATAATTTCTACTATATTTTCTTGTTAAAATCTTCTGTGATCTAAAATCATAAAACTTATCTTTCCCTAATTTCACTGACAAAAATCACAATACTAATAATAAATCTAAACAAAATCATTTCACGCTTTAGTCACAGCTAACAAAATTCAAAATTTTATGATGTTGTGTCTTGTATTGGTTTTGGATTGCTTTTATACCATCGGATATACTAAATTAAATAAAATACCTTGTAAATATTTACTTATCACTGATTACGTCATAATGATGTGTGTTGTGGTATATTTCAGCTTCTACATAATGCAATACTATTGGTCATTGGTTTTCTTTTGGTTGGGTTAATACAAGATACAGCTGTTAATAAAGGGTGTACTGGAAACTAATCAGAATAAAACAGAGATGTTCAGCGTTGAAACGTTCTCACCAGGCTTTCTGTCGCTTTCCATTGCACCACATTTGAAGTAACAAAATTGGCTCACAAATTGGGATCCATTACTAACGCATCATTGTTAAGCCATCATCATTTCATCTGTTCATCATTGTAAGTAAGCACATTTCACTTACTTCGGTATTTATCTAAACTATCTTAATGTGTGGTAAAATGGTTTAAGCTAAGTAGTGATACATGTTTTCAATAATTAATTTTAATTGTAACTACCCACTTCCCTTTTTGAGTTTTCTCTCGGACCAGTTGCAAACAATTACAAAGTAAATGTTACATTGTAAACTGTAGTCACTCGAGTTTTTATCATAGTTGCAACTCGTTTCAATTTGGATAGTTTAAATGCTAATCCACGTTTAGATTCGGGCAATCGACACGTGGTCAAATATTTGGTTAATCTTTTTCAACTTTTATCGGTGACGGTGGAGGACGGTGGAGGTATTTTAATCGTTACAATGCAAAAGGAACGGACGCTCAGTCAGGTGTAACGTCAATAGATACTAAAAGCGAAGACGAGAGAGACGACAAGCCGCAGGAATCCGGAGGCGACAAAGCGACGCAGGATTTCCAAGCGGGAGACCTAGTGTGGGGGCCCGTGAAGGGGTACGCGTCGTGGCCCGGCAAGCTGGAGCGGCGCGGCGCGGACGGGCGCTGGAGCGTGCGCTGGTTCGGCGGAGACAAGGGCACCAGCACCGTGCCGCGCGCGCGCCTGCTGTCGCTCAGCGAC
The DNA here is from genome assembly GCA_033459515.1 of Theretra japonica. Lineage (NCBI taxonomy): Eukaryota > Metazoa > Arthropoda > Insecta > Lepidoptera > Sphingidae > Theretra > Theretra japonica. The sequence goes on from CM065935.1 coordinate 6,306,695, forward strand.
GGACTCGAGGCGCACCACGCCGCGCGCACCAAGCACCGGAAGTGAGTCTACCACCACTACCTCACTACCTCGCTACCACCACTACCACCACTACCCGCTGCCCGCTCCTCTCTTGTACCCACTGTGTGTACTTCGACCCTGATGTTTGTACTCCAGCCGTTGCAGAGTACCGAACGACTTGGCTTTATTTGTTTGCGGTAAATTTAGGTCGTTCTTGACTTGTGATTAACCCAACCTAAAGATTTGACGTGACGTAATTTTAAACGTATGTGTGAGCTGAAATTACCCGTAACCGGATGTTGTCTTATTTTATACTGAGGTGTTTTTATTTTATCGAAACAGGAGTAGAAAATTAAACAGCCTTCTCGAGAACGCGATACAGGAGGCTATGGCTGAACTGGATAAGAAGAGTGAAGGTATTATAGAAAAACCAGTCGAAGAAGGTGATGGGGAACAGGTAAACGCGGACACGTTTATGATAGAGACGCCGAAGCGGGGAAAGAGAGTGGACAAAGTGAAGAATAAAGATAAGCATCCGAAAAAAAGTGTAATAAAAATGTCGCCCAATACAAATAAACCACCAGATGCAAGACTGCGCAGTTCTCGATGACAACAAGAACGTATGCGCTATTAGTACACTTGAACGACTGTCAAAAATCGTCAGATGTACATTTTTAATGGTTAATAACTGTTTTCTTTTAAACGGGCGACGCTAAGAAGTTTTCGATGAACGGTTTTACGCACGAACATAGTGTTAGTACTAAGTATAGGGTACCAAGGGTAACCATGTGTTATATTAAGGCGTAAGCTAGTTTTGAACACGTTACTCGATACATTTCTAATAAGACTAAACATTGGCGCAGGATGTGCGGAACATCATCACATAATCAAATTACTATCATCACAATGATATAAACATAAAATGTAGCTATATTAAATTTAAATTAATTCTAGTTAGAACAATTACTTTGAGATTCTATGTATGTATTTAATGCTTAATTTAAAAAAATCGTTACGATTTTATTACTTGCTTACCTATAGGTGACTCTTACCATTCCTTAAAATGATTGGGAGCACAATGTATGTTTGTGAATATGACGATGAGAATGTCATCTTTAGATCAGATTTCCTTCGGGACGTTAGAGGTTCCTAATTAAATGTGTATATTCAAAATTAAAATAATTCCCACTATAAAACAGATGCTAATGTAATAATGATTTATCACAGATTTTATAAAAAATACGTTGTAAGTATAGTGTAGAATTAAAAAAGTGATTTTAAATCATTGTTGTTCCGCGTAATATTTAAACGTAAGTGATAACTATAAGTAACCTCACTGGATTCTCACGATATATAATAAATTATAAATTCCACGACCGTCATCGATGTCTTGTACAATTATAGTGAACTGTAAATTATTAAGAAATTTTGCTATATATTCTGTAAATTATGTGTTTTGTTAGAAAGTAATAAGTATAACACGATTTCTAGTCAAAATATTGAACATATTGAAATGTAGATATTATAGATGTGTTAACTGACAATAACGCGGGCCTGGCGGCCGCGGCGGCCGGCGCGAGACGATACGACGATACGTCGACATTGTTTGGCTTCAATTATTCATAAGTACACATGATACATTATTACTTTCGACATTGTGCTACTTGTTTACGTTATTCATTTTATATACTTCCGTTGAATATTCTATTGATTGCTATAAATACATAACTCCGATAAGATTTAAATTTTTACATCGATTTTATTTCTATGTGAAAATTTTATTCTTTATAATTTATTATTAGATTACTATCTTGATAGGAAATTATAATTATATGGTCACATTTTGTACATTTTGTACGGAAATTTACAAAGGTTTATTGAAACGAAGGGCCTATTTGGTGAAAATTACGGGCATTCGAGATTTATAGTTAAAGTGAAGTGGTAGAATATGGTGTTACATCACGCAGACGATCACATTATAGCCTAACTGTAGAGACTAAACGTGTCCTCAATTTTAAGTTGTAACTATAAAATAGTCACTGTAGTAGTGTTGCTTAATTGATAAGTGTTTAATTTGCGGTACAAGGGAGATTAATTTAGAATGTTTCTAATGTGCTTATTATTTACAAGTGATTGGTGATGGCAGCAATTATTAAGACATTATTAATCATGAATACATTAAAGTGGAGCTAGTTTTAAATAAATGTTCCATCAGACATATTTTATTATAATTTGTTATTCTATTCACTAAGTAGAGAATTGCGGATAAAGATTATATTTGGGAAATGTCATAAATGTACGTGCGTTATGTCTTAATAATTGAGCTCATTATCTTGGGAATAATATATAAAAGGTTTTTTTTTTATTCTAGGTAGAAATATTATTAATAGATCGCGTCATCACAATTACATTTAATAGTTAAATTGTTATTGACAGTCATTGTTAGATTTATCAATGTGTGAAATTAAATGATCTTTGGATGTCCCATAAATAAATTACAAGGAATTATCGTAGCTTACTGTTTTATAATATCGTATTTTGAACTTAGAGATTCCAATTAACTTTCCTATATGTGACTTCAAATATCGGTATAGTATTTAATGTTAAATGGATATTGTTTATTATATTATAATCGGATAGCACTTCCCTGTGAGATGGTATTATGTACATAATTTTACTGTAGTTATGTATAGTATATTATTTCAATGAAATTAATGTTTTATAGACTAATATACAACATAAGATTATTTATTTGTTTTGCTGTGTACATATTTTTTTCAATAAAAATGTACCTGTTTTATTTCGTGTTTTCATTTGATGTAAATAAGCAACGAGTAAGTACTGCAGTTTTAGCAAGTATAGCGAAATTCCAAACCACCATAGATATTATAGAGTAAAATCCGAGGCTCGCTAGACATTATTTGTTTTTTTTTGAAAACAAGATGTTTGCAAATTTAGCTGCATCAGTACGATGTACTTTGAATGTACGTAGTATCTCTATGGCTTGAGCCCAAAAGATAAATACTTCTCTTTAATTCCGACGGCCTTATTCATGGACAGTTTTAAAACCTATTTTAGTTATCGAGTGTTTTGTCTTCTTCATTCAAACTGAATTCATAAGTCGTTCGAAAGGGAACATAAAAGGGACAAAGTACTGGATAACTAAATTAGGCTTTAAACTGTCTATGAATAAGGCCGTGCATGTTTATTGTTAATTGACTACTATGATAGAGAACTGTTTCAATAATTTGTGGTTATTTATTTTTTATTCTGGCTTGGCCAAGTGACTAAACTGCACTTGATGGCAAGCATAGCGTTATCGTTGTGTATATTGGGTGTCAAACGGGGAGACTGTTGTCTTTTGACATTCGACATAAGTCATAAGTAAACCGACCATTTATTTATTAACTCTAAACGAGACATCATTTTTGATCCACAGTTAGCAGGTTAACAATGAAAATAAACACAACTTTTGCATTTTCGTTACCTAGAAAAAGGTGTAATATCCAAACCCTTTGAAGTTGGCGCATTTGAATTCTTTAAAAGTTCAACATTGAAGAAGCAGCGGCACGATCGGCATTTTAATGTTTTTCAGACTTAAAATGTTGTTCAATATCACTACCACCGCTATGGGAAATACTAAGCTCTGGAAAACGGGACAATTTTGTGTCCCGGCGCTTTGTTTGGGGATAACGGGACAGGTGACCGGAAAAAAGGACAGTCCCGTTCATAACGGGACGTATGGTCAGTATACTCATAACTATGCCAACCTGTTTAAATGATTAAAGGGAGGTGGGAACATGTTAGTAAGCAAGATGTTAAAGGTGTTCCACCACCGAAATGTAGCTTTGTAAGCTAGCATGTGTAGTTCGTTGAAGGGATGAGGAGAAAGGGACAAGGCTACACAATTCGTAACATGCACGACTTAACAAACGTTCCATTTAACGACAGGTTAAAAGATCATTGTTTAAATCAATTGTGGTTAAGCTTTAATAAATGCAACAGGTAACAAACGTGATGGTTTACCTAAATGGATATTTATTGAAAACTTGCGTTATCCAACAAGATGCTAGAAATTTTAAATTAATTTAATACTAAACTAGACTGTATCCGTGGCGTAGTTGTGTTACGGTACGATTACAACGCTGAAGTCTCGGGTTTGAACCCGGGTCGGACAAAGTGATATTGGTATTTTCTATTCAATATAATCAGCCCGGAGTTAGGAATTTGTGCCTGATATGGCGATAGGCATGATATCACATCGTAGGACGGAACGCGCAAGGCGAAACGTGGGTGTCCTGGGAACACCTCTGCCTACCCCTCTTGGGGAAAAAGGCGTGAGTTTAAATATTTGTTAATTCTATTTGTATTTTTTTATCCTATTAATCTTTTATATAGGTTCCGGCTTAAAAAGTGACTACTACTATGTAGGTACCTACCTGATAGTGATAAGTAACCGACAAGAGATAATCGTATCTTAATAATACCTAACACAAATATAACAATTATCGAAACATTTAACAAAACGATTAATTGAACATTAAATAAAATAAATTAAATAAAAACCGAAACGCTTGGGTGGATTACTAGCGGGTTATATCGTCGTTTATAGTGGTCTCGTTCGGGGTGGATATGAATATTTGCACCACATTTAGTGTTACTTAAAATCCCACTGTTCAACAATATGCAACAGTAAAGCTCTTTCTTTACGTTATTTTGCTGTGGGTCATGATTTAAGATATAAGGTCATTTAAACCATATTATTCCAACCTCAGGCATATGATATTTGACTCGTTCTTCTTGCGTCTACATTATGTACAGGTAGCATCATTTAATATGAAATTTTGTTTTTTTTACCAAAAGTTATTAGAATTTAGAGCTATAAGTACGCCTTTCGGATTTTGCGTACTAGATCAATAACAAACAAGCATTTAAACTGATGAATAGTTCCCGGTTGACTTTATCCCAGTTTCTTGTAAACCGGCGAGATTGATCGTTTTTAATAGACAAAAATTATAGCGATAATCTTGGATTTTTGTGATCCTAGTTAAGTACGAGAGTTCAACGAGAACCCCTCACCTTCACGACATTATCCTCTTAGGGGCGCCGGAGGCCGTGAGCGGCTGCCTACGTCGCCCATGTCTTGCTCAAGTTCTGACTAAGCATTTGTGTGACTTAAACAATTTTATTTTAGACTAGCTTCTGCCCGCAACTCCGTATTATTAAAAAAAATCCCATCCCTCCCTGTCCCGTTATATCCCGCCTTGTCCCGTCCCATTCTAACTCAAAATATGTAGTCCACTCCCATCCCATCCATTTGAGTACAAAAAAGTAAGAAATATATCGGAGCTCCTCCTTCATCACACGGGAACACTACATTTTTCGGGATAAAAAGTAGCCTAAGTGTTAATCCAGGGTGGGGTATCAGCTACCTCTATACCAAATTTCATATCGAAATCCATTAAGCCGTTTCTGAGTTCATCGCACATAACCGCAAAGACAACCAGACAAAAATTCTAAAAATCATTGTTTTGGGTTCTATTAAGTTAATATAATATATTAAGTTAATGGGGGGACCCATATCAGTTTTTCTCATTTATCTTCCATGTACAGACATCTATCGGATATAAATTTATTATATGTATAGAAAACATGCGGTCAATATACATGTAAATGAAAACTACAAAGTATGAAGTTATGACAATGATGATAAACACCCACCAAGCTGTTATTTTTCCGCACCTGGGGGGTTGCTCAATGATCCGAAACGAAACTCGAATGTTCGGACGTTATTATTAAGTTATTAAAAAGTTCTGAAGCGACGTCTTTAATTTTCCACTTCTAAAAATCAACACTTTTCTCTACGATATTTATCATTTACTTCGAACTAAGTCTATAGTTATGACGTACGATAGAAGAGTAGAACATTCTGTGGAGTACTTAGGCATATTCGTATAGTTTTACATGCGACGTCCGAAGTCTCGAGTTTTGTTTCGGATCATAGAGTAGCCCCCCTGATGCTAAGCGTAAAATGTATCTTCCAAAATAGATTTGACTGCTGTACCTCTTGACTACTTCTTCATGCTACGAAGAAAGGATGCAGGATCCAAGATAGGCATATAAAAATAATTTGGTTGTTCATTAGGAAATAATGGGCCACAACTATACTGTCATAACTACTTGCTTCTTCAAATAAGTGACTATTCCGGCTAGAAAATTCACTCTCACAGCGAGGACGTCTAAACGAAACCTAAATATACAACATAAAGTAGCCCTTCTACCCATGTTGTAATTTTACAATCAATGTATGCAACGCCTGAGTTGTTCACTTACTGCGCTGGAGGGTGCGGGTTCGACTACCGGCCGTATAAATATGTAGTGATTAAAAAAATCTTTGTCGAATTTTTAGTGCTTGTAGATTTGAAATTGTAATATTTGCGTATTATGAGCTACAGAAGACAGTAAGTAAGGCAGTCGGGGAAAAAAAGTAGAACTAGCAACTACCTGTGAATCAAAAATACTTTTAGAAACAACCTACTGTGACTGAACTTTTAGTTCCCGTCACTTAATAATATAGGTACCTATCTATTAAGAAGCAATAGGTACCTACGATACTTTTATAGTTAATATAAAGGAGACTTAGTAAAGTTTTTGATAACAAATATAAAACCAATACGAGAACAATTTATTTTGAAGATAAATTGGTTGGAGTGAATAGTCGGAGCCATAAAAGTTAAAACCCAGCCGACGCGACGTGACGTGGGTGCTATACTTCTGTAAATGTGAGCTTTAGCGTTCTTTTCGTTTTTCACAATTTTGTACAATAAACAAATAAACTGGGCTAAACGCGAACTCTCAATAAAAATGTCGCATGCAATATGTTCGGATTAAAAAATAATATTGCGCCTGACAGAACGCATGACAAGTGACCGTGCACAAATATTTTTTTCAGAGTCGCACACTTTCCGTCATAGCTTTTCGTACTGTATGATTTTATTTGACGTCAAGAGGAAGGCAATTCTAAAAATATTTGTTTTATATATTGATATTTTTTTCTGAATGTTTCCCCGTACCTTATAATAGAGGCATTTCTCTGCTTTATATTCGGACGTCACGTATGAAGAGTATAATAAATAATTTATACCCTGGTTTCATTTTACATTATGGACAATAACGTCTACTGTTTTAATGTTCGAGGGATATAAAAAATACTTTTTAAATCCATTACACATCCCCGCTCATTATATTTTATTGTCAATTAAAACATTATATAAAATCCTGATGATATAAACCGAATAAAGTCTAAATTGTAACGATACAATGTGTTGATTATACTTTGAAAGAAATATTTTGTTTTCTAAAGTTATCTTGTTAGTGTAATATTTATCTACTTGCTATTACAGATGTGTTATGCAATTTTCCAAGCGAAACTTATTCATTTAAAACGTTAAATGTACATATTCTTGTTTACTCGAATAATACTTATATGCAACAGCGCTTTAAAGATATCTCATTTCACGCTTCAAATCACCGCTATCGCTTTGACAAAATATGCCGTCGTATGCAGGTTTAGGTAGTACGTATGAAAACGGACGGGAGCAACAAATCTAATCGCCATTAATCTGCTGCGACAAACGATCGGCCGAACCGCTGGCAAATGAATGGTCACTGAAATGAAGACTTATGGCACAAACATACCTATAGCTTGGACATTTTGTGCCACTCGTGCTTTATTCTGCTTATTTATGTGCCTATTTTATACACTTGTCCGAGTTTGTTATTTTCTTAACCGCCTGGGTAGTGACCACCGTGTCCAGTGGGTCCGTAGGTCTTTCTGGTTCATCTGCGTATATCCCGTTACAATATGGCCGGCATAATTTTGTTCACCGGCGTGCTATGGCTATCTCGCGTCGACATATACTGTATCTGCATTTTACTGTCTTTACCATCAAGTGTATTGTTAAAACAATGAAACAATGGCGGTGAAATAAGTATGTTGAGCGGAACTCACAGTAACATAATTAGGTGCTGTTTTGTTAAATTTATGCTTTTGGTACTATGTGTATAGCTAACAATTTTATTATGGATTGGCGGATTTAATATCTTGAACATACTCTACCAATTTGTAGAGACCTTGGGATTCTCTCTCTCACACTGTCTCTTCAGCCGCAGGAAGTCCAGTGCGGAACATAGGCCTCCATAATTAAAATAAATCAAATTTGATTTAAGATGGCCGAGTTTGCATTGTACTTTAAAGATAGGATAAGACGGATAATTCAAGTGCTATTAACTCATTATAAATAACACAAACGACTTTGTACAATACAATTCTTCAGGAAGGAGGAAAGTTTTATTTACGTTTTATTAAAAACAGAAAAGCCAATCAGTTAAATCCTAAACGCCATAATATGAGAAACTGTGGAAAAGATAATTTTATCTGAAATAGGGATGTGCAGTTCAACTTAAATATATTATTCACATGGTAATACTTATGTAAAGCTCAGACAATTCACGAGTAACTCCCATTCTTCACATTTATTCACTCACGTTACTTGTTTGTCTGCAGGGAATATTTTACCTTGTCAATTCAGAATTCGAATTCTGGCCGACTTGAATATGCGTACGAAAAGAAGATTTTCTCTGTTATATTTTTTGTGCGACGTGGTAAGGACATATCATCGTCTTGTAGAATATAAGTTTATTGACTCGTTTTACAATCGTCACTTGACTAGTGTGAATTAGACTTTAAAATACTTTTCGCATGATAGTTAAGATTATGATTAATAATAGTACTGTTTTGATTCAAATATTGTTATTAAATCTTTACCTATATAAAAACTTAAGATTATTATCTATGTTACGCACCGAGCAATAACTTAAATATCTTTGACTACAATGGAGATAGGCACTAGTCGTGGTGGTGGAAACAAGAGCAAATCGAGTTGATTGGTTTGCTAGACGTTGTACCGAGCAACAAGAAAAAATATTTTCTGTACTGCGCCTCCAAATATTACGTCAAGCCAGAAGTGGGACTGGGTGTTAGGTACCCTCTTTACGCGAGGAGCTCATAGCATGATGTGTTACAGCTGATATGTGGCTATTTTGGCACTGCTGACTCCACTAATTACCCATTTCCACCTCACCTGTGCCCACGCTAAATAGGGTTAGTTAGAAATGTTATGAATATTAATTTGAATTTGTTTGTAGAGATAGATAATTACCTACACTAAGCAAACCTTAATTCATGAGGTAGTATTTGCTTTAATGCAGTCAATTATAATATACTTACGAGCCTTTCACGCGAGTTTGCTACCAATGATAGATTCTACGAAATATATGTGATGTTTACTTGAATGAATTTATCATGTAATGCATTTACACCTTAAAAAAATAAAACGTCATTATTAATATCAACGCGCTTTCGGCTATGAACAAAATGGATATAATTGTGTTATAATGTACCATAACCATATTAATACGTAGATACGTATGTGTCAACCGGTTGCCGATGGTGTTCGCGTCATTAACATAGCCACAAGCTGCCACAAACGCGTTAATTTTGTAGCCTACAACCCAATCTGGGATCCACATATGTACATATATTCACGCCAAGTACCACACAGCAAACATGTGTGTTCTGCTGTTATTACAGGGATGTCTGTATACGAACCCATCTTTGCCATTGCATTAGTTTTAACTATCCTTGACTTCGTACAATTGTTTGTATTTTAAATACATTTTGAAATAAATGCTATCGTGTTGGACTAAAGCCGTGGAAATTCATAATGTACAAAATGTGAAAACTTGTAAATATACATTATAATATTACTTTACTCAATTTTGAAGTTGCTGCGGTTTTATATATAATCAACAGTTTTAAAACGTTACCTAATCACTAATTAGTATTTGGTAGTTGTATCTACATAGATACATAAACTCACACCTTTTGCCCAGTAGGGGTAAGCAGTGGTGCTACCAGGACACCCATGTTTCGCCTTGTGTTCCATCTCACGATGTGAAAGGGGGGCAGGCCTGTCGGACACAAATTCCTCACTCCGGGTTGAATGAATAAAAAAATCCAATATTACTTTGCCCGAGATTCGAACCCTCAGCGTTGTCATTATACCTTAGTACAACTGCACCACGCAGGCAGTCTAATCAATATTCAGTCTACATTTAGGTAATATAAAAATGTAGGATACTCGAAGTAATGGATAAACAAAAGATGTTTTCTATTGAGAGTATGTAGTTTTATAAATGAGTGTTTGCAGCATGTGCAGTGTGCACTCTGCGTTGTGTATCATTAGGGTGGTTGTAAGATGTGATATGAGAGCACATTTGTCTGCGCAGCTAATGCGGTGTATGCCCGGTGGCCGGCGGCCGGTGTGCGTTGGCAAGCGCTGCGCTGTCGATGTCGCCCGATGAGATTTATAGTTCGCCCACCGCCCTCCGGACGTGGGGCCACTTCGGTAGGGGCACATTACAAAACGCTGTCCACGCTTATTTTCCTGATCTAAACCAAGATTTGTTAATATGAATGATAAGTTAAGAAATGGAGAGGAATATGCTTGGTGTTTCCCTACGAGATCGAATCAGAAATGAGGAGATACGTTGGATAACAAAGGTAACCGACATAGCCCTTAGGATAAGCAAGATGAAGTGGCAGTGTGCCGGGCACCTAGCTCGTAGAACCGATGCCTGCTGAGGCCGAAAGGTTCTGGAGTGGAGTGCAGGGACAAGCAAGCGAAGTGTCGGACGCCCACCCATATGGTGTACGAACCTGATTAAGGTCACAGAAAGTCGCTGGATGCAGGCCGCTTCCAACAGGTCTTTGTGTAGTGTTTGACAGCAGAATAGCTCTAGCACAGTCAAAAACTCAGATTAGACCCGTTTCTGCTAATTATCTAGTATAGATTTTAAAAAATCATGTACCTACCAGGAAAGCGAAACATCTTATGGATGTCTGGGAAAACAAGCAGTCTTGTGGAACATCATGAAAAAGTCGTAAATGTTGCGTACTGGCTTGTACGAGTGAAATTTTCTACTCGAGCGATCGTGCGATCTGCGGAACATGCAAAATTTTACGATTCTTGCTTCCACTCTCCGTTGCGTCTTCTTCTAGTGCCTATTTTATTTTATGATCCAACTTGTTAAATTTATTGCAATGTGTATCGGTTCATTCGGCTTCAACAAGGCTGACGATTTTTATTATTCTAATTATCATTAGTTTATTTAATGTTTTATTTTATTTATATTTTTTATTTATATCAGCCCATATTCGACCCACTGCTGGGCACGGGCCTACTCTACCATCGAGAGAATCGATTGAGAGTGTTTAGCCCATATAGTCCACCACGCTGGCCTAGTGCGGGTTGGCGGACTTACATACCGTAGAAATTCTTTTTTTTTTAAGAATATTTTATTTTATGTATAAAAAAATGGTAGATTCTACAATTTTGTTATACTCATAATTGCTTTATAATGTTTTTGACATTGACATATACAAAAATATTTTTACATTTTTCAAAGTTAAAAAAGCGTATCTGCATGCTAAAGTAAAATAATATTTTTTACGATAGAATCAGACTCCAAACACAAAAATAGCAGTCAATTTTCAAATCATGACTTTTTTGAGGTAAGGATAGCTAATGCGACTCAACATTTTATATCCGTGCCATAAGCATCGTTGATACTCGAGACGTAGTGGATAAACACGACACAAGTAGTAAAATCAATAAGCCAACAGCATGGATTCATATTTTAATTGAAGTACACCAGTGAGATTATAATAAATAATTTTCAATGAAAACGGATGGAATCATGGTATCTGTGCATGTGTAGCGGTTGGATAGTATTTACACGTTTCTAACGAGGGCTCGGCGCTCCTAATTAATTTACTTGTCATGTACCTTACATAAGATGTGCCTAACTAACTCCTTTACACAACGCCGCTAGTCACTACAGTATTTTGTAAATATATTTATTGGCTTGCTTAATTAGTCAATTGTTACGAAATATTTCTACGATGGCATACTTTACACCGTTTTGTTATTTTGTGCGATTATTAACTTTGCTACAACCATTAGTAAATATCGCTATATTGCCAACAGATCTGTGTATGTTAATGTAAGTAATTTTTTAAATCATGATGTGAAATATCCCTCGCATTTCTTACTATTGTGGTCCCATTAGTTTGGCACAGCGCTGCATCGGACAATGGCCGGTCGATACAAGTGCTATGAAGATAATAGGCCTTTATCGAGGTAGCTGGCTCATAAAGGCATTTTCCAATGTCCTGCATTCCTGCTGTTACTGCATTTATGCCGTAAATTTGCTAAGCTTTGGGGCAGGCTGCTTCACAGGGTCGTTTCCAATACTAATTAAAATGGTACGTGTACAATCGCTATGTAATAGATGTGTTTGTGTGCTATTTTATGTGGAAATATTATATATCATTTAAGTAGATTGATAGTAACAAAACAATATGTTTTACAATTTCTTTACGATGTTACCATGATAAAAATCATTACGGAGAATTGTTTAAAACATATGTGATCTACATTATGTACCTGCTTATTTTCTTTATAGTACGAGTATATTTATTTTAATAAAAGGTACCAAAAAATATAAAACATGTAGAAATGCATCTTTTATAACTGGGTCTAACAATACATTTTAAAGATTATTTAAAACTCTAGACGACCACAACGTTTTATAAAAAGAAATTCTAATACCTGATATTGAATTATTACAAGTTTAAACAACATATTTTTAAATCATAATTTATAGATTTCATCATGCAGGCGACATAATTAACAATAGCCTATTGTTTTACCTGCATATATTTCTAACAAAGAGTAAGAATAATAGACTAAAGAATAGTTTTGACTTGATGGCTAAAATATTTTCATTAAAAACGCATTATAATGAAATTCTTGGGAAGGACATTAATCAATGAAACCGGTGTGTTTATTTAAAAATTAATCTTGAGAATGACCTGGTTGTCTCCGCTGCTCTATCATCTGGCAATATATCATCATAAATCACGTTAAACGCCGCCCTGGATATTTGTTGGCGTGGCGTCTCATGCATGCCCTCAATTTGAGTGTTCGGGACTGTCGGCCGAATGTGTCCCGTGCTTGCTCGCCCCAGATATGTTAAATAGACAATAGATCTGTTTACTTAGGTCAGTTTGCGGAACTATTTGGAATGTGCTGTAAGACACGGGCAAATGTGACGCGATGAGTGATGTGCAAACGTAGTGATCGTGGTGAGCACGTCACGCCCATGTCCATGAAATTGATAAATAAACTGTTAAACTTTAACAAAGATACGCTAGGTATTACCATTGCTTTGTTCTCATTTTATATTTCAGCGATCCGCTTCGGTAAATGTTCATAATTTTTGTTTGGCGAGGCTATATTTTGAAAGTAATGGGGCGGCTGTTGTGCGAATTGTAATAAATTACCTCGCGTTTATCTCGCTTTCGGTCCAATTAATTAACTATATGTGGACGCAGGTTGTGCTCCATATTGGAATCGAACTTATTTAAATAATTGAACAGGATTTTATTTTAATTAACATCTATGAAACATAGCGGTGAACATTATGTTCAACACTTTTGTTTAGTTAGGTTCTATTGCAACAATTATATTACCGCCATGTTAAGGCAATGCCTACTTTAAAGGTTAACTACACAAGACGCAGTGGATCGTATTATGTACCTACGTAAAAGTTTCTGGGTTTAGCTTCGCCACTTGTTAAATATAAATCTAAGTTATGGAAGTTGAAAAATCATTCTCCGCGTTATAAATTGTATCGTAACAGCCAGGGGTGAGCAACAATGAAAAATTGCACACGCTGTGTAATCGTTATGTCGAAGCAGAGGGTGCTAATGTTGCAAGTTATATCTCGTAAAACATTTATAATTCCCAAATTTTCACTGGTCCGTGTTTGACATGAGTCAGCGTTGGGTTGCTTTTATGAGGCTTGATAAAGTGATTACATTGCAAATCATAGTTTTTTTTATATATTTAATTACCAGAATCAAGTACGTGATGTAGGTATAGGATTGTCATAAGACTGAAAAAAAAAATACTTTTCACAACGAAGTCGCATATTAGATGATGATGCATTGCATGCTTTTAGCAGTCATACAAGTAGGGGAATAAATTAATTTTGCGCAAAGCAAAAAAGAAACAAAATATTCAAAAATACACCATAAATCAATTGCAAAGTAAGTAAAAACGTTTCATGCAATTTAGATGATGATATCTATACTTTTATCAAATTGTCGTTTTGACCTTTTGCTGGAAAAAAATGTGAATAAAACTATATTTTTAGAGGAGTGACAGAACAAAGCCCCAAGAAGGCCTGAGACGTGTGGGCGCGTTACCCCTTGTGGACTTACCCTCGGGCGAATTATAAGCCAACCTCTCTTGAATACTAAGAGGGTCGAATAAAAATTCACCCTTCAGGTAGCCGCGGCTAAGTCGACAGATAAGTTCGTCTTACAACTCAGAAGACAAGGATGAAATCCGGCAGAAACAAATCAATCCCGCAATTGCAGGAGATCAACCTAACAGGTAAACAAAATACCATTCGAGCTCGTCTGCTGTGTTGATCCTTAGCTAACAACGTCGAAATAAGGAAGTCACCGTTTCAATATACCATAGGGGTTGATTTGCGATAAGTAAATAAAAGTTTTTATTATTCTCGAGCCCCTTGGATTATTTCTGAATTCGATATGGTATTGTTTGCGTAGTGTAATTTATGGTTAGATGTTGGCGCGGCCTATTTCCCGTCACGTATTCGAGACGCAAACAAGGATAGATAATAAACATCTATGCACGGTTCCAACTAGCTTAAATTACCTCCGTAGTCTTCGCTTCTAACAACGATACATGAGGTAATTTACTTTTAGTTTAGTTTACTCATGTCTGCTCACGTTGTAAATCTTACCTGTTTGGCGCACTACACTATTTATTTTACTAAATAGTTCATGCTTATTGATTTAAGTATTTATACTTTATATTATGTAGACATAACTTTTTTATGAGTACAAATAATGCAAGATACGATTTTGATTCAAATATAAGACTATCGTATAGTTACAATGGATTCTACTAAAGGGCAAAATAAACTTATTGTTTGGAAAAATAATTATTTTATTTCCTTATGCTTTATACAGAATGAATGTGGACATAACGCCAATAATGTATTTGCTTAAAATAATAGAATGATAGATGTATTCATGATGCATTGATGTAGAGTTAAACAAAGAACCAATTATAGGAGGGTTTTGAGTAAGTACATATTTCATTCTTTGTGAATATAAGTATAAAATATACTTTGTGACGACATATCTAAATACAGTATATTACACAATAGTTAATAGAAAATTACATTTGTATTCTTTAGTTCACAAGAAGTATTACAATTCCAAAAGAAACTCAAACTCGTATATATGTATGTAATTTCATTAAGTTCCCTAGCACGTGGGGCGACTATCTATGGGATACGCGAACATTATTATTTAGCAAAAAAGAAAAAATATTCACGATAATTTTAACAGTAGGTATGTACTTACAAGTATTATTCTTCTTTATAGTTTATTCATTATCCAATTTATAAAAGATTTTCAATTATCTCACTCCCCAGACATGTGGTATTTCGCAAATTATATATTGAAGTCATGTTAATTTGTGGTTGGGGTCAAAATATAAGCAGAATCTCTTCTGCAACATGCATAATGGAGGCGCGTTGCGCTGACCCCCGAAAGCGTGAGTAAACAACAATAAATAATTTATTTCACACATAGTACATGTAAAGCGTCGGTATCATTCAGAATGTATAATTTAAAAGTTAAACATATTAGTTTAATATTAACACTGGCAAGCCCATTTGGTTACGAAAATTATTTAATTATTACTTGTAGTAATCTATTAAATAACTGTATTCTCACACATAATTTTAAATAAAATATCTTGAACATTTTAATTTCATAAATATCTTGGTCCTAATACCAAACCTCTGATTTAGAATAAATGTTGAGAATATAATAAAATATACTTATTACTGTGTAATATGCAGGTATTATCAAACTTACTACTCCAAAAAGGTCCAGGCATGTGTTCCGACGGACAAAACGAACGAAAATATTGCGTTCTAAATATCTAAACTGCTGGGTCTTTATACTAAATCAGCCCTACTTTCTACACTGCATCTAATACAGAACTGCTTTCCAAAGCTCTAAAGCAGTAGTCACCATAACAGCTTCTTTGAAAACTTATTAGTACGAGCATGAAAAGGTTACCCCGTGTATGCCGCCTACAAAAACCATGTTCATTAGTGCTTGAATTATAAATACATACCTGCACACTTTGTGGCCTCATTAGGCAGCAGGTCTCTTCAGCCAGTCATTCAGAACATGAGTGTTTCCCCACTGACACAAATTCTTTGTGAAACCACTACTTTTATAAAGTGAAAGACATGCACAACTTTAAGATAGCGCCTAGAACAATTTCCGAGCCAGTTTCTGGGTGAAAATTGTATGTATGTACCTACTACCTACTATGTACCATTATGAGGTAGCAAAAATACAATAGTTCCAGTATGAAGTTGTTTTAATTTTCCATATTGCTTTAATGATTATGTTTTGTTCAGTAAGTTGAAAAAGAAAAAAAATATTTTAAGTCAAATACCACTAATTCACTGATCATAAAACAAAATTTAGCAACCAGCACCTACATAGTACATTCGAAGTAGGTGCCTATAACATTTCGATTGCGATAAACCTATGCAATCAATAGGTATATAGATCTTTAAACGTAAACCAACCTGTTTTTGTCTTATATTTATTTGAGGTCGTTGCAACATTATTTTAAAATATTTCTGCCGAAATAAGTTACCTAAATTGATGGTAAACATCGTTCTATCAGAAGATGAATAGCGGCTAACTTAAGAGATGAGTAATAAGGTTGTAAGCATTCTTGGTGCACTCGTACACAACTAATTGGCTCGCGTAACTTGAACGGAATAAAAATCCATTTGGTGCAATGGCACACTTGAACAGATCCTAGTGTTGTTCGTTTACTACACCATTAACTCTAAATTTCTGCTTCAATGAATGTGGCACAAGTTTTACTGAAAACGGTCCGGTAAGAAATTTATATTTTCCATTTAGAGTTGCTTTATTCAACAGCTGAATTCTTTGCAATATAAAATTCATATGTTTGAGTGAATTGATGTTCGACCTAACGAGATTGTGTATTCGGAACATAAACAAGGCAAATATTAAATATTCAAGTGTAGTTTTGGTTGAGTGTAGCAGAAATAATGTGTTATTTTGAAATACCGACCAACTTCTGAACATTAAATTTAATTACCTTTAGTGTTTTTTTAAATGCCTTAGAATTTAGATGTTTCCATGCAGACAAAATATATTCATTATTTAGATAGTGATCAATAACAGGAGGATATGGTAGATAATTTACGTAGGTTTGCATCTAAGTATCGATGCATCTGTGGAAATATTAAAAAAATAAGCATATTCTAACCGTCTACCTTTGATCAACCTCTAACAGTGACACAACATTGTTGCTTCACAGTCACGTACGGCCAAAGGTCAACCCAACAATATTGAATTAATAAATTTAAGTGGAGTACTTGATACGAAGGAGTCTCACATTAGTGACATAAATCTTTAAATGATCAGTATTCAGTAGGCGTGTTACTGTCGACGTATTTACGCGCGATCGATAGTTCAGTAGAGTGCGGGCTACAGCACTATTTCGCATCTTTCCACGGAGTCACGTCACGTACGTAGTGAATGAAGGATCTCTACACGGGGCGACCTGCAACGACTCCAACCTTTCAAAGCTCGCTTGGGCACACGGTATTTATTTTGCTTGTGACATAAGTTGTACCGGAGGAAACCCTATCATAAGCTATTGCGCGGACATTTATTGCCTGCGGTTCCTTTTAGTCATATTTTTATTGGTATTCCATTGAAGTTTAGCATCTTAAGTTTTCTATTGAATTATTAGTGATTTGTGGGTAAGTTAGCTCTTTAGTTTTTATTACTTCTTTTTTATATAAAAATAATAGGTCACTTATTTAAAAATACTAGTGTTTTTGTTTTGTTTTAACAAAACCGATGACCATGATAACAAATTATTATTAGGTATAGACGATAATTCTAAACGTCCATGTTCCACTATCAGATAAATTAAAAAAGTTTTCCTCTCAGACACAAATAACAGTTTGCATTAGAAAACCTCAACGCAAAGATTTATGTAGATTTAATTAAGCCTATCTATTGAGGGATGTAAACGAGTATGTATAAATAAGCATCGCATTGCAAGGGTCTTTGACGTACATTTAATTAGCGCGGTCCATTAGTGTCGGTTGTCCGTGCAAATAAAAGTCGTATTATGAATAGAGGCCGTGTTGGAAATGTACCACGTATTAACGTGATTGAAAATGTGAATGACGTCTCGAATATTTGAGCTAGTTAAGTTTATTTATGGATTCAAATTAA
The DNA here is from genome assembly GCA_033459515.1 of Theretra japonica. Taxonomy (NCBI): domain Eukaryota; kingdom Metazoa; phylum Arthropoda; class Insecta; order Lepidoptera; family Sphingidae; genus Theretra; species Theretra japonica. The sequence continues at coordinate 6,325,236 of CM065935.1, forward strand.
ATTTACAGGTTGAATTCGAATACCTTTTAAGTTAAGATCAACAATATTATTTTGATATGCACATTAATGGCCATAGGCACAATTTGATGATTATTCATTTATTAATTTAATTATTTAATCCTTTATTGCACTTTAAAGAAACAGTTAAAATTCACGATAGTTTTAAAACCTATTTTAATTATCGAATGTTTTGTCCTCATGGCTCAAACAGAATTAAAAAGTTGCTCGAAAGGGACAAAACATTCGATAACTAAAATATTTTTTAAAACTGTACATGAATAAGGCCGTAAATGTTTAATTATAATTTATGATTCATTTAATTAGAATATTTTATGTTAAAACCGAGTAGAAAGGGATGTTTTAAGACGAGTCATTTAACACATGCTAAGACAAATCCTCGCGCAAAGCTAGATCGTCGTGGCTAAATAATGAGCAGTTAATATTTCAACAGCACTACTGAACAAGTCCACTTACTTTAATGATCCAGCTATAAGTCAGACCTTTCATAGACTAATATTGCCTGCTTTTTGTTCCTTGCAATTAATCAATGTCCCTATGTTTCGTGGTCTTTATTTCGTGATGTATATAGGTACTTTCTTTTGTATCAACTATTACATTGTGTAATCACCTCTACTTACAGAAGCTTAATATGTAATATGTAACTACATGATAACAAAATACTAGATCCTTACATATGGAATTGGCGTTTTGTATGGAAGTCTATTTTTTATTTGTTAAATATAATTAATAAATCAAAGTATGCACCAATGTTATCTATGCACTTTTGCCATCACATAGGGAGTTCATTGATGTCTTTAATAATAAAACCATGTGGGCGAGAATCAATAAACTCTCTGCAGGCGGTTTGAACTGCCACATCGGAGTTGATTTTTTTCCTTGTAAAAAGTTATCCTAATTACGGAAAAAATGGTACAAGGTCCGGGGAGTACTCTCGTTTAGTGGCCGTCTCTTGTGCAGTATATGTTCTAGCATCGCCCCGAAGCAGCAGTGGCCTAGATCGATTGACCAGCCTCGGTTGTTTGGCAGCTAGTTCCTCGCCAATAATAATAGCCTTTAATTCCTCATTATCAAAACGCCAATTTTACATGTAAGGACCTAATATTATAATAAAATATTGAAATTCATAAAAAATTGTGAACACATTGTGATTATTTTTACAAAAAGGTGTTAAATGGAAAAACTGATAGAGAAATAAAAAAAAATACAATAACTAAATTATTGTATTTTTTGTTGTTCTGAAACATTTGGCACATAAGCAAATAAGCAACGCTATTGTAGACCGAAACAGGCTACCGAATGAGGAAGTTAAAATGATATTGTAGCTGCCTTGTTCTGTGAAGAAACAACAACTATCGAAGTACTTAACGAACTCGAAGCTGAAGAATCTTGGCAAAGGTATACGAGACTTCCCAATCCCATAGACTTATGGAACGGCAACAGTCAAAAGTCGTCTAGCTCATATGATAATCATATTTGTATGAGAGTTTATGTTCTTTAGGACCTGAAAATTTTGCATCTATGGACGTGGGATGACGAAAGAATTAAATCGTTTTTTTATTGAGCATGTCTGGCAACCGAGCAAAGGGGTCACTTGATGGTAAGTGATTACTGCCGCCCATTAACGTAACTCGAATCATAGTTTCGTTGACGTCCTCTCAAAATGAGAGAGGAAAGGGAAGGCAAAACGACGGGAGGAGAAAAGGAGTATTAAGTCTCCGGCAATCGAATTCACCAAACGGAACACGATAGCAAAGCTATGATTGCACGTCGGTGGATCACACAGGTCGAGGATTCACATTTATATTTTATACAGTAGTCCCAAGTAAATAATAAAATAAATACAACCGACAGTGACGTATATAGTCTTGATCCCATACTATGACGTAGTCTTGTATCGTGGAAATAAGGAACTACGAGTGACTTTTTAGACTCACAAACACGTCACACAAACATTTGTTTCAGCGTGGCCCTGAAAATGTATGTAAACTTCGTTCTATCATTTAACGAACTAATGGTAAATGGGTAACAATCAGATAAGTAGTCGTTATAATATTATTGGGTAACCATATTTTTCCATTTAACTTTATTCATCAGAGAATATCAGCGAAATCATGGAGAGGTGTAAGTTACAGCATCGTTTTCAATTGAATCGAGTACTGAAGTTTTAATTAACCAATTACGTGTGTGTCCAGCCCGATACTACTAACTAAGCAGACTTTTTCGTTCCAAATACTGTAAACTCTCGCAAACGTAGTCCGTTGGGTATAATCTAACTAATAGTTTCAAAATTGCCAAACAATAAAGGAGCTATCGGAAATGGTGAAACGTTTTTCGTGATAGTTTGATTTCCCGACAACGGTCTCTAAGGATAGGGATGAACGTTACACATACGTAGCTATACAGGCAGACACTGTACAAGCAATAAGTGCCATTGAAATCCGTTAATAATCAACTTTAGCGAAATTTAATATTTAATATAATGTAATTTTAATATTATTGATATAAAATTAAATGTTGTTCCATTTGTGAAGTGTTTGTAGAGTTGCTAACTGATTTACAAGATTTTGTGTAATTGCTAATATTCATACATTGAAAAGAATCTTCTATTATTTTTTTTTAGCTCATAATTACATTTACGTGGGGTTGATGCAACATGATTTTTGTGTATAAATGCAGAAAGCGTTGGTTTACAACTTTAAGACCGGATTAGACGTAACGACAATAATTATGAAGAAGATTGTTCCGTAACACGGACTTTTAAAAGCCGTGAATCACGAAACTTGGAGGAGGTGATAATTTTTCTTATAATAAAAATACAAACAAGATCAAATGCAAATGCTTATTTCTCTAATTCGATTTCTACGATATTATTATAACTTGTTTTCAAAACCCAAGTTCAAATATCGAATAAAACGTGTCGCAAGTTGATAATGAATACATCTCGCACAAAATTTCGTCTTTATTCGTAAGGTTATCGTAGCGTGGCGGCACGGTTCTAGCAAGACGTGTGATATCAACGGACAATAGAGTTGCAACGTAACCGCTGCCGCGCAGTCAGCGCTGGCTGAAATCTTTTGAGCTCCCTTCACACGGAATAGACACGAGGTTTTGTGAACAAATTTTACTCGCTTTGTTTTTGTCTTACCTTTTTGGATTAGTAAACCATTTGAAAATGCTCCTTCTTATCGAACGTGGAAAAGGTGCACTCAATCCAGTGTAAGTTTATTTTATATAGAAACATATACAGTATTTGTTTACTAATTAGACTGGTGATTAGGTTCGAGTATTAAATGCTATTTACCTACAAATAAACTCAGAATATAACACTACATTAGAAAATAATAAAAGCAGAATTCAATACGAATATACAATTAATTACAAATTCCTCAATTATTTTAATTTTACGTAAGCATGAAAAATTCCAGCGGCCGTTTTACCGAGTTTGCAACACTTCGTAATCTACCTTTGCAGGGATTAACGTAAAATCGACGGCAGCGAAAAATATTCTGCCCTGTATCGACGCGGTGCGGCGGTTAATTACTCTTGAATATTTATTGGTCGTTTGAATAAATCGCCCGCGGTGGATAAGCCTTTAACTCGTATTATATTCGTTTTTCCCACTACTAATTTTTGATTTCCCATTGAAACAACATCAAGAACTTACGTATAACATTAATATCAAAATTCTTCACTTTACTTACATCAAAATATACGCATTTTAAGTTTACATTTACCTAAAAATAAAAGTAATAATGACAATTTACAAAATGTTATTTTAAACGAGCATGTATTTGGACATCACACGACCATTCTGTGTTGTTTCAAGCAGGCGTTTAGGGTAAGAGCCTCTAACGGGTTGGTATTGTAAATAGCCCCTGTTTAGTAAAGTCAGGGAAGGGAATTACTTTCGCTGATCCCCAGAAAAGTTTTACTATTACGGAGCGCAAGTGTGATCCCTTTCGTATTACTTTTATGAGTATGCCAGCAGTTGACGGGACCTATGCAAATGTTATTGCGTTTACTAAGAAAACATAGTTTCAGCACACAAGCAGTCGGCTCCCGCCGCATCTATAACCAATGTATTTTAGCTATTTTCGGCACGTGTTCCACACTGCATGTGCGAGAAGACAAGGAGTTAATCGATATCAACCTATTTATATTATACATCGATACGAATTTGTTAAATTAAATTAAATAGTCTTCAAAGTAAATTAAAAGTAAATATATTTTATAATTCTTCTCTTATTCCTTTTTTATTAGGAATATATACAGGCTTTAGATTTGTAACGTATCGATACACGTATAAAATATATCTGTCGGTGAAATTTGAACGTATGGGAGTTGGACTAGCCTGTGCAGCGGAGATAACCGGTAATATTGTAAAATACTTAGTCGACGAGAGCGAGAAAGCGGGCCGCGGTGGTGGCCAATACTAATGAATCAACTCTCGTGGAGGCTGGCGCGATGCCCGCCGAATTCAACTTTTAATTGATTTGACATTATTCCGTTTGTGGATCCAGAGCGATTTCGACGCGCCCCTTCAATTATAACTCATCTCCCAATGAAATGATCAAATGAAAATTAATTTAGAAAACTTAAATGAAGTTGTTAAAATGCTGAAGGAAATGTAGTTGAACACGACTAGTGTCAACGCATTCTAGTAAACATCGGTGTGATGACTGATGTTTTACATTACCAGGAACGGGAATCAGCTGCGACGTGTAATTATTTCTATACAGCATCGACTTTGCTGATCTGTATGAAAGACAAAGATATGAAAATGGGTCATGCCGATTTTAATTATAAAAGATTTATTCTCAAAGGACAGATTATTAAACTATTAGTACTCTAGGCTTTGAATTTTTTATTCCAAATAATAATTATATTTTCACAAATACGACTCTTAAACGCTGGGTACCTATATAAAAATATTATAGTCTGTGTGGCGTTTAAGTTATAATTTTTATCTTTAGACTTATGTAATGCGATTTCCATTAATTAGTGGTATCCAAGTAGGTACAACTCTAACGCAGGAAATATTGTTCTAAACAATTACGAAATCCTATCAGCCCTTCAACCATCAAGAGGTATTTGGGGCGGTACAATCAGTGAAATCATACTTCGTCAAATGTAGAACTTAGTCGTATAATTCTACAGGGGACGGGTGTAAAGCGATATTGAGTATAAACTATAAAGGCAAATTTGGGGAATTCGAAGCTGATGACGGTGAATTAGAAACTTTATACAAAGCATTGTTCGACTTGGGAATAGAAGAACCGAACTAAGGACCAATCGCGTCTTGCTTTTTCATTATCAATTAAATACAAAGAAATATTGCTTGTTTTATGTCATGTTATTTGAATAAAGATTTTATTTTTATTTTGGTTAACACTTTTTTTAGATTGGAATGAATGTTTTAATTAAGGAAATTGAAAAAAGCATGTAACTATTTAATTGATTTGGATAAAACACATCCAATTTTTTCAGGGCTTTCAGCGCGAGTGCATTGCACTGACACAAGGGTATGCCACTCACATGCTCTACATATCGTAAGTGGTTGGAAATTGGAAAGTTTAAGCGATAGCTTGCGAGGCTCGTTCCAAACTTGCAAATGAAAAGTTAATGCACAACTTTCTGACAGGCGCGGTCGCGGCCCTGCTTCGTTCGACCCCTTGACACTGTTGAAATGAATCTAAACTTTTTAATTATTTGCTACGACATAGTGCCAGAAATGTATCACCCGGCGGGTGCGACCCATGGATGAACAGAACAGTGAAATAAACAGCGGCGCACGTGATGTATCACACATGCCATTGATACCGTTTGCTTAATTAAATTAAAAATACGTTTCGAATATTTGCATTTATATTAAAATACCTTCTGGCCACAGATTCGCTTGCGTGATTTAGTTCATCGATTTTCCTTAGGCAACTGTGCATTTTGCCATGATAAAAAGTACTCTATATGCTAAACCAGGTCGTAGATGAACTATTCACTCAATTTCAACCAAATCCGTTTAGCTGTAAGAGTTCTGACACAGAAACAAATTTGATACTGCTAATATGCAATCAAAATATTTTTACGTTTCATAATACATATTAATTGTTACTTGTCACTTTTAATAACTAATAAGAAACATTTTCTCATAAGCCATACTGATATTGGTCTCGTTACTTTTAATGATTTGTTGAAAAGAAGTAATGATTTTTAATTTATCTTTATAACGTTGCGTACCTCTTTCTTCACCCACAGGAAGTCCACTGCTGACATTATTTATTTATATATAGGCCGCCTCCAAGGGTCTCCGCATCGACCTGTTGGAAGCGGCCTGCAGCCAGCAACTTCCTGCAACCTTAACTAGGTCGTCTGTCCACCTTGTAGGCGGGCGTCCGTGCGTATCTCGTGGAACTATATTCAAAAAGTGAAAAAAAAGGCCGAGCTGACCATTGGGTTGCAGGATTATGGCCTTTATTTATCATCGTTATTATCATTAAGTTCATTTTAATTGTGTTAAAACTGTAAATGATTGCAGATAATATATATCATATATCTGCAGGTATCATTTACAGTTTTAATGATATTGAATATGATATTCATACTATCTCCCGGTAATAATTTGATAAATAGGATTATATTAATTAAAAATATAATATTTATGACTTTTGTGTTTATATCACGTTAAATAAATTATTATGTGTTCAATTTACGATTTACAGCCCCGTCAAATTATTTTATTGTATTGATTATTTTCAAAGCATACAGAAAACGAGCTAGCAGGTCACCTCATGCTAACATGGTCACATCACTGCCGCTCATGACCATTCACAACGCTTGGATCCTGAATGCGTTGCCGGCCCATCTGATCGGGAGGGGAGCGGGAAGGAAAAATAATGCGAACAGGAAAGGGGTCACCCGGCATCCGGTTGTCTCACACACCGAACGAAACACGTCAGCAAAGCTGTCGCTTCATGTTGATCTCCTGTGTGTCCATGGTATCTATCATCCCGGACGGGCCTGCCCATTCATGCTGAGTCATGGCTGACATCAGCGTGGCTCTACCACTTTAACACTTCAGAAACCTATACAAAAATTCACCCTCAGCAGAAAGGGGTGCATGTAGATAATCCAACTTTTGTAATGGCTACTTAATAAAAACTTCCATTATACTTTTAAAATAAACTTTAGTGAAGATATGTGTGTAGTAATTTTGTATAAAAAAGACTATTAATATTTTTGACGAAGGATCCACTTACACGCATAAGTGAGTTTAATCGCCTCAGTTCACTTTAGTGGATTGTTCTCATTCAGCTCGGTTTCGTTACTGCAGCAAACCACAGAAACGCGCCAAGCGGCGTGCCCTCACCGCGTTCAAATTAAACGCACACCTTGTACTCGTTATAAAATTACGTTATAATAATAAGATGAAGAGGTTACACTCTGTTTATTTAAAGGGTCTGTGTAAAGTTAATTGTTCCGTACAATGTGACCACACGCCTGCAATTTTTTGCACGCGACATAATGGGTGTAAACATAACGTTCGAGATTTTAAATGTAACTGGAATTAAAAGATTTTTCATAGATTTTTAGCTCACTTCTGAATCTGATGCATAGGTAATTCTGTAATCAGTAATTCCATTAGATGTATGTTTATTATACAGATTACCTGCTAAAGTAATAGTTTAGTCTGAAAGTTCGTTGCCGCTTTAGTTTAATGATAAATAACTAAATTCCCAAATACATTTGATATTGCCAATGATATTGCAGTAATTGATAGCATTCGAGGGCCATCTCCATTTGTTGATGTAAATCTGTTATAAATTAAAAGTTTCAACATTCAGCATTTTCACTTCCACTTTTTCTATTTACTTTTCTATTAAACTTTGTTTCTGTAGATACGGGATGAGGCAGCTTCGAGATTTATCTACGCGATACCGTTCTATTTGGCCGAGGGAAAATTCAATTTGGTTTTTACCTGAGGGTGCTCCGTGCGAACCCCCGCATCCTCTCTTTAATGTTGTTGGATTCTTTGCAAGGAAACATAAACGTAGTATTTTACTGCTTATTTAAGGCGTTTTATGCCTGCCGACAAGATAATTAGGACAAAAATGGAAACGTTCCCTTTGTTTTTACTTATCCAGTGTAGTTATTCTCCGATGGTAAATTGTTTAAACCGAAATATATCAATTGTTATCAGACCTCCGCTTCGCAATTGGTTAGACGCCGGCTGTTAAACGAGAGGCCGCGGGTTCGATCCTCGCACCGAGAAAAATGTTTATGCGATCCACAAGTATTTGTTTCGGGTCGGGGTATTTGGGAGTCCTAAAAGTCTCTCGTAGTTTCTGATACCCACGATAAAAGACTTAATTTTTCAGGACTATGTATGTCACTATTGAGTGTATATATTTATTAGTTTGGTAGTGGCAGTCATCGTGAGGATCTATATTCGTATCCCACGGCAGAGAAGTCACTGTATTTATAATATGAACACAGTTTGTCAGTACCGAATTATTTATTAAAGAGCATTATGCTAAGCAGAAGTCTCTGTTATGATATAAATTTTATGCCAAATAAATCTGCTTCACGTGAAAATTCAAGTTGCAGCGACCTCAGATGAATATGAATGTTGAAGAATATTTTGTACATATAAAGTAGAGAATTTCAAAACTCTTTTCGTCGTTTATCAAGCACTAACCAAATTAATCCAGGATATTTAAATCGAATAATACCGCACCAATTAAAGATTGTACGAAATACGATAAAGTAAAATCTAGTCGGTGTTCATTTCTTTAACGAGAAATTCGAACAAAAGTCTATAACCAAGAGCCCTTCTAAGGCTGTATATACCAGTGTAGTATACCACGCTAGCCTGTGTCGGGTCGCCGGACTTCGTATATTTAAACCCATGGAAGTATTTCTATAGTATGCAGTTTTACTTGTGATGTTTTTATTCGCCGTTGAAGTGCGCAGTAATTAAAGATTAATACACATAATACGACTCTGAACAATTACAGCCGTATACTTTGAATTCGAACCAGCCACCATCTCAGCACACTTTGTCCGATTCATGGCAGCAGGCCACAATGCACTTAAATACATTTTCTTGATATTTGTGCTTCTCTAACACAAGCACTTTTAAGATCAGAAGACATTTCTTTAAAATATATTTCGGCTCAGTTTTTTTTATAATCACTGAAGTGTAGATACTACATTTTATTTTGACTTACATGTATTCAATAATGTGGTTCTCTCAGAGTAAATTACTATTTGCTTGAATTTCATAGATACTGTTTACATAATGTTCAGTTCGGAGAAACCTTAATTTTATATCAAATATGTATTCAGATGGATAGAGATGGTATGTTATAGGTTTTTCCCGCAATTTGGCGCTGTTTGATGTTTCAATAACTGGCAATTTTAATATTAACAAACAGAATGGAGAACATATTCGCTCTGTGCCAAGCCCCTGAACGCCTTCTTCGCTAATGCTGAACACGGAGCGCAAATAACACATTTTATTTAATAACTCAACTTTCAAATATGTAAGTAGCATATTATGTATTTCATGTTGGAGGTTGTAGTAATGCCTACTTCAATAATTGTAGTATTCAATCATGGTAATGATGAATAAGAATAATGGGAAATATTATTTAATGAACCGGGTAGTTCTAAAAATATATTGAAAACATGGTATTTTTTAAAATATAAAATTAACATTACATTACATGCATAGCTGTAAATTCAGGTATCGTGTAGAATATTGAGGCAAAGTACGAGTATAAAATTACCGGAAATGTAATAGATTAGAATCTGAATGCCTAGAATGCCAAGGTGTGCTATGCATGCTGCATTATACGGTCCCCGAAAACTTCAATAAGATTATTTGCTTTGATCCCAAAAGTCATATATGAATTTCGACTTCCTGCTATGTGGAAGACTCAATCGCGTTAGTCTCAAAAAGATGTTAAATAAAATTAAAATTTCTAGGAAATCTTCAAAGCAACCTGTGGCGAACGCCAAATTCTTTGCGAGATGTCCGCCGTTTGCATTTAAATTTGAATTGCTGCAATTTTTGTAGTCGTTTTGTTATTCAACTTATTTACCTTTTTTTCTGACAGAATATCTTGTCTATTTTACTTGATCTGAAAACTGCCGATGGTCTATCCACTGACCTTTTAAGTTTTAATAGTTGTATAAGTATGTCAATTCAGCTAGGCATAGAGTGTGGTTTTATTGAATTGTTTAGTTTTGGGCAGTGATTATAAAAGTACATATCAATATGTAGACGAGGAAAAAAGGGGACAAATTTTTACTAGGATTCATTTTAACGTACAAAACCCTGAAATTATTATATTTCACGAAACCCACATACCGACTAAGTTATTCGGGGTTCGTATCTGTATTAAATAAAATGACGTGTAAAAGCCGAGGGCTCTTTAATACATTTTAGAGGAAAAAAGGTAAATTGTAGATGCTGTACAACGCTTTGTAACACAGTAGGACAGTTAATTAAAGGCGAGCTGGAACAAATTTCATGCACAAAAAAATCTGTGCTTAAATGGAACTTAATTCAAATATTTCAGTTTCCCTTTTGCGTGTAGCCAAATAAAGTTGTTGCTCTCTAAGTGCATATTACGAATACATAAGATGAGTGCTAAATATAATTCAAGAGCTTTGTATCTTTAAGACGTTAAAAAAGCTCTCGAATGTGAACAATGCAGAAAGAAAAACAGTTGACAAAAGCGATTTTACTGTTTTCATTTACTTTCCATTATTCTTTAACTCGTTTGTCATTCTTTTCTCTCCGCCCGAGGCGCGTAAAGAAGAAGAATGACGGTTGTTTATATTTACGCAGCTAAGTGACTACGACTAGGAAACATTCGCAACAATAAAGATTCATTCTGTAGTAATTTAATAAGCATGTGGTTGTTTGCGCAACGTGAAGAGACGTTATCATACACACATTAGCTAAATTGCACATAAAGAAATTAATTCAAGAAGTATAACTTTAAACATGTCAATGAATATTACCCAAACGTATTAGTTCATTAAAAACACTAAAATATTATTTATGTGGTAATAAGCATGTATCACATACATCTATATTTATAGACAGATTTAAAATCTATTATAGTTATCGAATGTATTGTCACTTTTGAATTCAGTTTGAGCGAAGGAGACAAAACATTGGATAACTTAAATGGGTTTTAAAACTGTCTATGAATAAAGCCGATAGAGACGAGAATAATAAATATAAATGTGAGAAGTGAAGACGGTACAGGGTACAGAGCAAAGCACTCGCCTCACTATCACTTCTCAGTGTTGGAATTAATCACTTAGGCAGACAAGTTCTCGTCCCGCTGAGATATCGTTAATTTAACACTTAAAACGTTTTTATTCGACTGGATAATTGCAAGGGGGCGGTGGTAATGGCCCACGTTCGGGCTCGGCAAAGATTGATGGCGTGCTGTGTTAAAACATTAAAATCGCTGACTGAACATTTGAATAAGAAATACTTGATGGCTTGCAGGATTAAGGGCAAACGCTCGTTTGTATTTTTAACCGGCTCCACCAAAAGGGGAAGTACTCAGTTCGACAGCTCGTTGTTAATGTATGTTGCTCAATCAATATTCGACTTCAATGTACAGATTCTTTTTTGCTTCAATGTACAGATTCTTTTTTGCTTCAATGATAAACTTACGATTTTGGTTTTACGTATAACAGCGGAAACAGTAACGGCCTTATTCATAGACAGTTTATAAACCTATTTTAGTTAGATTTAGTATTATATTACATTAATTTTGAGTAAAGAACACAAAACATTCCATAGCTAAAATAGGTTTAAAAACTGTCTGAATAAGGCCGTATGTATTTAATTTTGTATAACCACTCGGCGTATTATTAGAAAAGAAAAAACATAGTTGACTGCGTGGTGCTGGTACAATAACCATATTATAGTTCCATTACCTTATAGGCTGTTTATTTGGTTATAGTGCACAATATTTGCAATATTGAGTGCGTTGAAACACTCGGTCCCGCTGCCATGGAAGGAGAATGCCGGCAACGGAGCTCCCTATAAGAGTATATTGCCATTCGAAGGCGGGACGATATTGGAATTCTTATGTGGGATAATAATATAAAGAACTGTCTACGGAACAAATTACAGCTGCAAATAAAATTATAGCAAAATATAGTTGTGGAGTTGTATCGAATAATAATATGTACGAGAGCGGCTCGCAGTTTTGTTTGCGCAAAACTTTGCTTTTGTGACTTTTGATTCAGTGAATTATAATATTTGAATACATCGTAAACACCCAATGTGACAAAATGAAAAAGTTTGATAGCACTTCCTTCATGTATTGTCTTAGCGTTTCTTAAAACTCAAATATAAAATATAATATTATTCAGTAAATTTTTGATACTTAAAATAATAAAGAGAATAGGCAAAATGCAAACTTGTTAAATATGTATTATGTTATATTGTTACATATAATAGGAACTTTCGACTAGGAAAACAAAATGTTATTATTGTTAACACTTTTAATATGGTATAGATATGTATGGAACTAAACAGAAATACAATAAATTACAAAACATTTAATCGGAGTCTTCCTCTATGACAGCGCGTCGTTTTTTCTTCAAGTGTTTCGTCGATACAACTACATCGTCATTGTCCTCGTCGTCGGTGTAGTCTGCAAACAAATCAAATTTCAATCTCAACTTACTTCATATGCATATTTCTTCAACTCTTCGTTGACACTTAGTTTAACTTTAAATATATTTTCTAAGCCCTTGGCTTATTACGTGGCGCGGCGAGGGTTTAACCTCCCCGAGTTTAAATAGCTTTTTTGAAAGCTGAGGACTCTTGTCGCTTCTACAGAAAAATCATCGTGAGTGTGTCGTTATATCATTGCGGTACTTCGTCACGCTTGCATAATTTCGGTCTGCGTGGAATTTAAATATTCAAAACATTGACTTTGTATGTAAACAGTGCGTAATAACATAATTTAAATTGAAAGTTAACTCTCTATATATAGATACATATGCTCACGCTTATTCCTCGAAGAGGTAAGCAGGGGTGACTCTAGTGATATCTATAATTCACCCCAACTATTTCCCTTCCAATTGCGACAGTGGCCTATCCCCAAGGCGGGCAAAAATTAAAGTCCCGGGAAGCTCATAAGAGACTTTTATTAATAAAAATCTCCGCAAAGTGGATTGCTCAACTAAGGATTAGAACCCTATTGTTCACAACATATACAGTCTGACACTATCTATGTGCGTGGTGGCCTATTGGTAACGGCGGTCGCGGGTTTAATTCCCGGGGCACACCTCTGACTTGTCGGAGCCATGTGTGTATTAATATAGTGTGTGTTGATAGTCAATCACCATACACTATAATGGTGAACCTGCGTACCGTTGCGGTTTGTAAGAATTTTTATGATATGTGAAGTCCGCCAACCTACACTAGTTCAACGTGGTGGAGTATATGGCCTAACCTCTCTCAATCGTACTTTCGATTGTAGTGGAGGTCCTTGCCGTGCAGTGGGATGTATATGGGCTAATACAGATACACACTACAAATAAGGTGACCAAGCAGGTTGAATAGACAGTGTCAGTATGACAAGCTCACCGCTGGTTGTCCTGGGGATGTTGGTGAGTATGTCCTCGGTGTGGGGCAGGTCGTGGTGCTGTAGAGTTCTTTTGGCGAACGACAAAATGTCGTCGTCATTTTCTTCGTCTTCGTCAATCTTCGCCATTTTCTCTTTATTGTTGCCGTCCTCAGAGTCGACGCTACGACTTCTTTTACGACTGTTTGATGCCATAGATTTCATGGTATCCAGATTAGTGTCTCTTAATTTCCTCAAATTCTTAAATAAGTCATCGTCGTCACTCGAATCGTCGTTATTTGCTCTATCGTTTACAATAGTAGTGTTGATATTTGTTTCATGATCAATGTTATTGCGAGCTGTTGGTTCTACTATAAGCTCTCCGTTAACTGCTTTCATAATTATTTCGCGCCGCTTTCTTATTGTTTCGAAATGTAAATTACTAGGTATTCGCCAATACTTTTCCTAAAATAAGAGAATTACATTATACAATACTTGATTGAAATTTTAATTGAATCTTAGAAATAAAATTTAATTTTGAAAAATTGATCACAAAACAATATTACTTGTAATTGATTTTGTTTTAATTGAAACTATTGAATCTCAAATTAAACTTGCCAAAAGTAAATAATTTTACTGTCCACAGCAGACTTAGTAGTACAAATACGTATAGTAGATACGACTACAGGATTATAATGTTTTACACGAGTGTAATTGAATATGTTGGCGCGTTTGAGTCGCAACACATAGCTTCATGCACGATTTCAATAACGATGACACTTAAGGTTGTAGCGCGGAGCCACCTGCCACGTCACACGTGTGGGTGCTGAACGTGAGATGTAGGTACAGTTACAAACCGCGCATACATTTCCAGACACGTTCATTAGTTAAGGAGCTGTTAGTTAACCCTTTTGATGTCGGAGCAAATATCTTGTAGCAAATAACGATATAGGTGGCATTAACCCTGCCTTGCGGCCTATGTGGGCGACGTTCACTTGTAGGCAGGAATATTTTTACAATTAATCACGTTAGGTAGAAAACAACTCTACGATTTGAGTATTGTATATTTTATGATAGAAACAATGTACATAGTGTCAAGTGAAAGTGAAACGTTGCTTAAATGAATGTAACAGAAATAAGGCTATAAATATTGGTATCCGAAATCGGATATTTTCCGTAATCGATATATAATTACCTGTTCGTCGCTGGGCGGGACGACGCCTACGCCTCGCAGTATTTTCTGGAACAGTTTGTTTTCCATGGCTTCCACGGAATCCTTGGATATCGGCACTAGAGGCGTGCCTTCAGCCTCCGGATCGTAGCCTTCCGCCTCTTGATCTAACGCCACTTCCTCCAAACTCTCAGCCAACCATCTTAGCGCTTCAGTCAGACCTATTGTACAATCCAATATGTAGGTAAGTAGGTACTAACATTTTATTCTCTTAAAACATGAATATTTAAAAAAAATAGTTGAAAATGATTGCATGAATAAACATGATTAATGATGGTTATTTTTATACATCACGACATACAATAAGTATTGAAAATATTTAATCAAAACAAAAAACACGAAACAGTTACAGGCAATTAGTTCCGTCTTATTTATCTTTAGTGAGTTGGATTCTTTCTATCGTCGATGTTTATACGTACCAGTGTCTACCGCCTCCACCAAAATGGCAGCGATTTCGCCGGCACTAAGTTCGATCCTTTTATCCTTCTTTTTAGTTTTATTTGGTTGTTTGACCTTTTTTTCGGTTTGTTTGATTGGCTTCTTTTTTAAAACCGGAGGTCCGTCCTGCTCGCCATCCGAGTGCTCCGACACTTCCGACTCAGACGAGCTGGCTGCGGAAATAAGACATTCCCTTAATGGAATTTTATTGCCAATTAATATGTAGTAATCTCTATCGCGAAAAATCTAGATTGCTTCATAGACATTCTACGAGTATAACATCAATCGATAGCAATGTTAATAATGTCCCGTTTGTACGTAACCCTCGTTGAGTTATTTAAAAACTCCAATGTCGTAAATATTCCGTGTGATTACACCGAACTTTATTTACTTTAATAATAAAGGATACAAAGTAAAGCAAAGCCCGGAACAAATTTCACGCAGGATTTACTCTGCGATAGGCTATTTGAAACTTATTGGAAGGCTAAGAAAAAGTTAAATCTGAACCCGTCTAATGACTTAGCGGAAAACGCAGCGTTGTACGAACAGACGCTCACTACCAACTCACCTTTATGTAACGCTCACTCAGGGTACACGCGAATATAATATCGTCTATCATTTACATTCGTCGATTAACTAGTTAGCTTTATGGATATTCATTAAAAATCTATTCGAATATTAAGATTAATATCTATTTAATTATGTTAATGGATTGCAGGACATTAATCTCGTAATCGATCAGAACTGTCGGCATTTAAAGCATCATTTAATTTTACCCGAATGTGATTTAGTTAATAATATGGAGACATGGTTTTGAACTAGCATAATGATTCATTGATATTAGTTTTCCCGGTGGACGAACGCAGGCAACCATTCAAAATGCATGAAAGTTCGGTACATCGACTACTAGTGTATAAGTAGTAAGTGTCGAGCAATTTCTTGATAAAGAGCAAGTTTCAATTAACGCTCAAACATCCACATTCATTTTTTTTTTGGTTTTCTATTCAAGTTTGTTTAAGTTGAAAAGTGAGAACAAGCGCAGTGAGTCGTTTGGTGTAAAGCGCAGTGTGTACGCAGTAGTCAGTAGTCAGTAGTCAGTAGTTAGTAAGTAGTGACTCACAGTGTGATGTGTCGGCGTCCTTGCCGCTGCTTTTAGCGTTTTTGCTTTGTCTCTTTTTCCGACATTCCTTCTTATCGTTGACGACGTTGAGTTCCACAAGTCTGTCGACGAAGCTTCGTTTCTGTCTTCTCCGCGGCATGCGCGGTATGATGGCGCTCATCGGATCTGGAATAAAGTGTCTGTGTTACGTTTGCGCGATGACAACGTCGGTTTATTTGCGTCCAACGTTAATTGAGAGGAAATAGATGAACGATCAATATTTTTGCACGCTGAAGCAACGGAGTCTACACAAAGAGCTCATTCATTTAAATACGCATACAGACAACGGTAATAAATATTGGCCTATCTTTCATACTGGAATAGGTTTATTTGTGCGATAGTATTCTTGTGGGAGTAAATGTTCACAGCATGGGCTGTTATGTTAGCTATAAATTTGGAATGTTCTCTTTTAGTTTCATGAGTGTTATCAGGCGTTTTAAATACCATACGTTTAATAAAGTACATACGTTTTCTGACGCCCACCACCTGTTATAACTACATCACGTAAAGGTGGATTGACAGATAATACAATTAATACTAGTGTACCTACGTGAAATGTTAGTAACAAAATATTTTGGTGAGCAGCATGATAAAAAACAGGCGTATGTCCAGCATTGGACGAGTGTGATCTGTAATAATGTTGGTGCTTGAATGAATGATGTGTTTGATTGTGTGATGTGTTTGTTTGCTTGTGTGATGTGTTTGTTTGTGTGACGTGTAGGAGAGTATAAAGTGCATATTACCGGGGGTGTCTCGGTACTGTTCCCACAGTTCCCTGAGCAGTGCGTCCTCTTCCTCAGTGAAGTGTTGTGGTACTTTCTCTTGTCGTTCCTTATTGGATCGCTTGGTGGGCGCCTTGAATATGAGCCCGAGCTCCTTCAGCTTCTTAATGACGGAGCGCCGGGTTCGAGTCTGGTCTATTAAGTTTTCTAGGATCCAGTCGATTACATCTGTTTGGACAAGTTGGTAAACATAATTGTTACGCCAGTGTCCCGTAGTGGTAGGCTGAAAATATGGATTTTGATTGATCCTGACATTACTCTACGTAAATACCGTGCGATGGTTATCTCTCGTCGGGTGACAAAATGATGAAGTCGGATATAAATAGGCTGAACCCGAAACGAGACACATTGACGCGAGTAAAATACGTAGTTATGTTATCTGAGCGGACACGAATATGCCAAATGCTTTATGTTTGAGAATACTTTATGAGTACCTGTGTGTTTGTATATAATTCTGCTGTGTTTCATATTTGTGGAATAGAAGGTGAACGCGTCATTACTTATGCTGCATTATAGGCAAGCCATATTTATTATGTTTTACGAGCCATCGTGCCCTCTCACGTTTGATGCATATTTACACCGCGCCGCCTGTTTTTTCCTTCAATTCGGCTGATATTTTTGTGCAAATATTTTACAAAATAATCTTTAATATTTTCTAAATGTCGATTATAAAGTCTCGATTAACACTTACGAAAATAAAGAAGCATTATCCAGATGAAATTAGAGTAAAGTTGTAATTTTAATTTATGTATGAGCAGGCGGCGAGGTGTAGATATACTAAAATAATATTTAAATTTGAAAGCCGAGGGTATCGCGATTATATTTATGCAAAGGGTATCTAAAATTACAAGAACAATATTGGACCGTTTGAAATGTTTCGACTCACCCTGATCCGTTTGTGGGTTGGTTTGGTTTTCCATGTAGAGTTGACGAAGTTCCGCCTCTTGCTCCTCAGACCAAGTTGCTTTGCCTACTTTGTCTCTTTATAAAAAAAAAAAACACCACAATTAAGGTCCCATATGTTATATATCTCATATGTTAGATATAAACATATTCTAATATGTACAGTGCGACAATAACCCAACGTAAAAAGGAACACTATTAAACTAGTAAGAAAAGGATATGAAATGTAATAAAGTGGTTTGAGCCGACGTTACCTGCTGTCCACATATAGATCATAGCCGTACTCCACATCCAAGGCATCTTTAGAATTCTTCCAAAAAAGTAGTTCTATAAAGACCTTCGAATTCTTGGAAGCAATTTCAGTGAATTTTCTGAAGACATATATTGCGAATTTCTCCAGTTCCTGGCAAAATAAATGCCTTTGAAATACGGATAAATCTTTACAACTTCAAAGCGAAACGTTCAACAAAATATGAACACGTGAATTTAAAGATTGCTTGAAAATATTTATAAAAAATGCGTCAAAAGCCATATTCGTTTTATAATTTTATTCCGTTTTACTTAAAACACGAACACAAAGAAACGAAAGGCCGTATTCTATTTAGTCACTGATAGAAATCAAATTTTGCTAAGGTTAGTTTAGATTCTCGATACATTCAGAGGGACCGACAACACCCCAAATGTACGAGGGGTGATAAAATCTGTCTTACGCCCACCTCGCCCAGCATAAAAGAAAGACAAAAAATATCTGACTTTGGTGACACGTGCGCCGTAAGTTGTAATATCGAAAACACGTAAGCCTCTGAGAATCACTTAAACTTATCTATTCTATTATTTTCAACAAAACCAAAATAACGTAGGTACGTAAAATCAAAGATTTCTACTTAATATTCAGAGTATATTTTTATATTTTACGAAGTAATTACTTAAAGCACAGCTTTTGAAATGTGTGTATACCAAAGTTACGTATTAAAATATGTAATGAATGTGGGTACAGTATACTAGTTAGTAGTAATATATTACTTCAAACTGTTTAATAAAAGTGTTCATAAATACAATTATTTACAAAAAAGGGGTATTGCTTAATTTGGTTTCATTTTGAAATGTACATAAATTCAAAGGGCAGTGTTATCGTTGGTTTTTCATTATATAGGTATGTACAAAGGGCCTTTGTAGCGCAGGTCTGTGCGAGTGACACGCGCCATCCACACGCTGGACACGCGCGCGATAGCGACAACTCCTCTCCATACTCACCACTACCATTCACAATAATTCACAATAATAAATACTTAATATACACTATAATGGCACATGTTTCTGATCCCAGTTACATGTCAAGTCTTGAGTAGTGGGTATCAGAAACTGTACGAGACTTTTTTGGTCCCACAACATCCAAACCTGTGACAAATATTATTAAGCTACAAAAACATTTTTCAATGCGAGGATCGCACACGACCTTTCGTTTCACAGCCGATTATCAACCAATTACGCTACGGAGGCTATCAAATAACAAACCTTAAACTGCGCCATCGGGTTGGCAAATATCTTTTGGAAGATAAGAAACAAGGAGGCCTGGAACATCATGGTGGGGCGCTTGCAGTCCCACGCGATTCGGTGCAGCATCTTCACGACGCAGTGGTTGGTGTGGCCAGAGTTATTCTCATACCGCTCCAGTAAAGACACACACCCACTCACCACCCGAGGGTGGCAAAACCTGCACCAATCCACCTGCACTTTACCATTTCGCGCCGTGAAGGCATTATTAAAAAGAAATATTCATTTTTTATTCCCCAGTAAGCTCGCATTAGCTGCACTGCTCGGAGACATTAAATGTCACGAGAAAAGAGAACGAAATTGTTGATCTCGTTTCACGTTTTATTATTATAATTTGTTTTAAGAATACGCTCGAGCACAATACTGCATCGCGAGGCGAGCTCTGAGCTCCGAGCACGTTAGACATTCATTTAACAAAGCCGGTTCTGTTTATTATTACATTCAATTAATTATAAACTTATTATATTTTGATTAGGGGCAGTTACGTTTCTTTGAAGAACTTTCGTTAACAGGGAAGTGTACCTTTGTACGAAATCTTGGAAGTCGAAATCTGTTTCGACAATGGCCGATGTTTTCTCTTCCTCCTCCTCATCTGAAATAAAGTGATTGTTGAACGCCTTTCATTTTATTATCAAAAACTTTACAAATATTAATTTTATTGTTCGCCTTACCTTCCTCGTCGTACTCCGAGTTTTGCTGTTCATCGGCAGGATTGGATTCTAAAAAAAATTGTATGTAAGTAAATACCTGATCTCAAAGACATCAGATATCTTTAATTCTTAACTAAACTGAATTGACAAATATTTTAATTCAAAAGCTTGTAATTTTCCGTGTACAAAATATATCTGTTTACCTACATCAACAAATGTTTTATAATCATACACACAAGATTTTGATTAATGCTAAGTACAAGTACATACAACAACAAATAGCATACCGTTTAACTCGACGCCGAGATCTGTGTTGTAGATAGTTTCTAACATATCGAGCTCTTCGTCTTCCGCTATATCGTTAGCGCCAAATATCCCCTCCTCGGGCCACACTTCCCTTTTAAATAAATTAACGTCTTATTGCATATTTACAATATTAAATACTTTATACAACCTTACATATTATTTGGCATAACAATATCAAATAACGGCTATCGAAGCAGACTTTAGTAACCAAATAGCGTGCAATCAATGTTTGCCAACAGTTCTCAAACTGGGGCGCTTGTGTCTTGGGAATCAGGAATCAGATGCTTTAACGTTTAATTGTTTAGTGAAGGAAGCTTGTTGTCATCGATAAGAACTATCGAAAACATTACAAGGTACAAATATATATTCGAAAAATAAAAGTGTTTGTACCTACTTGGGTTCATTACGTACCTGGCTGCTCTAAACATTCCTACGGCGTCTTCAAACTTGTATGTTCGCATCAGCCGTTGTATGTTTTTCATGCACTCTTCTCTAAAACAATGAGTATCTTACTATGAATTTTTACTTCGTTAAGTAAATATAAAAGTGCTGTCTATCAGGCTTACTTGAATGCATGTATGTTGTCAGAATGAGGTGCATACATTAAATGAACCTCAACGTATTAGTACAAAAAAGTGACTTCCAACTCTTACGTAAGCAAGTTGAAGGGGTGTGTGGTGCAAATTTTCCTTATTTTTGCTGACGTCGAGAAGAGGTGGGAAGTTGCTAATGCAAGATAAGAAGTAAAATAAACGTAGTTTTATAAAGATTTTCATTTGTTATGCTAGTTTATGTAGCTCTGGTTCGTTCTGCTTTACCGAGTTGTAAACCTTATACAATATTGAGTGTTCCTCATAGAAAGTGTGGTTTGTAATAATGAAACTTAGTTCACAGAAATCATAATTTTAAGATATTTTATTATAGCATTTACTTTTGTAATAAACCCTCTATTCAAAATGTGAAACCCTGGACATTTCAGTCCCCGGTGATTTACTATTTTGCCAACTAATAAATAAAATCAAAGTTATTATAAAATGTTAAAGCCCATCAGTTTTATTTTTTATATAACACGGGGTGATACAGTGCAACTGCCTGCCAGAATATTGACTGCAGCATCCTCCTAGCTCAAACTAATAACATACTACATTTCATTGAATAATGAGGTCAGCCCTACTTCGCAGAAATATAACCAAGTGTTCCTGCAGATATAAGTATTTGTTAACAGTAGTTTCGCCTTTTGGTATTAAGGTTTTCCCTTACAGGTAGAATAATAAATAATGAATTTTATATCTCGATTACGATGGCACTAACTGGGGAAAACTTGGCAGAAAAAATATACCGGGCAAAAAGAAGGTAAACAGGCGCGACCTACCTAATGATAAGCATTTGTTGTTGCCTATAAACACTTGCAATATACGGGGCATCGGGGCGCGGTGCCTTTGCAAATACCCTTTTAATCCGATTCTTGGCATAATGAGTTTTAAGAGGATTATCGCGGTATGGTATGTACCACACCTGATTTTAGCTGGCAAAATGCTAGTTTTACTTTAACTTACGTTTGGTCGCAGGTTTGCTAGGCTTCGGATCGAGCACAAGGAATAAATTAATATAAGAGAGGTGTTTACATATACTTAGTTAACAGTATTATAACCAGACTGTTTACAAAAGTCGATTTTTTTAACTACTATTAGATACATATGTAAATTTTTTAAAGTGATTTATTTAAAAGTCGGATTTCGTCGACTACCAAGCTACCGACGACGGATGACATCATTAAGTTCCAGGGCACATTCTGGATGTGACACATGCGAGCACGGAAAAAAGTAATGTGCCAATAAATTCAACAGTGTATTCCAAGTTAAAACTTTACATGATACATAATGATGAGGAATTTTCATCTGTTTTGGATCGAAGTGGTGCAATAGGGATAATAATTATCAGAAACAAAATGTAGGCTGGTATAAAATATAAATAGGGAGAAATAACATTATTTGTGTGATTGCTGCGTTTATAACATGTGACATGAGTAGTCATGTGTAGCGTAGTACGCGTAACGTATGTTTGTAGACTGTGTAGCGTGGTATGCGTAGCGTATGTTTGTAGCCTGTGTAGCGTAGCGTATGTATGTTTGTAGAATGCTTACCGTGCGTATCGCATGTAGTACGCGAGCGTAGCCGTATATTTAAGTAGTACGCTTTCGTAGCGTTTGTAGCATAAGCGGCATTCGTAGCGTATGCTGTATGTCTATTGTGTCAACTTACGCAGCATATTACTACATTTGGCGTACGTGCAGTATGGGTAGCTTATGCTTTATGTCTATAGTGTGCGTGCAGCGAGTACCGTGTATGTGTATGTGAGAATGTGCGTGTGAGTATGTGCGTGTTAGCAGGTGGGTGGATGCGTGCGTGTTACCTTTGTTGTTGCATGGGCAGGTCGGAGGCGGGGTCGAAGGGCGGCGGGTGTGGGTGGAGGCGCGCGGCGAGCACGGCGGCCATCTGCGCGCGCGCCTCCTCCCACGCCGGGAAACTTTCCTGCTGTACCTTACGAGGCGGAGGCTTCGCTTCTATAAAAATACATGTTTGTATTATTTATTGTTTTAGTCATAGTAATATCGTACCTCCTGGGTCTATTATATCTAATCGCCACTCTTACTTGACTTTACACTGGAATTTGTGAAGGTTATATCATGAAAAAATATTACCAGACGTAAGCAAATTTTTGTGCTAATTACTTGAATATATTACAAAGTTTAGTATTCATGCCTAACTGCCTCGGTGGCACAGTTGTACTGTGGTACTTTTATATTTTAGGAATATAGTGTGGTATAATAAATAAAATATTATTTTACCGTTTTGGCGGAGGGGTACGTCTGACAATCATTATTTAACATTTATTATGATGTGTGATGGACATAATACATGTAGAAATGAATAAAAATACAAAAATTCTTGGGTATAACATGTTGAATATCTTATATCAATTGTTGGGGTAAAGGAGGGACCAGTCGAAGTATATAATGTGGTAAGTATGAAATTTTCTGCTTATGTATAAAAGGTGAATTTTTGAAATAGGTGTGATAGCCATATCCGAAACAGTGTGACATATGTGCAACAGCAAAAAATACTCAAAGGACTCACGAGAAAAAATCACATGCTGTGTAATTATACTAAGCGAAAAGTGTTTTTTTTTCGGATAATTTATTATTTAATTGTAAGCATTAAAATTGTTTCTGAACTTTTATAAACAAACTTACTCTTCGATTTTGTCTTCTTTCTAACTTTCTTCTGAACGACCAGGCCAGTTTTTTTACAATAATGTTCCAGCATTTTTAAAAACAGATGCACTGTTTCTATTAGATCAACTAAATAGGACCTGTTATAAGACGAAGTATAAAAATATTAATATATTTTTTTAACTACATTTATTAAACATAAACAAACTGAACAAACTTACCTTGGCATCTTGTTTTCGTCATAATTTAAAAAGATACTTAATATAAATTCCCTATATTCTAAAACATAAAATATGTTGCTTTTTAATACTTTGGCAGATTCTTTAACAGTTGGGTCAGTACTCTTTTCCATAGCCAGCAAAGTATTCAATAGTTCTTTATATGCTCTCAGAGCTAAATGCAATCTTCGCACCCAAACTGCAAATTTCTTTTTTTCTACTTTAATCATGTCATAATATTTTTCCATTTGTTGTTGAACATAATGGAACATTGGTACTGACATTGTTTCGCTAAAATAGAAAAAAAAATGTACTATTTTGTTTCGAAATTTCATAAAAATATTTAATGAAATAAATGTTATAGATACCTGACCAAACCAACTTGAAAGTTATGACCTCTATTGAATTCCATAAAAAACTTAACAGCCCATAAATAATATGATTCATCGTTTTGCTGAGCCTTAGCTCTTACCAGGACATCTTTCACATAATGCATAAGAGAATTGTATGAACTGTTTAAGAATTCTATACAAAATTCTTTCAAAAACAATCTGAAAAGATTTATAATGACTGAGTAAAATTCACTAATATATTTAAGAAAACATTGATATGAATGTTGCACATTACATGTACTTGTATCTAATGATACAATTCAGATAGAAACATATGTAGCCATATCAGCATTAATTACATACATGAAAACAGAAACTTCTTAAGAGAGATATAAGACAAAATTATTACCTGATAGCAAATGCAGATCTCCTTTCCAGAGTTCCACTTTCTGTGGGCCTTCTGTTTTTAGGTTTGACTAACTTCGTTTTTTTACTTCCATTGAAATCCAAATTTGATATTTTAGTCAGAGGTTTCAAGCAGATAATTTCATTATCAGATATGGATTTCATATTTTGCACTACATATGTGCCACCAAAACGAGAATGCCTGAGGAAATAACAGCATGATTACTTATTACTTTATCTTACATTCTGCTAAGTTTTCTATTCAACAAATTAATGACTTTAATTAATTATTGTCAAAAGAGTAAACATTGGTACAGCAAGGAGTAATATTAATTATAATAAATCATTTTTCCAAAGAAGCAAAAGAATAATAAAATCTATATAAACACAACTCGCCTTGTCGCAGAATACTGTTTGACTTTATTAAGTCTGTGTTTAGTCTCTGACATTCTCAATGAGAGTAGTTCTTGCTCATCTCTTAGTTTCTCATCTACACTTCTTTGCAAAGCAGCATCAGCTAGACTTGTTGGATTTTGTTCTCTCAACAAATGAGATACAATCTCAATTATGTGCATAAAGTACTGTTTCTCATTTTCTGATGACATGTACAGAATAATGTCTAATATTCCTGACTGATTCAATGCCCATAGTACCTACAATATAGTGTGGTGATTAATTTCTCAAAGTTAATATGACATTGTTGAAGCTCCAACAAAAATTTGAATAAAAAATAAATGCCAAGTTAAAAATAATGAGTAAAACAGTGTTTCACCCATTGGTTTCACCGAAAAACCTTGGAATAATATAAGTCTGTCAATTACTGATAAGATTGTACCCACAGACCTGGTCATGAACACTGGCATCATTCTCAGGCTTCCTTTCCCTGTCCAAGTCAGCAGGAACATGCAGTACATTTCTTATTAATATCAATATCCTTTCAATAATGAGTCCAGTGTCTTCATCTCGCTCAGACCAATCCTAAAGGTAAATATTTTTGTATAAAACCCTAGATACTTTGCACCAATACAAAAAAAAAAAAATAGTTTTATGGTGTCTTAAGGGGGAGTTGGTGGAGATATATTTATTTTTCCCAACTGCTGAGTAAGGATTAATGTTTTTCTTAGCACATTATAAATCTGTAGAATGGAATTTGTAACCAATCAATGTCTGTGTGTAGGAGTTATTTGAGAAAAACAAATATGTTAATACAGTAGTATAGCAGAATTAAAACCAGTAGAGGTCTGCATTGAGATTGAATATAATTAAAACAGTATGGAAAATAATACGCTGCTGATGTGGACTGGACTCAAAAAGTAAGTACACCCGGACAGAGCCAGGCTCACTCATAGTAGTTAATATAATTATTAGTCAATATTAAGTTTCTATTTGAGCACATAAGTACATTAAGTAAAATAATAAATAAAAATGACATTAAGACAAACAAATTACTTATGGTACACACAATTTCCAGTATTTTGGCAAGCTTTTTAGAGAAAACATTCCATATTTCAACTTTAGTGAATGCCTCTTCTTTATAGTATTGTAAATGTAATAATATTTGGAGGTAATTATGTCTAGCCGTTCGCTCTGTGGGTACCTCTTCTCTGTAGAGTAACAAGGCTGGATTCGTTAGGTTTACCAGTAGTCTGCAAATTATAAAATATATCTTATGACACACATACAGCATTTGATATAACTGTTCTGCAGTTGATATGCTCAAACAATACACAATTCTATGTTGAACAAATATTATTTTGAATATGTTTTTATAACAACTATTTAATTACATCGTACCTTAAGGTTACGTCGAATAGTTCCTCATTCTCCCAGTGATCCACAAGCATTGGCAACAAGTCAGTTTGTAGCACTTTAGTTTGGCCCAGATGTCTGCGTATTTCATGATCTTCTCCATCTCGCCTTAAATATCTTATTAAATCTTTAACTGTGTTTAATGTAAACTCATCAATCAAATATTTTCCGGACTTTTTATCATAAGTTCCTAAAGCATTACAGGTTGCAGAAAGTTCAGCAGACAAAAGGGAAGCCATATTCGTATTCTGCACTGTATACAAGTATTCACATTAAGTCAAATTCTAATAATAAAATATTTAACATTTTTACTACAAAATATTACAAAACTTATTTGACATCTGGCTAGTAAATTGACATTGAAAAGCCCGCGAAACGGCGAACCTAAGTAAACATAACCAAAATAAGCAAAGGAATCTCATTCATGCGGCTTTGTTTTATTCTAGCTTTACAGAATTAATAAAATATTTAAATAATGTATTATTGTAAAATTGTAAGATTATTTTATGAATAAATTATTTAATGTTTATATAATATAATTAAAGGGTTTTGATTCCATACGAATACTAAGAATAATATTATATTATTGTCGATCGAAGGTTATATAGAATAGCATCAATTTCATAGCGCAGTTCTGTTTAATTATTCTATTTTCTCTTACATAAGACTGAAAAGTCTTTTTGTTGTCGTGATTAAGAAATCATAATATAATATACCTATTTATGAAAAGTTATAGTTTTTTGAATAGATACACCGAATATCATTGAATTGTATTATTAGTTATTTTGTAGTTCCTAAAAATGCTGCTGCTGAGACGTTGGTAGCGCGGTCTATGTATAGGTATATTGATTGTCAGTCACCGAGCATTTTAAAGGTAGAGCAAAACCTCGTCAAGAAATCTCACAGACATGTAATATATAGGAGCAGACTAAACATATGGCATAAATTTGCGTGACAAAATGCACACAGATAAAGAGGTGACACACAGATACGCTACCATGGGCCGGACTTTGGAGATGCCCCTTATAAGCTACTAACAACTAACGGCCAATTTCATCAGGAAAAGCTAAATTAAGCCAGGCATCACACAGATTATTATCCTTAGGGAACCTGAAATAATTATACATATTATAAAAACAAAACTATATATTACGACGTGGTCTTAAGGAAACAATAATTGTAAAACACTATTATATCCTTTTCCCTTAATACGTCCCCTTTATATTATGAAAGTATTTGATCAGTCAAATGTCATGGGTTATTTACGAAATTAATAAAATAAAGCAAGTTTATTCAAAAAGGGGTTTTAATTTATGGAGTATTTAAATAAGAGATATTCGGAATAACGTATAAATGCCATTTCAAAGACCTGAGAATACTCATTATTGCAGAAATTTTACAAAAATATGACATTAATAGGCAAGTCAACAAATCCTTCTATTTTATTTACCGGTGGAAAGTTATTCCTAGCATTTTTTTGTAAGTAGCACTTTCACACTTGTACACTCTGCATTTAACCAATTTTTGTTGTGAATAACAATAGATTAACAATAAAATAACGAAAATACAAATGATGACTACGTGACATGTACCTTACTCGATGCAGTTTTCAATGGCGACCTGCCACGCTGGCTAATATGTCAATGTAGTGGTTAGTGCTGCAATACTTAGGACAAACAGAGACAAAGTTATGCTGTTATTAGAATCATGAGCAGGATAGACTATTTTGTTATTATTGTCAATGTGTGCTAATCAAATGTGTTTAGTCTGCTTCTGTATTATATGTCTGTGAGAAATCTACATACCATAGAGATCTTAACAAGGTTTTCTACAGTTTCTGAAGTCCGCAGTCCCCGAATGGGCTAGCATGGTCGATTATGGTCATAGCCCTCTCAACCATGCTCTCTGTAGCGAAGAAGTCCCGAGCTCAGCAGTAAGCGCTTATGGCGCATGGGCGATACAATGGGTACAATACCTACCTATATAGCTCTATAAAATAAAACACCACAAACAACAATCATCATCGTCATTATCATCATCCCAATTATCATTATATCACTCCATCTTCGCATACTGCTGTATATATTGGAACACATCTAATTTGTTATGGAGAACCGGATTGAGAAGACTTAAAGGCTTTTTTAGTTCTTCCACTACACTGACATGTTGCGGATTGACGGACTGCATATTTTTTACATTCTAGCGCGGCATTATGACTGCACTGCACCTGATGGTAAGCGCAAATGCTATCCAGACAGAATATCGAATGGCATCCGACTGCGGTTCAATGCCATTCGATACTATTCGGCGAAAGGACCCAGGATTATAGGAAGGAGGGAACACGTGTGACGGCAGTCTCATGCTTGACGGTGCGGCACAAAAAAGAACTGGCGAACCTTTTGGTTCGCACTGAGATGGTTTTAGCCATTAAGCTATGACTTCGCAAACCAGCACGCGTGGTAAGGAGTTTAGGAAAGGAGAGGGGGATCGAGATAAACAATGCCTCAGAGAACATACTTAATTATTGCGAGCATTTATGTAGATCTTCACTTTATGATCGTTTTCCCACAAATGCGTGGTTATTGACAAACTATTAATGTGTAAATGTACACATGGTTTTAGAAAGTAAAAGGTGTGCCTTGGCTTGTTCATCGTTTTGCAAGATAGCGTTCGATTACTTAGATACGACACTACTATACAAATATAAAAAATGTACGCTCTTTGCATCACACTATATATGTATTTTATGAGCATTTGATTGATAGCTAAGTATATCTTTGGGCCACAAATGTATAATTAATTTGTGAATTCGCGTCATCAATCTACTTCGTTTGGATGTTGAAGCTGGTGACAGGAATAGACAGCGTTGACACGATATAAGGGTCGGAGCCAGGGGGGTGGGGTCCTTCGGCACCGACCCCTAAGATGAGAGCAATTATCTAAGATTTTCAGTCACCTACTGGAATAGACGACTTAATCCGCTCTCGAAAGCTCGGAGGATATTGAATTTCTGTGTGTAGATGGCCGTTAAGTTATTGACTGCAACTAAGTTTGATTAATCAACGTGTCCGCAACTAATATCCGTTCGCAGATAAGTAAGAT
This sequence comes from Theretra japonica, assembly GCA_033459515.1. Lineage (NCBI taxonomy): Eukaryota > Metazoa > Arthropoda > Insecta > Lepidoptera > Sphingidae > Theretra > Theretra japonica. Next base: position 6,354,985 of record CM065935.1, read on the forward strand.
GTTCTAATAATCCTTATATGTACAGGAGAGCCATTATTATCATAGAAGAGCAGCGGTTGTCAATCTTTCCCATCGTATCCAAATTCCAGAATGGAGATATTTTTTGAACGATGTAAACTATGACATACCTATGCAAAAATTATGCAAAACTATTATGTTCCTGTCCTTAGAGTATTTGTAATAAAGAGGGAGTACTGTCATACATTTGCGTCTTCAAAAACGTTGGTAACCGAAATTAAAACTAATTGTTATCCGTCTAAAACGGGTTTGAGTGGAATTTAATTGCCCTAAACTATTTTATTTTTATTTTTTAAATGAATCGTGGGTGTTGGATAATCTGTCAAATGCCAGCCAATAGGAGGGCAGAAAAAAGTGGCCCGGCACCACCATTTTTATCTACATACGTTTTTGAAGTAGGTACCGACGATTCCACTATATTATAAACACTCTAAGTTTCTGCCATAGTCTGAAAAATATGTGATAATAATCATAAATTAATAATCTTTCTTTGTTCATATAACCATTTATGAATTCATTAAGTCATCTTTACCTACATTTCTTTTAATCAGGTACCTATTGATTTATGATTAAATTTTAAAAATAAAATATCTGAATTGATAATCGAAAACTAAATTGATCAAATCGTTGTAAAAGTACATAATTATATCAAAGACGTGACTTTTTACGAAATCAGCAACTCAGTGATCATAAACAAAACAGATTATTTGGTTTTCATTATAGAAATTCAACCCGCACTTGCTCGTGCCCTGCAGTAGGACGTATATGGGTTGATATAATACAATACAAATATATAAATTCTGCTGAAATTGTATGTTTTTCATTAATTATGGCTGTGTTGTACTAATGCTCAATTATATTATAAGACAATGAATATGGGTGGCAGAAGGAATAGTTGGGTGTGTTAGAGTCACACAACCACGTTTCTTAATATTAGTGTTGTTATGTAACCTGTGCTACGTAAGACCTAGATGTTCATGAGCTAACTAGACTACACGTTCTGAATACAAAACTGTAGTAAATCTTGCGTTTTGCATTCTAGCTATTGCTAGTGAGACGAGATAATCCTGGCTATTGGTGCCGTGCCAGAACGTACCCTGAACATTGGCTGCCCGCCAGGGATAATGGTCCCGACATCCAATGGATTTGCGTACAAAGCCCAATGTAAACCGCCGAACTAACAAATTAATGATGGAGAAATGAAAACAATATACTTACTCATATACTATTTATTTTAACAAATATATTTAAAAAATGGAAAGTTAACGTTTTTAGATTTAATTGTTACTATAAGAAATAAAAGAGGTGGAACTTGTAAGAGAAAATGTAATTACGCTCTTTATATTATGGAGGACGCTGTACAAAGGACGCACTCAATCTATAGGTAATGTACCGTAAAGTAAACCTCATTAAAAACTTACCTAAATCAACAAGTATCTAATTAAAATGATAATGTAAGTATCGCCAGCTGTGTATAAAAATCATTACACTTAATGAGCTTTATATCCCCTCAGAGAAAATTTTATTTTTACTGGTCGTCCCTTGTAAATATTTTTACCCTTTTGCCGCTACACAAACGCTCTTTGATCCTTTTAATTGATATTTGATTTCGGTTAGCTTCCCGAATATAAAAATAAATGCTACGGTGTCTGAGCATATTTCATAAAAAGAGAAGTTTACACGTAGGTGCCTGTTTATGAAGTACTCTTGTCTGAGTACGGCGCGCTTAGAAGTTTCTATCTATTTAGAGTTCTTTCATGAACTTTATGATGTAAGCAGTATTTCAATGTTTTAACACCATAACGAATTATATTTATAGCATGATAAATGAAACATCAGATGATAACATGTAAAGCTACAATCTTTAATTGAAAATAATTATCTGATACAAAATTAAGTCATCACCCCGATTCAGCAACGACTATGACTGATTGGACATTGTACTCGTAATATCATTTAACCAACAAAACACGCTCGGGCGCGACCTTTTTCAATACTTCGCGTAGGTAGGTACAATAATAAACAGCTTAATCGTAAAATTGACGAAACGGAAAATCCATTTGCTCACCATTTTTCTTTCCTATTAAAATACTTTTTGCAGTCGTAGAACTTTTTGCGAGGAATATAAAAGGGTTTACCCACCGCAGCGAGACGGAAAGGCTCCGTGCTCTTTGGGGACCCCGAGCACAATGACTGTGGCATAATGAAACTGTACCCGTAGCGATTTTATCATTTATTATTGTTACGAATGAAGCTACTCAGACGACGTACTGCCTACTACAATGTGCTACAAAATTGTTTGAAGAAGATTTGCCATTATTATTCATATTGAAATGAATTTTCCGCTGCCATCAAAATTTGCTTAGTCCTTACACTTCAATAAATTATTTATAATTTGAGTGATAATATATTTAAAATACTACCTATAGCTGACACAAATGACGGAAAATAAACGATTAGGAGTGTTATAGATTATCAATATGTTATTTAACTAAACTAATCGATACGCTTTAAGCAATTGGTTAGTATAGAAAAAGCCCTCTCGTTTGAAAAAATATTTACAATAGGGAAAGATAAACATTCAGAAATAAATGGGAAAATGTTAAATTACAGCTCATTAGAACAGCCGCGAGTAAATCAGGCGTGTAATGGCAGTAAGTAAACCCAGTAAGTGCCCGCCTTTGCTACCTACCACTTTCTGACTTTTTAACTTTGTCATCTAAATGGTGAGAGCAATGTCGTGCTCACTTTCTTTTCGTATTTTTCTTTATATATTTAGTTATGAGTTCCATTTATGTGTCATTTTACGAACTCGTTATGAATTTCAGTCTGGTACGTTTGACGCTAACAATTTACGACGACTCATGAGACAGTTTCGGTACTCTTAGGGCTTATTTTATGTACACATATGTATAATTTTTGAGACCCTTAACGTAAATGGAGGGCTTACGTCTGACATCTGTTTTCGAAGCTAAAAATCTTTTAGTCAACTTTTAAGTTGGGTTTTCATACTTATGTGTCTATTTACGCCTTCTTTTTAGCTCATTTTCCAAATGAAAGAACAAGAGTGAAAACCTAATTTTCGTATGTATTTGCTACAACGCATTGCATAGGTTTGTTAGAAAAGAAAACCTGACGAATTTATTTAGGGGATGAGTGGTGTGGACAATAAGAGAAGTGGTCATTCCTCGGCCACGAAGTTTACCCGGTCACAGGAATGTAATCAAGACATTCATCACGGACTGCCGGAGCGCATCACTCAAACCAAAACCGTGCTAGGGTACCGTGAAAGAATGATTACATTTTTACGTTTGACTGATGAGATCGTTTTGTACTGCCGTTGCGTTCGTTTCGCATTTTCAGAAATAAGTACTGATAAATTGTATGTCGCGTCTCTATCAAGATTACCGACAAACAAATTTGTTGGCAAATATTCCTTAGCTTGTTCCTTTTTTCATTTCTTTTCCTTTAAAAAATACGTTTGATTATACAAATTATGTGGCTTTGAAAATATTTTCGCATTCACAATGGACCGGTGCGGGTGAAAGCGTTCAAACCAATTCCCAAGGAAACACTTTTCAGTGAAATATATTGTGGCTATTAACGGACAATTAATAAACAAAGTGCTAAATATAATTTGGTGCATAATACTGTTCAGCAATTATTCGCAATGCGACCAATTGTATCTGAATTAATATCTGTTTTTGTTTAAATTATTTTATGATTATCTTGTAACAAAATATTTATCAGCGCGTATACTTATTTCATACGTTGAATGTTTTTTTACTTCAATCATATTGTTTGCAAATAAAGGTTTCATCTCTCTAATGCTGGGTTTTGAAATCGTTTTAATATGAGTCCAGACCATCTCGAGCGTCCTTCCAACTAATAAATTCGAATAAAATTTGTGCTACTTTATTGAACCGATAATATGTGGTCATAGTTTAAGAGAATGCTAGTTACGCGTTTATTCAAGGGGCACGGTGCTGAGCCGTAGCTCATGGCTGGGCAACCATGCACGACACTAAACGCTCCTCATTTTTCTATAGTTGGGGGAAAATTGCTGTCGTATTTCCGGCTCACATGTCCTTAAGCCGGAGACAACGAGATTATCCGCGGGGAAATAAAATGGAGACACGAGAATCATCAATCTTTTCCCATACAATCTTGTTGATGGAACTAACTAAATTGGTTATTATGGTAAAGCTATGTTAAATAAACCGAGTAGGTATTGGAATATTGCTGTTGCAATACGAGGTTTGTTTTTATAATAGAATCACTGGATATTTTATTAATTCTTTATGTGGGTAGGATTATAACATTATCGAGAAGTTTATAATAATGTATTCTATAATGAACGTCTATTAGTCACTATTTGTCATACGTTGATTAAAACTATTTAATATTATGAACAGCTTACACGTGTCGGTTTTGGGGACAATGTAATTATGGGTAAGTACTAAAACATCATAAGTAATTAAATTATAGTGTAAATTAATTCATTAACAACTTCTTGTGTTATACTTATTTTATTTGCTCAAATATCTTAGTATGGAAAATGTACCACAATATATTTTTTGGAACATACATACATACATACATAAACACACGCCTTTTTCCCAGAAGGGGTAGGCAGAGGTGCTACAAGAACACCCACGTTTCGCCTTGTATATTCCGTCCCACGATGTGATAGGGGGCGAGCCTATCGCCATATCGGGCACAAATTCCTGACTCCGGGCTAATAATGAATAGAAAAATCCAATATCACCTTGCCCGACCCGGGATTCGAACCCGAGACCTCAGCTTTGCAATCATACTGTAGTACCACTACGCCACCGAGGCAGTCAGATTTTTTGGAACAGAGACAGTAATATTGAGGTGTAGCCTACATTTAAGTACCTTTATTCCATGTCAACCTATATTTCGCACTTGAACTGCAAGTTTAACGTATGATCTCGTTTATGTTTAAATGTTCCGTGGGTTACAATTCAATGGAATAATTAAGTTGAAATAATGGTATTGTAATAGTACCTAGTTGGAAAGTAATAAAAGTAATTATGGTGGAATAAGTAAAAGTTGGCCGCAGTCCCACAGCCGTCGCTCTGGCCTAGCAAAACTTGTACCAATTATAGCTGAGGTGGCCACGTCGACACCACTTCCTTGAGATTATTCTGTCAAATGATTTTACACAGTTTTGGACGCTATATTATATTTATTTCCTTAAATAATACATTATTTCTTGTACGATGTATGTAAACAATAGAGATATTGAGATACTAAAATAATAGAGCTTTTAGTTATATCGTAAGGCTAAAAACTACAAGTATCTCTTTTACAATATATGTAGTTTACATATCCATTCAAGCTACTTGTTAGTTTAAGAAAGATCTATTTAATCAATATTCAACACAGACGCGCTTAGATTGTTGGATGTCTAAAACTAAGTAAGTATATTGAGGCAGGTGACAAACTCTTAAGCTTTCTTTTAAATCGTATCTACATAAGTAGTTATCTTAAAAACTGAATTTAATGACACGTTTTTTAAAAGTTGTTCACGTAGGAATATTTAAATATATACTTGATCTATTGTCCACAGGCAAATGCGAACAAATATTAAAAAAGTTTAACAACCACCGCAATGTTTAGTTCAAACGGCTTCCTGTTAACAAAGGCTTAAATGTGAAACTTTCATAGTTAATCAACCTCATAGTTTATCGCATAGTTTTACACGTACAAAGTTTAACAATAAGTCCGCAATTAAAATCAATACAGATTACGGCGCTGGCGATATATTTCCACTTGAAGATGCCGAACGTTTAAATTTAATAGGCTATTCCTAATGACATTACGGAGACAGTTTGGTAAAGTCTGGGCGCAGGGCCACCCTGTTAATAGCGAAAGTACTCCGCTAAGAGGCGCCGCTAGGTCTTATCTCGCCGCTTCCGACGACGTTGACTTACATTTAATTGTCCAAGTTTTATTGTAGTCATCCTAATGGCAATATTGAGGCAGGGAACTGATACCGAGCTTTGAATAACATTACAGATACCCCCGCTCACGAGCTTTTGTATGAAATTGTATGTGACCTAATACGGCTTTATGTGCAACCGAGTACTTTTCCGGTTAGTGAATATGGAAAGTAAGAGAGCAACATTATATGTGTTGTTTTATGCGCACAATGCATAAATTACGCGCTTGAAACCCACTGTTTTTCTTGTCTTATGAAAATTAGTAAACCAATGTTGAGCATACATCATATTCATAATTTTAATTTAATTATTGAGGAACGTACACGCTTTTTAATATCCCACTGTAAACTTTTGGGGTTAATATGGACTATTTGCATGTTTCTCTCACGATCGACTTAAAACTTATTAAATGAATATAAAGACTGGAATTAATTAACTCAGCTAAAGTTGAGGTTAACTGCTAGTTGTAATGCATAATATATTTCGAAATAATAGTTACCTTAAAAATTTTACTCTAGACATATTTTTTGTAATTATCGTTTAGGGAATAAAAGTTATCAAATCCATTTACTCTTTTGTCGGTACTATAAATTCAAAGTGAAGTTTTTAAGAAAATTTTACAACGGGCCATAATGGGTGAGACAGGCTATAAAACCATAAAGTTAAAAGCGTACATAGCAAGAGAGCGGCCATTGGCTCATGCTGCATGGAACTAGTGTCGAGAGAACAATTCAATTTACTTTTATAGCCCGAGCTGATCCCTTCGTGAGGATCAAGTTCCTCGCCGGGAACTAATCATCGAATCCGCGCCTTGATTCCTTATCTTTTCCTTGCAACTGATTGCTTTAAATCCCCATACTACAACAATGTTATCATTTTATTTTCGAGGAAACACTTGCTTTAGAAATATAAATTACTTTCTCAATTTATTTTCCCTAGCGCTGTATATTCAAGTCAGTAAGTAGCCAGTGTTTTTTACAAACAAAGGAATGCAGATAAAATCACTCAAAAGTATTCACGCAAATAAATCGTTTCACCCTCCTCGTACCCTGCAAACACGTTAGAATGTATCTTATTTTGTACAGCTCCCTCTGGTAAATCACTCATGTAAGTAAGTAAACCAAGAAACCAACGTAGTTTGAAAAATTGTTCTCCGAGGAGGACCCTAGCTGCAACCTTTTTCTTGCTTTCCTCCTTACTGCCTAAACTACTATCCTTCAATTTACTCTGCCGCGAATAAAAATAAAACTCAGATTTGTAACAGGAGCGTTATCATTACGTGAAATACCTCCGCTGATTGAGTTTTTCATTACAAACCCGATCTTACTTGTATAAGTTTTAAATAAGGGCAATTATTTTAATTTATAGTAGAATACGGTTTTAAGAAAATATGTAATAATACAATTCAAAGTTATTTAAATGACCAAAGATGATGTAAATAATATCTAAAAAGCGCAAAGCCATTATTTTAATGTGTTAAATTCACTGGAATAAAATAGATAATCTGGAGTTTGTCAATGAGTGTAAAATTGTGTTGATAGTTATAATCAGTGCATGCCGTTTTATTTTACCTACCTAATTAAATCGTTTCACGCGGTCCAAAATATAAACAAAGCCGAATGGCATTTTGTGCTAATTAATACAATGTATATTATTGTATCATTGAAGTGCATTTCGGTTAATTATTCATGGTGTTACATAATGAAATTGCGCTTGAATGAACATACCTACTTAACATGCACTGATGTCGTCGTTGTAGTGCAAGATTATAAGTATAATACATCATCAAGAAAATATGATTTGAGTTACTTTCAATAAAAGACATAAGTACTGTAGGAAATCATTTATAGCGGCTTAAAAAGTCGTCCCTTAATATTCGACTGTCTTTAAGATTAAGAAGTAATACGCCATAAGTGGCGCAAAGAGTATCCGTCTTGTATCCCTATTCATTGTAGGTATCTCATAAAGGGAATTAACAAACTCTTATTATGCATACTTTATAACACAGTGCAAGCCTGGTGAATATTATAATCTCAATAATTGCCAAACAATTGAGTTACGACCGGCGATTAAATAAATTGATTCACTGAATGTTAAATTAATCCTATGTTTTGTTATAAATGAGGGAGTTTGTATTTTTGTTACTCAATAATGCAGATCCGGATTTACTGGATAACACGGTGGATAATATACCTATAATATAAAATGGTGAATACACAATATTGTGTCCCAAGTTATGTGTTTATTACGAGAGAAATTCATAGTTGCCGGAAGATAGACGATAAACTTATGTCAAACACAAAGACGGGACTAAAATTAATTAAGACATCTTAGGAAATACTATTAGTTATAGTTATTTAGGTTAAGATATATTGTAAGGAAACTTAATAAACCTGTCATTTTGAATATTTTAATTTATTATGTTTTAAAAATATCAACCTTACTAGGTTTATTTATTATTATAAATAATTACCATTATTTATGCCTGAAAGTGGTCACCATAATATGATTTGAAACGCACGTATGATGAACTATAAATTTAATTGCTACTTGTTACGTTATCGCCTAGTTAATTCTCTACTTTAATGACAAAATACAAAGGATGAAATGTTTAATTATTATCCCCCAAGACTAGCAAAACGGGATTTACTCGATATTCACAAAGCGTCATATACTGTAACAAATTAATTCCATTTCATACACAGATACATGCACGATAAATTTATTTAAATTCGTAGTTATAACATAATAGCTACCCAAAATATTTACTCGTATTACTTTTCAATAGTCTTTTTTTTGAAATAGAAACATGATTTTTTTTGTGTCACACTTTTGGCTTAACATTATATTTGTCTCTATTATATGCTAAATATAACATTGGTAAATTCGAGTGTACAAAAGAGCTATAGGGGTAGAATCGGATGCATTCTCAGAAGCGCGGCCGGACTCCTTGCGAGCGCCGCTCTTTTATCTGCACTGCCCTCCTCACTCATGAATTCTACAAGGGTGACAGCCTGCAGATACCTTTCCTACTCTATATTTCCGATGGTAGAAATAAACAATGGTCTTGTTTATACAACATTTAACAAAACAATACAGATATATACATAGGTACTGCCATTTTAATATGTACATTTTCTAAAGTGATGCGTTTTTAAACGGTTTTATTTAGCTTGCCCTATTTCTATAGTCTAGTCATGAATTTAGTAACATAAAAATAAATTTAACTGGAGAATAATTATATCACGTACGTAATAAGGTAACTATTGTGTGAAAGCTTAATTAGAATATTTTATGAGCAATACGGAGAAATATCATTATATTGGATAACACAAAAATCGTCGTGTGAGTATGGTACCTGGCATCTAGTCTGTAAACGTCAATTAGTTTATTAGCTCATTAGATTGTCTGGCTTCAACTGTCTCACAGTAATTATTTAGTTGAAGTTGCGGTATAATGGGCATTCGGTGTTATTCAGATATTAACTCGTGACCCGCACTATTTCTGAACAGATGTCTAACTTTGCGTCGAAACACTAGGCTGTGGATGTATTTCGTTTTTGTACTTAAACTACTAGGAATCCGTGTAGTATCTAGCTAGCTTTTTCAGTGTCACAAAATTAATAAAATTTGTGTGGATGAAAATCTTTTTACTTCAATTAAATTTGCGATTAATTTATAATTTGTGTGTTGTTTACAAACAATACTATAAAAAAAAATCGGGTAACGTTTTCAATGTCTTTTTTATTGCAATGAATGGCGAGACGACCATGCATTTCGCGTGATGGTAAGTGATTCGATCGCTCATGGACAGAAGCAAAACTAAATAACACCATGTATTACAAAGCGATGCTTGGCATTCCACTGCGGTTGCCATCCTGTGACATGAGATGTTAAATCTCATTCGGCTTAATTCGTGAACTATTTTAAAACGTATTTTAGTTATAGAATGTTTTGTCTACTTCGCACAAACTGAATTCAAAATTCGTTAGAAAGGGATAAAACATTCGATAACTGAAACAGGTCTTCAAATTATTTATGAATAAGGCCGATTATGACCAGTAGTTACACTGGCTACAATTTCCTTTAAACTGGAACACAACAGTGCATTTGCACTGCTGTTTGGCGGGAGAAATAGACATTGCGCGGTACCTACCCAGGCGGCCTGTCGCATATGAGAGACCTATCACCAGTTAATAAATACTAACTGAAGATACTTCATTCTCCTAATTATAAGTAGCGTCGCCTTAAAACTATTCTAAACATACATTTTTTTTGCGCATGGAAAAAACAAGATTAATCTTTTGCAAACCTTCATAAATATTGTACTTGAAGTCGGAGCCAGCGAGTCATGAGCCAGAGTCTTTAAATCATGAAAAAAAATTGTAATGTGCACACCGACTGTTGCTGATATACATAAAGTTGAGCCTGCCACCAATCCATTGATGTTGGATGAACAAAGTACATTAATGATGATTCTTGTGAAAACAAAAGTAATCGCAGCAAGTTTTATGAGTTGACCAGTGGGTCCCCGGACCTATGTAAATTTTATCGTTTCGCTGAACAAAGCGTCTCCCCCACGGTTTGCTGTTCACCCCTGTTATTATTCACTTACTAAGCAACATGTGGCAAGGTACAAGTGTTACATCTAAATATTTACCGAGAGCTAGGCCGTTATTATAATATAACACGTGCTTATACATTCTGACATAGCGACGTGTTCCCCAAACACGAGGGTACAGTATTAATGTTTTGAACTCTGCGCATTGTTCCTTTTAATTTATGTATTTTTGTGTTTCATAGGAAATCTTGAATGCTGTTAGCTTTGTGTGTAGATATAATCAGCTATTGCCGTTCTTTTCTATTCCGTACAAGCGAATTTTTGAGGCTCTCTATACAAAGGCAACCAGCATTGATAGGTGCGATCATTGATCGACCCCCATTTCGTACGGAGCCATCGGTCGGTTCTCATTAGATAACGCAAACAGAGGCCAACAACCAAACGTTTTATGTCATTTATTAGAGATATTTTTTTTTTATTTTGAATAACAACCGGTACAGAATATTATGTATTGTAAAGATGTAACATTATATTACATGTAATTATAAAAAAAAAGCGACATTGACATTGGCTATCGTGCTAAAAGTAAAGCTTTGAAGGTGAATCGATAGATATTCTAATAAATGAATATAATAATTTTACGAAAATACACTGAGCACTGGACGACCTGGTTAAGGTTGTAGGAAGTCGCTGGATGCTGGCTGTTTCCAATAGGTCGATATGGAGATCCTTGGGAAGGCGTATGTTCAGCAATGAAATGCCTGCGGCTGAATAGATAGGTATGTAGTTAAACACTGATCATGTCGTACTGTCTTTCTAAGGGAGGAATTGTTACATAAACATTGATCATTTCCAAAAAAATATAAGTATTGAGAAAAACTCAGTTTGTCTTTCCGAAATAAATTATAAAAATTGGGAGCTAAGGTCTCGTGTCGCAATGTAGTTGAGCTGTGAGTCATAAGTAATACAATATCCTAGGGGGCAGGGGCAATGTTTTATACAATTTGTATTTTATTGCAAGCTGTAAAACAGTATCAAATTGCTATAATACTGAACTGGCAAAGTGCACTTAGACTAAGTTGTACAATATACTTCCCGCTGCCAATGTTTCTTTCACAATGAAAATTCAACTCTTGTCCACCTGATGTTAAGTTGATTATAAAGCTATTCCTTCGCCAACAGCTTTACCTTCACTTAGTTCAGAATAAACTGAACCCGGTACCCGGACACGTATGTTTCAAACTCTCTTAGAGACAATAGCTTCGAAGTTTGTATTAGACATTTAACTATTTGTTGTCTTACGGAATTGGCAACTAAGAAGGTAGAATGGTTTGATTCAAAGAATACACTTAAAAGAGAAAACAAATGCTTTAATCAATCACAATAAAGTAGGGAACAAAGAACAGACTCCTTCCTATAATGCGAGGGGAGGCCTGAGCAGCACTGGGACTGGTTTAAGCTGATCATGTCATGTCACGTCTCGTAAAAATAAAATACAGGAAACGAAAACCAAGGTAGACAGTAACAACAACAAAATGTTTGTTCTGACTCCAAAACAGTTGCAAATTGAAAAAAGACATATTTTTTACTGGGAAAATGATCAATTATCTATTAAAAAAGCAGAAAAAAGACAAAACAAGCCAACACAAAACTAATAAATACAAAAACTACGTCATATTGTGAGCACTATAAAAATGTTGCGAACTCATCTTCTTCAGCGCCAATATAAGATAATGGAGCAGGGTCAGGCTGCCCGACCAAATCCTTACCCATTTATGGTAATAGAGTTCGACGGCCATGATTTGCAGAATAGTTACGATTATGTAAAAATATTTCCAAATACTTATAAATATGTTATCGTCTATAAACATTTAGACAAAATATCGGTAAGCTTGTACAGTATAAGAAGTTTTTATTATCATTGTGATATTATGTTTATGCCAGAGATGAAAATATACCCATCCAATCATATGTAAATGTAATAAAATTGAGACTCCGAACTTTATATGTTTTTCTCAATCCTAAATGTTAAATAAAGAAAAACAACGTAATGAAATGTATGGTCTTGTACGTAAACGTCGAAAATAAATAGAATGTGTGTACGTTTAATTAAAACTATAGTACTAGGCACTACATTTGTTTTCATTCTACGGAGTTAATTGAATATACTTATTTTTCAACACAAACAAACGCACGTGTAAACAAGCCATTTAATTTATCTAATATACTAGAAAGGCGCAAGCTGTAAAAGGAATACAGTTACATTAATCTGGTTTCAGCATGGGTAGTTAGTCTGGGAACTGTTGTTTCTTAAATACAATTTTTTATTTGGGTAATTGTTACTTTAGCTAACAGTTTTTCACAGAACGTTTTGCACCCCACCGTGATTTGGTCATAGAATTATCTTTTATTGAGTGATGTAAACTAAAAGCGACAGTAATATCCGAGAAAGTCAACGAAGCGCCAAAGATATTTGAGTTGCGAAGGTATCCAACTGATACTTAAACCGTATATTTAATAAAAGGAAATGAATATAGTCGGTACATAGATGTTTACAAAGTTAGTATTACATGTTAAAATAGAAAAGTATTTCGCACTTGTCGAATGCCGAAACATCTATATGTTGGGAAGTTTATAGAGTTCTTAAGTGAAGTTATCAAATGGCGTAGTCAAAGTTAGGGAGAAACTAGCTTTCAAGTTTGTAGAGACATTAAAGTGGAAAACAAGGTCGTTGTTATTGCGATAGATTAACCACTAATCTGTAGTGCAAACAGCAAACAAACATAAATAAACGTCGCTTAGACGTCGTCGGCGATTGCGAGGAGATACAGCTGTGAGCTCCGAGTGCAGGAGTGAGCTCTGCCGCCGCCGCCGCCGCCGCCGGAGCACTGAGAGCTCGCTCCATACGCCCCTTGTTTGTCTGTCAACACAAATATTGAAAATCCATTAGCAACCGCCGTTCGAGCGCAAAAAAGTCGATATTAAAAATAACAAAGAAATCCGGCTGTTCACAGTTCCCCATCCAAGGGGAAGTTACTTTGAGCTGTTTGTTATTTGTAAATGCACAAGAATTTCGATGGTTTATTTCGTGGATTAAAGTCCATGAGCGAGGGTCGCGATGAGATTTGACAATAAAGATTAGTGAGTGCTGTCTCGAGTGTGATAAATAGATTGAAATAAAAAATATATTATCTTATTGTTTGCACAACTTTAATGTTATTTATCAGTTTCACATTACGACACTGTTTTGTGGTTGCTGGTCACTAATAGAGTGATAGGGGTGAGAGCATATATTACTTTAAATAAACCATTTATTGCAACACAATAACGTTTTTTTTTATCAGCCCTTAGACGTCCCACTGCTGGGCACGGGCCAACTCTACAATCGAGAGAATCGATTGAGAGTGGTTAGGCCATATAGTCCACCGCGCTAGCCTAGTGCGGGTTGGCGGACTTACATACCGTAGAAATTCTTTAAAATCGCTACGGTATGCAGGTTTCCTCACGATGTTTTCCTTCACCGTTAAATTACGTTATTCTCTTATATTTTATGTCACGAGGCTTATTTTTATGACATTATATATATCACTAATTAATAAAACTACACTATCCTGAAGTAACATCAAACATTATTTTATGATAAAAGGACACGCGTATCGTAATATTTAGATCAGGGGCCTAACTATAGTGGAGTAATTCGCGAAAAAAAGTCTAGAATAGTTTTTGGGACCATGGATCGGTAGCTAATAGCTATAGAAATCAGTCCTAATTGTGTCATATCTATACACCTGTGAGCTATACAGACGTCTCTACATATTCATGTACGAGCGATTACTAACATGGAACAAAGTTTGTATTAATACCTATTCCGTATAGTTTCACAACACAATTTCCACGTATAGCTACTGCTATTGACGACTGCGCTCATGACGGCTTTGCATACTGTCAGCTGTTGAACATAGTCGATCTCTTAGGATCGAATTCACTTGCCCTACGCAGTATCAACTAAACTAGAAGCCTTGTATCTGATACATTGCCTATTGTATTCATTTATCGAATAAACTGCAATAGAGAGCACCGATTTAAATATTGTCAGATAAGCTTGCGGGATCATATCAACGTCACTAAACCGTTATGTATTAGGGGAGAGATACTGAGTAGTAATTATACATTAGAGCGGCTTAACTGGTTGGTATGTAACCAGTAACGGTGCCTAGTGTAACAATGCGGTACAAATTGGCAGTAGTGTGAAACCACGCGTGTGCGAGAGGTGCTTGCTACGTCGGCGCGCACAACGCTGGCTAATTGCGACAGACAGACGTGACTCAAGCCATCTGAATATGTACTAACAATTGATAATGTTACTGCGCTTTGCCTCTTATTTAAATAATTTTGTATATTATATAACGAGCGATTATTTAGATGAATTGGACTGAGAAATAAAGGTCTGAGAGTCGAATTCAAGGCGTTAACCTCTTAGCTTTCAGAATTATATTGGTGATCTTAGTAAGGTAGATAATTATGATATATTTAAAAATACAATAATGTCATATACTTGCATATCTGGGAGATCTCAATAATTTCAAAGATACCAATATATTATTAACCATTTTAGAATCTAAGAACTATCTCGTAGTACTAAATGTTGATATTAAAATTATCTATATTATAAATATACCCAACAGCCGCATGCATATTCTAGACCTAACAATAAGATCGAGTCTTGTGTCAAACAAACAAATACCTGTGGTTCACACAAATGTTTGTTTCGGTGCGGGGATCGAACCCGCTGCCTCTCGTTTCACGGCCGGCGTTTAACCAACTGCGCCACGGAGACTGTCAGTAGAAGTCTGAAGTGCGCATTAGGGAAGGTTATTGGACTAAGCTTACAGTCTCTTTTCATCGTAGAAGAGGTTCATGCTCAGCAGTAGGACGTGACGTGAGCTGATATTAAATTATGCATACTTGACTGTGCCTCGTGCCGTTAAAGTTGACAAAAGGAAAACGTTTTAAGAACTTATAAAGGTTTGGAGTGATGCAGGCTCCTACAAAAAGTCGTTTAAAGAAGTTTTGACTTTTTCCCTAAAGATTTTGTATTAGAGCAACGTTAGGCGATAAGCACCTTATTCGAACACTGTGTAATATACAACGTATTGAACCCTGTTCGACCACCTGTGGAAAGCATCTTGTGGGTTTCAGATTACCAGGATATATTTCTTGAATCTAAGCTTGAATTTAGTTTTGGTGTTGGGCTCGAAAATAACACGACCACTCCTCTTTATTCTACAACGTATAGGCACAATTATTACTTATTTCATTATACTCCTTACTTAATAAGAAAACGTTATTTCTGTATGCATTATTATACATTACATTAATTAATAACTCAGTAGAATTACAGTTTTCTGTTTTGTTACCGCCTATCGGATTATTGTTGCTGAAATGCTCTAATGAATATCTAACATTAACATAACTCTCCTTGCGATCCTGTTTCATAAGTTATTCATTCGTAATTATTTGATGCTCGAATATGTATGACATAACAAATTTCATTGAATCCATTTAACCGTAATGTTATTTAGTAGCAGCCCGGCGCACAAAGTTCCGCATTTATGACTCTATTGGCGAACCAATTAAATGACACTCGAGAGAGTTAATAATAATGATTTACAATGCATTAATTGTACACGAATTCCAAACAAGCCGTTGAAATTCTACATTAGCTATGTATTAATTTAATTAGTCGTACAATAATTGAGTTCACAGTTGATATCCCCGGGGTAATGTCACGTGTCCCGGCTACGTTCGGGGAGCAAAATCCAGTTATCTTCGGTGATTGGGCCCACAACGCCTAGCAATGCGATTAGACAAGGGATCAATATCAAACTAAGCGAGATGGAGCTTCGAAACAATATAAGGTATGTGCGGCTATTAATGCCGTTGTTTTCAATACAAATTATTATTTATGATGATTGATGAACACAAAGTTTTAACTTACATAATTTAAGATGTATTTTATCAAGTTTTATAATTGTATTAGCGTATGACTGAACATAAACATTTTCAATTACCAGTGTTTAAGATTTGTAATCAATTAGAAGGTTTGATTAATACACGTTTCATTTTTCACCTTAGATTTTAGTTGTGATCACGGAGTATTAACGGTACAAGCGATTAAGATGAATTTTGGTTCCGCCCAAAGCTTGTTATTCCGTAATTCGACTTGTATTCGGCGCTATTCTGTTACATTTAATCAAGTTTTGGCTTTATTGTTCATTATTCAACAGTTTATACGTTACTCTAAACAGCATATTAGGCTGGTAAGGAAATAACATAAAACTGATTTATACAGAATATTCTCTAGCGTTATTATGGAGCTAAATATAGAAAAGTTTAATATTACTCCTTGCTTTCTAATATTAAAATGTATCTATAATATTATCATAGGTCTTCGAAAAAACTTTTCAAATCGCCATTTTAAATTCAAATAGTCAATAGATATATTTCACCGATGGCCTTAGATAGCTGTTCTCCAGACGGCAGTGAGTTCTTTGAAATAAAAGTTTCGAGTGAGATCGCGTATCAGAAACCATTATTATTTGCTATTGGCTCTATAAGACGCAAAGAAATGTGTGCCTTTTACGTTTAGAATACAAGCCAATTGCCGTTTAAATAATTCAAGAGATCTGTCCCTGAAAGAAACGTTCGAATTCCTGATTTTCACTTTCGCAAGAATTCACTTCACGTCAAGTTTCTCAGAAACAACTACACTGTCCCGTGTTTCTTCACAAAGTATCTTCAAACATGAAAAGACTTCGCCTAAATGGATATAGTTAAATAAATAATTACTAAACACATTTGATTTTTTACTTTTAAATTAATTGTTAGCCCATTTTAAAAAGAGTTATCGACGCAAAAGTAAGAAAAGACATAACCGCTTCTGGTTAACCGAGCAGTGTCGATTTGATCACGGTTGCCTACTTTTGTTGTTGTTTCTATTTATGACTTCAATATTAATAGGCATGTAGCGACTAGCGCTTATTGAAATTCGTTCACCTCTCTTCTGATTCCATTTTCTTGAAGTGCTAATCAATAATGTGCAAATATTAAAATACTTATAAAAAATACTCACAAGCGTTTGGTGTTGGTATATATTTCCTTTGTCTTATTTAATAATTATAGGAAATGTAATCGAAAAGTGTCGGGTAGGCAGGTATATATCGCTATATTATCGATTATCCCTAATTATTCGTATAAGCCTCTATCGGTGTACATATGAAGTACTGGAAATGTGAAATAAGTGTGCAATATAAAGTTTTGCAACACACCGACGTGAAAGCATAATAAATGTCCCCATGCAAAAAAAGACAGGTAGTACGCGCGATTGCAACGCGTAGCTTTGATTCGGAAATAGCATCCATTCCACTGCTGTGTGTCCAAATGAATGCGTTCCACGGTCCACCTTTATGTGTTAGCCTGGCGAATAATGTAATTCGTTTAAAACTTATTTTTTATACGGACAAATATTATTTTCGAAAATTGCATGGCCAGACTTTCTTGACAAAAAGTGTGACATGCGAATTCGCCAAAAATGTTGCCTTTAAAATATTATAATCGATAAATAAAGGATTATAAAAAGGATGTACAAACAATTAAAATACTTTGAATGCTTTGCTTGTCATATGATTTATTTATGATTGATTTTTCTATATCGTTCGGCATTTGTAAGTTGTTACCGTGTTCCCAACAGTAACGGCATTGTTGTTCTGATATGTGTAGTTATCGATTCATTATAAAATTGATTATAAAATAATCAATCGTCATTCGACACAATAAGACCGGCTTTTTTCATTAGTTTCTCACTGTCGTAGAAGGTGTGGTGGAGGCCCGTCTCAATCTGTGGGAATTTATGAAACATTGATGCACAATTAATTGTAATTTTTTATTCTAATATTACGTTCATACAGTCCCCCCACATTACTTTTTTCATTTATCTTCCAGGTACAGACATCGATCGGTTACAAATTTATTATAAGTATAGATTAAAATGTCACAACGGAATTTGATTCTTTTTCGTAATCCACCCCCCAACTAATTTACATCAAACTATAAATAATAATAGAGAATAAAGACGCGGTTATTAAATGAAATCGTCTGAAAATGATTTAGCAACTCCACGTACTCTTAAAATTTAACGAGAATTGTTTCAAGGCAAAAATATATTGTTAACCGCCAAGCAAATAGGTTTTGTAATGAATTTACTAACGAGAACATGTTGGAGTAATTATTCTGCAGATTGATCTATAATTTAATCAAACCATACGAAAATTGGCGGTAGGGAGTTAATATTTATAAACAGAAATGGAATAGCGTTGAAAATACCGTTAAACGAAGGAAATTTTACCCATCTATCCTGAATATTCTGAATAAACCTTAGTTTGCGCTTCGGGTGAATTGAGTATTAAAGAATCAAATGTATGCGTCACAGACACACGTGCAGAAATGATAACTCACGCTTTTGTGTGGAGTTTAAACGGGACCCGCTAAATAAGATTTGTAAGGGTATAGACGGACAAAGAACGATAGATATTGAATTTTCTTTATCCTCAAAAGTAATGAGATTTGCCAACACGCGTACGTTTATAAAGCTAGAATCCCCGCCTGAAGCACGAGTGAGAGTAAAACTATCTTGTTTGATCATGGAAAATGATTTTCTTTTTACATATTGTGTAACAAAAGAATATTATAA
The DNA here is from genome assembly GCA_033459515.1 of Theretra japonica. Taxonomy (NCBI): domain Eukaryota; kingdom Metazoa; phylum Arthropoda; class Insecta; order Lepidoptera; family Sphingidae; genus Theretra; species Theretra japonica. Next base: position 6,374,281 of record CM065935.1, read on the forward strand.
CAATTTCATATCGACATATTAAATAAAGATTAAAAACATGAATATGAATAAATTAGCCAATATACAGATGAATCTTTAAATAGCCCATAATAATATCCGTAACCTTTTGTATAGAACACACTTTCATTTTCCCAGTTTCTATACATGATTTATTACCCCACTATTATTATAATCTCTTGACTATAAATTTTAGATTAAGACTACCTTTATCGTTGAGACGAATTACTTTAAGCTTCTGGCTAATGTATGAGGATTAAAGATTCATTGTAATGAATGTGAAATCTTATGAATTCTCGTGATTAACGACTTTTATACGAACCGTGGCTGAGCTCACGCCTCCGGTTGCTATATTATACTTCAGAGTTCAGAGTGTGGGTTAACTAGATGTAACCGTCGGATGTTATTCTTTTTACCCATCTTGAATGCTATTACAATTGTATTTGCAAATGAAGGAAGGATATTAATGATTTACACTACTGTCCAAGTTGTAATCTGTACATAAACCAGGGAACATCCTGTTATCATGAAACAATTTTATTGTGTTCATTCGTTAAATTTAAAATAATTCTAGGAGCTTTGAACCCTTCCTCTTACCTAAGCTAAAGGGATGATTTCCATTGTGATTTATTTACGAACATCTCCCGCTGGTTACAAGGATGCAAGGATAAACACACGTATGTTAATCAAGTACGCTATGTGCACAAAGTATAAAGATTCCTTTCAGGCTTCAGCGAGACTTTTGTATCTGTCTGCACGGTACCGTATTTGTTCACTGAAACTGTTATTTTTATTGCTTTGAAATTTAATACAGTTGTAAAAGTTGTTTGCCCATGGCTATTACAAGTCAAAGAATGTTCGAATCACTTTATAAATTCAAACTGGGCTGGAGCGCGCCGATCGAAATTTACGATTGGCGCAGCGTAGGGGAATAGGCTGGGTTATCATATAAAAGCGCTTTATTTACACGTTCAAAAATCCTTTCAAATATCGTTTGTTTTATCCACTTCTAGTTTACGTCGGCTGAAATGCTTGTGCTCGTGAATTAGAACTCTAAGTGGGATAAATTAATAGTTTTAGTAAAATATGATTCATACGTACTTCATCAGCAGTTTATGTAGAATTTGAGAGCAAACTCACCGTAGTGTTTGAAACAATGGCTATCGAAAAGGAGAGCGTGGGTTTCTATCTCGATCCGAAAAAAATATTTGTGTATCATACAAATATTTTCCTCGGATTTGGTTTTCTTGGGATCGAAAAATCCTTCCTGTTTTGCTACACCTAAGGCACAAAACGCGTATTTTATTACGGGATCGGGAATATGAGTGCCTCTTGTGTTTTAATTTAAGCTTTCTATAGTATACCGTCGCAGTAGTCATAATAAAAAAGTAGCATACCAGCCAACCATTTAACTGTCTCAGGCGATACCCACACAACATTACTGTTTATATTTTATAAAAAAAAATATTGTTTTCCGCTTATGTTTGAGGCGCTACAAACCCAGCTAAGCTGAAAAAATGCCTTTTTGTAGTCTACTCAACATAAAATGAAATCAAAGCGTTTCAGAAAAGCAAACACCATAGAATGTTGGTGACACAATTTATTAAGCTATTTAATAAATTATAATAACTATAATGAAAATACTAAGCAAAAAAAATATTAGGTAGATAAATCTTAAAGTTATTTTTATTTATTTAAAAATTGTGTACTTATTAAATATAATTTATACAATGTGTAAAAAACTGAGATTTATATAGTAAGCTATAGCAATCTTGGCACAAGAGTTCCATTCACAGAGTACACGACTAGCTTTTATTACGGTATTTATTTCACGCAAGTGATTCTTCTAAAACTTTCAAATGCTATGAATTATTTTTCCACTGAAAACAAACCAGAAAACGTATTGTATTCCCCGTATGTTCCGAGAGAGGCACAAAACAACGGCGCTGGTCTGACAAGCTTTCGTTTCCGCAACCTAATAGAATCAACATTGTGTGTGCTACTCGACACAATGCCTGTGTTATGAATACATAACGAGACATTAGCCCGCATATGTTGTGAGTGTTTATTACCTACACAAATATTATATCGTCTCTGGCAAAATTAAACAAGCCGCTGAAACACCACGCTAGCTGTAATGTGAGTATTCAGGCTTGTTAGTTTGCAGGAGGAGAACACATGCCTCACTCTCGAATTCAAGGAAAACTGTATATCAATACGTCCTTATCGAATTGAAATTTATTACATTCGACTGTAAAGTATCCATTTAGATTTATCTAAGTCTGTCTGGATTCTCCAACTTTTCTGTTTGACCACATCTTTATATTATTTAAAACTCACTTTTTTATGCGTGCGTTTAAAAAAATATTTTACGTTTGTGTATTAAATATTTTAAAATATAGGAAGTAGAAGAAGTTGCCAGAAGCAAGCAGAATGTAGGCCACATTGAGTAGTAAAAATCCTGTGATGTGATGATACCAGCCATAAACAATAATTATAATTTTATATAATGTGAAAAAATGTTATGTGGTATCAAATAACCGTTTATATAGCAATGAAATACATATTGTATGTGTATGTAGCATACACAATAAGATCGTATCAATTACATCCTGATGTGGGCTGTCAGCTTAAATAGACAATATCTTGTCTACAATAACACATAAATCAATAATCTTGATATACGAGTATCATGTTACCGTATGTGTGTAGTACACATTAGCAAAGGTGTAACTAGGTGTTAACTTTAACATTTTATGTAACATAAACAAATCCAAAGTTGCAACTTGTGTTATCTCTAACTTACTAGTTAGTACGTACGTTCTATTTTTACATAAGAAAGACATCAAATACGCTACAGAAATGTAAACATATACAAATACACAATGTTTTATAAATAGTGTCCAACCATAAACTGGACTCAGCGTCCGCTGATTGTCAAGGAAAAGCTTAGTCAAATGTAATAAACAGAATATGGAGTTAAGGCTAGGCCAGGGTCGTAACAAGGTATTTAAGTAGAACTTACGATATGCCCCCGACTCCAATAGCCGCCGTAAATAACGCTCTATCTGTGAAGCGCCGCCGCGCACACTGCCAAATTGCTTGGCAGCCTTCTCAGACTTCCTCTTTGAATAATATTATAACGAACCATACAACAAAGCAAAAATAAAACTCATTACGTCCACCGCCCGAAAACATCGCGTGTCTTGATTGAAAAAAACACACTTAAACTGACCTTTTAGTCACTGCCAAAGTAAATTAGTTTACAAGTGGAAATTAAATTTGGTCGTATTTTAATAAGCAAAATAAATTTAAATTCATTATGATAAGGCGTAACAAAAAATAGAGCAATATTTAATATGAAAGAATAGACGACAATTTAGCCAAACATTAGAAAATGTGCAGTACACCATAAACCACTCTACGGTATGCATTAGAAGACTGTAGATAGTTACTTAATTTGTTTAATTTTCACAACTCGATCTTTCTATTTAGTTTTAATTTAATTTACAAATCGTATACAACCCAATATTTTTAATTAACTATATCGCCGAAGCATTTTTAAATATTTTTTATAAATCCAATGAGTAATTTATACAGAGATTTATATTTCTACCTTATTAGTTTTAAAAAGTTGAATTGCAGAGGTAATCACTGTTGTTTGACAATGTCCGAATGTTTTTATGAGGCAGTCTGTTAAATGAACATTAAATTCTTCGCGAACTAAGTTACACGAGTTTTTGCTGCCTCGCTGTTTTAATTACTCGAGAAAACGATTTTTTTAAAGGCAAATTATAAAAATCCAGGACTCATTAGCTGACAGCTGTGCGTCAATTAAACGTAAAATATAGTCCTTGGAGACAGGCCCCCGCTTTCCTGTTTCACCCCCGTAACGTTCCTCCCCTTTTCCAGTGCTACAACTCAACCCTCCCTCCGCGTTCTCATTAGTGAAACTCTGAATGTACAATTTGTTCTGAAACAGACACCAATTGCTTCTTTTAAAACCGTGGCCACTCATTTAACTCGAATAATATGTACAATTAATGAAAACATATACGAAGTCAAGTAATTCGTGGCGTAGAAAATTTATTGCCACAAATTACAAGGCATACAATTCTACTAATTAAACGTCTTTGAGGTCAAAGAATTTACGAAGAAAAGTAATAGTTTCGTCATACTAAGTACCTAAAGAACGTGTAGGTCCAATTAACTTTTGTAAATTGGTAATTGGATTTCGAAGCCTCGTTTTGTGCTTTGTGACCCTCAATTTGCTATGTAATTAATATAAGTAATATGATTATTTTACAAACGAATGCCCATTTTGCTATTTTCTTGGCGGAATGTCGGAACTACATCAGTACACTCCTGCTGCAGCAAGCCTAAAAAACCTGGACACAGAATTTTGATTCACGCAGGATGAATGCCATACGCAATAATGATTATTTCAAATGAATGAATCAATGAATGAATGATGAATGAATTTATTTCAAATGAATTTCCAATGATTATCACAAAAATATGCATATCACTCCATAGTCTTTGAACAAATTAATACTTAGACGAATTAAAAAAGGCAAACGTCGTATAGGACACCCTCGGGCTAGGCAGAGCGTCGATATTCGCACAGGGGCTAGTTGAGAATAGGGTGGAGAAACCGAGGATCGTGCTCAGTGACGTGCGTTTAGAGGGATTTATCTCAACCACTGGACTTGCATAGCGACTGTGACACGTAGGTATGCTATTTCATAATCGTATGTACCCCCGCTAAATTTAGGGAATATTAATATTATTATTTCGAAACTAAAACATTTCTGGTTTTTCAAATATACTTATACTCGGATATATTTTAATTCCGTGGAACTGTATTTTGTATTTAAATTGTTTATTACGCATATAATTATGACAATTACGAATTTAATTGCATAAATCAGTAAAAATATCTTGTTTATTGTGTAAACATGATTTGTGTTTCAAAATGATGATGATGATGCACCTTCTAAATAGACTAAAGTAATATACGATATAATATACGATATATTGATACATAAATTCTTGATATACATAAACATAAATAAAACATAAGTACGTGGAAAACAAAATCCCTAATGCCCTCTGGCATTGCAACAATTTTACAACAACAGCTCATTATGCCTAAATTGCTAAAAAGTAAACGCAACTATGTACCTAAAGAAGTAACATAGTAAACGTACTTAGCATAAAGTTTGGTAAAGTTGTGTATAAGGTAGTTTTGTGTCCGAAGTTTAATGTTTTTGCAAGGCTAATTAAAGACACCGGAGTGCACTTGCAAGTATGGTTGCAGTTATAAAATATGTGGTGCTGAGAGGGAATTTATGTAGTTGCTGAACGTGTCTGCCGCCTAGCTTAATCCATAGCCGAGATTCCTGTAAGCCGCACAATTTAAGTAAGCCGGGCCCATTAGAACTTTCATTTCCATTATTCGTTCATGGCGACGGTTTCCTAATGTGAACTGTGCCTGCGCGCGAACCATTCCCACCCTCCTCTATTCCTAACTTTGTAACTTTTCCTTTTCAAAAAGTTTTAAATTAAAGTCAAGAAAGTGACTTCATAAATCCATTTGCCACTATTATTATAAGAGTGTAATTATACAACCGTCTTTGTATTTTTATTACATCAGCCCACCAGACATTTGATGCAACTTAAAGCTTCAAAAAATTAAGATTGTGGAAAATTTCAAGTTAATAACAATTTAGTAATCTATACTTTTTTAGATCCCTTGCCCAAAGGTTATAAAACTGGATGTTATTTTTTTTATTTTTCCATTAATAATTCTAAAAACAAACAAACTGAATGTGTTAGCTACAATGAAGTGAGCCTATAATTTACTTACCATTCGTTATTTGTACACTGCGAATGCGATAAAAGTACTTAAGAAGAAACTATGAACATAAAAATGTAATTAACGTTTAATATGAGAAACTTTCGTACAAGTCGGTCCAGTGCGAGTTTTCTCAAGTTATTTAGGTCTGGGAAGTCTTTAAAACACTACTATTGTGATGAACAAGCTAGAAAATTTCTACTGTTAGCTTTAATTAATTGACTTTTGTAATCGTTGTTCTTTTAAGTAACGATTTATAGTTCCAATCCATATTTAATACAATACAGTTACTAAATAATTTATTAACAACAATCCTCTAAGCAATATACTAGTAAATAACGAGTTTCCGTTTTAAATACACTACCCCTTGGTACTCAAAGCAAAAATTCCCTGACTTCCTCAAGAAAAATATAATTTTACCCTGGGAAAACACGAAACAAATAAATCACCAAATAGTCTCCTTATAAAAGTAAGTTGCCATCTTGGAAAAGTTTTCAAACTTGTTAGCACTGTCAGAAATGTTTATTATTTTAATACCTACTTCGTCTAAAAAGTTATAACCACTTCGTATCTTTCGTGGTTCGTTGTTACCGTGTCTTCAAATTTCATTTATCTTCAGTAATTTTAGGTTAGATTTTCACATATTCTCGAATTTTTACTATACCTTCAGTATTTTAATATAATAGTGACTTGTATCTTCCGAATTTTAAATCTGTTTTTGTTTGCATCTGATTAATAAGTGAATCAATGCGGAACTGGGCCAAAGATGGGCGCTGTTTTGTATATTTAGTTATTGGCATTCGGGTTATTTAAAAATTACAGACTGTAAATAAAAGCGATTGGTTACATTTAAGTTAGGTGCAGTTTTAGACTCTATTGTAAATTATATTAGATTGTTGACTGGACTGCGCCTTATTGGGTTCGGACACCGTATAGTAACCCCTTTTACTACAGATCGTTGCTAACTTAAACTGTCACTATAAATTTACTTAAGTAAGATTATAATATATAAGTACTGTAGGCACAACAGGTTTATCAGTATTTTATAAACCTGTTGTGCCTTCAGTATTTTGTTTTCTCAACTTTTTTTGCTTATTATGTTTTATAATAGGAAGTTATTTGCAAGACAAAAACTCTGTTTCTATGGTGTGGTTGGCGGAATGTTTAATATTCAATCAGTGCGGGGTCGCATTGTGGCTCTTCCCGCCACTCCACATTGAGTGGGGTAATAAAGTAATAAATAAACAAGTAGGTTGACGGCGACCCAGGATTCAGTCCCAGTCGTGATCCGTACTGACATTGTCGGCGATTTAATGGAAATGTGTTTGAAAATTAATCATGTGCGCCTCGATAATGAGCGCTGAAACCTTATTCAAATATTTTTGTAGCTACTTCAATTAATACCAAATGACATACAGTAAATTCTAGAGCGATATAAACGTAATTACCTCATAAAAAATCTAAGTGTTATTGGCTCACGGTGTTTTATTTTAGAACCAATTTTATGTGTCCGTATATTGTCATTGGCGGGTTGCGAATAGGTATTAGAAGTGTGGCAGATCTAATAATAAATCTAAAGTAAACTACCGATGCCGACATGTTTATGTACGAAGAAAACTAGGTTTTTATTTACACAACAACTTGTTTTTGTACAACATCAATATGCTTACAAGGGCGTAATGAAAGAATGTTCAAATTCTGAGTTATAAAATGTAACTATAATTGAAAGTAATTTAAATTTGATAGTCTGAATGTGCAATGGCTACGACTGCCAAGTGGGTCTTAACATGGCATTATTTATCCCATACGAAGCCTCTTCGCTTATAATTAATATCCGACGCTTGAAAGTGATTACGATGCCTCGTAGTTTATAATTAGAAACGTTGAGATGATGTAATTCAATATATTTTACTATGCCGACAATAAACTTATAACTCTGCTTATTTGCGTATTGAGAGAATTTTCGTTGTATCGATGATAATGTAGACGCCATCCATACATTTATCTAATGGTTTCCTTCATCAACGCCGAGTATATTGAGTTACATATAGAAACATATTTGATGAAGTAAGATTTCTACTTTAACTAACTGTTGGTTATTAATAATAATTAAAATGATTAAACACTATATGTTTAGATACATGTTTTGATTGCGTAGTAAGAAAACTAAGAATAGGTATAGTTATATAATGTAATTATACTTGGTATATATGTCGAGTATTTGAGGTGCCTGTATCATTAAATAAACGCTGAAAATAAAATCACAATGGTAGGTTCAGGTAGGGAGGTCTCGACGAAGCCGTGATCATTAATCGCTTGTGTAAATAATTACCCGCTCGAAGGTTGTTGCTTAGACGAGGAGGATGCCTTGACCTTATTTTGGAAAGACTAACGAGCAATTCTATGGTAAGAGCTGTTCTCATTATTTCGCTCGCGACCTGTCCCTGTAATTACACACAATACGAACGTCGCCGTCTCTCTAAATAGCTAATGAGTTATTGTTTACTTTATTACTCGCTCTCTCTTCTCATTTATCTGATAAAAACGTGTTGCTTTGTGTTTTCCTCCATTAAAGAAATACCATACTGAAATACTATGTTTCTTTAGATGCAAAATTTTATTAAGTTTTTGCTTCTAGAGCAACTTTTCCTAGTGTTCTTAATTCAATATATTTTTAATTAGTATTGCTGGAAAAATATTATTGCAGCACATTTAAAAACTTACTAAATAAATAAAATAAAGTTACCAATTCCTTTCTATGATCAATATTTTGCCACAATAGTACTATCCAATAATATGCATATATTTCTTGGTTTGTGCGCAACCGCTCTTTGCGGCTATCGCTCAAAGTTAGGTAGCGAACTCCTCGAAGAAACTACTCAGAAAATTAATCTTATCCCAATTTTCTCGTGTTTTCCTTCTCCACTGCGTTTAATTGTGCAAGTTTTAATTACATGCAAACTGAATGCTCGAAACCTACATGGACTTGTGTGTTCGCAGAGCATCTTGCGTGGTCGACAAGGGCATTATTAGATCCGAACAGCTGCCTTAGACACTAACCCATGTAATTTACAACATTTCACTCGGAATGAACTTTATAGGATGTAAAGAGGTGTCCGTACTCACAAAAGGACCATAAAACAGTCAACGAGTAAACAAAAGCAACTCACTATCCATAAATACTTGAAAATTACTTCCAATGTTGAGTTCAATATGTGAACAGCAGTTGGTTTTCGATCTGACTCGTCAAGGACCTTCCAATAAATATTTGAGAGTTACTTCCAATTTGTACGATATGTAAGCCAATAGCTGGAGTGTTTTCGGAATTGCGACAAACTGCGACGGAAATTTTACTGTATCTATGGAGACGTGTCCTGTCTATATATTTAGCTGATACACAAATCATATGTTTTGAATACTGGTGCCATTGTTCAACGTACACATATTATTATGTGCTGTATGTTTGGCCCTTTGTTCCGAATTCATTTTTCTTTTTATAAGGAGCAAAAGCGAGAACAAGCTGCTACCGTCATTAATCAATTCACACTGTGTTTCTAGCGAATATGAAAATGAATTGTATGAATAATAAATTATATCCACAGACAGGTATTATTCGAGAAAATTGTTTTCGTTACCAACACATGGTCTACTTGTTTAAAATTTCATTCCGGTGTTTGGATTATTTTACGTACGTGTAGGTGGGCAGAAGGAATACCAACAACAATATTGTATTCTTTTGTACTCTACCAAATATAATTGTTCTTATCACAAATTCCGGATTTTCATGATGAATGTTTATGTAAAAACGGCTATTTAATATCATTACTATTTAATATAAAACACACGTCTTTTTAACATAGTATATTATGAAAGCAATCCATTACTACCTATAATGTGGTCATTATTTTAAAAGTTTCATTCTCAAGTCGTAAGTGTGCTTGAGGAGTGAGGACAAGTGCAATTTACGGCATTTTTTATGATTTGTAGATTCATAACCCCTGTTTTATTAAGGCGTCTTTGCTTATCTCGTAATATCTTTATGGAGAAGGTTTAAAATCTTTTCTTTCTCGTTTCATTTTTTATTACAACGCGTTTATTGCACAACCAGACTATATCATCGTTAAGAACCAGGGAAACAATAATGAGATGAAAAAATGAAATATTTATACGCATTAATAGCAGTTTCGGCGCTAAGCTAATAAAGTCCATAATAAATTTACTTTGTTAATATGTTGTGATCACATGCTTTGTCCTTCAGAAGGTCGTAAGTTGCTGGCTAGCAGTTTATTGTTACCACTACAGGGTTAATTAGTAAAATCTAGTAAAACAGCGGCCACTATTTGTGGATAAAATTTTCAATTCTTATATGCGTCGGTTAGTACGAGTTGATCGATCTTAGTTACTCTCATTTGGCAATAATATCAATTGTTTCATCGTAACCGCAAAATACTACGGATGGGGTGACATTTTAACAACGTCCAATAAAATAAGACTCATACACATTACACACTAGTAGACGTATAAAGTTATATAGATGTAAGTATAGGAGATGTGATGCACATTTGTATGCATAGTAATAACTTTAGAGCTATGATCTTAATGGATATGAGACATTTCGTGGCCGAGTGGGCACAGGTGAAGCAAATTAGGATGACGTGCCCCTCGTATTGATTTTTAGCTCTTAGACGTGACGGGTGGCGATCAACAGCTGCGTCGAACACAAATTATGATCAGTTTTGGAAAGAGCTGTTTCAGAACTCTCCGGATTCTTGAAGCTTTGCCTAATATGTATGTAACTGAAGGACGGAAATCTTGGAATTTATATTTTTTTCTAATAGTTCCGATCATTTTTTTAACAAACCATTTTTTTATGTTTTCATGCCAATGCAACCATTGAAAAATATCTACATAAAGCGTTTTACGTCCTAAAAAGGTGTATGCGTTAAAACATAACGTGATAAAAAAGATTTACCGTGTTAGATATCACGAGATTATTTTTATTGCTGTCTACGCATATAAAACGCTAGACGAGGGACACGTTACTGATAAGTTACAGTTACAGCAAAACAATGTAGGAAAAACTATATTGTTTACGATGTTATACATCGATATATATAAGATCTTCTAGAACAATAAAGACCAAGCCAAAATGATACCTAAGTATAAGCAAAACGTAAAATTTCTTTTGATGTAATCATGATACGAATAATAAATTAACACCTATTGTATAAATAAACACATTTATAATAAATTACAGAAAAACAAATTTTAAAATAATGCTTTCCATTATTATCTACTAGTATCTAAGTATACTTCTTTTATAAGCTAATAAACAATATAGAAACATCCTGATAGAATTAATTTACGTAGAACAAAAACTACGTAAAACAGAGAGGATGTCTGAGCCCCTGTAATGGAATGATCGTTCAATGAAAAGGCGTCGATTTCTGATTTAATTTAGAAGAGTAATATTATTTGGTGTAGGCACTGTAACTGGCGCAGGGAGATAAAGGACTTGCGAGCTGAGGGGTGTCTGCAGTGTGCTTACTTCAATTACAATTGTTCCCTTTCAATTGCACATCACCTGCATTATACTGCGCAATTGCCAGCTTCAGAGAAAATTAGCTTTTCGCTTCCATTTTAAATGCAATGCTATAAAATCTGACTATAATCAAATATTGTGTTATTTTTTAAACAGCATCCAAATTTGGATGAAATTCGAACAGGTTTTTAACACACTGAAATTGAAACAAAATATAACCCTAATATCTAAGGATATTAAAAATATTACTAAGTACATTTGACGAGCGATTGGCGAAGCGGCAGAGAATATGTGCGAATTCCGTCTCAATAAAGAAAAATATTTGTTGTATCTGCAATGATTTATTCAGGATAGGATATACTTATTTGTGCAATTTTCGCTTTGGTATACTTTATATGGGAGGAATATCCCTGTTGAAAATGTAGTTTACTAGAATAAAATAATTTCCTTGTTAAACATTTATATAATAATCCCAAAAATGCTACGAACAAATAGGCCACGCGACAGTCCGCTGTGCCCAGTGGAGTAATCACTGTAAAAGTGTCCGTAATACGTTGTTGCCTCATTGCCCTCGCTTCAATGACCGGAAATTTCCAGATAAGTCCAGCCCTAACGCGTCAAATCTTCCTTCATATTTCCTCTATATCATTCTCCCCAGCGAGAAGCGATTTGTCCTGAATAGGTAAATCAATGCTCTTTGTTGCTCGCCGATATTATTCGCATCGAATAAAATATATCTTTACAGAGGCGTTTTCTATTCGCAACACGCCGTCGGATATTTTATTGTTAGGTTCCAGTTAGTAGAGCGTGCGTTGCAAAAAACAAACATTCCTGCCTTAATTCCGGAAAAGGGGTCTAGCGGTGCCAATAAATTGACGGGTGAAACGCTAAAGGGGTGCAAATCCCTTTGCAAATGACAGGTCGCGTGACCTCGTCGCCGGCGTGAGTACGGCAGCGGGCGCCGCGCCGCGCTCTTGATCCAATCAATAATTGCATTCAATTACACACCGGTGTGACTCAATGAGTCCCTTCTCTTCAACCCGCCTCTCGCACTTTTGGAACACCTGCTGAGTGCCGTTCCTCAGTAATAATAATCGGCACAAAACTACCAACAGACATTCATCACTATTAAAACTATTCAAGGACGTTTTATGTCAGGCTGGTCTTGGGAGAGTAAGACAATATTAATGATGTTTCCTAACAACTAGACTTCTATTGTTCTTTACGTGATTTGAGCTTTCAGAACTTAGAAAGTAATGTATAATTAGGAACTCCTTTTATCGGCCCTTATTCCACACCTACACAGATTGGACGAAATATAATTATTTTTTATGCATGTTGCAAAATATTTTTACTTATAATTTTACGACCGCCCGCCTCCGAGACGGCCTACTCCCACCGTCATAAAATAAATGTATGCCTATATCTTCATATTAACGTACTTAAAATTACTTAGAACTAAAAATAATACTTAAATTTTAAGGAATCGATTTAAAGTGATTAAACTTTTAAAATATAATACAAATATTCAGTTAGTCAGATACCGCGTGAAAGATACCCATTCTAACTAATAAAGAAAATATTTATAATACATTTAGAAAATCCAGTAGCGAGAGGTTCAAGCATCTTACGTAATAATGATGTCAATCGCCGGAATTATTTCGGCTAATGACAGGCAACGGGCAAGCGCAACACATTTTTTCTAGTTGGGTGCATCGAGTGCTGGAGTAATACATATATTTATTGTACGTATATTTCATATACATTTATTTTACGAACATACAATGGTGGAAAATCGGTCACAGTGACTGACGCAAGTGTATCGCTTTTCGGGTTCAGCTTGTGTAAGTGCGGTTACGAGCAGGGCGACATAAAAAAGTATGAGTAATATATATTTTCGAGCGTTTTTCGAAAGGGTAGACATAGGTATATTATTGTTAACTATAATTCACTAAGCTTACTTCGAAACCGAAAACTGATGGAAGGCCATCATCATATCATCATCATCCATCAGCCAAAGGAAGTCCACTGCTGAACATAGGCCTCTCCCAATGATTTCCACAGTGACCTGATGGAAGGCCAGGCCATTGCTTTCTCAGTACAGGGCAACTCATATAAGAATTTTTAAACTATAAACTAGCTAAACACACTGAACAATTCACAGATAAGGGATTGCCTGACCTGGGAACCGAACTCAACATCTCATAATATACGCCGCTACGTGCCCACTGAGGCCACTTTAATCTTGAAACAAGAAATATTACTAACTAATTTGTATAAAACTTGAATGTAAAATATTGAAATGTATTTATTTGGCAAAACCGCGGTCGTCTGGTGCTGGTACGATATTAGGCACTAGAATCGTAACGAGACAGAAGTTATTTCATTAATGTTATTGAAAAATAGTCGTTAGTGTGAGTGGAGTGGAGTGGCGCGGCCGAGGGCGGCACGCTTGTGGCCGCGCAGCGCGCTCACTTCCAGCGAACTCTTCGTATGAAGTTAATTGGATTTTTCCGTTTGTCACGCCGCGTACGTGGCCTGTGTGAATAATAAGCGATTTAATAGTATTTTGAACACCTTCCTATATACAACGAATTCCTGTTTATCTAATAACACAACTCAATAACAAAACACGATTAATATTGTTATTAAAATGCCACACGCATGCCTAATACAGTAGGTACTTATTAAGATAATTTTAAAGTAAATGTGTGGAGACAAACTTCCTTTCACAGCTAACACCTGAAGCTAAACAATAGTCACACAATAAAGGCTTAAGAGCTCGCCTATGATTCTATTTATAGTGCCGGTAAACTCCGACAAACAAAAGTGTTCGCGAGGCCAGGTAAGTAAGTGGCATTAATTATTCCCGTTTCACATGTGGAATAGAAGGGGATGTGTACACGTCGGCGCGAATCATCGCTTACACCTAAGGATACGTGACAAGTAATTGGGCCTATTTGTCAGTTTGAAGACGCACACTGTACAAACACACATGCTGAAAATATACGCGGCTTGTTAGTGAAATCTACATAATCCTTGATTATTTCCGTAATCCGTAAAGAATCTCGTTATCGGAGTTACCAATTACGTACATTGTCCTGTCTAGTCCCTACAGTGATCTCGCTGTAAAAAGAGGTCTTTTCCAAGCGAAGATTTTTTTATAATAGCCATTACACTTACTAAACTTTTGAGATAAAATGTTTAAACATTAACCATTCATCCAAAAAAAAAACTTTTGTAAGCTTTTTTTTACTAACACCAAAGGGATTAAATAGGATAGATGTTTAATAGAGGTTGTCTAGAACATTGGTACTTATATCGAGATAACGCCTTCGCTTAATCTTTACTAAAACTTATTCAACAGACAATGAGTAGATAAAATAATAGTATAAGTATAATTAATTGTTAACATTATTTATGCTAACAACCAAACAATATAAATAAACAATCTCTTTGAAGTAATCATTATGATTGGATCAGAAATAAAACCATAAAAGAAACTATTTCTCTTATTAAAAGTTGTTTCGCCTAACGTATAATCTACTAAAGTTATAAGTTATCATATTTCCTCTTAAAGGAAAATAAAGAAAATAAAAAGTTATAGCAGTTGGTTTGAAACTCAGTTAACCCAGAACTGTCTGCAAAGGATTTGAGAGCCGTCTCAATTACTGAGCTAAAGAAAGTTATCTTTATTCCATGTGTGCCTTATTTATTCTTTTTAACAAGTTTTCTTGTTACTTTTCTCGTCTTTTAATAACGCTAGTCTTATTTCACGGGTGATTGCGTTGTAATGAAATAGATAAAAGGCTTTTAACTTTGGCGGCAGTGCGAGCGGTGTGGTAAAATTCTTTCAGTATTGTCGTATTTTATGTACAAATGGGTGCAATCAGTGAACCGCGATCCACATTTGTGAAGTTGATTACGAGCAACGAATCGCGGCCAACTTTCCAGGCTTATAATAAACAGAGACACGGAAAATTATTCACTAACTTTGCCCCGAGCGCAAAATTTATGGTATGTTTACCGCAAAATTCTCAACAATGAACGAGTCGCTTGGGTTTTAAGCTTTATAACTTTACTCAATGCGGTCTAAAATTAGGTTATGTCTAGCCAATAATATCTAGGAAGACTTATTGATTTTATTTCAACAGTTATAGGACGCAAACCGCTGCCAACAGGTCGCTGTGGTAATTCTTGGCTCAAAATTATGATATTGGGGTATAGAAAATAAATTACTTGCTACTTCAGAACAAACCAAAGTTACAATTTTAGTTTTTTACTGTAATAATCCGTAAATGATTACTGTAAGCTTATTCAATTTGGAAACTTATAAAGCAATTGAGTGTCATAGACACATACAATTGTTAGAAAATGTCGACAACTCGTTTCCACCGTACGTATATCTGTACAACATATTTCCTTATACTTAATGAAAGTATAAAATGGTTTGTGAAACAAACATACTGGTGTCACTGTGGCTGTTAATATTACATCCAAACCGAACCAGAAAAATGTTTTATTTAATTTCAACTTACACATCTCTTCTAACCAATTAATTAAAACAAATTGACTCTACCTTCAGTTTTTATGAAATAATTTTACACAGAAATACATTTAAAGAATGCTATTTGGACATGTGTGGTCCATTTCTCTTAAAATATTTTAGGGAGGCTAATGAATAAAATATACTCTTGTAAGACAATGTATTCATTCATTGTTAATAAAAAAGATAGTGATTTATAAAATGAAACGTAGGTAACTCTTTGGTTAAAAATACATCTTCTATTTTTTTACCAAAGTTTTTATTTAGTAACTATTAATTAAAGGATGGTCGTTAACCCTACATAAAGAAGAACAAAGGTATTATTAGCGAGCATAAATGTAGTGTTTTGTCATTATCGTGAATGAGTTGAATAAAATATGATATGTAGAATATATATCCAGGTACAATATTAATATAATATGACGTAAAAAGCCCGCAGTGGAACATAATAGAGGCTCAAATGAAATGTTTCTTTATGAATTGACACTACATGGCTCGCATAACTTATAATGATGTTTTTTTTATTGCATAGGCCGGCAAACGAGCAAACAGGTCACGTGATGGTAAGTGATCACTGCCATGTACATCCACAACGGTGGATTATGGATGTGTTGCCGGCTCATCAAATTGGGAGGAGAGCGCGAAGGAAAAATGGTGAGAAGAGGAAAGGAGAATTGGGAATCCGGCAATCTCACTCACTGAACGAAACGCGATAGCGAAGTTGTCCTTTGAGACAGTGGTACCCCGGACAAGTTTGCCCATTCATGCTGAGTCAAAAGCGTGGCTCTACCACTTCCAAAGTTTTAGTAAAAGTCCACTGTATTGCCCTGATCGATAGCCAAGCGTGTAATTTAAAGTTTAAGCTTGATTAATGATTATACTATTTAACAAGATACATAACAGCTCATTACAGCTGTGTTTTAATTATAATTGATAATCCACAGAGCCATCCTGTGCCATTTCTGTTCTGGCCTACACCGCTATATCTGCCTACATGGTGAAAATCGTTGAACAGAACTATCTGCTAAATGATAAGCCCAATTAAAAATATTGTTTGAATACGAGACTCGTAGCGCTACACTGACATTGCGGGTCCGATTTTTCAGTCGTAAAATAAATTTCATCTAACCATTCACGTGATTTGGACACATTTTTATGGAAAAGCTGTCAAAATGTGAAAGTTTTCTCCCGATAGCAATCACCTGACGATTGTAAAGTGAATCCTTAAAGAAAAAAATCCTGAGTTCTAACGATTTCAGCGTAGTCAGCTTACATGCACTGTTAACTGTGAAGTCTTAGGTACGATCCCAGATATGGCAATGACTTTGTATTAGTTTAAAAAAATATTTGTCCTGAAAATTCATAACAGCGTTGTGATATCAGTCACGTTGCCGGTCATAAAGCCATTATCCAAATTGTAGTACATGCATAAAAATCAATTTGCGCGCTATTTGTAATGAATGGTATTGAAACTTGTAAAAATGGATGCTTTTTAATGGGCGCAGGAAAAACGCTTTTGTATGTAGTTTATTTTATGAATAGCCAGGTCAAATTGGAGAAATGGTTGCGGTGAGCTATGTGATATAATCTTAATAACGTTGAATTTATCAATAATGAGACGCTCCGCGAAATTTCAAGAGTAGTCTTTGAATATCACGCAAAACCTAATTACTATTGGATTAATATTCTAGCTCACGCGAAATCACTATCCCGAAATTGTTACATATGTGATTGTATATGTCGATGTATTACATGATACATCTTATTTATTGCTTACAGCTGTGGTTAGGTACAGCTATCGACAGCAATTTGATAAAATTAAGGAACAATATTGTAATTAAATAAAATGTTTTCCATCGACAACTTATTCAGTTAAATGGCTGCATATTGCTCTAGAGACTTGAGATTTTAGTCAGTAAACCTGTCCATTCTCCATGCATTACTCATAGCCAGGCGAAATTCACAGTGACAATTTGGTTACATGCATATGTATATTATGTGCTTGCCTACAACGCGACGAGGGGCAGAAGGCAAATGCATTTCTACGTGTGGTGACGGCTGCGGGGAATTTGTCGCGCAATCTAACTTCCACTTAATGGAACCTTTGTATCGAACAAAAATAAAAAGACCTTTCATTAATATTCCATTTATTAGTTTGTCATATAAAATTGATGCTTAATTGTTGAATGCAATAATTCAATGACAAATGTGTAACCGTGAGAGGATTTACAACGATAGATACAGCGAATATGTGTTATCTATAGGCAATAGAATAATCATAGTCGGTATATCCATATTGTGCTCTTTGAGAAATATAATATCTACCACTGAGTAAAATGGTGGAGACGTGCTGTAGTTTGCAGCATGGATGAAAGGTTCTGGAGTGGAGGCCGCGTATAGGCAAGCGCAGTGTTGGACGCCCGCCTACAAGGTGGACGGACGACCTGGTTAGGGTTCCGGGAAGTCGCTGGATGCAGGCCACTTCCAACAGGTCAATGTGGAGATCCTTGGGGGAGGCTTATGTTCAGCAGTGGACTTCGTGTGGCTGAAGAGAGAGTGAGAAGAGAGAGAATCAATAGATCTCAAAAATCAATATATGAAATTGATGCTCTTATAAACTAAATACGTTGTTAAAATTGGAGATTGAGACGGCCAATGTGATTTATTTCGTTATTCACCCGATTGTATTCAAACAGAAAACCTGAAGTCGTGTATCCTTACAAAATTAAAATAATACATAAACCAAAGGTCAGTGGCCGCCACTATACAGATTTTGATGTTTTATTTAATATTAGTAATTTCTGTTGATATAAATATTTTTAATACCAACTGAAGTTTTAATACCAACAGTGCGTATAAGGTTATTATTAGGCATTATTTATTATCCTATAGGATTTTTTCTATAACGTAATAAAATCAAAAGATCTTATTTAGAATTTCATCTGTTTTCGTAAACATGTTATGTTATATTCTCCATACACCTGACAACGACATACTTCTGTCAACGGGTGCCACATCTGTTTGTCTCTTTTCTCCCATGGAAAGTGAATAATATATCTTTGTGCTTGTCAATTCGTGCTTGACGTCATTGACATATGATTTATGTATATTTGTGTCACTAGAATTGATTAGTTCATATCTTATGAATGAAGTTGCAGCACGGCCCGGTATCCCTTAGCTAAACTCAGTTTGGACATTGATACGCCCTGTCCTATGTGCACCTCGTTTGCCGGTGATCCCATTTAATTTGATAAGGATCAGCACTTTGTACCCCAACGGCACACTTTAATAAAAGTTTGTATGTGTTTATTTTAGATTACTTTGATGTTATTGTAAGCAAAATTCTGTATTTGGGATTTCTGAATTTACTTATGACGAACAACGTCAATATATACAAATTACAAGGTATATCCAGACTGCGACTGAAAACGAACCCAGGTGGTGGTATTAGTGATTTCAATTTTCAGACACAAGTTGTTTTGTTGTACTTTTTTTTAATTGTCGTCGTATATGTTGTAAATACATCGTTTTCCTACAATAATAAAGTACACCTTTTTATGTTTAAAGACACAATGACACGTGAGGGCTTTAATTATAATTTTAACAAAAAGTAGGTATTTACCAACCAAGTACGATAATATTAAAAAAATGCAAAAAAAAATATTTTTTAGTTGTCTTGTGTGTGTTATCATTACAACTACCATTTGGCTTCGTTTTCGGTCTCAGTCTTGATATACCCTGTATATTGTTTTCGTTAAATCCTATCGGTTGGTGCAGCGCCTCCCTGGATAACTCTCAGATCGAAGAATGTTGTCCGGTTACTCGAAAATTATGGTCGTGGCGCCGTCAATTCACCCTAAATCTATACACTAAATTCGGACTGTAATTTCTGCCATCGTTTTCGGGGTATAGGATGATTTGGACAGATATACCAGGGACAGGAAGAATATTGCCCTCAATTGAGAGAGATATATATATATATATATATATATATATATATTATATATATAGGAGCCAGGGGAGGCCTTTACCCAGCCGTGGGATCTTTAGGCTAGTATAATATAATAATAATTTCTCGATGTATTACTTGTTACATCTTATTTATTGGTTACAACTGTTGTTAGGTACAGCTATCGACAGCAATTTGATAAAATTAAGGAACAAGTGAACAATATTGTAATGAAATAAAACGTTTTCCCTCGACAACTTATTCAGTAAAATGGCTGCATATTGTCTAATGCTCGAGAGACTTGAAATTTTAGTCAGATAGCATTTCATACACAGCTAGTGACGTTATAACTAAATTTTATTCTATGAAGGTGTCAATTGTTGCTTGTTGTTGTTTAAAATAGCAATTGTTAGTATTTGTACGATATTAAAGTAGTTATCAATAACAAGTATAATTTTTAATTTTCCAGCACCATCTAATAACGATTAAAGTTGAATATAGCAAAATGCAGTGCACACATTATTATTTCATCAAAATAAATAGTATGAGGTATCACTAATTAATTATCTATCATTGGAAACTTGTAAAGATTCGACTGATGTCTTGTTTGTAACAATAATAAGCAAGAAGCTCATAACTCGGTAAATGACAACTGATTCCACAATTAGTTTCCTTTGTTTCCCCGATAGTATTTAATAGAGAGATACATGTGTTGTTATTTCCCAAAAGCCCGCGGGCAGATAATATAAACACCTATTATCTTTTCACCCTCCTGTAAATGGATAAGGGTGTAATTACACAAAATATTGCAATATTATTTTTAACATAAACACCCGGTTACGCAGCGACATAGCTGATCAAAAATAATTGCACGATGGGTTAATAAAAATAAATTCCAGATATTTTCCCCAAATACTAACTGAGCTTCACAGAAATCAGCCCACGTTAAATTTATTTTCATTCAGTCTTTCAAGTAGCGCGGATTAAATATTTTATCCGTACCTTCGCGATCCTCGTCAGTTGAGTGAGTTTGACATTTTTATAAATAAGCCCATGATAACCTATAAGAGATGAAATCGCTTGCCTCCAGACTTCCAAATCAGAGGATAATATCTAACGCGCCAGAGTTCATTAATATAATACTTAAATATTCATGGGACTGTTCTAGCCGATATTAAATGAAGATATTATGCCATCTACTGGTACATAAATATCCTAACGGGTGGTGAATTTCTCTTGTACATTTTTTATATAGAATACAAGAAAACCTACATAACTTATTTATGTACAATGAATATTTTATCGAAATGAAAAAAGCCAAATAAACATATTTTCATAACCCTCGGCTCGTGTAAAAGAGGTTTAACAGCATCGCAGCACATGCAATGTTCATAAATTAGCTTTTATCTGAGTAAACGGCTCATTAACAGGGCATGTTGCACTCCTATCGCGATGCACCGTCGCGCATCGCTGACCACTTTATGTACTGTTCTGTTCTGTGCACGTGCCATCAGCTATTGCAATATCACTGGTTTTTTTCACCTCTCATACGTAAATGATTATACAATTACGTCTATATTAAGTTTCATATGGATTTTGCAGTGAATCTTTTCATACCTACTCTTTTTATTTA
The DNA here is from genome assembly GCA_033459515.1 of Theretra japonica. Lineage (NCBI taxonomy): Eukaryota > Metazoa > Arthropoda > Insecta > Lepidoptera > Sphingidae > Theretra > Theretra japonica. Next base: position 6,395,805 of record CM065935.1, read on the forward strand.
CCCCTCTACTAACCAGTAAAGAGCGTTTGAACTTACGTACATATATGTACATTGACTACACGGACGCGACCGAATGTTATGTTTCCGATAACAAATGCACCGAAACTATTATCGCAATAACCGAACCTGTGAGCCGAACAATGCATTATAGTTCCAATTATTTTAGAGCGGTTGCATAAACAGTTTGATATTGTCAAACATAATAATTATTTTGCAATATTTACTCGTAACAACTAACAAGTTAATGTGGCGTTTAATTTTGCAACGGCAATACGATTTCATTTCAAATAAATTAAACAGGCGTTACTACACAAACAAATTTTGTTGATTGCTATTAGAAAGGGATATCGTGACAAAAATTAAAGTGCTCGTTTCTCAAAGGATTCATTTAGAAATGCGGTCTTACAATACAAGAATTAATCTAAGATATTTTAGTTGATTAATTTTAGGTGTAAATGCTTTTTGCGAAAATCACGAAAAGTGATCATTATCTGAAAGCTTTTTCATTATTCCTCTCCCAGCTTTCTAAAGAATTCGGCAGCTTTCGAGAAGTTGTCGCAGATAAAATGTATTGAAAGACTCAATAAGTATGGGCTACTAATGACTCGCTAAAGATTATCTTTACGCAGTAAGTTATTTTTAGCTACAATTAATTTGAAATATCCACACTCCTACATGAGTATTTAATATGATGATATGTTTAAATTAATAAATTAGAACGTACGTCACTTCGGAAATTATTAAAATACGGTTATTTTGACTAATGCCACGACTTTGTTGTCCTAAGCACTTCAGATAAACATTTGTAGTTTTATCATTATATATTAGGTGAATTTTATGGTCCATACTAGTGTTACGTGATCAATAACTTATTCATTGAATTGACCTCATCACAAATAAGATAGCCTGGATGACCTAAATACTTTATTCAGACCTCTTTAATAAATATAAGGAAGCCATAGAATTCATTCACAATAATTCCAAAGGTTCAGTGATATAGAAAATTAACCATATAGAACGGTACGATTGGTCAGAATAAAAACAGACGTAAGAAAAACGTTTCAGTAAAATATTGTGCAGTATTTAATTAGAGCCGCATGTATTTGTATTGAAGGAATGTACAAGTCAAACTAATTATGGTAATATTTGTGTTCCGTCGACGATATAAATGTGGTTAGGTAATCTGTTTAGGGAATCGCCTGAGACTCTTGAGAGCGCCCTAACCAAACTAACAGAATCTGACCGGAATACTAATTAGCCGAGTGCCATCGCTTAAATATTCAATGAAGATACAGTATTTTTGGTTACTTAATTAACTGTTAATCTATTAATATGAATTTTATTACATTATTCCATTTGATTGTCCCTACCCTCATTTTATTTTACAACTTTTTCTGTTTTTATATATTTTTATTATACTTGTTCTTAAGCTTCCTTTGTTATCTTTAGTAATATTTCATACGATAATGTTGGCTTCTATACTATTTTATTAATGTTATTAAACACATAATATGTGACGGTATTTATAAATAGTTCAACAAAGGTTTTGCACACATTGTCCCCGTGGTACGCAGAAGAAACTTTTGGCGGCTGGAATACTAATTACCAAACTTTTTTGTCCTCTATATTTTGCGTTAATTACCGATATATGATGAGGCGCTTTATAAAATGTCGCAATTATGAGAAATTATGTCTTTGTTCTAAATATGTGGTTAAGATTTGTGAAAATGGATATTTCACAGCTATTTTAAACTAAGTATTAACGATTTTAAATTATAATTATGGGATAAAGGAAAATATAAAACGTTATATAGCAACTGAATCAAAGTACCTGAAATTGAGTGGCAACGTGTGTTCGTTATTGTGTAAATGTGTCTCAAGTGCACCATTATGTGTCACCACCGTGAGGTGTCGAATACATTCCTTGTCAATTCCTTGAGGACCGCATTGCAGCATTTGAATTATTTATAAGTAGCCTTTGGACAGAGCTCTGTGCTCTATATAAATAGGCAGCTGCCTATTTTGGATTGCACCATTTTCACTACTATACGTTTTATTGTTCTGCCAAACAATACGACGAACTAGCTCAACGGTTGACATAATTTAATCAATGTTGGCCTCAAATGAAATGTTGAAAGGCTAGTTATCACATTTATATAGGGTTGAATTTACCGGCGAATCCACTAGGGCTATAAACGTTTTCGTAATAAAGTATAGTTTGTATAAACATAAACTGCTTACCATCTTCAATAAAAAACTGTTTTCACCAAAAATTGGCATATTTCACATATTTCCAGTTAGTTAAAGTAATGTATAATGTAACGCTTAAGTGTACGGCTATGTAATATAATATGCCTTACTATGTTTTCAATGTAATCAAAATCCTAAAATAAAGATTGTACAAAAGCCTAGGTTTTACAGAACAATCAAGCATCTCTTCTGTGCAATATTTTTCGAGATTCGCAACGAAATCGAATATAAATAAAAGACGAGTAGAACTGAACGTTTCCGACGAATGTGTATAACACGAGTAGTATCTACTCCATATCTACGTGTACGAAGCTGTACATGTTTTTGTGAACGCGAACATACGGGATTACACTGACACAATTTTACAAATTAACGTTTTCATTCAATCGACATCTATTTAATTTTTTTACACACTGACCCGTCGAAGTGACTAAATAAATGATAAAGGGCGCAGTGCAATCGAAATATATCCCAGAAGATATATATTTTCAACCCCTTCTATTTGTGTTTTCTTTTCGATTAATTTCGATGCGGGTTTAAGGCAAACTAGTGTCCCTGAGAGACTCGCCGAGCTCTGGAGCTCGGTGCCAATTCTTTGCGTGCCACTGTTGATCCTGGCTGACAGGAGTTGCAGTGGTGGGTGTGGGGGGAAGTCTCTACTCCAGCAAGATATGATTATCTTGCCCATTTACAATTATGACAGCCTCCGCATAATTGGCTATAAATAGACTGAAACTGAAACGTGACACTCTTCCGTTGGGTAATTTTCCACCATTGTACGTATACGATGGTCGCCATCAGAGCGGATACGAATTACCTACTATCAACAAAATCTTATAAAGCTGATGTCGACAGTCATAAACACAACACATCAAAAACAACCAGAGCCGAGAATAATCACCTGTCGTTTGTAAGATATCTGTGCCGGAAGTAGAATTGAACCCCGGCCCCCTCGCTATCTGCCGGAAACATTTTGGTGCGCTGAGTGTATACAACGGTCGCTTCTAGACATTTATGTCTATGTGCACGGCAAATATTTCAATACGGACAACTTTTCGCGGCTATGTCAACTACGAACACTAGCCGGAATACCTAGACTGTCGCTAGTGTGTGCTTAACTACTTGCTTTTGGTATTGTTGTTCAAAAGAAAATAGAACATTTAATTTTATTCAAGTTTTTCATGGTCTCCGGAGCTTTTATAATACCGCTTACTCTACTATCATAAGGAACCGAATTTCACTCTCGATCGCGCTCAATCGTTTTAAATACACCTTTACTTGGCTGGCTTTTATATTTATAATCCAATTTGAATTTTCCAATAAAAGTCTCACGCATAATAATTTACATGAATTGCTAAATCCATCAATGAAAAGTAAAGAGGGGTTTAGCGTTATATACTACACGTATATTTGTTATGTACAATATATTACGAAGCATACAGCAATCCACGCACAGTAATACGTCCTTATTTATTTCTACGCAGTATTTTATTAAATAAAAAACTCGATGATGACGATACCGTAAAAAATGGATCAGCAAGCGTAACAAGAACAAGGATGTCTTTATGAAATTATGTTTTGCCCTTCGTTGAGTGGATGACGTTGACAAATGACACGAGGGCTGTTTTTCACTGTCAGATCGAAGTGACACGTTTTCCCCTGACTGCGGAGTGTAGAATTCGAAAAGTGAAATAAATACTGGCAAAATAACTCACCGATATAAAAAAACCGTTGTCATTGATCTTTGTTACCTGGAAAATGCGCCTGCCATCTACCACTTAATTTGTGGGTAAAAATTTTAACTGAAATTTGAAGTAAATGTTGTTGATAATATGAAAATTTTCCAGCGAAATATAAATTGAAATAAGTTTACCTTTCAGTCAACATTTTCTCGCAACCTTAACTAATAAACAAAACATTCTTCCGTATATTTATTTGATTACCCAAAGGTCACAAAATTTTTGAGCTGAATATATTTTATAAAGTATAAAAACATACTTTGATAATGTGCTGATACTGCACTCAGCCGGATGATATCCGGTATCTTGCGGTGTATTCTCCGAGATGGCTCATTCAAGTAGAGTCGCGTTGAACACGTCGGCGCGATGTGCCAAGAGGTTCATTGGCAACAGGAAATTGACGGAGGCCAAATTGTTAAATCTGAAACACTGACGCATAATGCCAGTCTATCATCATTTTGTACGAAACATTTCAGGGAATGGTACCGGGAAAATGTAATGTTCGAAATTTCACTTGACGAAATACTGGACTTTAGGAAGCTTTGTTAACGGTTAGATACCAATTTACTGTATAAAGTCAATTGCATTGACTAAATTTCTCATATTTACATGGTATTGTTTTTAACTTTTTTTAGATTACCTACAGATGTATATGAGGTTTATGAGTACTTTATTTCTTTCTTAAACGTTGCCTTTGCAAACACGACGAGTCAGTAATACTGGTATAGCTATCCAGACTGCGACCGCAAAACGAACCCAGGTGGTAATTTTAGTAACGTCAGACATAATGCAACTAAAATTTTTGCAAAAAATCGACAATTTTTAGTGTTATATTTTAGCAAGGATATACTTAAGGATAGTACTTAAAAAATCGTTGCTTCTTTCGTGCGAAATGTTTAGTTGCATTATGTGTAGTCACTAAAGCTACCACGTGGCCTCGTTTTCGGTCGCAGTCTGGATTCATTCTATATATACATATTATTAGCACAAATACCTTGCTATTAATGTGAAAAACGCAAAACCTCAAGTGTAAACGCAGAAACATATTATAGATCTAAATTAGAAGCAAGAAGTTTTAACGGTGGCGAGTAATGCCGCGTATTATAGTCGTGCGTGAGAGCTAACTCGCTAATATCACATTAAATCCGACGAGGTTTATCTGACGGGCTGGCCCGACCTGCACTAATCCCGGAATCCAGGGCCCGACTTCGTGTCTCGTTGGGATTACGCGTGTCTCTAGCTGACCAACCCAACAATAATCGTGTAAAATGAAATTGGACGCTTTATTACTGCACCTTTACTCTTCGTTTGGGAAATCGAGGATCTTTGTTTGTTTTCAAAAGAATTAATTTCATTTTTTATTAGTAATATACAACCTGCCCTTACGTGACATGTAGCGCCATAAGATGTTTATAACAATGCCGAGAAAACTTTACAATAGTTCAAGTTATGTAGTCCCAAACACGTACTAGGCCAACATGATGGACTAAGGACTTAACCATGTTTATTGAATGTGATGTGTACGAGCAGTATTGAGACGTCTAGGGGAAATTACATACTTGTGACAAGGAACTCAAATGTATTATAAGGAACTCAATACGTAAAAAAATATCTACATATTTCAAGTAATAAAACCTTCGAAACATATATTTCGCGCTCTCAACACATATACACAACTCTGACTTGTGCGATAATTCATAACTGTCGGCAGCTTACAAGCGATTTACAAAACGTGATAAACGAGTGGAAATATCCCCCGCAACTAATCTAGCAATATAAGCCAGCTTACTGTTATGTTTCAACAAGAAACTAGCTCAGAATGTTCAACTCAAGCTCTTGCTAACTTTGTCAACATCTGTAATATGAGCTTACCTGTCGCCTAAATTACTCACCTTCTGAAACCTAACTCGCATTCACATAAGTGAATTAGTGAGGTGACGATAATTTAAAAATATAAAGCTAAATGTTTTAAATCTTCATATCTGTTAGTGTAATGGTTTTGATTAACAGTTTAATGTTGTATAATGTATAAGTTTAATACTTTTGACAAAAACCTATATGTGGCCTTGCTCATATAGAACTTGAAAGTATATATTAACAATTCTTTGCTCATAATTTACATATTATAGTATGAAAAATCATTCCCGTTGTGCGAAATTTAATTAAAAAACCGACCCGTTTACGCTTTTAAATATTTGTTTTCCGTGTAAAATAAAATTTTAGTATCAAAATTTAATTTACGCCGAAAGCAAACAGTCTGAATTTACTCTGATATTTAAATAAGATATGAGATGTTTATCAAAATGTTTCTAAACGAATTCTGGGGAGGTCGAAAAAGAAACTCTTATATAAAGAATTTTACATTGTGGCTACGTCGGCATGTAAACGAACCTACTCAATTGTTGCTCGTATTAGTAAGAATATCGTGTGATAAGTAGCACTTAGTAAAAATAAACTATATAAGAATATAACTAAAGGTTTGACACAATATATCAGTTTTAACCAAATGTTACATAGGTACATTTTGTAGGTACTTTGAACAATACAAGACTCATGCCTGTGTATTAAATTCATATTGGATTACTGTTGATATGAAATATGGAGAAATGTTAAAAATCATGACGAATGAATGTGTGTCCAAAACACCAGCCGCATATTAGTCCACAATTTATGATAACGTAAAAATATCAGGGTCCACGCCTTATTGAAAAAAGTCATTGGAGTTTAATAAACGTCCTCTACTTGAGACACGAGTATATTTAGTGAGAACGCTGTCAGGGAACCTATTGGCTCGATAACCGTAATTTTAGCCAAATTCACGCAGACTCGCGCTACTTTTTGCCGCCTTCATTTAATATTCAAGGCTCGAAGCACATAATTCGTGGCGGTGATCACGGAAAGAGGCGGCGGTGTCTCGTTATCTCTTTTTCTATTCGTCACAGAAGTTGAAATAAATTTTATATTAAATTGACATTAAAGAGAACTTTGAGAATTTTCAGATAAAATATGCAAATTTATAAGGCGACGCTTTATGTTTATTGCATTTCGATAGCGACACAGCAGTTATTTGTGAGGAGGCAAGGAGGAATAAAATACGACCGCCTATATAAGATACACTTTAAGTCCGCCAGTAAATAAATGTGGCAGATAATTTATCAATTTGTACAATTCGTAGTCGAACGCGAGGAGAATTTTTGTCATTTTAAACCCGCTAGTGAAATATTTCCACTAATAATTATAACCTTTATTAGATATATGTACTCATCTAAATAATCATCCATCTACAACATAAAAACAAATTGGGACTGCTTGTTATATGCATAGTATGTAAGCATTTAATATTGTATAATGCTCGCATCTTACGATATATTACGTATTCTGTTATATAATTAATACTCTATGATTGTTTAACGTGAGAGACAGAATTAGCTTTTCACGGTAACATAAAGATGTAAGAAACAGCCAAAGATTGTGTTCATCAACAGGACCACCTTTGCCATGTACCTTATTGTATTCTCGAAGTATCAAGGAACGGCGATATTTATACACAGTGTTATTAAAAACAAAAGGGCATCACGGCGTGAAATTTACTGAAATAAAGCGGCGCAACGTATTTTCGTTTCATAGAACCCATAAATTCGCGGCGTAGAGTAAGTTACGCCTTATTTGGCAGACGAATGTACTTGACTCGATGTGGAGTGATACCTCCCCTCTCAAACCCTTCGCAAGAGCACTCGTATTCAGTAAATCGAAAGTCGTTACACAAAAACCGAAATACATTTTTCCCTATCGCTTATAGAGCGATGTCTTCCCCTTTCTGTAACACTCCAGGATGTTTTTTGCCTCTTAGTTTCGGTTATCAGATCTTGCCAAAATCGCTTACAACAAATATCGAAATAATAACTGTTCCAGGACATTTTGCCACAAACGACTTAATTAACTTCATTAATATATGATAGAATTGAAAATAGTTTTTAAAACCATGTGTAACAACGTTCGTAAATTCATATAGAACTGAATACTGCAGTGCGATGTATTCGTAACATATGAGTCTGTTATATACTCTGCCGAGACTAATTCAACTACCTACAAGAGAAATAGGAGATAAGATAGATATTTGCTTCACTTATAATTCAACGCGAGCAGCTAGCGGACGTGCTCTGTTGTTATTAATTATGTCAATATTTGTGTTCCTGAAGACGGGATAAGTACCAGAAACTTTGTTATTTATTTATCTGCAGAAAGGAAAGAACCATTAACTAATTGCTAAACGGATTATGTACGCGTGGCAGGCCTTCAAACTATAAACTAATGTACAAATCCCTGTAATGTTATTGGTAACTACATTATAACTTACATCATAGTACGTCAAATAACACTTATTAGGTACATCTTTGATCTAACTGTAACGTATCGTAATGTTAAAAAGTGGTTCTGGTTCCAATTTATTTTCAAGTCAATTATCATTCATCGCTTGAAAAGAAAATAATTGAATATAATAGAAAAGTATATAAAGATGATCGTTTTATGAAAATGAAATGGGAAAAATAAAGGAAATTGCACGAACGCGAAGAATGTAATTAAAACAGCAATAAAAGATCACATTTTACAGCTTTTGCACGCTCCGTTGTGTTCTGCGTAAAGGTTATTATCTGCTTTTTAAACTTCGCTTTCAACTGCGTGAATTAAAAACGAAAATATAAAACGTTGTGCCTTAATTTCGTCTGTCTACCACGAAACAATAGGGATGGGGAAGCGGCCGAGGCTTTTAATGTTACATATTAAAGCACCTGTATGTGCTTTATATGTGCCGGAAAAATCGTTGCGCGTTACTCTTTTTGATATCTTTTTTTCTCTTTATTGCTTTGGCAATAAATGTAAACGGCGAATGGAAACGAAAACACAAGGGTCGCAGTTTAATTACGCTTGAGATTAAATACCTTACCACTTGCACACTTACATTTGAACTTAAGCAGTGAAATCGAAAACGTAATTTAATCTTTATTATTAACAGAAAATAATTAGGCAATGTGCATCAATAACGATCAATTTCAACAGTGATTTAACCAATAAAACATGTATATTGCATTTTTTTTTCAAATTCAAAACCAATCTTAAATATTATTTCGTCAAACCTACTTTTAAAGCATTCTTTATTTTAAATGCAATAAAACGAGAACGAATTACAATTAGCATTCAGTTTTAAATTAGACTGGGCAAGTTGTGGAAGATCAAACATAAAATCAATAGAAAAGATTTACCCAGTAGACAGGAAATGCAAATGAGTGCACAATTGTGGGTAGTTTTATGAAAGCAAACGTTTGTATAGTTGGGCGGGCGCGGCGGCAAGCGACGTGTCGCGTCAGCGCTACTTGCAGCGACTAATCTTTTAACATAATACTGGAACTGTATTTGTACTCAACACGACGCGACGGTTCCATTTGATTATATTATCTCAACGCTTCATATTATTCAACATAAAACCATATAATTTACATAAAAATAAATATTATATTTTTCTTTACCATGGGTGTCATAATTATTTTACTGATTCACGCATATTTAATATACATATACTACTCGTATACCGCGTACATAGGTAACAATATCAAAACAAAAACTTGTAATTGGCTTTTATAAGTATAACCTGTATTCATTTAAATTAGTATTTATTAGTTGTAAGTTTTCCAAACGAATAAAAAAACACATTCCATTTCCATTCCATTTAATTGTACAATGTATTTTTTCCTTTAAAACATCTTCAAGTAACAAATTATTAATGGTGAAACATATATTACATGGTTATTTAATAAAATAACAACGGCTAAATGGACAAAATATATTATTATAAAAGTTGTCAACTGAACAGGAAAACTTTTTTCCGGTCGAACAAAATCAGCCGCAGTTTCATTTCCCAAAGGGACGGCGATAACGACCCTACTTGTACCTTTTACCTTTGTTTTCAATTATTCATACATTAAATTTTACCTACTTCATTCTCTGGGTGCCACAGATTATATCCCTTTGATTACATTCAATGCTCAATCATTTTTCTTTTCGCTTTTGATAAAAGTTTTATACAGTTTTATTTCGGAGAGGAGTTTATTGATTTTAGAAACTCCAAGTAGCGTGATATCGTTAATAGAAAGGACAACAATTTGTAAAGTTAATTAACTGAACAAAGCGTATTCGTCAGATAATGATCTTTAGTATTGTTCTACGAACAAGACCGGATTCGTCTCTTCCCGACTTTCTTATCGCTAAGTGTGAGTTATCCTCGCTAACCCTCGGTCCCAGTTTAGTTGTTAGTACTCTGTTATCTGATAGACTATTACCCACACACAAACCTTCGCGATAATGTGCTCAGATTATTATAATGGGCATGAAATCACTTCGAACACCTCTGTAATTGGGTAATTATCCTTTAACACAGGCATATTTCTACACAATATATTAATTTACCGTGGTATACTCCGCGCAGGTACATATATAATGAGATGACGGAATGAATTCCTAAAATGGAATTAAATGTCTACGTCTTGTGCCAAATTATGTGTTTCATGAAAGGGTAGACAGGGGTTAATCCTCGAAATGGACGAATGACAGGTGTTACAGTTGGTGGAACAGATTGCTGTGGCTAAACTAATACCGGGCACAAAGTCAACAAACGCTTATTACAATTATTATTACTCTATAACGCCCATATTTTATTAAACATGAAGTCTACCTTGTCGGTGTTCGTTATTATTTTATTTTGCGATTTCCACTACAGAAAACAAATGTCTTTTACCATTCCTAAGCCAATTTTACATGACGTTAATCCAATGGCTTAGCGTGATTTTCAAAACAATGTGATGTTAATAATCGTTTAAAACAGTTTTATGTAATGTATTCGCATTCGTATTCAAATATCCACAATACTATTACCACTGACTAATCGCATTAGCTCTCATGTAAATTAGTGGGGTACTTGATGCTTAGCCTGTATTTGTTCGTGGAATCGGCTGGCTGGCGTCGGGTGTCCATCACTGTAATGGTGTAACTACACAACTACTGAGCCAGAGTAAATTGCAAATGAACACACAAATACCACCTGAAACTACACAGTTTGCGCTTCCAGCAAGACATTACGACCGTTCATTATGTTTGCTCATTTACAACAACGTAATGCTTGATTTATTTTATAAAAAGTAAAGCTAAATGAAATAGGGGATTCGCATTTAGATAAGATGCGTAGAAGGCCGACCATTAACACTGATGTGGAGTCTAAACACACTAGAGCACAATAATCCACGATCGAAGAGCTGATAATGACGTCTGTTATATACGTGGGCCTTTGTGAGTCGAGTGAGGAAACCCTGGGGTAGTTAAGGGGTACATTCCACTTTTCCTTACGAGCGCTTGCATACCACCGCGCTATCTGCTTAAAATGGAAGCCGCATTAACCTCGATATAAATAAGTGAACTTTTATTTTTATCGTCCCTTTCATATTTCGCATTAGAATCATTTTAGATTTTTTACATCGTTATCTGTATTGTTAGCCTAGTTTTATGTGGGTCATTCAAATATGTGTGAAATATAAGGCTTTACCCCTCGATTATTTTAGGAAAATGTTTTATTGGTTCACTATGGAGCTAGCTTTTGCCGATGGATTACAAACTTTATGTCGTGATGGCGAGGCGCGTTGACGTGAGTCTCTGATTCCGGCTGCCAATAATAGGCACGTGATCCGCATCACCAAACCACACGTTTCAAAAATCCTCATGCAGCCTGTGTTCCTTCAAACATACGTACAACTGGGAATTTCGGACGTTTCATTCAATTATGCTTTCAAAACTCTGAATACCTACGAGAACTGGAAGGAAATCATTTTCATATAAAACATGTTGATTTCGAACAGAATGTAAAATTGTATATATTTTTTCTCTAGCAGCCTATGTCAGTGTCGCTGTTGGACATGAGTTCTTTAATTAAACTAGGAACAAAATACAGATAGTCTTAATCAATGTCGATAAATGGATGTTATCGGATTAGTGGCCATTCTAGTATCACAATTTCCAAACTACTCATCCTGGCGCGTCTTATGGAACATCATTGTCAAATCATAACAAGCGAAGGTGCTCTCGGAGGAACAAAGGACTCGTGGTTTTAGTTACCAAACGTTATTAATCTCCATCGTGGAATTCAACCCACGTTAATCCACTAAACTGATATTACAAAATTGTCTTCTGATCAATTTACAACTTAATTACTCTGATATTTTATATTTAAATAGAAATATGATCCAGAAATAAGGTAAAAAGCAACAAGTATTCTCTGTCCGACGGCAAGTAAGACCAGACACTACTTCAAACTGCGCTGGTATGTAAACTTATAAAATGAATATTTTTTAATTAAATTTACATGAGAACATTTCCAACGCGAAAAAAATTTCGAATGCAGTAGCCACGGTGCAGTATTTAACTAAGTAAGCCACTCCGAATACGTATGTGGTTTTTAACAAAAAATACTTCTACTTGTCGAGGACAAAATATCAATTTGGGGGTTAATTGTGACCTTTTATTATGTACTTGAGAGTGGTACCACTCTCAATCGTACTCTCGATTGTAGAGGAGGCCCGTGCCCTGCAGTGGGTCGTATATGGGCTGATACTATACTATACTAATATGTACTTACTACACACATACACTAATGTGTTATCTTTACATAATCGATATAATTTAGTAAGTAAGTATTAGCAGAGTTACGTGAACCGTGAAAACCGTAAGGACAACTCCGTTTTCGTCAAATAATGTTTGTGTATTTGTATCGTCTCACGGCTCACGTTTCAGATGGTTGTCATAAACAGTTATTAATCATCGTGTCAACCGTGCAACTTCAAAGGCTCGCTTAATCAACTGCGAATGGTTCGAGCTTCTGTATCATTACTCACTACGCTCGTTTAGACATTCTTGCCTGACGTACGCTTTAGTAATGTGAAACTTAACCGTGCTTCATGGGAACTTGTTTCTAAAACTCCAATTATGAATCCCGATATGAAAGTTACTGTTTCACTCGCGCCATTGCATTGCTACAACGTTAATTATATCAACAAGCCACCCTTAAAACGGTTCGCCGTTGAGTACCTCTACATACGCTGCAGTAAAGCATGCCTGACTGCATTGTATGATATAACTTACTTAATACCAAAGTTATACGTTCAAGTTAACATACTCTCTCTTATCTTCAGAGCTGTGGACTTTTTAGTCTATAGGCAGCGTTTAAAATCACTTTTATATCTTAGGCACATAAATTATCTAATTATCGGTCCTATATCTATTGTCAGCAACGAAACCCATTTTAACATCATTGGGCATTGTTATAATTATGAATTAAACAATATAATTTACTTCTAAATATTGATAAGAAAATTATGTAGCTATTATATTTGACGTTTATTGCCTCGACATAATATCGACTACACTGTACACAACACATTATGCACGGCCCGTGCAAGGCGACTGCAGCAACAAACAGTAGCCGAGTTCATATCTCTGCCGCGCCATTAAGCACACAAATATCATTATAAAACCCTTACACTATATGCGGTCCCTTGTATAATAACAATTTCTTTAAATAAAATGTGAAAAGCGGCTATGCATACAACGATGGCGGTGGTGCAGTTCATAATGCTTTCTGATTTAATTCACCATAATCCTGGTACCACCATATCCACGCCGAATGTAGCCTTCGCTCTATTTTAGACCAAGAATACCGTGTTCCCAATGACTCGAACCCAACGAGGGGTAGAAGGCAACCCCCATCAGTAACACATTAAGATAAATGAACAAATAGCGATTTCCCAAAAACATTAGCGACAGCGATAACACGGGTACTTATACCCTTTCTTTCCTTATTCCAATATTAATAATAGTAATGCAATGCTTTGTCGTAGGGTTCACAATAAATCGTCATTTTATCATTACTTTATGAGATCTACAGTAAAATAAAATACAGGAATAAACAATAGATCTGAGGTCATCATATTCCCGCAAAACGCATATTTATTTACAAAACACGTTTCGCAAAATTGAAGCTATCTCTGTAAAGAATTTGTGAGTTTCGGCGGAATAAGCAAAGAAAATTGTATCCCAAGGATGAAGGTAGCAGAGCGTGGGGTCAGGAAATATCATAACATTCTTGGATAAATAAACGCACATTGATAGCTATCATGGGCATCACACGGTTCGCCGCTCGTAGAATCGCATCCCTTCACACGAAATGAACAACTCCCTTTTGGGAAACTAAAACATTCTCAAACTATAATAGTAATTGTATGGCTGAACTAAGTTCTTCATAAAATTAATTCCTCTCAATATCAATCTATTATCACTCGCATTGGTATTTGCTCATGAGTCATGACAGAACATTTTCTACATTCTCTGTGGATGGACGTAGGTATGTGTAAATAGTAGGGGTTTTAAAACTCGCTTGCTCAATGGGAAGCCCTATCAACGCTTATCTTTTAAACTTCGTAACGCATTTTAATACAGTTTTCATCAATATTTCACATGGATAGGAGGATTCACATGAGAGCAACGTTTGTAGATACGTGTATTTTTTTCATTGCACAGGTCCGGCAATTAATAAGAATTAAACTAATTTCCGTTTACATATGTAATAAAAATAATGTATAAAAATAAAATTAGGCATAGCAAAATAAACTTGCTGATATCAATTGATTTCAATGTACAAACCGTTCTTTATATAGTACTCGGATACAGTCGTTGGATGTACAACGGTGTGTTACGGGTCAGCTAGTTGCCCACACATTTGAAGACATAATAGCTCACTCAGACATTAGCACGCTTACAAAGACCGGGCCTACAATAAGCGGAAACTTTGAGGTTAAGTATCGCAATCGTTTACGATCGAAGTTCACGATTCACTGGAAATAATAAAAAGATACAGTGTAACCGAGATAAATGTAGGAATCAGAGGGCTATTAACATCGTTTTGCGGATGAGCGCCGACAGTAATTGCCGTGTCGGTGTGCGGACACAAAATTTATGGCACCCGCTGCGAATAATTGAGTCGATTCTATGTACTGTGACCTTTTGACACCTGCCAAACATAAGCCACTCGTACACACGTTTTAGGAGGAAATAAAATTAATCGCGACACATTTTATATTCAATTATATTTTTTTCATCACACTTACCTGCCAAACACACACACACACACACTTACACTTACTGATCTCACGTACAAATAAAATGTATATTATTCGTGCTCTTGCTGTGTCCTTAATATGGTGAATTGTGATTTGAGGAGCTCAAACAGGATAATGCTACTGTTTGTCTCTCAATTGGTAAAGCCGTATCACGTCGTCGGTAAGTAACTGGAGGCACGAATTTGCAGTTCTTCCGAGGAAATGTTTCTACTATAGCACAATGACGTACTTGCGAGGAGCCGTAAGCGGATTATGAGAGGTTCCGAAGTAGGCTGCTTTGAAACTCGCAAGAAAAGCAATATCCATTATCTTGGCGGGGCTTTGTGCGTCGACCGCTGCGCATTGTCGGTCGCTTGCATCGCTCCCACCGGCTATATTGTTTGACTAGGGGGAATCAAACCATGGCGTACCTTCACGAAAAACCTACAATTATCCCTTTGACCATCACATTATTGCTGCGGTAAGCTCGACGGAGAGTTCTTAAAACTTCCATTGAAAATTCTATCATATCTTAAGTCGAAATATGTTTGTATATATTTATCCGCTGGGGATGGCCAACCGCTCTCCACATTACATAATGGAGTTTGGGCTTTAATCGACCGCATAGTTAGCGGACCAACGGATATTATTAGATCATTTTCTTAGATTTTCTGAAGAGACTTAATATTCTTTCCGAGGTTCACGAGAATTCTCAATTTTAGCTACCGAACGTAGTCGGCCCCAAATCTGGATTCAAAAACGATCCACCAACGCTGTGTTGTGCCATGAAAAATGCATTCTACCAACGAGGCTATGAGCCTCACTACTACTCGTATAGTTTATGTACAACGAGTAAATGTTCCTCGTGTTTTGGAAGAAATGTCAAAATATCTCGAGCAATACCCAACCCGACACATTTTTATTCAAATAAAATATCCACAAACGTACCCATGTAAATGGTTTTATTTTTCATACGACACTTTTATCTCATGTCGGGAAGAGAAAGGTAGAATGCAGTATATTTTATTAATAAAAGCATAATAGCGTAGTGTTACTGTGTGATGATAAAGACTAAATGAATTTAATCAGTAATGTGATTACCATTAGACGTCCGTTGCCGCGCCGCACGCACATTGGCCACGGCATAATAAACATTTGCACAGTTCTCATTGTACGAGTATATGTATGTACATTAGAGGCGAGTTATAGCGCACACTTGTGAACTTTGTTGTTATGCAACATACTGTTAAATACATTACCGCTACTAAATTAAATGCTAAACTAGTGCGCCGAAATGCAACTTAATTTTTGGTTTATTTTAGTACATATTTTATTTATGGCATACTGGGAGTTGGGACATTGTTTGGACTATAATATGATTTTCACAAAGCAAACGTCACAAAATACAGCTTTAAAACTGATTTACTAAATATGTTATGAACTAATTTTGTTCATATTATTATAGTCCTAATTATACGAGTACTATAACTACGATCGTGCGGCTAGTTAAAAGAAAATAATTATAATGTCACCTCAATCGAATAATTAAAATTTTGGTCTATTCTGACTGATCTCTTGCGGCAACATTACATATGATACTTGCGTCCCAAACTACGTGCCATGCTTTATATTCTGTGTTAAAAATGTGTGCATTTATATAAAGTGCTTTATTTCAATAGTTGTTCTAATTATATTTTTATTGCGCAGATTTTCCTACTTCTATACGTCTACGTATTTGTAATAAAATTTGCATATATTTTTAATTACATTATTACCAATATTACACTGCTTCTAAATACATCTGCCGGAACTGAAAAACATGATGTAGCTATTACTTTACCTGCTTGAATTTAGTATGCACGCAGTAGAAGCAAAGTTTGTTCCTAATCGTTCCAGGCTTAAGCAGTATTTTGAACTTACTCTCAACTGCTACTTAATGTAAACGCTGTTAAAAACCCACCACTTGCATTAATAAATTGTTTTTAAAAAACTACGTGCTCCACAAATACAGTACTTTCCTTGCTCGGAAAACGAACGAGTCAATTCCGAGTAAATACGCTATTCTTAGAGACTTTTTGGTCCTATTTATGTAAGCGTAATCACAACTGCGCGCTTTTGCCTGCATGAATTAATTATGATTGTTCGTGTAATGCCGAACACTTGGAAGAAAATGTCACTAAAATATTTTAAAGCATATTTTTTATAGTATACACAGAGTGATACTGATATATGTGACTAAATTTAACCCACGTGTTACTCATTACCTCAGCTGATATTGTATAAAATTTGACAAATTTTGTAAAATTTTTGACATAACTACCAGCCAGTTTCTTTTCACACCTAGTTACTTGAGGTAGCTAGAAAATGTGGTTTAAATTAAACACCATATGTCAATATCATCCTGTATAATATAAAGGGAGCGCTGGTTCTCCAATAACAGATAAAAATGGTGGTGCGGGGCCATTTTTTTCTTCCCTACATCCAGTATGAATTGTGACAGGCTGGAATAGGCACGAATTACATGTTTTGAAGTAACAAGGCTCCCTCTATATTTTTTTACTCTAAGGGTAGGCATAACAATTTTAGTGAACCATCTGCTCGCGTCACTCCCATTCTATTAAAAAATATTTTAAAATTACTCCTGCAAATTTAAATAAAACTAATCCCATATATTTAATAGTTGCATACGCAAATAATAATATTATTGGCTCTTTGGTTTCTTTTGAAACAAATTACAAACATGTTTTGTTGCTTAAGAAAATATTTTAGAAGCTGGTTTGTTATTTTCCTTTTTAATACAGCAAGAAATGTAAAATGTAAACATATTATAATCATTTCTCATTCGTTCCTTACACTCTATTAAATCACCATTGTGTTTCTCTGAATTATGTCTCAAATGTAGGAAGAAAAACATTCTTGTCTCATTTGTTATGAGTATTTACAGCAGTGTCTTACCGAGTTTTAAATGGTAACACAAAATAAGATTACATAAAATTAGGTCGAGTCTAAGAGGGTCTAATTTCGACCTCGTCGCTTTTTATAACAACCTTGCAAAAATATACAATGTAATTCCCGCCCCGGAATGAACAATACTCGGATAATGAAATATCAACATCGGCCCACTACATCCAACAACTTTTTTTAATTAACATGGGGGAGTTTCTTCATCGTACTGATCATAACGTGACATTAATAAATAAAAATGGATGAATGTTCTGAAAAAGTTTAATCTTTTAGACTATTAAAAGACCTCTCAATAAAGACGGGTCGGCTTAACTGATATACGAGGTAATACTTTCATTACACATCATATCCATGCGGGTAGAAGATTGAACGTTACGCAGTACATATTGGAGTGAAACGTGCCCACCATATTGCGCATAGTTGTTCTTTCATGGTGTTTATAAGTGGCTAATCCACACATATCACGTAGCTGGGGCACTGTTCCATGTTTATTGTCAAACAGGATTAAAAGGATAACACACATTAGGCTTTTCTGGAACATTAACTCCACCGCCGCTGTAAATAAACGACACACGTTACACTCTAATGTTTCATTGTCGTCACCCGGCCTCCCTTTCTGAATAAATGAAACCCTGCATTTGATTCAATATTTTTATTTTGTTGCCCTTGTTTTCTTTGCGACCCATTCCATGCTTTAAAAAAACGTAACATTTTTGCTGCCCGGGTTATATTTTATGGTTTACTTCCATTGTTGAATTAAACAAAAATTACGTGCCAAATATAATCCTATTGAGACTCTGACGTATTAATAACAACGAATGGACGCAGTAACACACATTAATGATTCCCACCAGCGTACCAAAAATACAAAATTCAACTCACATTTAAACCTTTTTCTGTTTGCTGATACAAAATAAGCGATTTAATTGAAACGGAATGTCGCTGTTCGTTTCGAATTTTGTAATTACCGAGAAAAGTCAAGAAAATATTATGATATAATACTCATAAGCGTTATCGCCACGACTCCGGAGTTTTATTAAAATCATAAATCCAATGTCAAATGCACCCGCTCTCTGCTAGCAAGACTGAATAAGAGAGATGTACAATTGTATTTCATGTAAATCAGATTCATTTAAAAACACACTTAATGTAAATAAGAATCGCAGTTGTATATTTTACGCGATTTATTTTTCATTATGTTTTTTCATACAAAGAAATTTCGGGTGCGTTGAAGTATTATACAAATGCGTCGAAAATTAAATCAATCTTAAGTTTGCAGCGTGGAAAGAGCATTAGGTGATTCGAATACATTGTGGTAATGATGTTGTGTAGACTTTTCAGAATGTATTCGGAAATTAGCATTAGTTTACGAGTATTACGCACACTTCAATGTCAACTTCAATTTTAAATATGTAAAATTCCACATGACACTTACAAAGTAAACTTGGTCAATATTGGTTCCACAATATTTTAACCAAAACACTACAATCACTTGATACGTACAATAAGGAGTATAAATAATAATAGAAATGCAAATTATAATACCAAATGAATTGCAATTAACTGAAAACCTTAAACAGTTGTTAATATTCGTTTCTCTCGCTTTTTAAGAATCATTTTTTGCCTTATAACATCGCAACTCTTAATGTTAGTTGAGTTATGGAACATCATGGTACCACGTGCAGACTACGATTTCTTTATTGACTGTTTATTAAACGAAGTAAGGAAAGAGATAATCAATAATGGTGTAATATCTATTATTTACTTAGGAATTTTCCTATTTGAATATTTTACACATTTCAATGTTTAATAGTTACCTACTATTTTTGTTTTAGATAGTGGTTATTTCAAAACGATAACGAGGAAATTATACACTGCAATACTTTGTCTCGACTTAATTATGCGGATTCCCATATGCACAAACATATTTGCATATAATTTTTAAAAGTTATGTCCTAGTTACCTTGTATTCAGCTATTACATACACGACGAAATGAGCGAAGGAGTAATTCATTTGCAGGTAAAGGATAAAAACATACATAAACTCACGCCTTTCTCCCAGAAGGGGTAGGCAGAGATGCTACCAGGATACCCACGATGTGATAAGGGGTGAGCCTATCGCCATATCGGGCACAAATTCCTGACTCCGGGCTGATAATGAATAGAAAAATGCAATATCCCTATGCCCGATCCGGGATTCGAACCCGAGACCTCAGTCTTGTAATCGCACCATAGTACTACAACTACGCCACCGCGGCAGTCAGAATAAATACAATAAATGTAAAACGCTGTTGACCGAATGAAAATTAAAGAAATAAATAAACAGTGAGTGGCGCTTCACGTAACATATTCTGCAATAATATAACGTTCAAAATATGTCGAGTGTGGTTGTCATATGACATCCATTTTCAATATTTCAATTTTCTATATCGATAAATATGATGCGCGATGCATACGAAATTGAAGATACACAAGCAGTATAAAATTTATTGCTGCGGCTAAATGGTCCGCTTTCAATAAATAATAGAGCACAAAAGAATTTTGAATAGCGCTGCACTGTAACATTCAAGCGAACGCCAGTTCAATTTGCTTTATTTGCTAATTAGCAAAGTTTCTCCTTTGACGCAGTGAGATGCTGCGATGCGACGCCATCGTGCATGAATGTAGAGCTGACTTCTCATAATAATTATTATCATAAGTGAAGAGTCAGGCTACTAGCGCACAGTAGTTAGTGTCGTACATATTATCAACGGCGACATAACTAATTATTTCATGCACATGGCTACAAACACTTCCAAAATGAAATATTTCTGATGTAGACATATAATTTAATACACGATACGTGGGAAAATATTTGCCTTTAAAATTACATTTTCACGTTTAAATTTTAAGGTCTTTGATGAAATAAAAATATATCAAGGTACCAAAGGCTGTGAACCCGCAGAGGATTTGAAGCATACGGGTTAAAATTAGGTACTAGATACCTATCAACAATCCAAGTAATTATGTTTTCCAACTTAAATGCTGCCAATGGATTAATAATATAGATATGTACCTATTAAACTTAAATATCAATCATATTTTGTGGCGTTGAATTATTCATCATGCCTCTTATTATAACATAATAATATTATAATATATTATTTTTCTTATGATAATGATATATCTAATTATTTGTTAGTGCGGGCTTTTCATTAATTAAAACTGCTCGTATCATAGCGTCGGATAATAATACATCGGTTTAGGTATATGCCACTGATAACGTTTCGCTTAACAGTTCGCAGCTTGTCAAAATAATTGTAACTAGCCATTACATTTGTTATTAAATTGCAGACAAAGATAACGTCAAAATGAAGCGAGATTATCCTGTCCTCGTGTCGATTCGTCTGTCCCCAGTTAAATCCCCGCTCGCGCCGGTGAATTTTCAATTATCTCTGCTCGTTTCTAACGTTAACTTGGCAATACTTTATTCACCAGAATATAATAATTCATCTGCCATTTGTTATCAGCGAATTTCATGTAATGAATGCGTACCATTGACGCATTCGTCAAAAGTGCAAATTGTCAAATATTCGATGAGCCACGTGCCACGCAGCAAACTGGGTTATTTGCGGGCCTTTCAATGCCGGCGAGGTGCAGTGGTTGTTAATTAAGCACGAAACAACATCCATTAATGACGCCATGTTCACATGAGTGCTCTTTCATAATGTAACAAGTTTTATAAAGTAGATGTATGATTTTTCAATAGGGCGGGGCGCCAATTTTGTTTCATTTCGCACAATCAAGGATCAAAAGTATTGATTTCAATATTTCTTGACTCAAATACTGATTAATTAAAAAATACAACAAAAGAGTGCTATACATGCCAACATAGTTTACATAATGGCTCGTACTTCATCTTAATTTTCCCAAAATTATTTAATTACCGTTTGATGTTTATTGCATCAACTCCTTATTACTACTAGTGCACATTCTCAGTACAAAGGTTTTAAACAATAATATGTAAACAACCAGTGAAATATAATTTGCTAATATTGTTTATTAGTAACAACATTTCTTCGCAAGCTGCGTGTGTTAGTAAATCTTATAAGAGAAGGGTCCTACCTCTCAAGGAGGCAATTTAATATCTGTTCAAGGCAAATGTAATGTAATAACTTCGTAAATATGGAGGAACAATAGAAAGTAAATTAGTTTTTGGGGAACAGAAACTCAATTGTCAAAAAGGATTGCTGCGCTTCATCTGCGATACGAGGATTTATTTATTTTGGTAAAAGTTCTGATAGCGGCTCCTTTGTTTTGTTTCGTATCTGTTTGTGCTACTTTATTATTCACGACGCGGTGGAGTCATCCGATACTTGGACTGGACGCACATGTCGTAAATTTTCGTGTGTCTGCATTTAAATTGATAGATATATTGCACATGCGAAATCTGGTTACAAGTTTGGAATCCCATTCGACAGAATCAAGGCATTGCATATCTCAGATACTTATATACATTATACATAGTTACTATAACATCTTATTTTTTAAAGCTGCCACTATAATTAAGGGACAAAGGAGTGCAAACAAAGTAGCTATCGATATTGGAACCGGCGGCGGATGGCCACTAAAGTTCCTCGGGGCTGAAGTGGAGTTTGTCTAGTCGCTCATATTATAATGTGGGATGTGAGATTATGACCCCAACTAATTTCAAGTTTCTAAACTTCATTATACGCACCGTTGGAGATCCAAGGTGATGATAAAATGATAATAAAGACTTGTAGGTATTTGTACCCGACCACATCGTGATACCGTCTCTTTAGGATTCACATATTCATAACTAAAGCTATCTGTTCATATTAGCAACTTCGCCAGGGCGGGATCAGTTTACGAATTAGTTTATGATATACATCAATACTGTTTGCTAATGGGAAAATAACTATTTTACATAAATAACGTGGATTAATGTTTACTAGAATAGCAATATAGATAAAATTAAATAACATTTTCATCTAGGTAAACACTTGAAACCATATACTACATACAGGATATGTCAAGTCTGCGACTGAAAACGAAGCCAGGTGGTAGTTTTAGTAATTACACAATGCAATAAATTTTTCTCAAAAAAGCGACAGGTTTTTTTTAAATATCATTGTGTTAAGAGATGGTAAATCCCTATTTCCTAAAATTCAACAACAAAAAGTTTTAATTGCATTGTATCTGAATTCTCTAATACTACCACCTGGCTTCATTTTCGGTCGCAGTCTACCGATTATAGTAAAGCCTAGATATGTAGCAGTGAAGAAAACAAATGATTACAATTAAGGGGTTTAAAAATCGTGCCGTTTTTAGGTTCTATTTTCAGCCCCGCCGAGTTCTTGTATTAAGTCGATTTTAATTGAACAAGCAATTACTCTTTTGAGTTGAGAATACTCGGCCCTCGCAGTACATTATCCTCCAGAAGGACCTCAAATTGAATATCAAACCTTCATGGGCAGCTGAGTGGAATTATGCTACAATAGTACACAATTTAAATTTAAATAATAATAAGGCAAGGAAGACAGTAAAATCAAATTTGCGTGTAGAGCTAAGTTAGGTAGATGGGATGAATTTGGGCCGTCACGGAGCAGACAAGCTAAGCCACGTAAGCTCTAATGGCCCCTATCTAATTGAACACTACAGTGGTTAATTACTAACGTACGCCATTGTCACCGGACGATCTTCTAAACTAAACACATACAAAAGCTTCGCCGTTGAACAACACCCAACTTCATACGAGTTTAGCATTCAAACGCCCCAAGTTAAACCGATTTAACGCAACTTGTTTAGATCTCGACTGTATCGGCAACCTTGCCGAATACTGTCTACACCTTTTGGACAAACGTTATAACTTTCAACGATTTAAAAAAAACACAATTAGTTGTCGACGGTATAATCTATAATTAGTGCCTAATATTATTGTAATCTTACTTATAGCTTAACTATCAGCCGCCGAGCAAGTAGTTACATACGGCTTTATTCATAGACAGTTTTAAAACCTATTTTAGTTATCGAATGTTTTGTCCCTGTCGAACGAATTTTGAATCCACTTTGAGGCAAGAAGACAAAACATTCGACACTAAAATAGTTTTTTAAATTGTCTATGAATAACTATAACATTTATTTACGGAAGTATTGTTTGTCCAATACGAAATGTTCAATAGGTATACGTAATAGAATAAGGCTTTGGAAAGTAACACTCGTCTTCGGGTGTCATTGAAATAACAATATATCACGTGGGCGTTGTTTTGTCAGAAACAAGAACATCCTCCACTTTACGTGTTACCTTGTGTTCAAACAAAACGTGTAAAATAAGAAATATCGGGTTCGGCACACATCAAACATGTTTGAAAAAAAAACGTGCCAGCTACCTACGCAGTACAAAGGCTTGGCAACAAATATATTATGATTTTTCCAAACAAGTACAAAAGTGTAGAATCTGATATTGGCCAGATATTTTGCCGGCGCAGTCTAGAACGCCGTTTTCATGGCACAATTTGTGAAAGTACAATATCCGTTATAAGTAGTGGCAACATGTGCATTGTGTAATCACATATAGCTTATAATAAAGTATGGCGGGACATGTATTGCGTCGGTGTTCTCGTTACGATGGCAATGCTGTGGATGGGGCATATAGCCTTTTATAGGAGTGTAGTTACCTAGGCGGCATCGTGTGTGCGATTTCATTTCGTTTTATTTGAACTGTTGCCCGCTATAAGCGGCAGTAGACTGTAACGGGGATTATTCCGTATTTTTATTACTTTTGAAATCATTACGTTACTTTTTTGTTTTGTCCATAGTAAAACAACATGTATGGCTTGGAATATCGTAGTTTTAACTATATATTAAAAACTCTAGTTCTCTAATTAGTAGGAAGTATGCTGGAACCGTATGCGTGCGAGTAATCAAACTTTATGAGCCAAAAGCTCAATTTAGCTAGAAAGTATATCTATCTAAATATTTACAAAAAAAAATTAATAACTTACATTAAAAAATAATAAATTGCAGTTCATTAATTAAATATTATTGTGACGAATGAGTTAACGTAAGCAATTAAACATGACTATTCCCTAGTTTTAAATAACGACAAAATTATACTAAATATTAATTATATAATTTACCCGTTTAGTACTGAAATATTCACAAATACAAAAAATAAACTCGTGAAATATTGTCTTTCATCGTAATGACGCCAGCATGTTATTACCCGTAATTACCAACATTAAAAAGCACCAACACAAAACAATAATATTAGTCATGTTACAAACATTCGAAATAATTACATAGCATAATTATACTATTGTTCACAACACATCCATATATTTTCATAAAGAAAACAAATATTTGCCACGGCTTAACTATTTCACTAACGAAATGAGGTGTCGGCCTAACAAGAGTCATAAGAATAAAATAAAAATAACAGTCGGATATAGCGCGCTCGTTATCTCCCCGTTTGGTATAAACTACCGACACACAATAATAGCCAGTACAATGCACTGGAATGATTTTTTTATTTTATAAACAAACACAAAGAGATGACAGCGTCCGAGGCGCTACGCCGTAGCCCGTAGACAGCTCGTAGCTCACAATGACGTAGAAAACTACTTTTATTGTCGCATTCAAACAAAATAACGCTACAGAATTATTTAGAGGCTGAATTTAAATTCATTTAACATTTTTAAAAGCAGAACTTGTCTCAAATATTTGTTCTTCTTATTTTAGTACCATCAATACTACAAAATTTACTATTCTTAAATGCGTAGATATCTAGCATGATGGCATATTATGCCCGTTTATTATTTCCAAATGTTACTTATTCGTTGATTTGTGCTAGTAATATGTATGTATGGGTATGCACATCATGTACCAGGGGTAGATAGACCAGTGGACACGAATATCCTATCACAAGTACCAGTATCTACTATATAAAGAAAAATCACCTTTTTCTTACAGTGTAATTGCATTTAGCCGGTGAACCGTGAAATTTAGTTCTCTAGTGACTTTTCTGATTTGAAAATCATGATTGTATTTTTACTCACATAGCATGGGTTCGACTTGAATCACATCAATCTAATATTTATAATGTAATATTTCCAACGTAATATTACTATCAAAAGGGACTGGCTTGTTATGTTATGAAGAATTCATATTGAGGCGACAAGGTCGGTGGCCAACCCACAGCCCGCCGCCGGGCCGCGCCGCGCCGGTGCGATTTGAGTAATGTATAAATAGATCTTAGATTCCCCTACCACATTCTCCGATATTAAATTGAATGAATTTTCAGCCCCTAGTTTATTAGAAAGCTTGTCGTAGTCAACGTAAATTATTAGCAATATTTGCTTCCCACATAATTCCGTTTAAATTATATAACTGCTATTATATAACAACGTCAAAGCGTTTAAGCTTAAGCTGAATGTACCTTGCTTAACATGTTACTCTTATCAGAATCGATCGTCACAAAGAATTGAAACCACAATAACGGTCATAAAGAATGGAAACAAGACCCGCACTTAACAAGACTGCTTAAGCATTATAATTTCCCCGTGAATTTAAATTCTCTTAATCACGTTACAAATTCATCTCTTCGTGTTTCGTAATTGTTACCAAAAATAACAAGCTGAATCAAACAAACTTGTAATACGACTACACTCGTTTATTCATGCCACAGTAAAGTTATATCCCGGCCGAGGTCGCGCGGCACAAAGTCACTTGTTTTCAATTCACATTTAATTACTCGACAGAGTACGAAGTTACCATCAACATTTGCTACACGCTTGGAGCCTCTTTGTAACCACGATTATGTTTAAACTTTCTTGCATTCTAATCTACATACATATAAGCCATATTACTCACGCCCCATTACTTTCTATCGATGTTTGAAAGTGTTGAATTAATTCCCATTGTTATTAAACTGAAACTTCTTTAGCACCGTTATTTTGAAAATTCGACGAAACAAAAAAGTGACACTAAAATGCATTTGCTTTTTTGGCAATATCAAAGTATAATATATTTAAAATATGTAATTTATGAATAGCAATATCTTCTATTGATATATAAAATATTATTTGAGCTTGGTAAAAGTTTTATAAAAATGGTAACTGTACTCTACCAGCCCATATACGTCCCATTACAGGGCAGGAGCCTCTTTTACGATCGAGAATACGATTGAGAGGGGTTAGGCGATATAATCCACCACACTGGCCTAGTGCAGGTTGGCGGACTTTACATACCATACAAATTCTTACAAATCGCTATGGTATGCATTTTTTCTCACAATGTTTTCCTTCACCGTTATAGTGCATGGTGATTAAGTGATACACACGTGACTCCGAAAAGTAAGACGTGTGTTGATGTGTTCTGGGATTTGAACCTGCGCCTACCGTAAATATGTTCGTAGCCGCATCTGATCCGTTTACTAGCAGGCCACCACGCGCACGAAAATAATAAACCTTATCCTAATACTTGTGATACTCGATATTTATCTCATTCTTTCGTAGACTACGTTTCTGAAGTTTCACTTCTGCCGTGTGTGACTTGCACACACACACTTATTTTATGCTTATTTTATAGTAAATGACAACAGATAATCTTTAAATTGAAAGTGGAACAGTTTGTCAAAATTACCGGTTAAAGTTCATATTCCAGTACACACATCCCTGACTGTTGAAGTTATATGTGTAAATTTCAAATTAATTATTCACTTTGGTCAAAAAATCTTCCATCATAATGTATACTCTAGCTAGACTGCTTTGCACTTAACTCGAGTCGCAGTGTAGACATTTTGTCGGGCTAGCATATTAAAACGTAAGAATACATTTTGCAAACCTTAGATTTAGCCAACTCGCCAAAAGACTTACTGCTAGGTAACTTCTCTTAATCATAGAATACCTCCGCCTCTAGTAGTGGAACAGTTTGATTACGAAACTTATAGAAATAACAAAATGAAAGTGTTTAATTAAGTACAGAAGATGAGGTTATATTGTAATCCGTAAGTTGTATAATAAGTGAGGAAAATAAATTTCCACGAGGTAAACTGTGTAACTCGAGGAGTTATGAAGCGCAACTGATATTAAGAAACAAAGATGTAGTGGACATTTAAACGGGAAATGCAAGAAGTTTCTCGCAACAAATGCGAAATTAAATTTAAGAAAAAGTAGAAGAGTCTTTGTTAAGAGCGGAAAGCTAATAAGGAGAAAAAGTTGCAGATGAAGTTTTTCGTATCTGAGGATATTTTCCTTATGAAAACATCGAGAGAGTTAGCTCAGATTGCGCTGGTTTATTTTACCCGCGACTAAGGTAATGAATTTACTCTTTATCCACGTTAAATTATCTACTCAGTTTTTATTAACTGAAACTTAGTGAAGACCATTTAATTTTAAAAAATGGATTAACTCAGCTCAAGCACAATGTGGATTTTACAAGACTTCTTTGTGAAAAACTACTGCGAATTGAGCTAACGGCTCCATAAAAAAAATAAATTTAACATTTTCTAATGTGAAAAAATGAATACTTTAACGTTATATAATATTATAATATTTAAAAGTCGAATATTAGCGTAAATCCCAAATCCACAGAGAATATATTGAATGTCCCTTTATTAAAAGGTACACGTCTATATTAAAAGCGTGATGTAACAAAAAATCTTAAATCAAAAAGCTATTAAAATACGTGAGCAAACAACAAAGCCACGTGCCTGCTCCCTGTTTTAAGCCATTGTAAATCCGATTTATTGTTATTACGACTGTACAGATATTATTCCCATGCGTCCGTGAATGAGAACAGATTCTACGTGAAGCGAAGCCATTCATGCAACATGAGTATCACTTTAAAAACATATTTTTACAGAAGCCCAAGTACTTTTGAATTGTTCCGCATGCCTCGACATACAACATATGGCTTCCGCGGAAGAAATGCGTAACGGTGACTCGACAAAGATTTGATGCATATCAACCACCAGTATAGGATGAGCCGCATGCTTCGTGCTATTTCGTTATAATATGAGAAAACGTTTTAAAGTTACAAGGCTCTTATATAAATGGTTAGTCCGGTTAGCTCCATAAATCACGCGATGGGTGGACAGCAACGTTACTTATCTGTGAAAATAGTAATGCCTCACCTAACGCTATCGTGTATACAGCTGCTTGACCACTGATATTTCTTCGCTTTTCTAAAAGGAATTACACCCAATGTTATATTATATTAAAAATGAAAAGCAAAAACAGTATTCGCACTTTATGTTCTCAATTTGCAATAAAGTACCAATATAATACCTACCATAATGGTACTCAATGATTAATTTTATAAAGAGAACTTTCAATTACCTAAATCGCAAAACGTAATAGCCTTATCGCAGGTACGAAATGGCAAATAATCTCGAATGATAGCTAATAAAATTTACGTAAAGGGGAAAAAGTTCCCGGGTTTGATCACAAAATTTAAATGGAAAATCTAAACTTGTTCTAGTCTTATAAATGATTAATGAATAATTTAAAAAAACTAGATTCCTTTAATATTCCTATAAATGCATATTTCTTTCCTCAATCTACGTTTTCTGCTACGTAACAAAATGTCGATTCGGTAATATAGGTCTATCTATCAATTCTGAAATCACCTTTTAGAAAAAATCTATTTATTTACGTTGAATTATGCATGAATTTGCTGTTTCAAAGACAAAATTCTAAGAAAGTTTTATGGAACTGGGCGAATATTAAAATCGTAAATGGCGACAGAATATTCAATTTATCAAAGGATAGCTCGAGATTTTTATGCTTAAATACGTCGCCTTTTGACCCTTCTATTGGTATTATATTTCTGTTTTTTACGGGAAAATAAATACATTGTCGAAAACGCAAAGAAAAACATGTTGTATTGGACATTAGAAGTTACATACATAAGTTTAATTGTAATAATTGTTAAGCAAAGACACATGTCCTCAGTTCGAATTGATCTTCCAAAGAGGTTTGTAACCTCCCACGGTGACAACAGAAATGGTTTCATCTTACCAAGTACCCATTTAACTAGTGCTCAACTATACAACACCCCGTTTTTCATCTATCTTCGATTTTTTTACTGGTGATTCTACAAAATTGGTTTCAGATACTTCACTAAGATAGAACTTCAATGTTCTTAAACGATGAATTAGTCATGTTGGTTTTATATTTTTGACTAGCTTGTACCCTTGACTGCGTTTACATAGAATTACTCTCAGATAATATGCATAAATTGGAGATATTGAATATCGATAAATTGCATATGATAAAATTACTCCAAATTTCTTAAAATAACCTTGAGCTGTGACGCCCACGGGACAAAAATCATTGTTACAATATGAAAATTTAATTTTTGCCTTCCATGATTTATAAATATTGCGTAGTAATTTGTTTTTTTTTTTAAATAGTTTTGTCCCTTGCTCATTATTTCTGGTTTCATCGGTTATAACTTTGTCTCAGCTTTGTTATAGGAAACAGTAGACAACATTATTTAGTGCCAACGCTATCCATTTATATTCTTTCTGAATAATTCCGTTGCTGTTGAAGACACGCTAATCTATCTTAGGGACCCGCAGACACTACTGGCTTGCACAGATTCTAGTGCGATGTCCTTGTGAGCAAGCGGGTGAGTGAACGTGGAGGCGAGCAGTAGCTATTATAAAGATTTTTTAAGAAAGATATAACAATGACCGAAAATGGCATCATACAAACAGTACACAGAATACTATATGCTGGAGTAAAATAGAACCTAATTATATTTTTTTTACAATTTCTATCATAGCAAAAATTACTGCCTGTCTTCTTTATGCGTAGTAACCGTGATTAAATGGTACATGTAAATGGTTGCTGATTCCTATACGTTGTTTTTTTTTTTAATTTCAGGCTTTATTTAGTCGAAGATAATAAATCACAATACTAGGGGACTATTGACGTTAACTGCTATAAATTCTGATGTTTCCAAGTGCCCCTCATACCCTCAATATCTCGCATTTATTCGACTGAAATCCCATACATTAGAACGTATAAATCCCAACCGAAATTCAATCTTTACTCGTAGACATATATCCACGGTCCAAAGGGTATTGAGGGCATAATAAGCTATACGTAATGCACGACTGAAGTCCTGTAAAAGGCGGCGACTCTCTTTCAGTCTCAAAACTTTTCGTGGATACAATAGTGCCCGATTCCTTTACTACACTTCCGCCGTATATTCGAGGAATTACAGAATCCGGAGCTATACACATAGCTCTATACCGCTACGTGTGCACTATAATATTGCCTGGCTTATTAATATCGATTTCGCGATGAAAACCAATCATACTTTATATATTCCACCATTATTAAACTACACTGCTTGGACACTGTGTCCAAGCAAGATAAAAAATATTCCAGCGATTTGCTTTGAATACAATTTTTAAAAGATCAGCTAATTGATCACCGTGTTTTGGGTTGTAATATATTCCTATATATTCAAATACTTTGTCATGTCAATAAAAAATAATTAAAACTAGCAGGCCAAACTATTTGCCGTAAAGTTACAAGGCCGTAATGGGGTTGAAAAGTCCGTAGTGGGTTTAATAAAAGTTGTTCAGACGGAAATATTGTAATAAATTAATGCTGAACCATTTTCCTACTAACGAGATATCTTTGTTGCCTTTGCGTCATTTTGCGAGTAATAGAAATAATAGACTTTACGAGTATATTACACCCACTTTTTACTTTATATACAGTACATCGATTAAAATAAAGAAATGAAAAAATATATATGTAAACTGTAAGGGTACCTCCATAAAACAGTTAGAAAATGCTTCCATAAGCAATCCATGAGAAAATTAAATTTTCGTAAAATTAATTAAATCTAATGTACCTCTATCGTTAGAAACCTAACAACCCTTTCTGTGTCTAAATAGGAATACAAAGTCGGCAAAGCTTTAATACACTACTCCAACATTAATTGGCACAACTTTTCCGCACAGAAACTAAGTCTGCCCAATGTGAAACCGCAGCCAAGATTCACCCGTTATTCCTAATTATATGCCTTATTGTTTTTTCCTAAAGATCTATTGTGATGATGCAGTTTAAATTATATTTATGTTTCATTCCTTATTAACCATTGACTTATACAAAAACTAATAAAGACTGTATTTCTATACGCTCACGCTTTAGAAAATATATTTTCAACAAATACACTATAGAAATGTGAATTCCTTAGAGAAGAAATCATGATATTTATTTATATTAAATGAATACATGAACTAACTGCCACTGCTCCTTTGATTAGTATAAATATATGTTTGTATATCTACAAGAAAAGTAGTGAGTATTGAAATAAAGATTTTACAGTGTCATTGACTTATGCAAAACATTGTGTATCGCTTATTCGGCTCCCGGCCGCAGTTTGTTGGGAAAGTGACCCGGATAAAAGGCGTCAAATTACCGACGTCAAATTCCACTGTCACCTGAGCCAGCGGGCCTGCCACCCCCATTTTTATCCCGGCCTGAGTTAATATTCCGTGGACGTCCATCGGGAGCTAGCCATGTAACGGACACCTGGATTCGTGAAACAACGAATTATTAATTTCATGCGAATGTGCGCTTTTTAATGCCAGCTTGTGCGTTAATTTTGGATGTGTGCTGTTTGTGGTTTGTGTTCACTTTTAAATACGGTTATGAGAGTAAAGTTTACTGTATAAATCAGATGTTGATATAACAAATTTAAATGGACCGAATCATTTGGCCGTTGTTATACAATTATTTAAAATAACATTTTGTTGAAGGCAACCACCTATACGATATATCAGAATACCATAAGATCCGAGACATTATTATTACTACTCAGGAAGTTTACGTTTTCTCGTGCCAGTATATTTAAAGATGTTTCATCCTATCAATAGTACTTTCATGTAGGTACTCGTAAATTACTGCGTAATTAGCATCGTATTCCACGCAATACCTTTATTAGTTCTTTTTTTTTTCAAAAGCACCTAGAATACGCCTCACTGTGGTAAAAAGAAACTAAATAACACCAATATGATCATTCATTATTTAAAATATTAAGTTCAAAAAAATGTGTGACTATACCATTATTACCATATTTAGAAGCCTTAAAGTTATGCAGTAGTACCACCTTGAGCAAACAATTTGCAGCTGTAAGTTCATGGTAATTTTCTTTGTTTCCTTCCGTATCAATTCAAATAGAACGACTCTCATTTCATTGCTCTCTTCTAGCTCATTCAATATTCAACAAACAGAGCGGGATACTGTCAAAATACCTTTTATACGCCCTTATTGATTTAAATGTAGTCGTAAAAGGTCAGGCACGTGTTCTAAGAGCAGCAAAATTGTTGAAGATGAAACAAAATAAATTATTCCTCCTCAGCGTGTATTGCGAAAAAACATTCTTCAAAAAATCCGGCCTGACAACGGAAGTTTATTCGAAAATTTATGTAAAATCGTCGAACTTGGGGACAATCGAATACTGATTCAATAGCGAATGAATTCAGTGCCAGGCATTGTGCTTACCATGCACCAACTGCATTCAATGGCTACACTGTCCAATATAGTTCACTCAATGACGTGATTTACATTTATTGCTCGGCGAGAAAATACCCACTCAATTTTAAAGTCATAGAGGTCGCGCAATTGCCAGCTCCCACGCCAAAAATCATTACATTTAAATATCAATTGTGGAGTGTTATAGCTAGATATTTGTTGATTCGGCTCTATTTACAGACATTATATATAGTCGATAACTTCAGCAGTAAATCCTCGATTGATTGTAATCGCTTTTATGTAGTAAAGTGTAAAACATCTATGTAAGTAAGTAGTCGTAAGGCACAAGGTTATCTGTAAAAAGAACTGACACCGTGCGCTCGGGATTTGAGATTCTGGCTGATTTATGAAAGTCAATGGAGAAAAGGCTAACAGATAAAAGAAATACATATATCGTCGGAGACATTACAATACCAAAGGCCATCAGTCTTGGATATAAATGTAAAGTATTCAGCTCGTAGGTACATAGCTAGTGAGGTAAATTAACAATTTAGAAGATTGATTGAGTAAATCTACGGATAATCTTATAAGCATAGGCTTATAAGATATACCCATAGGGGTATTTGGTAATAATTAATATCGAGTTAATATGTACCGAAAAGATATTCAAAATATATAATGTGCTATTTGAAGCGGAAAATACAATTGAAAAGCTATTAACTGGGTATACGTAACACATGGGCGGCGGTGTGGATGAGTAAGAGATCCTAATCAGAGTGTAGCAGAGTACGTGTAAAACGTGATATGTCCGCGGTCCGCATTGTGTTCCATGTGGCTCTAATTCGAGATCCTAACCCTGTGTGCGTAACCCAACCAACGTGGCGGCGCGCCGTCTCGCCGATACAAATTTAGCTGGAAGAGCTACTCATGTATTTTTCATTATTTCATCAATAACGCCAGCGATATATCACTTACAAATAACCTTGCCTACACTACTTGTACTATTTATGTTTGAAAAAGCAGTATGAGTTATTGTCAAAAGTCTGAATTTAGTGTTTAATCTTATATCTACATATATTTTATATATACTAATAAGTTTATCCCTGTCTTAACAGATTTTGTAAAACAAACGCACATCGTTATAAAATACATTGTATTAAAGAACATGTTCATTAATGGTGCTGTAAAATACTGAAACAAGCTCTAAACTAGACTGTTTTCTATTATTTATAAACTTTTATGTACATTTGTTATAATTTAAATTGTAATATTATGCTAAACGATACAAATGCTCTTTCTAAAATTAACTTTGTTGTTCTTTGAGTTATTTTCTATTAGAACTTAAATCAATTGGACGGCTATGCCACTAAATAAACTTGGAAGAAATGATCACCTGTAGACATTGAATATGAGGCGGTTTAGTCAGTGGAAGCCGCTGTAGTAAAGGGGTTTACGTACGAATCCTCGAGCCGCACGGTAAGTGTTTAAGGTATTTTATTCATACATTAGCCTAAAGCTTGACGAGCTTTTAAACGTCATGTAGGAGCACTTTGTGCTCAATAACGCGCCTCCATTCAGTGTGAAAAGTGGCAGTGCAGCACACGCCTATACTAAGTGCTCTACAGCGCTGCTCATGTGAAAAACCACTCGAACCACTGTCGCGCATATATTTATTTCATTACATGTTTCTGTTATCCTTCGTAATGGCCCCATAAATATATAACAATCACGCCTGACTCGCTCACACTCATGCATTTAAATTCTTACATCACCACGCTAATGGATCTCAATGGATTGTTACAAAATAAGAGTCAGCCGTGTAGATTTAATGTGTAATTTGCCGACACCGCGACTCGTACGTACACCGGCAAGAAGCACTGGAGCTAAGTCTCGGTGAAACCCGCGAAAACAAAAAGCGCAAAACAGAATCTCGGTTTAATTAGTTGAATGTCACATTAGGAGATGCAAAAGTCCTGATTTCGTACACAAATCCGTGCGGTGGGATAAGCTGATTAACAAGTTAAGAGGATAACCCACTGAAACTGTGGCAAATTTGGCCGAAATGAAACAATCTCATTACTCACTAGACGTCGAGAGCCTTACATTGATATACGAGATATCCTTGCCCTTGTCGCGTTGATTTCGATGTGTTTTTTGCTTTATTCTAGGTTAAATTTTGACTCAAAATATTCATACAAAATAGCCGTAACTTTTAAAATGTCATATACATTACATTAAAAAAATCTGTACATAAATTAATTATGAAGAAAATCAGTACCCACTACTCAGATAATATCAATGCTTTATTAACTTCAAATTGCTGAGTAAAAATTTAAAATTAATTCTATAAATAGAATTATACAAATATTGCATGTATTCTAGTGTGTTGAATATGTTACAGTACATAGTACATTTTAACATTTTTCGCTCTGATATTATAACTTTCCTCTTGCAAAGATTTTTCTTCACAGTATTATTCAGAAAATTTGTTGCAACCGCTTACCGCAAGCGGTAACAACGTTAAAAACGTCCCGTTAGAAAATATGAGAACTACCTCCGTTTAAAGTAATGAAGATTTATTTAAACTGTACAGGTTTATTTTTTCACTACTAGTTGCTTTATTTTCCGACATTAAATTCTATTATACACATTAATTTAATCATTAACTTCGGAATGTTGAGAGGTTATGAATAAATAACGACGGATTATCTGCCAGACGTACTGATACATCTAAAGTTGGAATTTTAATAATTAATTAGTTCTCATCAGTTGCAGTACAATACAAAACATGATCCTCATTAAATAGTACTATGTTACTTATTTTCATTTAACTAATTAAAATATATAAATACCTATATTTGGAAACAACAAATGTTATGTCACGCAGGTGCACAAAATAATAAGATAACTGAATATAAAACCGGTTAATTTCCATAAATTACGTTAGATACGTACTTATACCCATCCAACACTAATTCTACCCTCGTGGTTATTGTAAAACACAGCAAGGGTGTAATTTGGCAACGCGTTGCGATGTTATCGCATCGCATTTCCCTACAGATACCGGGTTATTTAATGCCGCTGTTTGGCTCGGCCGCCTTCACAAAAGAACAAT
The DNA here is from genome assembly GCA_033459515.1 of Theretra japonica. Lineage (NCBI taxonomy): Eukaryota > Metazoa > Arthropoda > Insecta > Lepidoptera > Sphingidae > Theretra > Theretra japonica. Next base: position 6,432,565 of record CM065935.1, read on the forward strand.
CGTTGCATTCTATTTTTGTTCTAATTAAACTGCCTGCCGCTGTCATATTCACTTTTCAATGTGTTTTAACACCGAAAATACATTTAACTTTTGCATTAGCTAAATCATTCTGCATCATAGCTAACGAAGTGATGGACAGAATAAGAAAACACAATTAAACAATGTTTTAGGAAAATGTATGTATAGATCTATAGGGTAATTCACGTAATTTTTTGACGCGCCTATCAAGTTGCGGTGCAGTTGCAATTAAGTTTACGTCTTAGTGCAAAATGGTATTCTTGTTATTGTTTAGCTGCGCGTGAACTGCACCTAAGCAATGCGTAAACTGCGCGGGTGCTGCGCGTCAACTATACGTCAGTCGTATGCAAGAAGCTTACACGTGAATACCGATCAAGTTGCGATCTGAATCACGCACATAAAACACGCAGCAGTAGAATACGCTAAACCGCTCGCGTGACGCGGACTTGACGCGAGCGTATCTGACAGCGGTTGTCAAAATTACGAGAATACGAAAAGGTCTGTTTTGATCGAAACTTAACTGCAACTGCACTGCAACTGAACTTATTTAATTACGTGAATTACCCTACTGTACATATTAATATATCTATTTAAATTAATATATATCTTCGCATATAAATGAAATTAAAATGTCTATTTATAATTGAAAATCACAAGATTTTTCATATAACTATCATTTACACGAAACCCAAGATCCGCTTTAAAAAAAAATTCTGTCCTGTTCGTTCCGGCTAATCTCTGGAACGGCTGAACCAATTTTGACGGGACTTTCACTGACAGAACATTTTATACGGGATTAACATATGCTACTTTAGTTTTGAAAAACAAATTAGGGGACCGCAGATAAAATACAATCCTTTAAAGTTGGGGGCAAAATCCGTTTAAGATTTCTGTTACTGCTGAGTTAATTAGGAAAATTTCCATAAAAAAAATGGGTTCCAAAAAACCCTAGAAGTTAAGAGCCTGATGGCATAATTCAAGTTTCGAGATGGGCAGGAAAAGCAATATTTTAACATCTTAACTAGTTGATCGGTTATTTCATAATATTGTAAATAAAGTAAATCACACAGACGAAGTTTGCGGGCAAAAGCTAGCAATAAAATATATAACAAAATTGAAAGCACCAGAAATAATTTGCAACAAAACTTTATAACAAGAAATCTTAGAAAGTTATTTCTTAAATATTTGAGTATTTTGGAATAAACTTGTTCACCTGGCGCCTGTTTAAAATTCTGAGGTGTGGCGTCGACAAGAGCAAATTTACGCAGTTATCGGAGTTTGGCGCCTGTCCGGGGAACATGGAACATCACGCCGCACCGCCGAAGCCACGTTTGACACTTCGCCTCACTTCACGTAGCCAACAGACAACAATCAACACACTAACTTCTGCACGACTTTCATCGAGTTTCACATTTTAACACTTAAAAGAGTTAGTTATTTCAAAAGCCCAAACATTGTATATTGCTCATCGTAAAAGTGAATAACATATAATGGAAACCACCTCGTAAGAATTTTGATAAAGTTAGTTTAAGTTATAAAAAATAATACGGTAGGTATTACTTTTAGCACTACCAGTGGTTTGATTAGTATACCGTACTGTACTGTACTGTATCAGCCCAGAAATGTCCCACTGCAGGGCACGAGCCTCCTCTACAATCGGGAGTACGATTGAGAGGGTATACGTGTTTATATTTAATTGTATTCAAATGTTTATATAAAAACCTTTGCTGCCTGTACCTGAAAGATAAAATCAAAATTTGTAGGGAAACACTATTAGTCCCAGGCATTTTCGTAGAAACAACTATACCTTAAAACTTGGCACAGATATAAAAGTTGTTTTCCCATATCAATTCCAAATCGGAAAGTTTTAGAGAAATGTTTGTCACTGAAAAAGGACCGAGTCGAGAGATCAAATTGAAACTTAGCGACAATAATAAGCGACAATTTTAAAAGGTTAAGAGGTTTATCTTTTACCTACATATTATGGAAATATTTTAAATTAAATTGGAGCGTATAGTAAAATAATGTACCAGGTGCCCACACGGCGATTGAAAATGAACCCAGATGGTAGTTTAAGTAACTACAGACAAAATGCAACTAAAAATTTCACATAAAATAAAGACGAATATTTTTTTTAAGTGATCTCGTTTTTTCCCTCCTACTCTCCTTCCTATTGATGGGCCAGCAACACATCCACGATCCAAGCGTTATGGACATTCATGGGCGGCAGTGAGCATTTAACATCAAGTGATCTGTTTACTAGTTTGCCGGACCTATGCAATAAAAAAAAATATAGTATAAATATTCTTCGCTAGCTTGTACGTGGCCTTCACTCCCAAACCTTTCGGCCCCAGCGGCTATTAGTTCTATGAGCTATGTGCCGCTTCCAACAGGTCTATGTGACGATCTATGGGGGGGGGGGCTATGTTCAGCAGTGGACTTCCTATGGCTGAAGAGAAGACGAAGAACTAAAAATATTCTACATTTAGAAGCTTACTTTTATGAATATAGTGCACCATAACTGCACTTTGTTACCATTACGCTAACATGAACTCTACTTTTAAAGAGGAAATGTTATACGATTTTATTACTGTACGTTGTAGCAAACTTTCAACCAAGTATAATTGAAATACAAGGAATAGTTTGTTTCACAACTGCTGGCCGCAAGTGAGCATCTTGGTCAGTTATCAGAAACCTCCAACAGGGTTACAAGTTGTACAAACCAAACTAATCTAATTAGTGAAAGCTCAGTGTTGCTCAGATTCACATCGCGCTATAGATACTATACAACTTACATTATTCCTTTACCTCCAAGTTATAACTCCGAGGTAGAAAAATAATATACGAGGTTTAAACCGCTCTCACGTCCTATGATAACAACCGACTCATAACACAAATTTCCCGGACCTCTTTAAAAATAGCCACATTGCCACATGAATATGTAAAGGCGCGCGGACAAGTATGAAATTGCGAATATTGTCCACATAGATAACCTATCGTTAGAGTTGTCCAACGGGCAAAAAATCTTTGACGCTATTTTATACGGTCTATGTACTACGTCTACCTGAAAAGGTTCCCTAGCTATTGTGAAAATTCGAGGCTATAAAACTTAATACATACAACGTAAATATCATCCCCAATGTGTTATTTTTCTAAAAGCGTCGCCAGTTAATGTTCTTTCTTGAAGTATAATATGCATAAACGGCAATAAAATATCGCAACTATATGTACAGAAGGTTACATTGCTGTACACTTGTAAAACGATCGATTTAATGCGATCCCAAGAGGAACAGACTGAAAGGGGCATCGGACGTCTCCAATGTTTGTCCCTAATTGGATTAGTTTACCAAACTTTGCTCCGGATTTTTCCACCTTGAATTATACATAAATAGAAGTCCCTGTATAGGTATGTTGGTCACCGTCGCCCACAAATAAAAATAGTAATATATCACCGAACACACGCACGGTAAAAGTGTCCGGTTAATAAAATAAGCCAATAACAATATTGCATGTAAAATGAGCGACTACGATAAAGATGAGACTTACTATGACAGAAGAGTCGCCTATATAGTATTTATCAATTCAGCTGAAATTATGTTGAATTGAATCTCGGATCAAATATCCAAGTCATATATGGAGCTTAGGTATATTAAAAAAGTGAACTAGCCCAGGCGTCAAGCACAGAGAAAGTCATAACGATTTTTTGTGATCTCTGTTTCATTTTACCTGAATGAATAATAATAAATGGTTATAGGTCGTACTTCGGGTTCATTTCGTTATGCGCAAGTTTATTATGGCTGAAGTTGTTTTACTACCGTCATTACTGTCATCGTAATTTTACATCCCTTTATCTCAATTGACAGAACTCGGTGATGTCTGTGCCCCAATTCTCTGGCATAGTATAATTCTACGGATTGGACACAAAATGTATCCTAATTATGTTTGAAAGCATCTGCAAGCTTCTTAAGAAACTAGTCGAAATTCAAAGTATAGTATCAGGTATAACTACTATTGACAAAAATCTTTCTTGAATAATTTCGTAAATTAAAACTATGCGTTATTTTCGCGTTTTGTACCTTTTCTACCTTATTACAATATCATTAATGAAAGAAACTCATTTTGCCGAACTCAAACAGTTAAATACAACAACAAAGATATTCAAGTCAGCCTAAGGACAAATATTTAGTAACTCGTCCTGTTATACAATTTAGACAACAATAAGTTAAATTATAGAAATAACGGTAGCATAACAAAAGAAATATATCTGATTTATTAGCACAATTACAAGAGATGGGGCGGCCATGGCCATTGTCTGATCAAAACACAATTCACTGAATCATAAATAACAGGAACAATAGTCAATAAAATTAGATAACGATGGGTTGCGAATTGGCAAGGAAAATAAATAAGGTTTCTGGAAGATATGTGCTTCTACCTCGCCGGGATAAGCTGATAATTCACGTATGTAGGCACATCACGAAAAATATGTCAGTGCTGTAAAATTTCTACCTTCTATATCCAACATTACTTTCGGAGAGCAGCGGAAGTTTTCCTCAACGGTTATTCGACTCAGGTTTTATTATAAAAGAATAATCCGCGCTAGAGTAGTATTTATATAAAAGAAAAAGTTTTATTAGACTTGCCTAGGGGATTGAGATGTAATAAGTTCCTGTACTAACGGTATAATAGATATACATTTTAAAAGGAAATAGCAGCCGAATGTTAATAAATATATGTCGCTAAAACTATAGTTACTTACCTAATGGTTGTATAAACAGCTACCAATACTTCTCATTTTAAAAACTTGTATCCGACTCAAACACTCCATGGCATAAAATCTCCTCACACTTTTCCAATTGTTTGTGTTAAAATGTAGTGGAAATCGTTATGCATAACGTCTGTGTCCTGAGTCTGCACAAGTTGCAGCTTTTATTGTGCAGCACCTGATCGTGTGCTATTTTGCAGATCTTCGTTGTATCAACTAGACTTTTATACAGAAAAGAACCGGAAAAGTGAGCAACTCGAACGAGTTTGCATTTTTAGACACAAGTAATGTTCATTATCTAGCAACAAATACCTAAGTAAAATATAAGCGTTCTGGCAAACAGTATTATTCGTATATAGTCGGAAATATATTATGAAACTTCATAAAATTGATTGCCCGGACGGTATGATCTTCTCTATGTGTATCAGCCCAATATACGTCCCACTGTAGGGCACCGGCCTCCTCTATAATCGAAAATACGATTGAGAGCGGTTAGGCCGTATACTTCACCACACTGGCCTATTGCGGTTTGGCGGACTTTACATTCCATAGAAATTCTTATAAATCAATATGGTATGCAGGTTTCCTCTCGATGTTTTCCTTCACCGTTTGCACGATCTTGTGGCGTTCGTATTATAATTACCTAGCTTCAGATCGTAATAGTAACATAATTAGAATGTTCAACGAAAATTCAAGGCGCCACTTATTAACAGAGATAACCGTTGTGGCATTTTCGTAAGTACCATTCAATTTAACTAAGCAGGTATTCCTGAGGATTTTCAAAGTAAAATCGTCAATGACCATTAAACTCCTGTCAGTGTGCCTTTAGTATGCTGTTCATTCGTAAGCTCTCTTCGATGTGACAGCGATTTACGATTGTCGTACAAGATTCCATTTAAGTTCCAGATAAGAATTCAATCAAACGGATAATGTTTTAACTCGTGTAAGATACTCTTAGTCTCTTTTATGCTGCTTGATATAAACATCTGCTTTTACAAATAAACTTATCTAACGTTGAAACACTAAACGCATTACTCTACTCGTAGTCGCAAAACAAAGAGTCACGTGTATATAATCGTTGTAAATACATTAAACACATACATTACATATTCACGCACTCATCAGAGGACGTCGGTGTTATCCACATCAGTTTTGTAATACATAAACCGTACTTAATCCCAAATCTTCACTGTTCATTACTTAATCATTGTTTAATCATCACGTTTTCATGTAGGTACGATATATGTGTATTATGTGTCGTGTCTGTGTACTGTATATGGTAATACCAGCACATTTTGCGTTTATGATTAGCGTGAATTTCATAATTAGAATTTCCATCAAACTGCGACTCCGCTGAATATTGCTAAATTGAATTTAGTATGAGCTTACTATAACGACGATTTCGTGTAAATATCTTTAATATTACAATTGCTACATTCATTCATTTTAAACTGATTTGATTTCCTTGATATTTTATTTTTAAATATAATTTACAATATAATAGGCGAAACAATTAATTTTATACTTGGTGTATAAACACTATTAAGTGATATTAAGATGTTTTGAATACATACAACTTAATGCCTCGATGGCGCAGATGTGCTACGATAGGATTACAACGCTGCGGTCTTAGGTTCGAATCCCGAGTGGGGCAAAGTGATATTGGATTTTTCTATTCACAGCCCGGAATCAGGAATTTGTGCCTGAAATGGCGGTAGGCACGCCCCTTATTATATCGTGGGACGGAACACACAAGGCGAAACGTGGGTGTCCTGGTTGCTACCAGGACATCAGTGTGAGTTTTTGTATGTACAACTTAAGTATTTGCTCTGATTCAACGAACTATTAAGAACGTACATAGGTACTACCTATGCATACAAGACAAATTCGGTTATTGCATAGTCGGTAATAGGTATAACTATAATATATCAATATAAAGCTCTTGGAAACATAATTCATTTCTACGAGTATTATTCAGTTATTATTTTTTTTGTCTAAATTTACTACTTCCAATAGTAAGAATGTTAAATTTTAAACGATCATCACTCTGCGCTTTTTCTCCTCCTAATGTAAATCAATAAATATAATCTAGCATTTGCAATGCAAAAAGTATAACAAGAAAAAAATATTTTTTTGCATATTTGACAATAATTCAAAATGTACATATGCCGTAATTAAAAGACACAGTTTTAGAATTCGCAAATGAAGTCGTCCCATGTGATATTCCAATTGACCTAATTACTCCAAATGGATTTCGCATTTCAAAGACCTTTTGAATGAAAATCGAAACGCTTTTACTTGCAATAGGTCTGAGTAGCTAATTTGATAGCTAAGCGTAGTTAACTTGATAAATATCGTTAGTTTCGATAATCAGGAAGGGACAGGTAGGCTGAAGGATAGCTGTCCCGACGCAAGTCAGGTAATGTATTTACTTCCGCTTTTTGCTTCTGCTTGTTAAACTGTGACACATGTAGGTAAACAAAATCCCATATTCTCTGTATTTTCATAAAATACGGCTTGTTTTTTCCGTAGAATACAGTGAACTCACTGTGACGAAAGCGAGATGAAAGTGCCACTGGTTGATGAATAATTTAACGTCTTCAGAAATGGCACGAACATTCAGCCTCTGGCGGTCCCACTTAAAATGACTCGTAAAATCTATGTCACAAATATATTATTTATGAGAATTTTATACAACTGTCATTAAATTAATTACTTTTTAACGTTCGCAAGAATAAATAAATCCTAATTAAATACGAAAATATATGGAATTTTTCAAGATGTGTTACTATTACTTGGATTAAGTAGTTACCTGTATTAAACTAATGTTTTATTCAACTTCTAGAATACTGACTTATTTTCTATTTCTTTGTTTTTGGAGTAGCTACTTAGTTATTTTCACAATATTGTGATAATTAATCGTATAGATATCATTATATACATCACTGTTGAGAACATTTTTTCTTTCTTACCACTAGTGTTCCAAATGAAAAATCTATATATAAATCTATATCAATAATATAATCAATAATTCTGAAGTTAATCAGCGAGCTACATTTCATTAGTTTTGGAGAAGAGTTCTGCTGCTCTTGTACATTGTTAACACTATCCAATGGCATAGCTTGAAAAACGAAGACTTGGGTTTATCAAAGTACTTTAACCAGAATCCACGGGGAAATGTGTGTTAATCCATTGAATATATAAAATAAAGGATAAGTGGTCGCATAAGTAGTGAAAGCTGTAGATATGAGGCCAGCCGTGACGGTATAGTTTCGATGAATTATATGAGGTCGTTGAATGCAGGCTGCGGTCCACGCGCTCTGTGGTCAACCCCGACCACACCCTCCATACATAATTTAACGTTTAATTACGCTACGATTTTCCTTTTGTCAAGTAACCGCTTTATTAGATTGCAGATATAGTCGATCTACTGTTTGTAATCTCCAAGTTTGTACAGTGGTGGCTCACTTAGATTAATTATTATTATAGTTACCACCACCAACTTTGTATCACCTGCTAAAGTAATAAATGTTAGTAAGTTTATACTAATTGTGAAAATTAATATTATAGCTCAGCCTCATGATACGATGGAAACTCTTTTTTTTCGACTTTGTAGAATAGCCTTTTGGACTGTGACAAAAGTACCTAATATCTATCTATCTATACAGTAATTACTTATACTGTTTAAGTTTTATTTCTAAATTTAACTTATTGTTTTGTTAGCCTTAAGTTATTACTTTGAAAACCTTTTTTATATATTTATGAAGGCCAACTTCAGAACAAAAGAAAGAAAAGCAACTAGGTACAGTTAAGAGTATATGAATAATTCAGTGCCGTTCCGGGGCCAAACCTCCGCCGAGCTTCAAATATACTGTGCCACATTCATACGGAAGATTGATATATTCAACTTTTGACTGTTTTTCACTTTGTTGTTGGCACGGTCGTGATCAAACGGTAATAGATCATCCCCAGTCGTAGGCGATGCGAATTTCGCCGTGTGTTCATGAAACGCCTCGTCTGTCCGCCCACTCGCTCTATAAATAACTAGTCATTAATCACTCGAGTGGCTAAAATTTGATTAAATTATTATTATATGTAAAACATTTGTTACAAATTATGAACAAGGAATATCATAGGCTTGATTACCATGCCGTGTTTATATTTTCTTTTAATGTTTGCTTTATCGTCGAACTAAGACATGAAGGTTATTCATAAGAGAAAACATCCTTTGCTGGCATCAATGTGGTCGATTGATGTCTGACTGTTTGCACACTATATATTGGAAACTGTATTTCAAAATTGCTCCATGCCTCAGAGTAATATCTTATGTTATTTGGATAACACAAAATAAACCCCAATTAATAGTGTACACGATTCCATCAAATTAGAAGGCGCCTCTAATTTGAATGTTATTCAATCTTTCGTTGACTTGGCGTAGTGTATTAATATTTACCTAGTAGTAGAGCCTGTTCTTAAGGCGCGGTGCCTTGTTGATGTATTTACTGCTATTTTAATTAAATGCTTTTATTGGAGCTCGAGATTAAAAGGGTTGGTAATTAAAACCATCTAGGATTAACCGACCTTTGTCTCCAACAATTATGATTTATTAAGTTCTAAAATTAAACCAAAAACAGTTGATTAATAATAATGAAAATAATTCGGTTTTTCAGATTTCTACTCTACGGTTTATAATGTATTATGGGAAATAGAATGTTAGTTAATTTCAAAATAATATGCATAATTTATTAATAAAGTAGGCTAATAAAAAACTATAAATTCTTTTTGTCCTAATTTCACTCCTATTAACAAATACTATTAATTACACACGTCATGTTTTTTTAATGAACTAAAATAGTTTTGTAAATTCCCATTGAAGTGCTTTGTGAGTTGTATGGCTACGGCTCAATTTAATGAGTATTATTAAGTGTACCTTATTAAATTTAGTAAATGACGAAACAAAATGTAATATGAGTAATTGATTAGAAATCGGCGAGTCACGCAGGGTATGTGGAATGGCTGCCGGGGATTGAGTACGCCCCAATATCAATATTTAAGCAAAACACAGACGCCGCTCCAAGACTGTTTGTCTTGTGCACCACGACTCATAATAGCTGAAGGGTTGTTTACATTTCACTATACAATCTGGAATAACCTTGTTAACATTTTCATATTCCTCTCCAGAGTAAGATTACATGCTTTGCACCGACTTCTACACATGCCAACTAATGTAGGTGTGGCAAAACTAAACTAAAAGCTTAGCGTTCATCATCTGACCCGATAAACATTATAAAAATTATAACCACAGAGTTACATTTATAAGACCTTGAGATTGGTATAGATAATATTTTGAATCACTCTATCAAGATTATTTGTTTTTTTTTTAATTACTGACATATGCATGAGACTAATTTATTGTTACGTACGTATCATTCATTATATTTTTAAAGGAAATCTAGTTATTTCTTTAATAAAGTATGTTAGCAATATTATGGAATATTGAATGACAATAATCCTGATGTACAGTTATTCATAACAGAATAATTAAGTACGTAAAAGTAAAAAGGCCGATATAAAATTATTGTTATAGAGTTTAAATAAATCTGAAGCTGTAGATGTACATGTACTATGTAGCAGTCCAGGCGGTCCCTTATTTTCCCTGTCAATACAAATATTGAAAGATCATTACCTACGTTCACTTCTTTTATTTCCAAGCGAACACGATTTTTCTTCAGATAAATCGTAAAGAAAATTATTTTCGGTTCAATCGGTTCATTTTGTCAGACGTATTCTCGCGCTGATTTAACATATTCCTCGTACTATGTATATTTCAAGTCTATTTGGAAATTTAATTTGGTCCACAAGACAATCAGCTATTAAGTTTTATAGTAAAATCACAAATATATTCAAGTTAATTTAGGATATGAAATAAAATATTATATTATACATTCTATCATTTATTAAATCTCTGACTGTTTGTACATCATAAACTACAATCACGTAAAAACATATATCTACACATCATTGTCTTCAAAATGTTATATATCAAGTTACAACCTTAGGTTTCAGAATGATCAATGAAATGTATTGATATAATGCGTAACATCGGTTACAAACTATTCATATTACGAGTACTTAGTTCAGCTCACACGTCTCAATCACCACTATATTAAGTTATTAAGTGCTTACACAGAAAACAACTCTATTCATTTTACATAAGATACATTACGTATTTTGGAACGTACATTTTATTCAACTATTTGGAACCTCAAAAAATATTTTGCATTTTGAAGCTATTAAATTATTATTAATAACAAGCTGATCATTATATACAATACTACTATATAATATACAATATTGATTAGACAAATTGCGACAAATTAGGAATAATACAAGCCCGCACCCATAAACAGTAAAAATAACAATTTCATTTGGAAGATAACATTTAAAAATATTACTTACTTTCATTACTGTTACAAATGTTACTAACAGTAAAGATCATTATTACATACTAATCTGAAGGTACATATTACGAGTATAAACAACATAATATTTGGCACAAACATTCGACAGATTACGCGACCATAATATATGTGTATATAATATAGTATAATTACATTAAGAGGATTACTAGGGAAGACATGATCTGCTTTTTTCAAATGTTTACTCTATTAATAACTATTCTCGCATTCACACCAGAGAAGGTAATACCTACGAATGATATCTATTTTAATCTTCTTCAAAAGTTACTATACAAAATGCAATCTTTATGCAAGCATGACAATGCGGACAAAATATCAACTGGATTGCTGGTATGACACCTACTTTATACGTCCAGACTTGGAACTAAATGAATAACCCTAAGACGACTTTACATAAAAATATTTTTTGACAATTTAAGGAATCAGTAAGTTATATTTACAGTGTCGACAAAACAACACAGACTTAACGCCCCGCTGTATACACTATTTGTACTTATTTAATAAAAAAATATGTACCAATTATATCACAAACACAATCTGTGTCTTCCGCAGCCGACCACTCGCAACTGAAACAAACAAACATCTATCTACATACTCCGAAATATGGTATTGCATATTATGGGTTCTAATACTCATAATACAATTTTTATACTTTACGACATTTGTCCAGACATTTACTTTTTCATGCACGAATAATTTCTATATATTCCTAGACAAACAAGTTTTAGTCTGGTGTACCATTATTTATTAGACTTATTATTTAAGGCATTTTAGCGTTTTCAACATTATAATAAAAATACTTACATAGCGCTACGTAAGGAGAGAGTCATATTCAAAGGGCGTGGGGTCGGCTGCTCGCAAGTGTCACCACAACACTCTGCCAGATATATTGGAGACTTCTATTTGATCTTCATTTTGTATGTCGATGATTGGAACTCTTAGACTTCGTTTTTTTATCCGGAAGCTTATCCAGAGAATTAAAGACAATACTATCAAACTACATACAGCCGCTGTGCCCACATATTGGGCATAGTTTCTACTAACAGATCGGTACGGTGAGTATTCTATTTTGTCATTTGAGTTTGATGAGTTCGCTTCATGGAAAGAGGTATTTTTTAAAAGGTTTCTTACTGGAGACTTCAATGAATGCGATTCTGACTCATTTCTATGATTTTCTTGCTTTTTATTCATATAGCCTATCGGCGTGTTTAATCTTTTTCCAGAACTTATCTGTTTTGTTTCAGTTACGTCACCTTTAATATTGGTTTTCAATTTTCGTAATGGCGCTGATAAATAGGATTCGATATTCATGAATTTTTCTCCACCGAATTGATCATTGACAATTCTATTTTGATCTAGAATTTTAGATGAATCCCGGGCATTTATTATAACCGTCCCATTCAGATACTCATTGATCGTAATTTTATTTTCGTTTCTCAAAAGTAACGAGTCTTGTACTTTCTGCATTTCAAACGAATAATTAGTCTTCTCAGTATTGTAGATGTCTGCCTTAGTTAATTGGCTTTTGCTATTTTTATATTTTTCTTTATCTCTCAGGACACCCCGTTTTAAATTTCTCTCGGTTTTATTATTAAGATAACCGTAGTATCGAAGTAATTTATTAATCATCTCAGTGCTATACAAATTTACTGGTGGGAGACTATCACTAATAGTGAACGTTTCAGGAAAAGTGCAGTTATATTTAGTCATATCTGCTCTAGCTTCAGAGGTAGAATAATAACAGGTTTCGCCACTGGATAAGGTTTTATTACCGTTTATCCAGTCTTTAAGCCACAACTCGGCCGTGCAATTTATACTATTCCCATGCAGGCGCAATGTTTTTAACTGTCCTAAATAAAATAATAAATCATTCCGAATCTGCGATAAATTATTCATTCTTAAATCCAAATATTGCAGATGTGTGAAAGCAGCTAAAGCTGCGGAATCTGCCAAAAATTGTTTCGCCAATCCTGGACTAGACTGAAGATGAAGCATTTGTACGCTTTCCGGGGACGACATCGGAAACGTGCCGTCTTGTTCTGGCAAGGACAAATTCAAGTAACAAAGTCTCAAATCACGTAGCGATAGTGGCCCGTCGAAAGAGCTCGATGATAATGTTTGTATGGGGTTGTTTGATAGATCCAACATTTCTAAAGATAGTAAATCATCAAAAACATGATCTTCTACATAATATATATTATTATTTTGCAACAGGAGTATACGAAGATTCGGTAAGTTTTTAAAATCGGGAATTGATAAATTCTTAATCAAGTTATTATTAATCGATAAATATTTTAATTCATCAGGTAGAGATTTTGGAACAGTGGTGAGAAAATTTTTATTTATATTTAAAAAAAGAAGCATTTCTAACCTACCTATAGAATCATCTTCAATTGAAACAATTTTATTGTCAGAAAAATCTAGAGATTGCAATAATGGGTAGCTATCCAAATCGCCACATCTGATAGCCGGTATCTTATTTCCAATCAATGACAAAAACCGAACCGAATGCGTAAATGCTTCGGGCACCTGGTACAGTCCCGTCCTGGATGCATCAATTTGCTGCAATCTACGACCGGTGCCCACTAACAGTTGTGAATCCAATTGCGTGATGCCCAGGTGCGGATTATCGGTTAGCAATAATCGCGCCAAGTTTGGTAATAATTGCAGAGCTCCAGGTGCAAGTTTCCTTAAATTGTTGTGAGACACGTCTAAATGTTGCAACAACCAGTTATTAAAGTAGTTTTCATTAATGAATTCAATATTGTTTCTGCTTAAATTCAGGTGCTGAAGATTTTTCAAAGGTGTGAATATATTCGCCAAACTGGTCAAATTGTTTTCAGATAAATCCAACGATTCTAATTTAGACAGTCCGTTGAAACTTTCCTCGTATATACTGGTAATTTCATTTTGATTCAGATTTAGTTTTCGTAAGTTTATAAAATTATTGAAAAGACCCTTAGAGACGTATTGTAATTTGTTTAACGACAAATCGATTTCTTGTAAATTTTGTGTCTTTACGTCAATTTTTATACGTATAAGGTTGTTATTTCTTAATGAAAGTGAATAGGTATCTAATAATAACACCTCAAAATCTACCAAGTTCTTGTTGCATGTGTTGTTGTATTGAACTGCAACTTCCGTCCAAGTTTTATTTACATACAGTTTCATCCAAATTGAATTTAAGTCTTCGTTACAGCATACCGAAGTCGATTGATGAAATTTCATATTATCTTTCAATGTCAAATTGTAGGAACACGATTCACATCTTGCCATGTTTTGGCATTCACACATTTCAGGACATATTGATGCTAAGAATGTTATATGGCACGTCGAAATGATAACATAAAATATACAAATATTTGTTGACAGAGCCATTGTAACACTGAGTTTAATTTGTCTTTGTTTTTATGCTGGATTCAACACAATATCGTACTGGAATTTATAAACTTCATGCATATTGTTTTGTTTGGCACCAACACTTGCGTTCATATGTTTTCTACTCAACCAAAACATGTTGCAATTTAAAATTTTCCACACGCACTCAAGTCGGAGCGGACGCAACAGCTGTACTGACACTCATGCTCGATCAGAGTTCACCAAGTGTCCGGCACCACTCAAAAAAAATAACGTCACTGAGAGCGAGGTGTAACACGTGTCACAGATGTAGTGGAGCGTGTAGCTTGTAGTACTGTGCGCTCGCAGCAGGCGGCGCGGGCGGGGCGGGCGGCGGCAGTGCTGGCGCCAGCGGGTCTGGTCGCGGACTGCGAGCGAGTGCCGAGGGCGAGAGCCGCGGCGCCGGCGCCCTGCCTCCGTCGTTACATCTCTCACAACCTCATTTTTATATAGTCAACTGACTTCCACACCGCCACTATTTATGTCATACTCTGCGCTCCGTAATACGTTATTTTGAAGACGCCAGTATTTGTAAATGTGCGCTATATTTTTCGGACTCCTCACTGAGATTGCCGCCCACTTGGCCTTCACGCGAAAAAAACGGTATTTATTTGTTAATTTGTTCTTCCGTAAATCTTGACAAATACATCTGTTAGATATATCTAATAATAGCAAGTTACTTCAGTTATATCATGGATGTTATGTTACTGAACATTTGTTTTTCCGAAAACAGTTAACGGCGGGCAGTCAATCGACACTCAAAGTTATAAGCTACACTATACTAAATATTGCCACGAAAGTGAAGAAGTAGCACAAGAAAGTGATGATAATTAATAACACACTTGATGAAATTGTTACAGACAACCACTATTTACATTGTAATAATTTATCCTCGTAGTCATTAAGACGAAATAATATTCTTAAAACGTCCGTATGTGTTTCACGTCTGAACACAAATCTCACAACGTTTCTGACGCCGCTTAGAGATTGCTGCCATTCCCAAATGGCAACAGGGATATATGGCTTAACGTGCTCTCTAAGGCATGAAGAAATTTGAGATTTTGCCACCAAATGTAACAGCCACAAAATGTAGAGTCGGAGCTACATCTCTTCAAAATAGTATTCCTAATATGAGTTCTACTATGAATTATATATATGACCCTAGAACCTTTAAATACGAGTTTTAAAAATACTGCCCAAAGTAAACATAGCCAGATTAGGTATATGTCATTAAAATAATTTAATATTCATAAAAGTTAATCACAAATACGCCACTCGGTTAAGAAATTAGATATATAAAATTTTATATAAATCCCATGTTTTTCAACATGCAAAAGTGATTATTTTCTGACTTTCCTGGTTATAATGCAACAACATCACATGGTCACATACAACAACATCTGTTTTAATAATAAAAACCTCGCAACAAACCATATATAATCACGTACCCGGGCGCCACTCGCAATAGTGTCGTAGTAACCCACAGGAGAAAGAACGACTCAATTAGCATTTTAAAACAAGCGCTTGTATTTATTATGATGTCGTTTTTTCCAGTGATTAAATGGACAGAAATTGAACGAGTAAAACTAAAATATACACCCATTTAATTAATTAACTGCTGAAAGCGTGAGTTTTAATCATAATACAAATATTAGCTAAGTACTAAGTAGAGATCTATAATGGCTCAGTCGGCTAGGGAGCCGCTTTGAATTACTATTTAGAATGCCGAGGGTTCGATTCTCACGCGAGACAATTGTTTACGGGTTAACAAATATTTATATTCGGGTCTGCCTTGGTAGATCTCACAACACAAAACATATAATATTATGTTAGGGTCGTGTGGGCCGGGCCTAAAGTAAAAATGTGAATTGTATTTGTTATGTATTTTTTATTTAAAAATATTATAGATATAAGTTATTAAATAAAAATGCTGATTTTAAAGCGTTGATTGTAAGTAGGGTATATTAAAATAAATATATATAACAGTATCTCACAACTTTTGAAAAATCTCAGCTTAGTAAGAATAAGAAAATAATGTCTAACATAAAATAGCACCAACATGACATCACAAAGCAGTAAAAAATTTAAACAGTGTCTAGACACATTATTTATGTCAATTTTCCGCTAAACTAAATGAACCCTATGCAAATTTCCAGCGAAAAAATGAGAAAGGCTTACCTTTGTGTTCAATCCTTTATAGAGCTCCAAACATCTTCACTGAAACGTTCGACTAGCATTTTCATGAATTGTTCCCACAAGGCTTTCCGAAGGGACCCTTTATTGCGCTCCTTAATTTGGGCTATTTGAACTTTTCTTGTCCCTTCCTAAATGTCTTGAGAATGAAAACATCGTATTTTAACCGCTTCGTGTGTGCACGCCTCTGAAAAGGTCTAATTGACCGCAATAAATATCGTTCATATCTTTACAATCAATCAATCAATTAAAATTGTTCGTATAATCATCGGTATAGACGTCTATTGATTTTAACATTTCCAAGTAATATTTGATTATAATATTGTTTCGATGTCCCGAAAGCACGTTATTAAATCATGTATCAAACTTAGGTATAATGATGCGCATTAAAAATATTCTAATAAATAATTATTTAATATTTATACAGCTTAAATAGTTTAATTTACAGATCGACCAGCCATCTCGAAAGTATAGGCCTTTCGCAAACAAGTCATATTGACATTTGTATCTTTAATAATTACTAGCGGCCCGGCCGAACTCGGTCATAGTACTCTTAACTATTATACAGTTAGTATTAACCACTGTTTACAAAGAGATACAAATAACGTATTAACACATTTAAATTAATGAAAATAAAAAGAACAATCTTACAGTATATTAGAACAGTTCAAAATACTAGAAATGAAAATGGTTTACCCATCGAACGGTATTCTACAGTTAATACTAAAAGAACTATTTAAAAAAAATCTTTTAAAATAAACATAACATTGTGTTTTATATATGAATCAGATTAAATATCTCATACGGTTGGACTAGTCCAACATGCGTGTCTATGTATGTCTAGACATACATATATCTTTCGTATATTAAGTTATTATATCGAGAATATCCCCATCCACCTTTTCCGCATACATTTATTAAAGTGACCCTTAGCTTAGAGGCTGCAAGATAAATCATAGTCAGGAAATGGCGGACTTTCACGGTAAACCGTATAAAAAGGAAAGCCTCTAATAGAAGCCATCATATTTTCTCACAAACAAAAAAACAAATACTGAGCAAAAATATAATTGTCAATATAATATTATAATAATTAGAAATATTTTTTGTACATGAATCAATCACTTCATTGGTACGTATGTGCAACATAAACGTACACTATTCATTTAATATTGTTTGTGTGTTGTAATGAATATAGCAATGTAAAAAACGAAAAATATTAGTTACATTCCATAAATAAGGTCACTACTGAATATTTACAATGCGATCAGATATAGGGAGTTGATCTACCATAGGGGCATTCAATCAAACCCCATGCACCATGCATCATATATAAGCCACATCCAAAAAACCTGTCAAGTTAGAGCAGTAGTTTAGTCACTAAACAGTTCTATGCTAATCACAATTTTAATTGGCATATATGAGACGGTACCACTAAAATTATTTGGTTTTTCACATTTATACATACATTTTGTATTGATGTACAAGGTTTGAAAAGCATATATTTTCACGCAATTTTTTTACTGTTGTATATTTACTTAGAGCACAGATATTAACTGCCGCGCCGCCTGATTTAACGCCCCTAAGTCGGTTGATCCTTGTATGTGGACATACCATTTTATATTTTTTTCAGATTATACTAATATGCTTTGAGACCACGAATGAACTATTTTATATCCGTATAATTTAGACGTAGGTACGCCCTCTCTATAACTTTCTCGACATGGAATACGATTGTTTATTTTACTTGGATAAAGGAAGCAAATAAATGTGGAACAGAACAAAGCATTAGGCTATTAACGACGGGTAACACTAAACGTTTCTGTAGAACTAAAAGTGCGCCTTCGGTGGAACAAAATCGCTGTCATTAGGGTAACGAGGGACGGCCGCTGACGCAGCGGGAGTGGCCGACGTAACTCTTTAGCTTGCAAGACCTAATGAACCGGCCATCCCCTTGGCAGCCTGCTTGCGCCGGACGAAGCGCTGATTGTTGCCGCATTTTTTTTCTCTTGTAAAAAAGCTAATTGCTCGTGCCGTTTACTGAAGACGACGACTTGATCTCACCGTCCTCGTACCTGACTATTGTGTCGATTGTGTGGGTGTACATTTATCAGAAACAAAAGCCGTCTTGATTCTGACAACTAAATCAGTTTACGCATTGTTAATCGCCCTGTCCGGTGGAGAGATGGGGAATCGTGGGAACAGTAATAAGGGTCGTGGCGTAAAACTTTATTACTCGCTCCGGCCCATGAGGCGGGATGCGAAATTACTCTCATTCTCATTAACCTCTCCGCTGCTACCTTACTTAGTGTCAATACGGATACCTACATTTTTCATTTTGTAAAAAAAAACATATAAGGTAGCCGTGATAAACGGTAACGTCTTATTTATGGCAGGTTTGCGTATCTCCCACGCCGCGCCGGCGCGGTGGGCCAAGCTTTTTATTCAGGCAAGTACAACTTCTGCACTGAATGTGTTTATACTAAGACCATAGCATGTTATTTTACCACGACATATATATTTACTTTGTTTTTGTTTTCTAAAATAAAGAAAATAAACTAAAATTTAAAAATGTTATCAATTCATTATTAATTATTTCTTTGTTAAAATCTTTAAATAGGTCTATCTTGTTCTTCTTCTTCTCTTCAGCTACAGGAAGTTCAGTGCTGAATACAGGTCTCCCCCCCATGGATAGCCACATAGACCTGTTGGAAGCGGCCTGCATCCAGCAACTGCGACCTTAACCAGGTCGTCCGTCCACCTTGTGGTAAATAAGACTACATACCTATTGCAAATCTAAAAATACAATGGCAGCAGGCAAAATCTCTAAGGATCGCCATTTCAATGAATCCCACTGAGTCATGCAAAGTGCTCGTAGCATAAAGACCTTCGTAAATTATGGAACTTATTTTAGAAAACTCGAACTGACTATTTTGATCCCTGGCGTATCCACACATTGTAACAAGGAGGGATTTTTTTTTCTTACCACACTTAAAAGTAAATAAATACGTAAATAAATAACAATAATAATTATTAATTTATCAAAATGAAATACTTAATCCAATTGAATATAAAAATAATAAAAAGAAAGGTAAATTCATGGAAAACCTTTATAACTTCAAGTTTCTCTTTTTGTGCCGTTGTACCACTCCTAGGAAAATTTTTGGTACGACCATGATTTTGGCAGTGACAACTTGTGGTCAAACTGTGTTATAAATTGTGCAAATTCATAAACATTAATGTGAATAAATTAGAGACTAATATTTGGGACATGAAAAATGGGCATCATATTTGTAAGAAATAATTGCTAAACATAAACATCCCTCGAGCATTTCA
Source organism: Theretra japonica (assembly GCA_033459515.1). Lineage (NCBI taxonomy): Eukaryota > Metazoa > Arthropoda > Insecta > Lepidoptera > Sphingidae > Theretra > Theretra japonica. Next base: position 6,452,749 of record CM065935.1, read on the forward strand.
ACAGCGACGTATCGGAAACAGCCTGCATTTAGCAATCGAAAGGTTTGCCATCACAAAGCCCCCGTTTAAGAACTTTTAGTTCCAATCGGTCAATCGAAAACAAAGACTTAGAATTACTTTAGATGATTTTAATTTATATATAACTGACTGTTTATAATTATTTATTAATATGCATTAAGAAACTTTTAAGAATTTCACAAATGAAGCAATTTGTAAATCTCATCACATTGTGTACTATCTCAATCCCCTTTGGGTATAATATGATGGGAAGTTGTTAGAGGCGCGCGGCCAGCAGCAAATGAGCGTTATACAACTGCCCTTACCTAAACGTGTTCTCCATAATGGTATATAATGTGCCCATTACCTTCTCGTTACACAAAAAAGCCTCGTCTACTTTGAGCCTGCGTCTATACGAGTACTTAACCTGTAGCAACTCACATATTCCTTTCATTCATATTAATAGCTACAAAACAGACATTAAACAGTGTTTTTAATCTATTTACTTATAATATTTCTGATTGTATTACACTATATTTATTCGGATTAATAAAGCGAACATACAAAGACAGACAGACATTAAAACTATTTTTAATGAAAATAGTGTTATTATGAAACTTTTTTAAGGAAAACATACAAAAAGAATAACAAAATATAATTAAAAGAACCATAAACGAAAGAATATTGTTAAATACAAGTACACATACAAGTTAACAAAACTTACTTATATATAGTCATACGTTTCAAAAATACCTACCTAATTAAGATAAATGACGATGCCATAGTTGTAACTAAAATATCCTTTTGGCAGAACCACTCAGGTCGCAAACTTTCATTATAAAACCCGTATCAACTAGCACGGGTGACACTATTAAAGGCGTCGTAAAAACGCTGCCGCACTTTCTTTCTCTTTATATTTTTTATGGCGCTCTGGATGCCACCTACATCATAAAAAGTGAAATATAGTGTCTTAGAGCGGATGCCTCCTCCTCTTTTTATGAGATTGAACTGAAATCCGATAGAAAAGTCAACGTTACGCACTCTGTTATACGTGCACAATGTGCGGCCGATGTCTTATAAACGCTTTTGTTTTATTTTCTCTCAAGTTTTAACAATTGCATTTATTTAAAAGGCTGATTTTATAAATCCAAAATAGAGACTTGTGTATTTTTTGTTAGCGGGCTATGGGCAGTAGGTGTTGGAAAGAAAAAAGGGAGTAGTGAAGACCTGACGAGAATTAAGAATCCGTAGACCATTCATAAATATGACCCTATAAATACTTTTACACTAAATGGCATAATATCAAGGACGGGAGTGAAGAGGTCATATTGTATTTAGCTTTAAGACGAGTTATTATTTGTGTCTTAATAAAATATAAGTTAAGAATCTGCAATAACGTAATATTTTTATTTTTTGCAATTGCAATCTTCATTTTTAACCTCGATAAACCTAAGCAATGACTATCAGTTTCTTTGTAGCACAAAGGGTGTAAAGACCTATATAAGTACATACCTATCTATTTGTGAGTATATATCACTGATGGTGGTGAGGTCGTAGCAAAAAACTAATGGGGCGAAAACTGATAGCTTTGTCCGTACCCTTTGAAACTATTGCTGACTGACTCTGTATAAAAAAGAACTGGCTACATACACATTCTCATTCGCTATATCGGAAATTGCTTAACGATAAAAGAATTTACATTAAATGTGCTAATTTATTTTGATATACCAAATAACATTTTTAAAGGGTTCTAAATAGACCTCTCTACGTATGCGGGCAAAGTTCGCCATTCTGTGACAACGTTTTAATCTTTAAACGAAAAGGGAATGACCATTTTAGGCTTCGGAATACCCAACTTTACGTTTTAACTACAAAAATAAATCACAAATTATTGCATTATCCGTTTATTAAAATACCGCGAGATTTTTTTAATTAAACGTAATCATTGGAAGAATACTTATATGGCTGTTTCTAATAAACTTTGTACAAAAGAGCAATATTTAAAAGTGTTGCCAATTTGTACATTTCCTGAAGAATTGTGCATTTATGTGTAATTATGATATTTAGAATATGATTTTTTCAGTTTTATAATAATTATAGGTAATTTAACCAACAAAACAATTAAAATTTAATAATATCTAAATAACAACAGGTATCTAACTAGTAATTACTTAAACTTCACTTTAGGAGCATGTAATATTTAAATCATTTTAGGATATTTAAATAAAAAAAATAGTAAACAAACGTTTATCTTTTTTTTTTAATTTATTTAAATATTTGATTATAATTTGATATTCAAAACATCAAGGATATCAAAATATGAATTGATTGATTAGCTATTAAGTTTATTTTTCGTATGCCGTAATGCAACACATATAGAAATTCTACGATTCAAACTTTATATTTGCTGATCGTATGATGTTTATTCATGCGCAGACATACTTTCAGCTTTTATAAAATGACATAGGTCTTGCGCAGCCGGGCTCTAAGTCTATTTCGCGTGGAAGCTTTGAAACTTTTGTATATTCCACTCACTTTTTCTGGTCTTTTTTTGTCTTACACAGCAAAATGTCAAATTTATAGACCCCCTAACATCGGCCTATGTTCAGCAGTGGACTTCCTTTGGCTGATGGATTGGATTGCATAACATCGTGATTCAATATTAAAAAATATTTCAAGGCATAAACATTAAAGCCGTTATTCATAGACAGTTCTAAAATCTATTTTAGTTGACGAATATTTTATCTTCTTCGCTCAAAGTGAATTCAAAAGTCGTTCAAAGGAGATAAAACATTCGATAACTAAAATAGGTTTTAAAACTGTACATGAATATGGCCGTAAATGTCTATTTCTCCCAATAATTCAATTATTATTTTCCATTAAAACTTTTGTGTTTCAAAACGCTACAAACAAGATTCTTAAAAAAATGTCTCAATTAATCATTATCTCTAACATTAAATTATAGTAACATTAACGAAAAATGTCGAAGCGAAGGGTTAGAAGGTCGCAAATCCGGCTTATTATGAGCAGTACGATACAAACTTAAAGCGTGAAAACGGAATTTTCTTCATATTTAACCTCTAATAAAATAATAGTAACTGAGCGATTGTTTTGCGCTATTTATTAACTATTTCTCAGTAATATATCATGGAGTTTATGTGGAGTAATATTTTAATAATATTTCTTTCATAACAACAATCCATACGATGTAATATAAAGCATATCATTTAATAATGCAGGGAGTAATAGAATCAAAAGTTTAATATTATTATTATAAAGAAATTAAATTACATACATCCTATGTTTGGATTGTTGTATTGTTTTCCAATTAAGTTACAATTCATTTAATATTTTATTTAGTTTTTTTACAAGATATTTAGGAAAGTGAAGCAAGAAATACCAAAGTCGCTTTTCGGTGATGAGTTGCAGAGGCTCTAAGCAGTCGACGCCACATCTGCGACATCGCCCGTTCATTTGAAGCTAGAGCGACTACGAAATACTCCATTAGAGCGCAGCTGTTCAACGAATTCGTGATTGGCAAGCCCTACAAATATTTCTCAGGCATCTTGATGTCCTCCAACATTTAACGAGCTTGAAAGTTTGGTGACACTAAATTAACATAATTCATACACGCTTGTCTAACTTTTGACTAGATATACAAGTTATGTATTAAGTATTGGTGCCGACAAGCACATCGACTCATTCTAGCAGATTTTCCGCGAACTATTTATAAATGTTGACAATTGAAAATATTCCTATGACTGTTTTATTAAATGCTTTACTTACGTACTTAACTGTATATTTTGTATTCTCGTATATAACTAAATCAAACATAAAGTGAATATACAAACATCACCTGTAAGACTATGTATACCAAACAGTTCGCTTGGAGGAACGTTCACTTGAATTAATGTACATTTTCTTTTTATTCCATATTAACACGAAATAGACAAGAGGGCAAAAATGAAGGTAAAACTAACAACTATAACGCTTTATTGTCAAACGAAATAAACTAATTACATCCATCATCCGGATGAATGATAGAAATGCACCAATAATTAAACACCTCATTTCTAGATAACTATATAATATGTAAATAAATATACATAACACTGTAGGTGTTTATTCAATGTAGTAAAAAAATACCTCTATTCTGTACTCAAATACATAAAAAAAATATTATTAAGATCACTATGAATCCCGAAAAACCCTTACAACTCCCAAACGCATTAATTAAATATTATTTTACTGTGAAGTTTACTTAGCAATTTATCATAATTATCGTACTGGAATATTACACTCGTAGGTATGGCTATCGTAGATCATTTATATACATAGTTACTCATTTATTAGTTGCTGCGTTGTTGTCATGAAAATGAAGAATTCAATATAGTAGAAAGGTTGACCCTCCTACATTCCGGACCCTGCCCGTAATAAGGTCTCAGCTCGAAATGCCCATCATAGTCCAAATATCCAAATATTCTATTCGCGGTAATTAAATATAGCATGGAAATAAAATATTCATCACACAACGAAACTAAACAATAATGTTAATGTTTTATATAAGCGCAAATAGTTTAAGTACCTACCTAAATACGTAGAATCAATAAGTAAGTAGGTATTTATTTCGCGATTGATAAAGTGTTATGCATTGTTTCCTAAATTATTTTATATAATTACATATATTATATTTTCTTTGTTAATAGTAATATCGCACTAAGAGTATATTAAGATAACCTAAGCAACATTCTAATAATGCTAATTTCATTTTTGAGTCTATTGTAATTTTATTTATTATGTAAGGATTTTTAAATCGGTGCTTTTTGTTTAGAACCGACATTTTCAACAACAGTATTTTCATTTTAGTCCATTCCATATTTAGTTTTTATAAAAGCGTTCCCCGCGAAATCCATTTTGCTACACAAAATTTTACTAATAAAAATGACGGTGGACGAAACCCGACCTCCGTCAATCACACTTCCCTTAAAAAATATGGCCCACATTTTTAATATGTCTTAACTGTTTTTTTTATGTATGTACGCATACAGTTTTTTTAGTAATAGATTAATTACATGCTGTGTTAATAAAAGCATATTTTTGTAAACTTAACAATTACAAAGAACTGTATTGTATTTAGCCCACCTATTAAGTATACTTCCGTTTTTAAAATGTGTTAGTAATTATTTTCTTATGTACCATGTAGACTTTAGGTATCGTAAAAACGATTGCATGTGGTTGTCTTAAACTAAAGAGCCTTCGGAGCTGTCACGTTATCACCGCCTTATCAACTTGCAGATAACCCCTTTGGACACAGGCCTTCCTCCACGTTACGTACGCCTAAGGAGGCTTGAGGCTTAATACTCTTTGCTGGCGCAATGCGGTTTGGTACACCTGAAACTAAAACTATATTATAAAATACATAGTAGAAACATGAATAACTTAAAAATAAGTGTCATTGTAAAAATATTTTTTCAATTTGTTCAGATATCATTACAGAAAATCAAATAAGAAATAGTAACAGGTATTATTGTTGAATACTAGTAGGTACATCAAACATAAAGTGCGTGGTGGCCTGTTGGTAACGGACCAGACGCGGCTGCCTAGATGTTCACGGTGGTCGCGGGTTCCAATCCCAGGGCACAGCTCTGACTTTTCGGAGTCATGTGTGTACTGATATTCAATCACCATGCACTATAACGGTGAAAGAAAACATCGTGAGGAAACCTGCATACCATAGCGATTTGTATAAATTTCTATGGTATGTAAAAGTCCGCCAACCCGCACTGGGCCAGCGTGGTGGACTATATGGCCTAACCACTCTCAATCGTACTCTCGATTGTAGAGGAGGCTCGTGCCCTGCAGTGGGTCGTGTACGGGCTGATACAGTACAGTACAGTACATCAAACAGAAAATAAAGAGCTTTAATCAAGGAGGGTTTCTTTTCTTCGGACGGTATTAGGGAGCCCGGCTCTACAATTATTTACATTATTAGAGAATAAGAAAAAAACAGTAGCGTGAGTGCGTAAGATCTTTATTAAGTGCAAAGATATACTGCACTACCTAAATACATCAGACCATAGATATTGGGGAGACCAGGGGTGAAAGTAACAATTTTCAATTTTCTTGTAATATCTCATAGACCTTATTAGATAACAAAATAATAATTACTACACGTGATATATTGGCATTTTAGCTATCAATTAACACCAATCGCAAATAAGTACATATTATTAAAAAAAATACAAATAATAACCGTGGATTTTGTTAAAATCATCCCTACCCCTAGGGTTGGTTTTAAGTTGTAACATTGTAAATAAAATTATAAATTGCTTTCGTTTATTATTTATTTCTTTAATGTATCTATTTTTAATCAGTCTTTTAAATATTATACTACCCAAATTATCATAAACAAAATTAAAAGAAAATTGATTAGCAATATAATTTAGGATGTCTGGAACTTTTTGGATCTAATTTATTATCTACGTGTTTTGGATTTCAAACTTGTACAAAGTATCAATCTTTGCTAGTCTTCTGCTTTATATATTCTTTCCACCATTCTTTTTCAATTCTGGCTCTCATTACTTAGAAATCTAAAACAAACATTATTCTTTGTAATGTAAGTAGAACTTGTTACTTTCGTCCCTACATAAAAAAATCTAAATTTTGACAAACATATGACCATACCCGAAAGAAATCGTTTGATAGTTATCATTTACGTCGTACTGGTAATAGGAATAGTGTTATTTCATTGAAACATGACACGCAATATTAAACTTACCGTAATAAAAATAAACGCAGTTGAAAAAAACCGACGAATAGTTACTTTGGGGGTATTTTGTAGTATCAACTCGCTACAGCTAAATCCAAATGGCACAGCTCTGTGAACGCAACTTAGGCAAAGAGGTGGTTCGAAATGACTTATGTCCGTCATAGAGCACATCAGTTCAGATATCATATTATTCCACAAATTTATTTGTTACTTTCATCCCGCGTTTCTTTCGTCCCTGGTTTCCTATATATATGAATGATATCCATCTGTGACTCTACAAAATTGTATATTGTAATTATCAAGGTTTACGATATAAAAGGTGCTATTGCAAAAAGTCATTAGCATTTTTGATCTAAATCTGCAATTAACATGACTTACAAAATTATGTACTTTATCAGATGTATTGCCGGCTTACCAAATTAGGAGGATAGCGGCAGAAAAAAGGATAAAAAGAGGAAAGGGGTATTAAGCATCCGGAAATCTCATTCACCGAACGAAACACAACGGCGAAACTGTCACTTCACGTCGATTTCCTGTGAGACAGTGGTACGGCCCTGGACGAGCCTGCTCATTCATGCTGAGTCATGACTAACAACAGCGTGGCTCTACCACTTTTAAAAGTACATTTTCCACTTCCATCTATATTATGTATAAGACACATAACTCTATTTAATATACATTGGAAAACAACTGCAGAATAATACCGTTCACACACAATAGCTTAGTAACCAACTAATTTTGTAACCGCACAGCATGAGTCGTAGGTTTCGGAAATTATATTCCTATTATCAAAATTAATCTTTTCATGCATAAAAATAAACACCTGTAAATATCTACCATATTATTATTTATCGCAACTATATTTTATGATAATTTCAGGGCAAAGATATGAAACAACATGAAATCCATTACATTATAATTGAACTTTGTTTTTAGAGATGACTTAAATTGGGACCGCATATTAGTAAACGAGGTTCCCTGTTGGTATAATCGAGATGAAGTGGCAATTACAGAAACTACGTGCCATGCAGCACTCTGAAGCTGTGCTGCACGTTTACACTGTAACATCACATTTAGATGAAAGTTTTTAAATAGGTATTTCCTAATTTTTATTCTATTTATTAAATAACCTTTTTTTAATAATTTACGTCATGGATAAATCCTTTCCTAATTTCAGCCTATCTTATCAACACGAAAAGCAAAAATGCTAAATAATGTTATAGTGTTTTTCTCTTAAAATTCAATGGTTCCTAACTAATAAATAGTAAATACACCCAACAGTCACATACATAACCCTGATCCCACACTAATATCGAGTCTTGTGTCGTAGGTATCAGGAACTACGAGAGAATTTTCGGTTTCATAAACACCCAAACCTGACCCAAATACTTGTGATTGATACAAATATTTGTGTATGTGCGGGGATCGAACCCGCGGCCTCTCGTTTCACAGCCGAAGTCTAACCAACTGGGCCACGAGGACTGTCTAGTAATAAAATAATTACCAAAAATACGTACGTGTATCTTTATTTCTTCTAATTGTACGATTCCTTTTACAAGACTTAATCTCTGTCGCGAATAGCCGGGTAAAACCATGGACGACTAATTGCCGCCGGGAACATTCCAAGTGCAATTGGCAGCTCGTAGGCGCGCGTGTATGACAGATCGAAGTGCTACTAATTAATATCCCTTTCTATCTCCTGTTCGCCGATTAAACAATCAATTATGAAATATTGTAGGTTATATTTCGAGAATATCTACTGTATTATCTAAGGAGACGTCAAGAATACCATTGAACTGATTTTTTGTTTTTCGCTATTTTCTATCGGCTTCGTTTTTGATAAAATTATTAACTAGGTACTCAAACTTTCTCAAGTGTGGTAATTTCTAACCACCAGCCTCGTCTTTTGCTAATCTAGTGCCAATACATATCATTTAATAGGTTTTATAGGCCGCGGTCTAGGGGCGGCATTGGCCCATGGGAAACATTCAAATAGCGCTAGTTATTTATCTAGTAGTGGACATCAATTAAAAGAACCTACATACAATATCTAAATCTCAAATCCACCCACATTGTTATGAATAATCTAAAATCTATCTGTACTCCAACAAAAATTATCTATAAACTATCATCCATACGATATAATATTAATTGCCATTGTAAACAAAATTTCTCGTCATGTACCTATACGACTAAAACTTTGTGAGATGTCTCACAGTACTAGCTATTACACGCCGTGGCTTCCCCATCTTTTCAAACTGGCAATTTCCCCAAGGTCGGAAATAAACAAACACAGTTGGTGTGTCGCAATATAGAACGCTCTACGAACTCGAAAATCGGATGCGGTTTGAAGGAATTAATTATTATCGGGCCAATGTTCCAATCGAACGCCTCCGGCGACAACGTAGGCTGGGGCGGAAATTTATTTCAAACGTCATTTCAAAATGCAAACCGCCGCCCGTGCTGCGAGAAAAATAATAATTTCCTCTTCGTTCCTTACCCGGAGGTTACGTTTTATTCATTTATATAATAAAACACAAGTAAAATACCTATTACATAAATACCTAGTACCTACGCGGTCTTTCTTACAATATCAGCGATACTTTGAAATCTATCTTATATCAAATTGGCTAATCACAATTTATGTATACCAGTATTTTACTAGTAGATACATCCGATTGATGGAGACATGACATTAATTAAACACACACATAGGCAATTATAGGACATCGCATCATCAGCATATAGGCGAGACCAGGGACGAAAGTAACGATATTCAAAATAACTATAAGTACCTATGTTACTATGTTGTATCGATTGCATTCACCAGTGCTAGATATGGCCTGAACCAGGGCTTCCCAAACTTATTTAAACTTATTATTTGTAGTGCGACGCCCTTGACAAGTTGCTCTATTTCTAGGACAATTTATAAATAATATATAGAATAGGTTTCAGCGATCATGTTGTATAGGCAGGTACCTAAATAATCATATAATCCATGCACATGCAATCAAAACTATGTAGTTTACCAATATTGAATTTGCTATAACCATGTTTTATGACAAATATAAAGGAAACATAACATTGCCGCAGTAGAAGCATTGGTATCGAGTAAAAATTATATAATAATGTTCAGAATCTTACAACCTATATTATTTTTTACTTTTATAATAGTTACATTGTGCGATGATCTTTATATAAAGTAAAAAGATTGATTTAGTCTTCTGTGTGTAATTTAAAACATTTACTAATAATTTATCGCATTTCAGGCACGATGAAGCAATAGAAGTGGCAACGCATGTGACACGCTTATTCTACGATTTCTTTACTAAGTGTGTAAATACGTCATTGAAACACCAACAGTGAGTGCCATGGTCATACCATACATACCTATACTTACTTTATTATTATTAGTATCGTCCTTACAAAAACTTTTTTTTTTATTGGTATTAACTTATTAACTTCCATAAGAAAAACTAACAATTGAACCAAAACACACTTCTATCTGATTATTAATTATTTTCAATTTATGAATGAGGACATATTCTTATACCTATTCGTAGGTCTACGTGAACTTATATATTCACGACAGCTTCAGTGGCGATATGAACAAATAAATCCTGTGTACCAAAAAGTCCAAGGCTTTGAATCCTATGCTGAGACATGGGTATATTTGTGTTAATTACACACATTCAATTTATCTCTTTTTGTATTATGGAAGGAAAAACTGAATCCTAATCTTAGTTCGTGATCTGGACCATTCGTTAAGAATATTTATAGATAATATTATACAATTCCTCTTTATATTGTTATTAATTTTTTTTACATTTTTATACATATATAAAAAAACAATATACATATAAAAATATTAAAAAAGATTAATCCTTCAGTGGCGAGGCTTAAGACCCAAGCCACCGGCGGTTAGGGATCCAAAGTGAGCAACCTCCTCACTATGCGTACCGTGTCCAGCAATACCGCCTTTTGAATCTGGCTCTTGACCCAACGACCAAAAGAGAGCCTCTGGAGATGTTGGTCGAGGCTCTTTGGTATCAGTCCATGTGCAGAAACAACAGTCGGGACAATAATTGTTGAGTCCACATCCCACATGTCAGTAACTTCGTGAGCCAAATTTAGATAATATTATTATTATACTTACTTATTTATACAAATCGTAACAAAACACGATAGGTAGTCAATGAATATTTGTTTAGTTTTTTAACAGATGATTTACAAAGCTTCGTAAATTATCCATCAAAAACAACAGTTGGATTTGCACAAAAGTTTACAAGCAATCGTAAATTTTTCGCTAACATGATCACTTCTACCGCCTTCAAAGAAATGCTTGGCAAGGATGAAGATGAACTAAGAAAAAACCTAGTGAAGAAATTGAAATACTGCGATGAAGCAATTATGGATCAAGAGGCATTAAAAGATTTCTATGATCGAGAAGTAGATCAATCTAAAATATAAAACTAATGCGTCATTATTTTTTTATTTTTTCCTACGTATATCTGTCCATAAATGTACGTTTCGGACATAGGTTCATGGCCTCAGCCCATCATGTAATTAGGTATACATAAATTATGTATTAATAAAACTATAATTATATTACGTTGGGGAAAAAAATCTGCGCATTTTACATGAAAACTCGAGACATTTTTTTCCATGTTTATTTACATTTATTTATATACCTACATTTTTTTCGATGACTTTCTGCCATCTTGTGACTTGTAGGTAGTGCCATGGTCCCGTTGCTGTAGAAATGTTGAGATTTCTGATAAAAAAAACGCAACAAGTAGTTTTAGCAGTCCTCTCTTAAAGAATTCTGTAGAGACCGAAGCAGGGGTAAGTCTGACGGTGCAAGTGCAGGGCATCACCTTATTGCGGGTTAACCCTGGTTTTGCCACAGCCTGTGAAGCCTGACCGACCTTTGACCACGACCTTTTTCGCAGTTTCCTGTCGTACGGGATCCATTTTTTATCACCAATAATAATCAATCTCTACAACACCAGAGCCACGCTATTGCTATTGTGGTACCACTGTCTCACAGGAAATCGACGTGAAGCGACAGCTTGGCTATCACATTTCCCATCCTTTTTACTTCCCACTCCCCTCCTGATTTTGAGGGCCCGCAAAACACATCTATGAACCAAGCGTTGTGGTGTGATGATCATGGACGGCAGCGATCACTTACCTGATTGCCGAACCTGTGCAATAAAAAAAATCACCGAACGGTTTCATAAGGTACGTCACAATAAAAAATGAGGTCGTGTGACACCCATATATCGAGCATTTTTCAACAGCGATAGAGGAAAACGTCATTACTGTCAGCATAATTTATTACTAAAATATTGTCTACATTACCGAGTTGTGTGTTTAGGAAGTTTAAAAACTATGCCAGTCTCGGTGGCGTAGGTGTACTACGGTATGATTACGACGCTGAGTTCTCGGGTTCAATATATTCATTAATTCTTATTACACTTTAATGTAGACCAAGAAGACCAAAATACGCAAAAAACACAACCTATATTTACAGTACAATTGGCTGTAAAATACAGATATATAATTTTCTATGGGTTCAAATCTCGGGTCGGGCAAAGTGATTGGATTTTTCTACTCATTGTCGGTTCGGGGCTGAAAACCGGATTGTTCCCGATATAGCTCGCCCCTGGGATTAGAACCCGAATGAGTACTATGTCGGTAGCCGCGTCAGGTTGGTTACCAACAGGCCACCCAGTGCCCCAGCGCTATGGACAAAAAAAAATTACCTAGTGTGTCAACTTCACTGTGAAGTGACATTTTAAAAAGATCTTTACTAAAAGGTCTCGCCAAACAGCAAGCGTGACGGGACGATGACGCTATACTCACTGGACGTAGCCCAGTCAATTAAGGATTTCACTTCGGCATGAGTGATAATAAGCTGGATATTTATTTTGGTATTCTAAACAGTATCTCAAAAAGCTCATAAAATCTCGGCGCCGCGTCGCGAGATATGAAAGGTCAAAGGCCCCAACCATGAATTTTTTGCTAATATCTCGTTTCCTATCATTTTTATGCTATTTGCACCTATTACAACATTGCAGAGCATTAAATTCTCTACAAATTTTGTTTTCAATATTTTTATGTGGGAATAACTGTTTTTGAGAGAGAGCGAGGAGAGCACGCGGCGCTCAACCATACATAGCACAGTACAAGGTCTACCGTGAGTCTCGGTAAGAAATACGTGGCATAATGTTATTCGATTACTAAAGTCTAAAACAGTATTAATACAAATAATATGCATTAGTTAATATGTTACTGGCAAAACCTGATTTCAGGATGAACTAGTTTGGCTTAGGCGAAACCGTTACTGATAGGATAAACCAGTTATTTATCCTAAAATCGGGTGTTCTGGATGTCAATTAGAATGAATACAGTAAAGTACATTTTCCACTTCTAAAAGCATAATTTTTTTATGTATTTCCTAGCATAATCTGGGAATTGCATAGAAGTCGAAGGAAATATGTATGTTACACTGGTTTAGTCTACAGTCTAGGCTATAGCATGGGCGTATTTACCCTAGGGCCAAAAGGGCCCGGGGCTCCAGCCTGCGAGGGACGCCACAAGCCGCCCCGTTAACGTTCAGGATTTTTTGCTTTATATACCTGAAGAACTAAAAAATCTATCTTCTAAATCTATCTAATAAAAAAAATAACTAGCGGCACGGCCCGGCTTCGCCCGGATACAGATAGTTTTTGAGTCCAGTCCATATCAAGAATATATCTCTAAGGCCCCATTCACACGGGAGCTTAAAAAAAGTTACGTTAAAACCCGACGTTGATGCTTTTTACCATTCCCAATATTTGTGTTCATATGAACGTTAAAAAATCATTGTGAATCGTACTCGATGCGGTGTGCACATAAATTATAGATTCAAATTCGAAATGATTGGTGCCCATACCAATACCCATTACCCAAGTACCCTGAATCGACGAGAAAGCATTGAGAGGTTGATGAAAGTGAATGAAGCGAAAATAGTATGTCAGGATAGAGCAAAGTCCATAGTCACTGCCTACCCCTTTGGGATACAGGCGTGACGAATATGTAAGTTATGTTTGTTTTGTTTATGTTTCGAGAAGACAGGAAAGGAAATCATATTGAGTGCATTCCATAAATAATCTGAGATATTTTAAATGGATACTTTACGTCATTTCTTTTCGTTCGTATACGGCATTGGTCGAAATTTAACCATATCAACACTCAAGACACGATCTTAGTGTGGGGTCAGTATTATGTATGTGTTGGGAGTATTTATTTAACAATTCGGGATCGAACAGGTCCAAATCGCACGGAGCAATACAACACATGCATACGCGACTCCAGCACACAACCAACTACCCCACATTCAAGTTACACTATGCAACCAACCGAATCCAGCGCCGGCGCTTTTCTAGCTACCGTCTGAACAAAAACACGGAGATCCATTTGCTCCATTCATTTAACGTACAACGCTCAAAGTCGAAAATCCGACAGCGCTGGATAAAAAAGCATCGCGTTTTAAAGTCGCCTTCGTGTGAATAAACTAATGGATTTGTTCCATTTCAACGTTTTTATAACGCGCGTTGAAATAGGGCCCGTGCGAATGGGACCTTATAGTACTGTTTTATATTTAAACCCAATGTGACCGCCGTCGACTATATTGCTATAGTTTTGATAGACAGACAGACTATTAGAGTTACTTTCACATTTATAATATATATTAGTAAGGAAGTAAGGATTAATAAAAAAAATCGTATAATATTAACGAAAACCTCATTTGGTTCTCTAATAGACATCAAGACGCGGAGCAATCGTATTACTGAGAGACGCGCCGGCGGTGAGGTGCGGGCGGCGGCGGTGTGACGGTCGGACTTCGGTCCTCGTTGCGAGTCGGAAATTCGGGGCTAGTCGTTTTTGGCTAAGACTAAGATTTTGGTATAAGAGAGCGGTTACGCGCCCTCATTAGCCTCATTCAAGCGTTCTCCTCGATATCACTTTTGGTAAGGGCGCGCCACAGGCCCCAACTGCACCCAGTGTTTGCAAAGGCCACATTTAACCGGTTTTTATGGCAGGGGGGGATAACGCTGTGGGATTCTAAACTCCTTCTTGCCACACGCTGGGGCACCAGGTCTAATTGTCACAATTGACCCGACACCTCCTTTTCTGACGTCTCTTGCGACGGGCGGAATTAGTTCTGTCGCAATCCTGCTCCACGCTCTCCTTTTGTCAGATCACAAAAGGAAAACATCGCTTGCTACGACCTTTGATTCTCGACAGTTGATACAATAACGGCCGGGAGTGTAAAGTCATCATCATCGACATAATTACGAGGCCGTTGCAGTCCACTGCTGGACATAGGCCTCTCCCAAGGTACGAAGGTACGTACTGAGCCCGGTCTGCTGCTTTATGCATCCAGTATGCATGCATATACATCCTAAGTAAGTCGCGCCATATATGATTTTTAATGTATTGAAAGATAGTCGATGTCGATATTCTTGTCAAAGCAAAAAAGTTTATGTATACGGTCAAAGAACACCCTGACGGTAAGGGAATTGTAAGAAAATCATCGACACCTAAATTCCATAATTAAGGACCTAAGACCGAGCCTTGACGCTTGGATACGGCACGATTACAAATAGCAAAAAGAGGAATTTGAGGAAATGTTAAGTTCAGGTATGGCCCAACGTTCATGAAGTCCCTGGTAGTCTGCACTTCATCTCGTCAAGAAGAAAGATTGTGGACGGAGACCGTGCGGCGATTACAGAGCGCTAAATTCGAGAACAAAACCTAATCGCTATCGAAAAAGCTAATCAAAAGTCAGAAAGTTTTTTAGGTTCGCACATATGTTGCATACATGGTACAGAAAAATTATAAAGCATAAAAAATATAGGAGAATGCCCATTTTTATAGTTCTTGGTCTAGGAACAATGGGGTTCTTTGTACCTTATTTCAGAATAAAGGTCACAACTACGATCAGAAAAACATATTAAAACTGATGCCATTGTCTTTTTAAATTAAGAAAAAATATGAAACAATAGCATTTTTTTTTTTTTTTTTCTTCTGTTTTTGGCTTCGTACTTCTTGTACATATAGCCAATGTCGAGTATAGCGATATTGACAAGCTTATTGGACTCAAAGGTTTACGGAAAAGGTAAAGGTAGGGAAACTATTTGATTTAAGATAAACGGAAAGGAATGTGGATTAAGTATCTATCAGGAGAGTTTTTATGAAAAAGGATGGAGAAAAGGAAAAAACGATAAATGTGTCTACGCAATAAATAGATACAATATATGTCAATTTAACAAGACAAAAAGAAAATAAAAAGTAATAATACCATATTAAAGATAAAATAAAAGAATATAAAATTAAATTTTTATATTATTGCTAATGAAAAATAATGCTATACATTTATATACAGGAATGTCATTACTACTAAGAAGAGTGGTGATGGAACATGGAAAAGGAATACGAAGACGAACAAGAGATTTAATAAAGGATGAACGATCATATTTTGTACATGCAAACAGTATGTGATTTAAGTCGCCGACATCAGATTCACAAGAACACATGAAACTATTTATTATATTAAGTTTTGCAAGATGAGCGGGAGAACAAGTGTGACCAAGTCTAGATCTTATCAATATGGAGGTTTCCAGTTTCCCAAACTTGGCCTTACAAAACCAAGGTTTTGTTGGAATATCTGGCTGAATGCAAAAGTAATAGCGGCCCTTAGTCTGTGCACTAGAACACCAAGCTGCAGTCCATGAATCCCGAAGAAATGTTTTCGGCAAAGATAAAAGATCAATACTGAAGTTTTTAAAAGGAAACAAATCCCCACAGTGTACCGCTTCCTTGGCAAGTTTATCGGCAGCATCATTACCATGAATTCCCGTATGACTAGGAATCCATCCAAAAACTAGTGAGTAGTCCATGGATATACACTTGAATGCTAATTCCCTAATTTGGAAAATAATCGGAAGCATAGTATTATTTTTAAAAGGAAATCTTGCAATGGCCTGAAGTGCACTTAAAGAATCCGAGAAAATAATTGCTTTTTTGAGTTTAAAAGTTAGAATGTATTCAATGGCCTTTAGAATACCAAGGCATTCACCAGTAAATACTGATGCTTCCGGAGGAAGTCTTATTTTTTGTACAATGTTATACTGGGAATGGAAAACACCGATCCCAACACATTGAGAAGGAGATAATTTAGAAGCATCTGAGTACAAATAATGGAAGCCCTCAAAGCCAGCAAGAAAGGAATTAAAAGAAACTCTAATATTTGGAGAGTGTTTATCAACACAATGGAATATAATTTCAGGAGAATAAGTTAAGGATTCATAAGTATTACTAAATAAAGGGAGAGTACCAGAGCGATGAGTGGGAGCAGACAGGGATTGAAATTTTTGGTAACTTTTTATGAGACATGGAAGAGATTTAAAGTTACAATAGCCGGAATTAACTTGTGTTTGGAAGGACTCAAGTAATGGAATGAGTGGATGATTTGAGAATTGGATAATTCTAAACAAATATCTGTCGGAAAGAAACTGTCTCCTAAGGAAAAGTGGAGCTTCACCACATTCTACTTGTAGGGCATTTATAGGGCTGGACTTCATAGCCCCTGAAATGATACGCAATGCTTTAGATTGCAGCCGGTCTAATTTTCGAAAAGCATTAACATTACCAGGCTCTAAGAGAAAGGTACCATAATCAAAAATACTTTTGATTATGGCATTATAAACAAGCTTTAGTGACCAAGGATTACTTCCCCACCAGACACCAGATAAACATCGTAACATATTTATTTGTCGCTCGACTTTATTTACTACATGTTCACAATGAGGTACTCCAGAAAGATTGGAGTCCAAAATAACACCCAAATAATTGAAGTTATTTTTATTTGGAATCTGAACGTCATCGTACAAAATATTTATAACAGGGGGATTTCTAGCACGCGAAAATATCATTGCTACACTTTTAGATGGGGAAAGGTCTAAACCATTAGTATAAAGCCATGATTTGAGGGAATGTAAAGAAGTATTAAGTGCACAACAAGAATTTGCAACAGAAGGAGAAGAACAGTATAAAAGAATGTCATCTGCATATTGTAAAATCTGAGTTTCTTTATTAATACAAGAGGCCAAATCGCAAGTGTAAATATTATAAAGTAAGGGACTAAGCACCGAACCTTGCGGCAGACCTCTCCATACCACCCGAGATAAATAGTTATTCTCTGGAGATAACAATAGAATCGTCCTTTCATGTAAAATATTGAGAATAAAATTACTTAGTTTTATAGGAACTTTAAGACCATATAACTTGCTTTGTAGAATTGATATTTGTACATTATCATACGCAGATTTGATGTCTAAGAAAACAGCAACAGTACTTAAATTTTTCGAGAAAGATAATCTTATGTCCGAAGTAAAGATACTTAGGCAATCTAAAGTACTTTTGCCTTTACGAAAGCCATATTGTGAATTTGATAATAAATTTTGATTTTCCACATACCACTCTAAGCGATTTTTTATTAAGTGTTCTGATAATTTTATTAGAACGGAAGATAAAACTATCGGGCGATATGAAGAAGGATCAGATGGGATTTTATTAGGTTTGAGAATTGGCAACACTATTTGGCGTTTCCATTCTGGTGGAATATTTCCTGTGCACATTATGGAGTTAATAATATTTAAAAAGTACATAAGAGAATTGTCACTCATATGAGAAAAGAAAGAATAAGGAAAGCCGTCTATACCAGGGGCTGAATCCGTTATATTCATTATGATACCTTTTAATTCAAATATTGTGAAAGGGAGATTTAACAATGAGTGGGATTCATGAATTGATTTTAAATTTTCAGAAATTAAGGGAGGAGGGAGGTGAAGAGGATTATGTGGTACCCAAGGTGGAGCAAGTTTATCCATAAAGATGCAAGCTACAGATTGAGAAATTTGAGGAGATGGCACGTGAGAAAGAGAGGACCTGAAACGTCTGATGTTGCGCCAAACAGTTGAAGGATGGGTGTTTGGTGAAATAGTAGAGCAGAAGTTATGCCAACCTTCAGTTTTCTTTCTTTTAAATAATTTTCGGGTTTGAGCAATTATTAATGAAAGAGAAGCAAAATTTTCTGGAGACATGTTATGATTGTATATCTGCTCAGCTTTCTTTCGCTTTTTAACAGCCTCCAAACACTCAGAGTCCCACCAGGGAGGTAAGGGTATTTTTCTATGTGCTGATGTTTTTTTGGGAGGTAAGATGTTGTCAGCTGCTGATGTTAATACATGAGAATAAGCCTCAGCACAAACATGTTTATTACCCTCAGTTACAATAGGAAGAGACTGAATCAGACTGTCTACCTTTTCTCTAAAATTATCCCAAAGAGTACTAGATCTTGATGGTATTTTGTATTTCAAATAAGGTTTTTTGTGAGATTGGAAAGGGATATTATGCAAGAATGGATAAAATATTTTAATAGGGAAATGATCACTGCCAAAAGAAGAGGAAAGAGGAGACCAGGAAAGAGAGGATGCCAAATTAGCAGAACATATAGATAGATCCACAGCACTTTGATTAGAATGGATGGGGTCATTTCGACGAGTAGGGGCACCTGTATTTAATGTACATAAGTTTTGTGAATCTAATATATCTAATAGAGCTTCACCATATGAATTAGATAATGAACTACCCCAAGATTGATGGTGACAGTTAAGATCACCAAGAATAAGTATAGGTCTAGGAAGAAATTTCAGGAGGTTATTGAATTCATTGAGAATAGAAGAGGAAGGATGAGAAATATAAATAGAAACTATACAAATATTATTTACACTTACAGCTACAATGGAGATTTGATCGCTATGGGAAGGTAAAGAAATAAAGGAGAAAGGGACAGAGTCTCTAATGAGTAAGGCAACACCACCATACCCATCAGGTCTGTCTTCTCTTACAGTGATGTACTTTTGTATTTTCAAAACATGACCATGTTTTAGCCATGTTTCTGACAAAGCAAATACAAAAGGCTGATATTTGTTAATTAAATAAATTAAATCCGATTTTTTGTTAGTTATGCTGCGACAGTTCCATTGAATTATTTTGGACTGATTGTCCATTGTGTGTGGGAATAGAATAGTCAAGAATAGAGGCAACGTGGGACGGTGATATATTGTATTTTGTTAACAGATTAAATAGTGATAGTATAAAGTCTTTAATATCAAATGTTTCTTTTTTATTTCCATCCTTCTTGGGAGAAAGAGCACATCCATTTGATGGTTCAGGCAGTGAATATTCATTGATAAGCTTATTGTGAGATTGTTGATTGTATCCTTTGGATACGGTAGGAGCAGAACGGGGCTTCAAAAATACAGTTTTTTTATAATTTGACTTAGTTGGTGAAGTTGGGGAATTAATATATGGGGATTTGGGGGAAGTTAATACATCGGCATAAGATTTAGTGACAGGTGGTAGCAGCTTGGACGCCTCCATGTATGATATCGCACTTTGGGCCATATGAGTTTTTATTTGTTTTTGTCTCGAAAATTCGGGACAAAATTTACTGATAGCATAATGATGCCCTGAACATAAGCAACACAATCCATTAGACTCCTCTATGTCACATAGTTCCCCAGCATGGTTTTGCCCACACTTGTAACATCTAGGTTTAGATCGGCACTGTACTTTTGTATGTCCAAACCGACAACAATTAAAGCATTGAATTGTGGGATATATATATAAGTCTACTGGTAGTGCATTGTAACATATAAAAATTCTTTTTGGGAGTATTTGTCCATCAAAAGTCACCACAACTGTCTGGGAGGGCTTCCATGTAACTGAACCTTCTTCATAAGCTTTAAAATTTAATCTACGAATTTTTAAAATGGGACCACAACCTACAGGGACTGACATGTTCTCAATGACTTCCTCAGGAGACCACTCAGCAGGAATTCCTCTTACTAAGCCCATCCTTGTTACATTAAAAGTAGGAATGAAAGCTTTAAAATTATTTTTAATCAGGTTTTCATTACAAATGAAAGAATTAGCATCCATTGGAGAGGTAAAGGCTAAAGATATTTTGTTTCGCCCAATTCTTTTTACGCTCCCATTAACAATATTTTTAATATTATTCTGTTTTAAGAACTTTCCGAATGCTAGCGGATGCAAAATAGCAGGATCATTTTCAGACGAAATGTTCTTTTGCACGTGAACTATAAAAGGCGCGATATCACTCTTGTCATACGATTTCCTTCCCACCGTTTGCGCGGGAATTTTTGATGTCGATGAATCAGATGTCTTATTGACATTTTCAATGACTGGTTGCGCCTGCACCGACAATGAACTCGAAGGAACAGTGTCAGTACATCCGCATACAAAAAAAGTATCACTAGCGCCTTGTTTTCTCCGCCTTTTATTGCAGAGCTTACAAACATGTCGGCGACTTCTTTTTAGCGGCCGAGTTGATGAAGAGCCATCTGTGTCCATGCCCGACTCAGAGGCATATGAACTTTCTTTAGGCAAGCATGGTTCTGAAGTAATCGTTACGAAGCTGCCCGCCGGGGGGACAAATCCCCCCGGATCAGGCGGATCATTCATTATGGACTAAACGGCTTTAATTATTTACAAACACTTACCTAAAACGATGAAAATGTATCTACTACTACTATGAAATGAACCATACTACAAATATATACAATATACTCCACTGATAGAAGTATTTAAATAATCAATTGAAAAAACACGTCCACCAAGTACAAAGTTTCCCGCGCTTTTTTTCCAATAGCATTTTGACGTTGTATTTTTAACAATTTGACAATGAGAAAATATGGCCACTTGATACTTATTTTTCTTAGTCCAGCGTTTCACTGTTCTATTGGAACAGCTAAGCCATGGTGGGACATCAGCAGAATCCGTTTATTAATTAAAGTAATAAGAAGGCAATTAATTAAATTCAATATAACATGTCTTCCCCGAAGGTAAACGAAAATGTTGAATGAAAATATTGATTAGTCGATTATGAAATTCAATTGACATATATTATAAAAAATATAATGTTATTGTTTATCTAATTTATTTTATAAGCCGTTTTACGAACCATTCTTTTGTGTATATTGTTTTAAATGTTTCTAGAATAATGGCTATGGATATAACTTATAAACATGGAGTTAAATCGTTATCGATCGAAATCGACTTTAGTAATATTTGCAAAAAAATATGATTCAAAAAGTGGCAATATTTTAAGACAATATTTGCGGTGTAATGGCTTTGTCAAAAACTATTTGAAATTATTAACGAAATATATAAAGATAATGTTGGTGTCGTGTTGAATATTTGTAAAAACCCTTTTTTATATTAGACAATTATTTGATTACTTAATTTTTCTATTTGTTCCTGTCCACTTAGCCCAGGAATGGCCATTCTATGTATTAGAAACTGGGCCAAAGATAGCTCAATTGCCTGTACTTGACTTTTATACATCTTAAAAAAAAGATTCCGGAGGTGGCGGGAAAATCGTGGAAATGACATAGCTCTCGTTTCTCGTTACTTTGCTGCATTTTAGATTTTTAATGCATAAAGTAGAAGGGCATTTTATTCAATATAGTTCTGTAAAGGTGCACAAGTGAATGGAGGTTAAGCAAGAGTGTTTTATGTGATTAATTCGATTTTTGCGCTGAACTCTATCAAAAGATTTGGTAAGTTTTGACTATGGACCAACTGACGGACAATGACAGATGATGGGCTATATTTGACCTCTACCGCCCAAATTGGGCAAATTTGAAAATAAAATTACTTGAGGACTGGTACAAACCGTGCGAAGCGAGAACAGAAAAAAAAGATTCCGACGAATGGGGTCTATCGCGTGTGAATTTGCCACTAGAGGCCCTTGTAGGCGCGTAAGGTCCAAAAAAAATCAATTTTTCACTGGTTTTAGCGGGTTTCGTGACATAAATTATTAATTCTTCAACTTACATGTTGAAAAGTGATCGCCTTCGTGAAATTATCACAAAATGGGTTATTTGGCGATGAATGTGAACGCTTTGTAAGCAGAATTATTTTTTTTCGAACAAAACAGAACTGCACAGCATTGCGGTATCGCTACTTGATATGATGATAGTTATTTATAATTCTTAAACGAATATTATTTATAATTCATTAATGTTTTGGCACCGATCATAGTCGCCTTTGACAGCTATACCTAGCAAAAAAACGATAGTCCTTATCGAGAATGTCACCTGGACGAAATATTTTTTTAATGGACTATTCAATAATTTACTTCATAATCTGTGCATAAACGTGAATCATTGATAATGATTTATGGAAACAGAATAACATAATATCTGTTACGCGTAATTGAACCTTATGCTTTAATAGAAAACATTTAATTTTGTTGATACATGTGCAATGGGCATCTTATTATCATTTATCACTATTATAAGTATGAGAACGAGATATGGGCTGAAATTGAGCAAGAGATTAAAATGTATAAATTGACTATTTTAAGACCATGTTATTTGCATAAAATTATTATTAATTAAAAAACAATACAAAACGTGAAAAAAGAAACTACTAAACTTTGAAACTAAAAAATAATATTAATGTTGGTCTGTACTTAACTTTTGAAAATAACAGGTATTTATTTATTTAATAAAGTGAAAGTATAATTTCTCATTCGTTATTATATTTCCTATTCGTAATAATGTATAGTGTACACAAACAATTACAATTTTTTTTGAGTGACCACAAATTTTAGAAGCTGTACATATTGTAGTATTGTTGTGTTATAGAAAATGACCCAGCCATTAGTTCTATCACGCGTGAATACCGAGGACGGCCCTGTCGTTGGAAGTGTTGAGAAAACAGAAAATGGTGTTCATTACAAATTCCGAAACATCCCATACGCTAAGCCACCATTAGGAAACTTAAGATTTATGGTAAGTTTCAGATTTTATATTAGAAACTCATTTTGATTTATTACCTTATTTTTATTACTTAAAAAATAGTACTTTAGGTCATTAATTAGAATCAGTATCTTATCTAGTTACTGGAAATTCATTTGATGTAATATAAGATGTGAAACTTAAATAGCTGTTTTTCTCAAAATTTTATAGCCACCTTTGCCAATTGGTCCTTGGACTGAAGAAAAAGATTGTACACAGGACAGTATATTAGCCTTAACATGGAACTCTCATTATGATATCATGGGATCAGAAGATTGCCTCCATGTTGATGTGTCAACTCCAAATACTCAACCAGACAAACCTATGCCAGTAATGTTTTGGATTGGAAGTTGTGGTTTTTCCTGCAATATGGACTTCCTATATGATACATCATTCATTAACAACCAAAATGTTGTATTTGTTAGATGCAGTTTCAGACTAGGAGTATTTGGATTTCTTTCTACAAATGACTTCACAGCTCCTGGAAATTGTGGATTGAAGGATGTAGTTTTGGGATTAAAATGGGTACAAAGAAATATTCATTGTTTTGGTGGAGATCCTAACAATGTGACCATTTTTGGAAACAGTTCAGGAGGAGCAATTGTTCATTTCCTGATGCTATCACCAATGGCTGTAGGCTTATTTCATAAAGCAATTATTCAAAGTGCCAGCGCTTTAAACAGTTGGTCCTTAGCTAAAAACCCAATTCAGCGTGTTATGGAATTAGCACAATTATTAGGCATTAGCACAACATGCAAAATTGAGGTCATTGATGCACTGAGAACACTACCTGCTATTGATATTATGAATGCATGTGAGAAAATGGATAGGTTGTTATGTGACAGTGAGGATAATAATATAATGGATGCATCATTCAAACCTTGCATTGAAGATGAATATGAGGGCCAATCTGCATTTTTAACTAAAAGTCCAGCACTTCTCATTAAGTCAGGGAACTTCAATAAAGTGCCATTCATAATTGGAAGTAATAATGTGGAAGGGGCTGTATTAGAGTATATAAAGGATGATTTTTACAAATTCGAAAAATATAATAAAAATGTCAATCTTCTTGTACCAAGATGCCTTGCTGGAGACACTCCAACAACAAAAACTGTAGGCCAACAATTATTGAGATTTTATTTAGGAGGAGAAGAACAACTACGTGAAGACACTAGGGCACAATACCTACAACTTATAAGTGATTTCAACTTTCTATATTATGTTAATAAGACAATAGCACTGCACAGTCAGTATGCACCTGAGTGCCCTATTTATTACTATATACTCAATTATGCAGGAGAATGGTCGGTTCCAAAGGACTTAAATTTTTTTAATTCCCTTGGTCATTGTGCTGAAATCCCATTTGTATTTGGTATAATATATGAAAAAACTCTCTGCAAAGGCAGTAGAGATTCAGTAACAACAAGAAAGCGAGTCATAAAAATGTGGACTAATTTTGCTAAATATGGGTAAAGTATAATTTGATATCAATTCTGAATATAAACAACTTTGTAGTCAATTAAATATAACTAATCACATTTTCAGGAACCCTACACCAGACGATAATGATCCACTACTACAAATTACATGGGACCCTGTGGATAATTGTGAAAGATTAAATTATTTAAGCATAGGGTCAGAACTAACGAAAGGCAGAAATCCTTTTCATGAAAGAATGAAATTTTGGGACAAACTCCACAAAGAACACAGATTTCTCAGAGCACAAGTATACTTCAACGATATGGGAGTAATTCTGTGATTTGTGTCATACATACTGATTCTGAGACTACAAAAATGCCAAAATGAAATTTAAGCCATATGATTTTGTAGATATAGTTATATTTAATTATTAAATAATTGTTTTATGCAATCTTTTGTTCGTAATTTTAACCATACATATTCAATATTAGCTTCTGCCCGCAAACTTCATCTGCGTGATTAACTTTATTTGAAATTTCCCGTCCCATCCCGTTATATCCCCCCTGTCCCGTCTCATTCTCACTCAAAGCGTGTAATCCAGTCGCATATCATCCCGTTGAGTAAAAAAAAGTAAACACAGTAAAAGTAACAACATTACATCCATTTTTGGGGATAAAAAGTAGGCCAAGTGTTAAAACAGGGTGTCAGCTACCACCATACCAAATTTCGTAGAAGTCCGGTAAGCCGTTTTTGAGATCATCGCGCATAACCGCACACACAGACAAAAGTTCTAAAATAATTGTTTTGGGTTCTATTACGTTATTATAGTTCCCCCATATCAGTTTTTCTCATTAACACGTTGAACGCTTTACGGCCCACCGGTGAGCCTAGCGTATTTTTTCGTTTGAGCCATGCCAAAACAATGAAAACGCAAATTTTTATCAACTTCAGATTTTCATCCCAAAGTTTATAAAATGCGGTAATATGTATAGAAAATTAAAATTTGCTACTTTTACCGCCTAGTTTTAGTGATATAGCAAAAGGCTCACCGGTGGGTCCCGTGGCCTCTTACGAAGGAATACGAATTATCCGTTGGCGGGGGCCGCGGGGTCATGCCGTCGCTCACCCGCCCGCGCGCGCGCTTCGTCTTTTTTTTTGTTTTTTGTTGACGCGGGGAAACCGAGTTACCGCTATCGTCCCACCTTGGGGGAAAGTGGAGCGATTATGTTGGGTTCACCGGTCTAGGGCATACCAACCAAAACCCCGCGTGGCCCTCTTCGGCACAAATGGAACGGCCCCGGGGACCCGAAGCAAGAGCGCCTCAGCTTCTACCGGAACCGTTCCTGCACACTGCCGCCAACTTGCGGCTCTTACTGCTGCTGAGCATCTCGGGGTCGCATTGTATTTGTATACAAATGGCACTACGACAGTCCCCCACTGCGTGCCCGCGACCCCCAAATCCCCATTAGTCGCCTTTTACGACAGGCAGAGGGTACCGTGGCGGAATTCTTGAAACGCCCCCATACCACAGGGCGAGCGCGCGCTTCGTCTGCAGCGATCAACTTCGGACGGTTACTCGGTTAGTATCACGCGTTGCGTTCGTCGATAAGTACCTAAGTTATGTTACACTTTGAATGCAAAAATGGATGAGTTTGAAAATTTCGAGTTAACACAAGAGGAGATAATACAGTTAGAGAATATTGAAATTAATCTTCTGAATCATGGTTTTCAAATAGATTCCGATGAAGACGTCCAACCAACAAAAAAGAGATACCGCCGAATTATTTTGTCAGAGAGTGAGAGTAGCGAGGATGAAATCTCAAGGGTTATTGCCGATACCGACTTTGTGGAGTGCAACAAAATACTGCGCATGTAGAGAGACCGAAGAGAATTAAACACGTCCTGGAAAAGAAAGATGGGTTAGCTAGAAAAGTTAGAAGAACATGTCGCCAATGTTACGCAGAAAACGTACCAATAATGGGCAGCAAACAGGCTAAAACAAAGACGAAAAAGGTGTCTACTTATTGCGAAAACTGTCCAACTAAACCTTACCTCTGTTTACCTTGTTTTAACAAAATTCATCGTTGATTTTTTTATATTTTATTA
Organism: Theretra japonica; assembly: GCA_033459515.1. Classification (NCBI taxonomy): domain Eukaryota; kingdom Metazoa; phylum Arthropoda; class Insecta; order Lepidoptera; family Sphingidae; genus Theretra; species Theretra japonica. The sequence goes on from CM065935.1 coordinate 6,479,983, forward strand.
TAAATTATTAGTTTTAGTATAATGTTATAATAGAAAGAAGTGCCATAATGTGATTGTTAAAACTTTATAAATATTGTAATATGCAACTTTGTAAACGTTCATTGCGAGATTTTTAATTGGTGAAGAAGAAATTTTATGTCTTTTATATTTTAATTAATAAATATTCATTATGATTTATTGGTTTGATTTACACTACATGATCAAAATAATAACTTCGACTGAATAGTAAGACAACTCTAGCATCTTACAATAACCTCGAAAAATCATACTAGTTTATATTGGATTTGAAAACCACGCCGTCCGCTTAAGCTACAGGGCCACGCGGCTCATTTATATGTACATTTTGTTTGATAGCGGCAATCTGTGGTGTATAGGAAACGTTTTCGTTGAACCTGTCATACGGCTCACGGGTGACCTACATGGCTTGAACGGTACAGTAAGGAAAGGCCCACCGGTGAGCCCTATAACCTGTACGGAAAGTCTCTATTTTTCACACGGCGTTCAACGTGTTAATCTTCCAGGTACAGACATCTATCAGTTACATATGTATTGTAGAGGAGACCCGTGCCCTGCAGTGGGACGTCTATGGGCTGATACAGATACAGATTTTAACAGATTGGCCGTACAGCAGATGTTGCTAATAAAGTCGTATGCTGCGGGTTCTTCGTGTACCCAGAATATTTCTGTCATTTGTTCGTGAAGACATATTAACAGACGACACCCTGTGACCCATTTACATCCCGAATGTAATACATATCCGATCGATATTTTTAAGAAATGTATAGATTACTTACATATGAAACGCAGATATTTCAAAAATAATCATACACTTCCTATTTATTTTAGGAATTATACACATTTCCTAGGATATGTATCTATATAATCATGAATTTCTACTTTTCTGTTAACATAAACATCGCACCATCACCAACTATGAATCATCGCCAACTACGAACAAACAAACATCTGAATGTTCGTTATCAGGATACTACGATCCTTCGATTACATCGTAAGTATTCTCCTCATTTCTGATTCTATCTCGTAGGGAAACACCGAGCATAGCCCTCTCCATAGCTCGTTGAGTGACTTTGAGCCTCATAATAAAGCCCATAGTAAGAGGCCACGTCTCGGTGCCGTATGTCATCACTACACAACACAACAATCAAGACTTCTTCGAATGTCTTCGAAAAATTATAAGTAGTATCTTATTACACTTTACTCAGACTACCTATATGTGATGTTACTGACTGACCAACGAGTTGTGTATGCTTCCTTATCAGTTAATAGTGGGCTTTTGTGGGATCGAGCACGACTGACGAGCCAAAGTCGCAATTTGACCTAAAAGTACAAAATCACTTTCCAAGTTTTATATGATAAGTGCATCGGTATTTACCAAGCCAAACAAAGGAGGGAGGACCCTCCTCTTCCATGAAAACAGTATGGTAGATTACAAAAAAGTTGTAGGAAGCCAGACAGCCAGTCGTATAATTATGAGTCCTTTTTTTACGCTGATGCCTCTCCTCCCCCTACACATGTGTGATATCATTTTTTTTTTTTTTTTTTTTTTTAATGTTGTGTTATGGCGAATGCCGTAATACATCATTTCAATAACGATCTAGCCTTATGACTAATAAGTTATTTAAATTTAACCTAAACTTCTAAGGAGACTACGACTAAGAATATGTCCAATAACACGTTTCTTATTGTCTCTATTAAGGGGAAGACACAATGTTCGCGTGTTCTTTTTCACTAGCACTCACTGCACTATGTTTCACTAACTGTAATTCATCACTAACTCGAAAGGTTTTGTCCTTTTCAGTCTTCTCACTAGGTCCGTGTTATCGAGGAGCTGGATAGCCTCGACGTTCACGTGATGGTGAAGCCTATGTTCATGAGCTTCAGCATACTTTTTTACAATATTTCTAACGAAGTCTACCTTGAGGTCCCGATGAAGATCTTCATTTCTTACGTACCATGGGGCGTTTGCTATGTTCCGCAGTACTTTGTTTTGAAAACGCTGTATTATTTGCATATTGCTTGGTTTGGTACATCCCCACAACTGTATACCATAAGTCCATACAGGCATAAGGACTTGTTTGTATAATAGTATTTTGTTGTGTACTGACAACGAAGAGTGTTTACCAAGTAGCCAATACATATTCCTGTAGCGAATTTCTAGCTCGTCGCGTTTCTTTTTGACGTGTGCCTTCCAGCGTAGCTTTGCATCCAGAGTCATGCCAAGGTATTTAGCCGTATTTTCATATGGTATAGTGTTACCGTTAATGAACACAGGCTTATACTTTGGCTTTTTGTTGGTGAAGTCAATATGAACTGATTTTGATTCATTTATTTTCAAACGCCATTTTTCAGTCCATTTGGAGATGACATTAACAGCTGTTTGCACTTTATCCACTGCTTCTTCGTGAGTCGATCCTGTGGCTAAAATTGCCGTATCGTCTGCGAAAGTTGCAATGGCATTATTTTCTATTTTAGGAATATCACAGGTGTATAATAAGTACAGGACCGGACCTAGTACACTTCCCTGTGGTACTCCAGCTTCTATATGCTTAATTTCTGAATAAGAATCTTCATGTTTGATACGAAACATTCTATCAGAAATGTAAGATTCCAGTATGTCTGAGAACTGCTTCGGCAGCAATTTCCTAAGTTTGTAAATGAGGCCGTGGTGCCAAACCTTGTCAAATGCTTGTGCCACGTCTAGGAATACCGTTGAGCAAACTTTTTTCTCTTCTAGAGCTTGTTCTATTAAATTAGTTATCCGGTGGACTTGGTCTATTGTTGAATGTTTTTCTCTAAATCCGAATTGGTAGTCTGGGATTAATTTCCGCTCTTCTATAACAGGCTTAAGCCTTTTCAATAGTATTTTTTCATATAGCTTAGCCATTACTGGCAACAAGGAAATTGGCCTATAGGATTTCACGTCATGAGGAGGCTTACCAGGCTTGGGTATCATAATTACTTCAGCAAATTTCCAAATGTCAGGTACATATTTCAATCTGAACGAGGCATTTATCAAAGTAGTCAGTTTGACAACTGCTTTGCGCGGTAGATTGATCAATACTTCTCCTGTAATCAGATCGTAACCCGGAGATTTCTTTTGATTTATTTTTTTAATTTCATTTGTTACCTCCTTAGGTGTAACGAATTTTATTGGATGGTTGTCTTGTGAAACGTAGTCTAGGGTGAAGTTCAATACAGTACCTTCATTTGGTTTAAATATGTACTCTAGATGTTCAGCAAATATATTTGCTTTTTGTTCATTGTTTATGGCCCAGTTTCCATTTGTTGTTTTGATAGGAGGGACTTGCATAATTGGTTTTTTAATATTTCTGGTAGCTTTCCACAGAGAATAATCTGACATACGGTGGCTAGATAGCCCACGAAGATAGGTATTCATCGATTCGTCTTTGAAGCGTTTTATTTCTCTAGTGACCCTTTTTGCGAGTGTGTTATAAATTTGTTTATCCTTAGGAGATCTGTTTGTTTGCCATTGTTTTCTTTGTTTCCTTTTTTCAGCTATAAGGTCCCTGATTTCTACTGGGTAAGAGTTGCCTCTAGCTCTTAACCTAGCTACAGGTGTGTTGCGCCAGGCACATTGTTGTATGTTCACTATAAACTGTCTCAAGTCTTGTTCGAGTTGCTCCAAATTTTTAAGCGGAACTTTTAGATCAATTATAGATTCTAAATCTAACTTGAAGCTTTTCCAGTCAGTGTATCTATTTGATAACGAGGGATGGCTTTCCTTTTGAAAAATTCCAGCGGATAGAGTTAAGATGATCGGCGAATGATCTGAACTCATGTCATAGCCCTCCTCAATATCTAGACTATCGAGGGGGAGATTTTTTAAGATGAAAAAGTCTATTAGGTCTGGGATCTTTGAGGTATCCGTAGGCCAGTAAGTAGGCTTTCCTGTAGATATCACATCACATTTGAGTTCTCTAGCGGCTGATAATAATTCTCTACCTTTGGTTGTCGTGAGTCTAGATCCCCAGTAGGTATTTTTTGCATTGAAGTCACCACCGAGTATAAACCTGGAGCCAAGTTGTTTAAACATATGTATATACCGCTCAGCCTTTAGTGAATACCTAGGTGGGGAGTATATAGCAGATATAGTAACAGGATAGCGTTTTGTCTGTATACAAACCGCCACAGCCTGTATGTCTTCATCCTCTATCTTGGATTGTTCGTAGTGACAAATGTTGTCTTTTATTATGAGAGAACTGCCCCCCCTTGGTGTGTTGTAAGGATGCAAGGCATGGTAAACTTTGTATCCTTTTATTTTTATTATTGTTTCTTTCGTACAGTGCGACTCTGAAATGAGGCAGGCATCGAAGTTTTCAGTGGTTAGGACAAATTCTATTTCATTTAGGTGTTGAAGTAGTCCATTGGCATTCCAAGCTATGATTTTAAGCGTCATTATTTGGTATTTGGTAAGATAGCAGTTTTGGTGCTATGCTCCAGCTTTTTCAGGCGATTATCGAATGAAGTCATAAAATTAAGAATTTTGTTGATTTTGTCTTCAATGTCATGTTCTTGTGATTGTGGTTTCTGTTGTGACTGCGACAGGACCTGTGGCTGTATTTGCATCTGTCCAGATTTTGCCATTTGTGAATAAGTCACATCTTTTTTAACACTTTGAGTGTTTATTATTGTTTTAGGTCTATTGGTGTCTGGAGTTTTGATTGTATTTTTACTACTCTTCATCACCTTATTTTTCATATTTTGAAGTTCTTTGGCTACTATGCACCCTCGATAATTAGCAGGATGTGGTTCACCACAGTGTATGCATTTTGGCTTAGCATCCGCTGGTTTTGGGCAGTCACGAGTAAGATGCTTACCCGTACATTTAACACATCTAGGCTCCTTACTACAGTATTTTTGAGTATGGCCGTATGCTTGACATTTCTTGCATTGTGGAATTAGTTTAGATGTTTTGATTGGCTGTATTTCCACTTTGCAGCCGAGAATTGAGCTGATATTATAGATATTGTTTATGTCTTCTTCTTTTTGGAATGACAGCATAAACATATTGAGAGGTTCTTTAGTCCTCCAGCTTAGTTTATTCACCGCTTCTGTTATTTTAAAGCCTTTTGTTTTAAGGTCTTCAATAATTCTTCCCGGTACATAAGTGTGGTGAAGATTTTTTGCCATTACTCTGATCGGTCTGTCTTGTTTATTCTCATACGAGTGCCAGTGATTTTTATTGTCTACTAGTAGTTTAGTGGTGGCCTTGTATGAGTTCTCGCTTTTGGTATTAATTTTTGCCATATCGCCTTTCATCATTTTAATAGTGAATGATTCACTAGGAATACTGTCACTCAGAAAATCATAAAATTTCTGGAAGTTCTTGATTCCTTCCACAACGATAGGAGGCGGTAGAAGTGCCTTCTTTTCCTTTGGCTTCTCCGGGACTTTTTTGTTGGGCTCGACTTGTTGTGACGGGGAAGGTGTTAAGTTCCGCTTTCTTTTCTTCCTACTCTCTTGTCGTATCCACTCAGTTTCTCTCGCGAGTTCCTCATCGTCTGTTTCGTATTGAACTTCAGAGGGGACTTCTTTACTGACTCCTGGTTTGATGCAGGCTTCTTTTTTGTGGCCTTCTTCAGCTTTACGCAGTTGTTGCTGGAGATTTTCTACTTTTATTTGAAGCTCATTAACTAAGCATTCCAATTTTTCACGGAGATGTTTTTCTTCGTTGTACAGCTGGTACAACACTTGTTCCGTTTCAGTCTTAATGGTGATAGTACTTTTCGGTTTGGCCATATTAATTGATCTAATTAATATAGCTTGGCCTTAACAGTTGTTAGTTGTTTTTGTAAATTTTTCGCATGCGTTGCAAAAATGATTTCTGGGTCATCGCGGCGATCGCGGTCCGCAGCCCGTCGCGACGGCGTGATTGCTGCGTAAGCACTTTACCCGAGTAAGAGCTAGAGCAACAGTACGACGCAACCGTTCTCTATAGCTGTCTAAAAATGATATCATTTAAACAAAAAAGGTGCAAGTGTATTTTGTTTTGTTTCTTTATAATTGGGTCAATCCCTCGCTAAGAATATTGGTTTATTAAAAATCCAAGTATGCAGTTGTGGTTACTACATGCACAGTGCGGATTTTGTTCACGTTGACCGCTCCAGTTTAATACCTCAATGAGGTGTTGGTAATCAGTATTCTTATGCTTGCAACGACCGTGCTCATAGCCGTTCCGCCATCAAGTTCCGATATGTATATAATAGTGTACACAATAGAAAGAAGCATTTCAGCGGAAATAGCACGCTGTGAGTTTAAGACATTGTAAAAAGCTGATAGAAGAGGAACTATACTTATGTGCAATGAAAGTCATCCTACCATTCATTGCAAATGGGGCTGAATAAATGAATTTACCCCTATAACCGCCTATTATGATCTGATAATATTGTTTTTATATAATACCTGTTTTGGTTAGATGATGATGTTGATATGTAATTAGAAAAAGCTCTAAAACCCAGTGTTCTCAGATTCAATTGTTACAGATGCCAGTGTTTCGTTTCTATGTTACAACAATGACAATGACAATCACAATTACAATCGATAACATCTGGGGGTGGTTATAACGCCTCGCATATGATACAGATAAGGCAAAATGTAAAAATAAAAAAAATAAAACTGGTACCAATCTGCAATATATTACGAAAGGATACTTTTCACATAACAATATACAAGTATTTTAGTAACAAAGACTGGCGTGACAAGCCAATAAAATAATATATAACATTTGCTACAAAATGAATGAACTAGATGCTGTTATCTACAATATGAAAAATAAAATAATAAGGCAAACCTCTGTTATGATAAATTACTAACTTCGCCTATACATAAGTGGTGCAAAATATAATTTACACAAGGGTGTCAAGTCAATTGTTTATTCAATAAACTAAATTTCATGGGAAGTAGATATCAAATATCTGTTCACATCTGCGTATATAGATATCTGAAAATAAAACAAATATAAAGCACACTAGTTTATCAAAGTTTAATGTATAATGACTTATTGTTTATTACTTCCATCTGTCGATGAACTATTTAACCATTAGTTTGTTTTTTTTTTTAGTTTTTTTTTTCGTTCATTTTGGGTTAGTTAATTATGCTGTGGAAAGATACATAGTTCATTAAATATCTATATGTATATAATACATTGTGCGTACAAGTTTTAATAAAACAATACATACATGTTTTCTTAAAGTAAGCCGTAAGGACTTAGTTTATAAATCATTCAGTACAATATTAATAAGAATTAAAACTCTTTAAAATAATACAAACAAATTTGAGCTATGAGAAAATAATATGTTTTGAATGGTCAAACTAAATACTTACTGCACAGTGAGCGTCGTTATAAAGCATATAATTATAATAAGTGTACATTAGAACTGGAAGCCGCCCATGGGCACAGACTGGTCGGCGTTGAACTGATACTGATCCGTGGTGGAGGAAACCGCTGGCGCTAATCTGCCATCCTCTTCCTCAGATCCAAAGTAGTTTTCGATTATTTCAAATGATTTCTGATATATGTCTAAATTTTCGTGTGCTTGCAGGAACTCGATTTTGTCCAAGCCTAAAACATTAGGAATGTACATATTATACAACAAGTAATATATTAACAACAACAGCTTTATAATTAAAAGTTTCTACAGCTATTTAAAAGAACAATAAAACATGACTAATAAAGAACTTTTAATGTTATTATACAATTGGGTATTTGACTGTTGTGGCAATAAAATATAAAATGTGTTAGATACATTGACACAAATATATGGACAGGGCGAAGAGCACGTAGTGTTCTGAAATATGTAGTGCAGAGTTCCAGCGCATCTCTAGTGGAGCGTTACGATTTTGAAAACGTTTGTTTGTAGTTTGACAGAGATATTAGTAAAAATAAACAAGAAAGATAATTCTTATCAAAGTAAAAACAAAATCTATTACATTATGTTAGTCAATTATTTATTAAAGTATTCTTATTTCTACGTTGTTATGAAAAACATCTAAAAGATGTCGCGATAGTCGCGGCTATCTTATTGATGAGCGTTACTGAAATTCATCGTCGCTCGCAACAATTTTGCAAATGCTTGCTTCTATTATAACAGAAAGTTTAGTAAAAAAAGATAATAATTCTTGTCACCAATAATATACTAGATTTTGTCTTATATTAATTTAATAAATATTTTGCATTTCTATTTCAATATTGTTATGAAAGATATTTTATTTTTCTAAACGAAGTTCGCCATTTTTCATCTGTTGATTACAAGTAATAAAACGCGAGCGGCTACCATTGAGCATCGTGTGACGGGCACAACTTACAATTCTTCATTCATTTTTACTACTGAGAACGTTTTTGATTTAAATACGGACGTTACTGCTCAACGTGACCTACCGTTTTGTGTGCCATAATGTTTAATAATAAAGAAAAACATGTTTATTCGTTCAAAAAAAAACATACTAGCAAAAAGTTGGATTACAATGAGCTTCACAAGGGAGTAATTAGAAAAAATATATAAATTACCAAAACATTCTTCGATGAGTACTGCATAGGGGTTGTCTCGTTGATCCGATTGCAATCCAGATTTTAATATATTGTCTAATCCATTGAGAGCAACTTGCACTGTCTTCGCGTCAGTAAGCGTCAATAAGTCACATAAAGGTGGTATGCAGCCTTGTTCAACTAGATACCTACAAATAATCATGTATAATATTTCGGAAACATCAAATTGTAAGCAACCATAAGAAAAACAAATTACCTAATTTGTTCATGAGTTCCACCACTCGTAGCGTTCGTAATAGCCCAAGCCGCTTCTTTCCTCGTTTTAAATTCAGCTTGCCTCAAAATTTCAATAATAGCCGGAAATATGTTTGCATCTATTACTGCCTGAAAGAATCAAGAAACAAATATTATTACAGTCCTGCTATAGACGTACCTTGTATAAATTCTGAATTATTTTATTTTATTTATTTACTAGCTTCTGCCCGCAAACTTCGTCTACGTGATTAAATTTATCTGAAATTTCCCATCCCGTCCCGTTATATCCTGCCCTGTTCCGTCTCATTCTCATTCAAGGCATGTAATCCAGTCCCATCCGATATCTTTGAGTATAAAAAAGTAAAAAATAGATCGGAATTCTTTCCACATTCCACGGGAAGACCACATTAGCCTAAGTGTTAATCCAGAGTCTCAGTTACCTCAATACCACACATTTCATCGAAATCCGTAAAGTCGTTTCTGGGTTTATCGTATACGACCGCACAGACAAACAAACAAAAAATCCTTAAAATCATTATTTTGTGTTCTATTACGTTAATATAGTCCCCCCATTTCAGTTTTTCACATTTATCTTCCATGCACACATTGTTACAAATTTATTATATGTATAGATAGAAGAAGATGAAGGTATGCTAATAGTTGTTACAATAATACAATGATATGACATTTTATAATACACATACAAGTTTTGTGCGTGTTACACAACCACTTATAAGCTAACACAACATGAATCTGTAAACAATAAAATATATTTTGAAATATAAGGCAATAAAAGCTCTTATTATATCCCTTAATCGTACGGTTTTAGTTTTCCTGTCTTGTGACCAATTGTAAATACTGATTACGTCAAACCCTAATAGTAGCTGTAAGTTACTATTTATTGGAACGGTATACATTACACGTAAGCGATACGATCGCTCATGGACAGTAGCAAAACCAAACAACAATGTAAATTACAAAGCAATGCTTAGCATTCCACTGTGTTCGCCATCCTGAGACTTAACATTTTAGGTATCATTATGTCCAGTAGTTACTCTGGCTACAATTCCCTTCAAACCGGCACACAAGAGTGCATTTGCACTGGTGTTTGGCGAGAGTCATCGGCAGTAGCAGTACCTGTATTTGTTGCGCGTTCCCCGCCGTGATGTTGGAGAGCGTCCAGCAGGCCTCCTTGCGCAGCACCTCCGTGCTGGAGCGCAGCAGCGCGCGCAGGTTGTGCAGCGGCGCGCAGTTGAGCACGGCCTGCGTCTGCGCGTCGTTGCCCGTCACGATGTTGCCCACCGCGCGCAGCGCCGCCGACACCACGGTCGACTTGTTGTGCCTGCCCACCACGGTACAAGCGGCTCAAAACTCTACAGCCAACACCACTATCGGCCAAACGGAACGAGACAAAGAAGTGACAGTTTTGACAAACGCAGGCGGCAATCGAGTCCAAATGCACTTAAAAGTTAGAACGATATGCATATGAAGGTATGAAAAAGTCATATCATAAAGATTATTTTAGCAGGTTTAACATGGTAAAACCAATTAAATAGTACGCGACAGGTCGAGATGGCTCTTCTACAAATAAAACACTAAATATTTTTTATAACAATATAAATTGTGTTATGGATATTACCGTTAAGTATAGGAGCCAACGAAAGGGTACTATCAGCGACGCCTTTCCCAAATCTTTCTCGCCTTGATTACCACCAGCGTTTGGACGCATTATAAATCAAAAACTTTTTAAATACAATGTCTTACATTAACAATTCAACTAATCTTCTGCATACTCCTGCATCAATGACAGCTTGAATCTTTTCGTTTGGTCCGTCGGATAAATAAGAGAGAGCCCAACAAGCGTCGCTCAGCACGTCCGCATCGGTGTGATGTAAAAGCCTTGCTAAAACTGGAATACCTGTCAATAAATAAACGCACAATTATTTTTTTACTAACATATTTTGGTGAACGTGACATGTTGTGTAAATTGAATGGTACCTAGTAAAAAACTTGCCTGGTGCAACAGATTCAAAGTTCGTTGGCGGGTTTTTACCCCTACACAGATTTGACAAAGTCCAAACGGCATTCTTCGTCATTGACAACCTTGTATATTTGTTTAATATCCTAAAAAAAATATCCCCATTAATATTATAAGTATAACACGAAGCATTTTTAAAAATCATGACGAAACGCTTCAAACTTTTAATGGACTATCGAAATTACCGTATGAAGAAATATACAAACTCTAGCAATGGTGGTAATATGCCTGCTGCAAGAACAGTGTCGCGGCATCGCGGTGAGTCTCCCGCGATGTTGCCGAGCGCCCACACGGCCTGCTCGCGCACGTTGTCGCCCACGCCGCCCGCCACCAGCCCCACCAGCACGCCCACGGCGCCGCACTCCACCACCACGCGCGTCTGTTCCGACGACCCGGACGCTATGTTAGTTAGAGCCCAAGCCGCTTCAAACTGCAATCAAACGAACATTCATATTAGGGTATATAAAGATCTAAAAACATTGTGTATGTACTACCACCCAAAAATTTGGATTCCTTTTTAACTCTTAATGTAACAATGAGTTGTTACTTTTCTGTTGCTCCTAATGGAGGTGGTAGTGACGCTAAGTGGTTCTTAGGCAGCTAAGAATATTCTAGCTAAGAAGATTCTATATATAATCTTAATATTTACACATTTAAAGATTCAAAAGATCTTGTGAACTGTGAACGATTATAATATCATGAAGTAAGGGTATTTTAATTTCCACTTAGTGAAAGCACAAATCCTTGAAAAATGAAATAATATGCGCAACAAAAGAATAATTAAAATATAAATAAATTGCTTTGCTTAATTCTATTATACCAAAAATATAGTATGCAAGTTTACATGGCATCGCATTCTACTATACCAATCACAGTGAAAATAAGTTATGCATTTCCGACTTTTATTTATTTATTTTTCAAGTTGCGTTGCGCGATTAAAACTAATAAGGGATTTTAGTGATTCCCACACTAGGTCACTATAAAACTTTAATTGAATTTTTGGATAGTCTAGAATCTAGGTACCATTTGTTTCCAATTTAATGTAAAACTTACCTGAAGAGCTGGATTAGAATGATTAGTTAGAAATTCTACAACTTTAGGAACTATTCCAGTTCGTATAACTTCTTCAATTGGTGGATTTGGTTCTTGACTAAGAAGTTTGCGAAACTTTTGAGTAGCTGCAACTTGTTCCTCTGGATTGTCACTATAAAGTGCTGCTACCATTTCTGGTGTGATGTCATCTGAAGGAGAAATGTTGAAATCCTCCTAAAAATGAGCATAAAACTACTTTAAAATAGGACTCTTTTTAACTCGATTTCCAACATAATTTTAAACCTGGGCTAATAGTATCTCGCAACAAACTAAAATATCATTATTATATTGTGTAATAATATATAATAATAGGGCAATATGGTGAGATATACTCATAATATAATTCCAACTTGTTATTGAGTAAAATAACATATTACAAAGGCTTCATAATAAATATGCAAAGCTTAAACATTATGGTTTACTTATAATAATAATATATTAACTCATAATAATATTGTGTCCACTTCCGAACATGAGCCTCTATTACATTTAAAGTTTGATTGAGATAGTTTAGACCATATGGCTTATTGTGGGTTGGTGTATACCCCAGATACCATAAAAATTCAAACACCCATACAACATGCATTTAATATGATCAAGGGGAAAATTTATAAATGGAAAGGAAAAACAAATCAAATTATAGCTTTCCAACTGTCCAGACTGCCTGGTATTCCAAGTGCGCGGAGTGCAGGGGAAGTTTCGCTCGCTCCTTAAATATTTTGTTTCCATAGGCAAATAATAGACGATCAAACTTGGTGCGGATGTAACACTGTACAGTGCGGTGCACTGTGTGCAACAGACGAGAGGACAATTTGAAATTACTTATCGCATGGTTTGGATCAAACCAGCCGCACATAAATATAATAATAATAATGTGCGACGGACTGCCCTCCACACCATCAAGTATGGTCCTGAGCGCACCAAGTTCGCTTTTCGTTCCTTATCCTGGGGGTTACACTATGATCCGAAACGAACTTCCAATGTTTGTACGTCGCACGTAAAACTGTACGAATGTGCCTAGAAACTCTACGAAATTTTCGAATCCTCTATCGTACGTCCTAACTACAGACTAAATTCGGGGTGAATGATAAGTATCATAGAGAATCCCCTGCCTGTCGTAAGAGGCGACCTAAAGGGGTCATCAGAGTCTCTGGGAACCTTGCGGGGGCGGTGCGCCCTGACTTGTAGCGGCTCTGAGGCGAACGACAGAGCCTCGTCTATGTCATGGACGCCCATAAGACCTAAAAGGGCGTCCAAAATAGGCGAAAGTTGGGATCATCCGGGCCCCACATCAAAGAAGGACCAGCAATGGTTATGCGCGGGGCGGTTACGCGGACGTAAATCGGGGTGCCTTTCACCCTGGGATGTCCGGTGCCGCCCATAATGCGTGTGACGGTTTTCAAGAGGTTTTTAGTCAGTATGCTGGCGTAGGCTTGGTTGGCCACAAATCTGCATTGTGCCGGGCTGGAAGGCCAGTGACACTGACGCACCCCTTTCCACCTTCCCCGGGGTAAGGAAAGAGGAGCTTAATAGCTTTTCCACTTGAACAAAAAAAAAAGTATCATAGAGAATACTGTTAATTTTTAAAAGTGGAAGAGTTCTACGAGTAACTTACTGCAGACGTCGAACGTCCGAACATTCGAATTCCGTTTCGGTTCATAGAGTAACACCCATGTTCTGCCGTCTGTTACGGGCTTTAAAGTCAACGTGGTGGAAAAAGAAATATCACTATATCTGTCCTACGCGTAGGCAGAAAATACTATAGACCAATTTATATCTTTTGTCGCATTCACATAAGAAGAAGAACAACTGTCGATGACGTGCTAAGAAACGAGACAAACTAAAACTATTTTTAGTTCCATGGCGCGTGCCGGTATGTTTATATTATATATATTTTTTTTAACTTTTTTGTCAGAAAGAAGGATATGATATGGTTTGTTCCGCAAAAAAAATGGTGAAGACCTGAAGAATATCTTCGGACCGGAAGAGCAAAACTCCTCAACATTCAATAGTACAGCAATAATTCTTCTTGCATTACATTCAGTATAAGTTTATTACCATAGAGGGGATTGAAGAAGGGATAGGGTGTGTGGGTGACGAAGGATTAGCACACATTGGTGTATTCAATCTCTCCAGCAGCTTTGAGCCGATTTTAAAAATTGAAATGTCATGAAACCGCTGAAGCTATTTAAAGGAAATTTTTTATTTCAGCTACTTAATACAAATGAAAACTAATGGCGTGCTATAATTTTGGAAAAACACCATTATGGGGTAAAATAAGGCATGCAATGTTGTACGAAAAATCAAAACCGGTAAAGCTATCGATCTCAAAAATTAATAAAAATTAATGAGTCATCATTACCACTAATGAAAAATAATGTCATGCATAGTTTTCTTTATTAGCCCTGAAGGAATGAAAAGGGGTTTATTTTGAACGAAGTTTCTTGCCACTGTTTAAGGTAGAAATTAATCAGTACAAATCACCAAGACGGAAAATACATTACACTTATTGTATTGTTTACATTCGAGAAATAAGTTTTTTTTTTTTTAGTTTCCTTTACTACAAAAGTTCAATTTCGTAGTCCGAATTAATATTGCTGACCTTCATTTTAATCCTTTTAGTTATTGATCTGATTGTTGACAAAATCGATATTTGAGGCACCCTTTGTGCTGATTATCTAAATTCATAGTCGAAATTGAATAGATACTTGACTGCCATCTTGAAAGTTTTTATTAATATATTTGTTCTTGAAATGCTACATAATATCATAGATACAGTATGCTTTGTTTTGGATAAGAGGCCTCAGTGGGTGAAATAAAGGATCCTAATTAATATTATCGGGAAAGTTTGTATGTGCACTGGACTGATTTCGGTGAAATTTGGTATAGGGGCGGTGGACACCTTGGATTAACATATTGATTGCTTTTTATTCCGAAAAAATTTAGTGTTCTCATGGAATGACTGAGGCATTCAGATATACATATTTGCTACTCTTCAAAATCAAATGGATGGCGCGGGAGAAGAGAGGACAGGATTGCATGCTTTTCTTCATGGACAGAATGAGACAGGATCGAAAAATATATAACGACACGGGATGGGAATAGCAATATAGTTGACAGTGGTCACAATGAGTTTAAATATACTTTAAACATTTAGTACTCAAAATAATATGTTTTTGGTATGGACTGGAATCAAAAATTATCTGCACCCAGGCAAAGCCGGGCTGGGCTGCTAGGTATGTTTATATTTTGTATTACTGATTATTTTTTATTTAGATGAATAGTGAGATGAGCATGCCTTTTGCTTGATATTAATGTATACAACTGCACATGATCAGTAGCAAAACCAAACAAAACCATGAATTACAAGGCAATGCTTGGCATTCCGCTGCGCTCACCATCATAAGACATAAGATGTTAAGTCTCATAATGTCCAGTAGTTACTCTGGCTACAACAACTTACAAACTGGAAAACAAGAGTGCATTTTCACTGCCGTTTGACTGTAGAAATAGATATTGCTGTGATACCGACTCAGGCTGGCTCTCACATATGAGAGACCTACCACCATATAATACACTATTTTATATAACTACATATCTGTAATTACTGCTTTTAAGCTATATTCTGCCAATTCAAAGCTTTTGTGACTTTAACATCTAATAGCTAACTAATTAACAAATAAGATATATTTTGTTAAGTGTCCCTTTGGGGATTAGTATAAAAAACCACCCCCAAACCTCTGGTTTTTAGTTTCTATATTTGCAAAAATTCTACAAAAAATATATTATAATTTGTTTATCAATAGTTGTGTACAGTTTCAATTTCATGAAGATAGCTTCAATAGGTACTGAGAAAAGAAATATGCTCAAGGTTTTTACCCTTACAATTCCCTTACTATAAGGGTTAGGGATGTGATATTAAGTGAATGGTTATTTCAGATGAAAAACAATAAAAACAATGCAAGAACTCTTCATCAGACACAAGTGCAGTTTTCATATGCTTAACTGACTAGATCCTTTGTAATAGAAGAAAATAATTGATCTTATTTTCCTTACTTCAGTAATTATATTGATGTTATTACGAAGGTCAAATGACTTTATAATATTGCGGAAAAATTATAACAACATTTGGTATTGTTTAAATGTATAAATATAGCCAAATAGTTTACTAAACCTGTAGTGCAATATCTGGAACATTAGGTGCTGGAAGATTGACATTCCTCCTCTTAAAAAGTTGTTGTTCGCGTTTTTGCTTCCTAAGTTGTACTCCTTCTTCCTCGCGCCGGCGACGAAGTTCATCCGCGCTCAGTCCCGCATTTTTATAACGATGTTTATAGCCACCAGACATCTTAAAATAATTATTAACGTATTAGAAATCTGAAACATAATTGGGATAACGTGAATGATAAAGCTTAAGGCAAATCATTGCGAATATTCATGACGGAAGAGACATTTTCTGAAAAGTAAATCCCACTTACCATCATTTGTTTTCCAATGTCGTATGATTCCAAGGATTCATCAACTTATTGACGTTATTATAAAAAATACATATCAAAAGGCGTAAGGTTCAGAATACTTAGGATTTTGAAGATTTTTAGGCGTTTAACACATTAGAAGATCTTAAGTTCGTATAAAACAACAAAAAGGGAGGTGAGAAGGCAACAATAAACAGACGAGCTCCACATCACACAAAACACATTTCTAAGTATTACGATACATTAATATGATATTACTTACTGTGTTGGAAACAGGAGTGTGAAAAATAAAGAAAAAATATTAATTTTGCCAATCAATCCACCATCGATCATAGGAATAATATGTCAAATTTAATCCGCAGACAGATAGACGAACGTCATACCACAGATTAAAATCAATTTAACACCACAACCAAGCAGTAATTAACACAGACAATAGAAATAACGCACAGACTGAATTTAGAGATAAGCCGAAAACCATAGACTAGCAGACGCGGGTGACAAAAGTGTTCGAAAGCGGATGATCGGTGCACACTATCAGCTGTAAGGTTCATAGCGCACTGTCGACCGGTCGCCCGGCGACTGTATTGCCGGGCTAACAAAATATAGGCAACCAGGGTCGGGAGACCAAGCGGAGCGTAGTGTTTCTTGTACATTCGTGCGGAAAAGTCTTCGAAAAAGCTGCAATAGTAGCGTTACTAATTAATATAAAGAGAACAACAGAAAAGAAACGTAAAATAGTATTAGGAACATCTATGTTGCAAAGAACTGAGATTAAAAGAAAAGTTTAAAATATTTTATAAAACGTTAGAAACTACTTTGGTAATTGTTTTTTCTTACGCAAGAATGTCTGCGTCCCTTTGATGGACTATTGTGTATTATAAAAATATAATACATATCTGCACTAATTTTCGGAATTATATTTCCGATTTAAAATCAATATGGAAACAATAACTCATTTTTGTGCTCGACGTCCAGTCGCCTCGAAACTCGCTCTCAGTGAGAAAGCTTCCATTTGAACCCGTGCTTTTAATGATTGCCGGTGACTAGCAGTCGCTCTGTGTACCACACTGCGCGGCGAGTCGCCAAGTCGCTCGGGCGACCGGTGACTCAGTGCGTTCACTCCTATACAATCTATAAGAAGTCACAGTCGCCAGCGACTCGGTCGCACAAAGCGCAATAGGTCTAAGCCGCGGGCATGATCTTAAATGGTCTAATATCCGGCACATACAGCGCGTCTGCCATAAGTTGAGTGTTGTAAAATTAGAAACTACAAATAAATGTAAAAAATATCTGTGTAACGCATTATTTGTTATATTCTTTCGTAATTTATTAACATTAATACAAGGAATTTATTAATAGTAATAAAATGTTCATTGTAATAACATATGGAGAGAAAAAAGTAATATCATAATTTCCCACAACAGCTCTTTATTGGGAAACATATGATCGTACACAGATGAAGCCGCAAACAAATTATAAGATGCGGTTGATAGATGAGGCTGAAGAGCGATAGAACATTCAAGGTCACCCGGGGGTGAACTTGAATTTTCTATCGCTCTTCAGCCGCGTTCGTCAGCCGCACTTTAAAATTGTTTTTGCTTAATACAAAATTAAGTCCTTAAGTCTGGCTAGAAGTCTTTTAAGCCAAACTATAAAATTTCTTTAATTTTTCACATTGAGTTTAAGTATAAAACATCTAGTACTTGAATTAGTATGTTGTTGATATGGACTGGACTCAAAAACTATCTGCACCTGGGCGAAGCCGGGCCGGGCTGCTAGTAATACAATAATATTATGGGGCAACCTGAACTTTAAAATCACTCATCTAATACAACCATAGATAGTATAAAACATAGATCGGCAATGGAACCTTTTGAGTGTAACCAAAACGAGGTTGTGATAGTGTGCGTGAAGTTTGGATGTGTGCTTGCCAGATCACGCTGCGCCATGCACTGTCGATTTTATCATATCGATATCGATATAGCTGGCTGTCTCAAGCTAGCTATTTTTTGTTAGATGTGAGCGATATTTTATCATACAGGGTGTGCAAATAAACGACGCACTTGCTAGTATACATTTTAGCAAATAGTGATTGCGTCTAGATTAAAATGCATTTTCATATCGTAGTTTGATAATAACAAAGATGCCGAGAAATTAACAATTACCAACACACGTGCTTCCCCTTAACGTATTACGCCAAATAGATACCTATGCACCTCTGAAATAATTGTTAAGGCGAAGTCTATGAAAGTTTTGTTGTTGTTCAAAATTATTTTCACTGTTTATTTCGTTAACTATTTAATAAACGTATATGTTAAAATCTTGTGCTTTACCCATCCCAACCGGTTTTATTCGAAAAGGTGGTGGTAATTCTTACAACTTTATAAGGTCATAACTCCAAAACGGATAGGTATTTTCCAAATGTTAAGTCTTTATTATCATATTAATACAATGCCCTTGTATCCAACTAAGCAAGAGCGCCATTTTCCTGCGCTCCCTGTATTGGGTATATAAAAATCTACAAATTATAAATAAATAATGATGTTTTTCGGAGTTTTCGATGTCACATTTTAAGGCTATGATGATGAAATGGTGCATAGAAGTATCGATTTTTTCTTTTAATGTCTAATATACTATTGTTTTATTATATTTACAGACCCCGTGGCACAGTTAGTTGAAATAGTAAATCACGCACCCAATTTATTATAAATATTTAGAAAATATCAATAGTGCTCAATTAAAGTGAAGTAATAACTGATATTGTAGAATTAATATTATAATTCAAGACTATAAAATTTTAGCAAAATATGAATTGTCATCGACTATATTTATCGACAACATATTATTGATCGAAACTGTGAATCAATCCCCAGCAAATGTTGGTCGAAATGAATACAAATTCACGTATTTGATATTATTTTTATAGGCAGTGAATTCTTTCAGTGCATTTATATAATTAATTACAATATTCTTTTGCACCGATGTGCATACTGGGGTGTATGCTTGGAATTTGTATGAAGAGTATACATTATAATCTATGGTTCGAAGCTAACTTTTTAATTTGTATGTTGTTATTCATTCCTTTTCCTGTTTCCCGCCAATTACAAGATTATTTGCAAGACCGTATTTTATTCAAATATAATTAATAAATAAGGACGCAAGCAAATTATATCACACATGCAAGGTCTGTCTTTTAATTCTATAATATTGCCACTACTTATTGCCACACAACAGCATTGGAAAAAAGTGACTCTTCCCTGTGAAAACTGCAATTATTCAAGTTTTCACACTTAGATGAAACACATCCAAGCACTGCACATCCCACCAAAATGTATTACGTTAAATAAAAATAACTAAGTGCTGAAATATATGGGTTGAGTCATTCTATCTCTTTCACATTGACGATCTATGTTTTATAGTACATCCTACCAACCTACAAGAAAGAAAGAAAATCGATTTATTGCCACAACAGCATACGACGTACATATTTTATAGGTGTTAACAAAATATCTTAAAACAAGATTTTGTAAATATTAAAAAAATAATGATAACAAACATGGTTGTCGCACCATAGCTGTGACATGTGGGTGTCCGCTCAACTTTATGTTGTACTGCGGCGTGAATCACAGTACAACGTTGGTTTTCAGTGGTCACCCAGAGAGACATACGGACGTCAACTACTTGGCAGAAAATATATTGTATACTTACGTATTATTGTGTATTAATACTAATTTTATCATTTACTATATTAGCCAATTCTAATAATTTTCTGTTTTCCCCAAAACTATGGTTACCCTATTAGAGCGGGACACAAGCCTCCACTCACCATCTCTCCCTCGGCTCGTTTTTTCGATCAGAGTGCGCAGTCTGTTAACTGTTTGTATATGCTATACTGCACAGATTACATATGTTGTACTCCTACTCGTGACATTTCTCATAATTTTAAAATTAACTTTCGCAAGGTCGTCAATAACATAATTCTTCATTGAATGAATTGCAACAGTCGGGTATTTTGTTACGAAGTTTAATAGAAGAATCATGAATAAAGTTTCTATCTTGGGAAGATGTCGTTTATTATCGAGAAGAATGACTACAGGGCCAGCTGGCGGCCCTAATCCTGGGACAGGATCACCATCGGAAAGCTTAACTAAGAGATTTAGACCTACGGAGTTTCAGAAAACAATTTTAGTTTGGACGAAAAAATACAAGAATAAGGACGAGATACCGCCATTTGTATCGTACGTACGTTAACGTTGTTACATGACTATTTTTGCGCGGCTCCGATATGTTATCGCAGACAGGAAAAAAATATTAATATCCATTAATCTTAGGGTCTAACTGGAGAACACTTAAGCACTTTTATCTACTGTTATGGTACATTGAAGCTTCAAGCCTCAGTGAAATTTAGTTATGTCTGATGTAATCCACCTTAATATTATGAAACCATCTTTCAAGTTTGTAATTATTGCCTTTCATTTTACAAAATGTTGACATTGATTACATTACAGCGCTGACATAATTGAGAGGTCCCGTAGTGAAGCCCGAATCAAAATATCAAATGTGCTCATGCTTCTTACTGCCCTAGCTAGTCTAGGAGCAATCCTTGCTGGGAAATCAGCAGCAAAGAGAGGGGAATCCGTGCACCAAATGAATCTTGACTGGCACAAGAAGTATGAAGAAGAACAGAGAGCAAAGGAAACTGCAAAGTGAATTAGGAATCCTCTCAATACTTGATACTACCACATTAAATTGTATATTAAACATGTTACAATTTTTTTTAAATAATTTAGTTTGTAGTGTATGGTTTATAACTAAGAATATTTTAAAATAGATTGTGGCAATAACTAATATTTTTTTATTTATCATATAAATGTTATAGAAATAAAAATAACACTCCCAAATAAATTGTAAATGAGATACTAAAAGCTATATTTATTATGTACATCATAATTCGGAAACAAAAACAGTGTCTTTCTTCAGTCTTCATAAGGTTTCTGGTTTAAAATAACTTCTACATTTTTCAGTAAACAGCTTTGTGGTTTTTTCCCTGATAACTTCTTCCACACTAAGCTCAGTTTGCAAAAGTCTCAACTGAAAGAAAACAATTTATAGATGTTAAAGAAAATGTACTGATTGATATTACAATAAAATGTTTTTGTTTAATTAAAGTTCTGATAGCTTGGTCTTTTATTTATTTTATTAGTGTTTTTTAAAGCAACTAAAATTATCAACTTGTTTTATATGTTTCTTTCAATAATTGCCAATAACACATTTTGGTTATGTTTGTTTGTAATATTAATACATTGAAAATGGATTCTAACAGACTTATCTGCTAGTTAAATAACATGGCTGTTATTTCCATATCTCACATATAACATTGTATATGCCATACTGGTGGGCAGATTTGGCTCCACAAATTTGTTAACACATTGATTGCAGCTATTATATGCAAGGCATTTTCTATCCTTATTTATTAAGCGTGAGCCACAGTGAAAAAGTAGTCACTTTACATACCTGAATATAAATTATAAACAAATTATTAGATGATGAAAAAATAAATTGTAATTTTTCCGAAAACACTTCTACAGAAATACTGACCTTCTTTTGTTCAGCTTTTAAGTTCTTTAAAACATCGAAGTCATTTGGTTTTTCTTCTTTAGCAGTCTTTAACATTTTAACTGTTTCTGCTGTGGCTAAAATGCAATTTTTAATCACATTTTCTCTTTCAGTATGGCCCTTTTGAATTTGGGAATGCAAATCTTGGCAAGCAATAGTGGCATCAACTTTATTTTTGAATGATTCGGTAGGTATTGACGTATTGAGCGTGTAAACTATTTTATCATCTAGTATGCGCATTTTTTTCAGAATATCCTGAGGAAAATATTTGGATTAGTTGAATCTTTGTAAGCACCAAAAAATCAATATTGTTATTCATTATTGGCATTCATGATTTACCTGAAATTCTAAAAAATCCGGGCAAATCATCATACTCTGTAATATTGCAGAACTTTTTTAAAGTTTAAGCCAAAATTAAATTTGTCGGTATCTGTAACCAAGTTGAAATGCTATTTGTAGGTTAGGATTTATTTTTAAACAATTTGTTCCAAAAATACACCAAGGAATACACATAGTGTCTTGTAAGTTATTATGATTTGGTAATTTATAGAATAAAGTACTAAAGTAAAATTTGTGATAAAGTTAACATAAAGTAACTGTATCTTTTATGAAAATATTGACCCATGGACGATGTTAGGTCATGAAAATTTTCCGGATATATTTGCGATATTTTTCCATTTAGAATTTCGAACGAAACGAAACATTCTGAAAATTAGGGGAAAATAGAAATTAAGTAGTCGTCATAATTTAACGTATTTTATTATCCAATTTATAATTTTTTTATTTAAAAATATGATGACTCTTTCTTCCAAATGACAGCCGTTACATATAATCTCTACCTTTGATTTGGACTGTACAGTATTACAAATAAATGTATGTTTACTTTATTAGCAAGTTTAACAATAATGTAAAAGAATAAAGTTGATTTTACGATTAAAAACCTCAATTTAAGCTAAATAATTGGATTTTTCCATTCTGAATTTTTTTCGGTAAATCATGAAAAAAATCCGAAAATAGAATTTTATCGGTAAATTACACAACACTACCCACGGGCCAGCTCCATTCAAATAATTAAAAGGAATATGGCAACATCTGCATATTTATGGCAACCCTAAAATTGTGTTTTTCTCTTTTCGTTTCGTCAAGTCAAAATGAAGTACGTTTTCGAAGTTTTCATAAATATATATTTGTTTTTATCTGATTAATCAAATATTATTTATTTTTGAAACTAAAGAAAATCATTAGTGCTGTGTTTTTATTCTCATGTGTGTGGTTGATTTTCAGGATCGGTCTTTGCGCCTACAGTGGGTACAAGATCTACCCTGGCCATGGAAAGACCATGGTTAAGGTGGACGGCAAGGTAAAATATATATTAATTTATTAAATGCTTTCCAATATTTTATTCTTTATAAGTTTTTTCTCCTTGTGGCCCTAGAAAATTGGACATTGAAAATACTGTTATGAAAACAATGTGTAAACTTGGAAATCGATATCTATTGTTTTAAATTAATTTTACAATTAATATGATATCATTGTCCATTGTGCTTTTCAGACTTTCACATTCTTGAATTCAAAATGTGAAGCCGCTCATCTTATGAGGAGGAATCCTCGTAAAGTGACATGGACCGTCTTGTACAGGTTAGTAGGTGTTTTATGAATATTCTCAGCATCTTGCGTGATCTAGATTTCTAGAAAAGAAGTGTTATTGCTCCATTCCAAATCGTGTTCGTAATTCGACAATCTGAAATGTTTGTATATTTTTGAGGTTATTCTATGCATAACGTAAATTATCCAATGTATGTCTTATTATTTTCTTTAATAATGTCGTTAGAATAATCAATTAATTATGACTATATGGCTTAACCACTCTCTGTCATACCCTCGATTGTAGAGTAGGCCTGCGCCCTGCAGTGGGATGTATATGGGCTGATACAATACAATACAATACAATGGAGCAGTCCAAGCTATATTGCATATTTATCAAATAGTTTTCGAAATACTTCCAATATTCTATCCAATATAATGTTTTTACATAATAGTAATAATTCAGCTTTTTGTGTCCCATTGCAAAAGGCAGGCCTCTTCTCTTTCCTTCCAAATTTTACAGTCTTTAGCCATATAATAATATTTATATGTATTTAATGTATAATATTTTTAATATTTCAGACGCAAGTTTAAGAAAGGCCAAGAAGAAGAACAGGCCAAAAAACGTACAAGGAGGACCCAAAAATACCAGCGTGCTATTGTTGGTGCCTCGCTCAGTGATATCATGGCCAAGCGTAATATGAAGCCTGAAGTGCGCAAAGCTCAGAGAGAACAGGCAATTAAGTAAGATTTTAATTAATATAAATAATGTGATGATGAAGATATAAAAGTGAAAGAATACATTGGTTACAGCCCATACACAGGTTGCTACGGAAATCCTTGAGAGACATATCTCTTCAGCAGTGAACTGAAAAACAGTATAGTTATGGTGTATACAGAATTAGTAGTAATGGAGAATTTCTAGCATTGTTTAATGTCTTTTTGCAACTTTAAATATTACATACAAGACGAAAATTATTATGATCAGTTTTACTAGTGAAGTCACTGTTGTATCATTTTGTAATAGTCGTCATATTAGTAGTATACAAGATGGATTGAGAAATAAATAATTTACATGGTGACAGATAATTTGTAATACATCATCTGTGAGCAAATGCTTTAACAACTTTTTAAGATATAAAAAATCAGATTCTGGTAAAAAAAATTGAGATTAAGAAATTGCTTATTGATTTTACAGAGACATGTAAGAATATGTGGCATAAATAAGTGGAAATGTTATAACACCAAATTTTGGCTTGTGTATCGACTTACAATAAAGAATTTATGTTGCAATTATTTCCAGATATGTTAAATTTCTAAATAATTAACATTTTGTCATTTCTTTGGCATCTGTAACAAATTATTAAATAAAAATTAATTATATTTATAGAGCTGCAAAAGAACAAAAGAAATCCACTAAGGCGGCCAAGAAAGCAGCAACTCCTGCACCTAAGGCAAAGGCACAACCTAAGACCAAGGCAGCCAAAGTCAGTCAGAAATCTGCGCCAAGAGTAGGAGGAAAGCGATAAGAACTTTAAATAAACAACTGACATCAAATTATTTTTTATTTTCTTGTATATATTTTCCCACTATTACTCATTGTCACTCTTGTTTTACAGCTGCATATTGCAATATGCTAGTATTATCATTCTGACATGACAACCTGTGTGATGCATTTGGTCCTCACACAAACAAATGCTTGTTTGATCCACAGGGATTTTTTTCGCCTCTGGGTGTCTGTAAGACTGAAAAGTCTCGTAGTCTGATACCCACGATACAAGACTCGACCTTAGTGTGGGCCTGTGGGGTCAGACTATGTATGTGACTGCTAGGTGTACTTATTATAATAAACAGGTGAATACTCAATTGGGATACAAACTTGTAATAAAACTTAATTTACTACATGTCTAAATCTACAGTAGTTTTATCTGTCATGATAAAGGATTGAAGAGGGGAATTACTATCTAGAACTGCCTATTGAGTTGGACCTATAGAAACGTTATAAAAATAATAAATTTAAACGAATATAATGGCGACAAAAAAGTTCTCATGGGGAAACCACGCACTGCCTAAGACAGCATCGGTAATCTATCGGCTTCATGAAGGCTACTAGAAAATGCTTGTTGTGGGTGCTTCCAAATTCCAACAGAACCCTATGGAAATCTTAAAGCGAGGTTTTTATCGGCAGTGGACTACATTGTGGTAGTCAATGAGTTTGGTAGTTCAGAAAATATCTTTCGTAGTCACATCACAACGCACAAGAAAACATGGTAGTATTCAGTCATTACACCGACGCCGTATTCTCCACTGGGTTGTCGCCGTTGTTGGTCTTTGTGGGAAATCTTTCCCTCGAAACCAGGAATGTTATGAAGATCCGTGGATCATAAACGAACAATGTAACTCATAAAAAAATATCCGAAACTGTCACATAACCTAATAAATCCATATTCGCAACAAACACACCACGCCTTTTGTGTGTTCCGTTCCACAATGTGATAGGGGGCGAGCCCATGGCTATATCCGGCACTAATTCCTGACTCCGGGCTGATAATGAAAAGAAAAATTTAATATTACTTTGCCGGCTCCGGGATTCGAACCGGAGACGTCAGCTTTGTAATTGTACCGTAGTATAACTGCACCACTAAACTGGAAAAAAATACTAGAAAAAACAGACGAGTAGCAGTCGCCCAACCGCGCTCGACCCTTAGGCTGCGTGTGGGCTGCGCGCACAATGGCAGCGGGACACGATCTCTGTCGGCTCGATAAAGTATTTTGGAGCTGTTCTAGGTAGCCGGTGGCATTCCCATGCCCACTTTAAAAGCCTAAGACTGAAACTAATTAACGCAGCAAGCGCATTGTCTAGCCTGCTTCTCAACCTTGAAAGTTCCGGCATCCCTTGCCGGAGATTGTATGCAACAGTCCTGCGATCGATGGCCTTATACGGATATGCCTTTCAGTTGAGTCTCTGAGCAGAAGCTGTGCTGCTCCTTTACGTCAACCGCAACGAGTGATGGCGCAGGCGATGATCAGGATTCAGGGTATATAGTACGACCGCTCATGAGTCGGCCTGTGTTCTAGCTGATTTCTTTCCCTGGGATATGGATTCGGCAAACGAGAAAACAGGTCACCTGATGGTAAGTGACCACTGCCGCCCATGAACATCTACAACGCTTGGATCATGGATGTGTTACCAGCCCTCAATTAGCGAAATGAACGGGAAGGAAAAAGGATGGGAAGAGGAAGGGGTATTGGGCATCCGGCAATATCACTTACCAAACGCCGTTATCGCAGCTTTAAATCGATATTTAAACTACAACTTTTCTAATTTCGCAATTTTCGAACAATGCAAAAATACTAATTGGGTCTAGACCTACATAATTACTTAAATCAAGGAGATTCACTAGACACTTTCATATGAAGTAAATATGTTACATAATCATATTGTTAGTACTTTAATATCAGTAGGTGACAGTCATACAAAAAAAAAATCATTTAGCCACATATTCCAATAATTTCAACTTTTGCTGCTTATTAATGAGGTTAAAATACAAATTACTTACATCATTAATCTCTCCTTTGTGATTTCATAACTGTTGTAAATAAGTAAAACAACATATTAATTTTAACAAATATTTATTATAGCAGAAATACCATGGCTTATTGGATGCTGAACAGGCTGTTTTACATCTAATATTCTATACAATTGTTGTTTAAGGTGTTACTCACAATTTACTTTAAAACATAAATAACCAGTACCAAATTTTAAGCATTCTTGGCTAGGGTTTCAGCCTTGGCAACAACTTCTTCAATGGGTCCAACCATGTAAAATGCTACTTCAGGAAGGTGATCATACTCGCCCTGGAGAATCTTAGAAAAGCCCTTGATGGTCTCTTCAAGTGGTACCAGTTTACCCGCATGTCCAGTGAAAACCTCAGCTACCTGGAAAGGCTGAGAGAGGAACCTCTGGATTTTGCGTGCACGCGCTACAGTCAGCTTGTCTTCCTCAGATAACTCATCCATACCCAGGATAGCAATGATGTCCTGGAGAGATTTGTAATCTTGCAAAATTTTCTGAACGCCACGTGCCACATTGTAGTGCTCAGCTCCAATAATATTTGGGTCCATGATACGGGAAGTTGAATCAAGAGGGTCCACAGCTGGGTAGATGCCCAACTCAGCAATAGCACGAGACAGCACGGTGGTGGCATCCAAGTGAGCGAATGTTGTGGCAGGAGCAGGGTCAGTCAAATCATCAGCAGGTACATAAATAGCCTGCACAGAGGTGATAGATCCCTTCTTTGTTGTGGTAATTCTTTCCTGCATGGTACCCATGTCAGTGGCCAGAGTTGGCTGGTAACCTACAGCAGATGGAATACGACCCAGTAGAGCAGATACCTCTGAACCAGCTTGAGTGAAACGGAAGATGTTGTCAATGAACAGCAGCACATCCTGACCCTCCTGGTCACGGAAGTACTCGGCGACGGTCAGTCCGGTGAGGGCGACACGGGCACGCGCGCCAGGGGGCTCGTTCATCTGACCATACACCAGGGCTACTTTGGAAGTCTTGTCCTTGAGGGAGATGACACCAGACTCAATCATTTCGTGATACAAGTCATTGCCCTCGCGGGTGCGCTCACCTACTCCAGCGAACACAGAGTAACCACCGTGCGCCTTAGCGACGTTGTTGATCAGCTCCATGATGAGTACTGTCTTACCGACGCCAGCGCCGCCAAAGAGACCGATCTTACCACCCTTGGCGTAGGGAGCGAGCAAGTCCACGACCTTGATGCCTGTCACCAGAATCTCCTGCTGTACAGACATGTCCACGAACTCGGGAGCTTCGGCGTGGATGGCGGCTGTCTTATCAGTGGGAATAGGTCCACGTTCATCGATGGGCTCACCGATCACGTTGATGATGCGGCCGAGAGTCTCCGCACCCACAGGGATACGAATAGGGGAGCCGGAGTCTAGGACTGGCTGCCCACGGACCAGACCTTCAGTACCATCCATAGCGATGGTACGCACGGTGTTCTCACCCAAGTGCTGTGCCACTTCCAGGACGAGCCTAGGCGAGCGGTTTTGGACTTCGAGGGCATTTAGAATGGGCGGCAGGTTGTCCTCGAATTGCACGTCGACCACAGCACCGATAACGGCGACGACCTTACCTTGGCCCTTGCCGGCGGCTTTAGCTGCATAGTCGCGTTTGTTCACGATGACTCCGGAGACTAAAGGTGCTTTTTCGGAGGCGTTGTTTACTACCGTCTTTGCGGCCAAACGGCCAGTTCTGCAGACGGTAGAGAACATTTTCGTATTTAAAATTCGATCGACAATCAAAGAGTAGGTTGGAGAGGTGGTCACGAAAAATCACAAATTCTTTACGTAACTATCCGGCACCGACAATGTGATGACCTCAAGGCAAGGGACGAAGAGCAAGGGGGAGGGAGGGAAACGGGAATGTCACAGAGTATGTTGATTGTCCATAGTTTATATCTACTTGTGCCCCGCCTCAGTATATAGCATGCGTGACATTCTAGTCTATATTTATAATATCGATAGGTTTTGTCCTTAGCTTTTCCAAATGAACATAAAGAAAAAGTATCAATGTCACTGTGACAGCTTCGCCTAAAAAAACAAGTGTGTTCTGTGGTGGACGGTGGTTGCACATGTGATTAAAATTAACAATACTGTAGTTTATGTTTTTAGCCTTCGCGTCAGGAAATATTTCTTCCAGTTGTTGAATCACTAGAATAAAATGGAATATATATCTCCGGATAACGCACCATTGTCCAATAGTACAAGAATGTAAGTTTGCCTTTTGTAAGGTTAAAAAAAAGTTCATAGCTTCATCGGAGAACAACGGTTTACTTTAAGGATTGATTATTGTCACGGTTGTATTAATTTATTAAATATATATGTTAAATTCCATTCATGCCTGATGTTTAAGTTTCGGTTGTAACAACTAGCAAATATCTTCACTATTTTAGAAAATATCTTGGAAGTATTTGGATAAAACTGCAAGATTTCCATCGTTTTAATGTCATTCAAGTTAAATTATATTGTGCAATAAAAATTACTAAAAAAAATTTCAGACTATGCTGTCAGTGTGCAGTAACCATAGAAGCCAATCCATCAAACATGTGTGTTGCATGCTTGAGAGCTCACGTTGATATAACCGATGGAATACCTAAACAGGCTACATTGTTCTTCTGTAGAGGATGTGAGAGGTAAGATTTATTTTACAATATTCTAATTTTGTACCTTAAATTATCATGTCCTTACTCCTCTTAATCAAATTCTCGGTTGAAGAGGAGTCTAATGCTCAACAGTGAGCGATTGTGAGCTGATGCAGTATGATAAATTTGTTTAGGTGCTTAACATTATATATTGCAGGTATTTGCAACCACCTTCAGAATGGGTGGTTTGTGCTTTAGAATCCCGAGAACTACTTGCCCTGTGTCTGAAGAAGTTGAAAGGATTGAACAGAGTTAAGCTGATTGATGCGGGTTTTGCTTGGACTGAACCACATTCCAAAAGGATTAAGGTATTACTTGTTAATAAATAGTGAGCTTTTACCTTAGGCTTAAATAACTTGTGTTACATAAAGTAATGTAAGAATATAAATCATAGAATAAATTTAGAATACAATAAAGAATAATTCCTGCTTTTTTTATTCAGGCTATTATAAAAGTGTAATTATTTTTTTAGGTGAAACTGACAGTGCAAGGAGAGGTAATGGGTGGAGCAGTTCTCCAACAAACATTTATTGTCGAGTTTAGTATCCAACATCAGATGTGCGATGCATGCCACCGTTCAGAGGCACAGGACTATTGGCGTGCACTTGTGCAAGTCAGGCAGAGAGCCAATAACAGAAAAACCTTCTACTACTTAGAACAATTGATTTTGAAACATAAAGCCCATGAAAACACTTTGGGCATTAAACCTAAACACGGTAATAGTCTATTAATTATATCTAGTATAATTGTGTTTGTAATGAGAATATTTGACTGTATTTAATTACCTCACATGCAATATTTTAGCATAATTATTTATGTTATCTTTCTTTTTTTAGATGGGCTGGACTTTTTTTATGCCTCAGAAAATCATGCACGAAAAATGGTTGATTTCATTCAGTCTGTGTTGCCTATAAAGTGCCAACATTCCAAAAAATTAATATCTCATGACATACACAGCAACATATACAATTACAAGTTCACATTTAGTATTGAGATTGTACCACTATCCAAAGACAGTGTAGTTTGTTTGCCCAAAAAGCTGACTCATCAATTTGGATCAATATCACCAATTTGTTTAGTGCTAAGAGTAACTAGTACTATCCATTTAATTGACGCCAATACAGGCCAAGGTATGTTTTTGTTCTCTATCTCTCTCTTCAGCCATAGGAAGTCAACTGCTGAACATAAGCCTCCCCCAATGATCTCCACATCAACCTGTTGGAAGCCACCTGCAACCAGAGACTTTCTGCAACCTTAACCAGGTTGTCTGTCCACTTTGTAGGCAGGCGGCCAATACTTTGTTCGTTTTTCATTTTTGTTCAGCATTTTATATTGAGTAAAACTTGTTTATTTTTTTATTAGTTCTGTCAAATCTCTATGAATATAATCAATTTTAATTTTTTTTTAGTATGTGATTTGTCATCCACAAATTACTGGAGGCATCCATTCACCCCCATCTGCAATCCTAAACAGTTACAAGAATATGTTGTGATGGATATAGATATATTAAAAGAACATGTAAGTAGAAATCTCAATTACATAATATTATGTTATGTTCCACAACATTCTTTTTGAAATATTAATTTATATGCCAATTTATTTTCGTTTCTCAAAATTTTTGCATACTTCTAACTTTTAAAAGTCTATTAGAAAATTGGTGTTTGCTGACTGATGCCACGCCAACACCAGGTTACCAATTTAAGGTGATTTACACCACTCATAAATGATCTTTATTATTATATCATGTGCAAGAAATATCACAATAAAATATTTATAGAAATTCATTGATAGATGGAGTGGGAATGCAATTATATATACAGGGTTGTTTGTCAGAGTCCGACCATTTTTTTTATTGAACTGAAGAGAATAATACTGATTAAATATGGTGGAAAAATTCATACTTACACATATTATATCATTTTTTCCATTTCGTAATATCCTAATCAATGTTTAAATGATGTTTTTTTTTACATAGACGCGCGCACGTGTGTGTATGTATAATTTATCAATGGGTTTATTATGGTCATGCATATTGTCTAAGTTTTTTTTACGAGGGTAATAAATATGGAATATTTTGAAAAAAAAATCAACTTTATTTTACTAATGCATTATATGTATTCATAATTCTGAAAATCCTGTTACAATTTGAAAACTCATCAAAATAACCTTGTATATTATGATTGCCACTTTAATGATAGAAACCTTAATACTTAAAATGATTAAAGACCAACAAAAATTTATATTTTTTTCTAGGAGAGGAAATCATTCCCAGGACAAGGAAACGTATCCAATAAGCATGTGATAGCTGATGTGTGGGTAGTGAAGGCCAGTGAACTCGGCATGGACGTTAGCCCCGTCCACACTAGGACACATCTCGGCCACATTCTGAAGCCTGGCGATACTGTTTTGGGGTAATTATAGAATTCATGCACACAACACAATAAATGTATGATTCTACTACCAAAATTTTGTTACTTATCCAAAACTTATTGATAAATTTTGGTTAGTTTAATAACAATTTATTGCTTTACGATTGGCTACCTTTGTAACATAAATCCTTTCGCGAATAGACCTTTTAGTCTATGGCGCAAGCACAATTTAAATAATATAAAATCCAAGGTTTTTCGAGACAATTCAGTAATTACACAATTATCTTTATAAATGACCAATAGCCATAGGGATGTTGACTCATGTTACAAATTCGTGTAAATTTATTTTTTACACAATAATAACTATTTTTATAGCCTAATACAATATTTTTTGAGAAACTAATTGTTCGCCCTAAATTAAATACAAATATTTTAGATTGTATTATTCATTATCCATTATCACGCGACTGTAAATAGCGATCGGAGTGCGTTGACGTCACGGCTCGGGCTGCAAGTTGAAAGTATCACCGGTAAAACTATTTCTGACGATAATTTGTAACAGCAATGATAATATTTTACGATTTTCACCACAATGGAGAATGGTTTCATCAAAGGAAGTAGTTAAATTTGTCGTATATTTTCGTAAAAAAAAAAATTTCATGTATAAATAACAAAAAATAAAACAACTCCAAAAAATATTCCACATCCCTATTGTCGCTTCTAGCAGTAGGGGTAAAATCATCCCTTTAAGGTGTCAAATTATGATTTCGGCCATATTAGCACACAATATATTTTATAAAAAATTCTGCGCCGGTTACAAACAGAGACATTCTTAAATATAGGACGGTTTAGATTTATTTCTTAAAATTTCATTTATAAGTATAAAATTAATAGATATAATATGTTTTGTTACATAGATATAATCTTGGGGACTCCAACGTAAACGACGACAATTTGGATAAGTTAGACAGTAGCGACATTCCAGACGTGTTTCTAGTGAAGAAATACTATGGAGAGAAGTCGGCTAGAAGGCGAGCGCGTGCCTGGAAGTTGAAGCACATGGCTGAAGGGTTACACGACGGAGTCAGCTCCACTAACGAGTAAGTCTTTTTAAGAAACTCTCCTTACAGTTATAGCCAATTTTTGAATCAGAAAATAAAGTGAGATGAATACAGTACCGGATTTAACGGAGGGCAGGCGAGGCTACCATCCCGGTGCCTCCACAAAATAGGTGCCTCCACGAAAGAGATAAACAAAGAAATACCTAAATTCCGAAACAGTCTTTTTTCGCATTTTTACCAACAATACTTGCACACTTTTTTCTATATTAATGTCTCCTACTACCATGTTACTTAAATCCTCGCTTTCAATTCTTAGGGTCCAACCACGATAGAAATCTCCGTTCGTCTCAGTCTTTTTCTACAATGCTCAACCCACAGGTCTGATTTTATTCATTCCTCTTTCATGGTGTAATCCATTATTTTATGGAATGCCCTCCCACTCGAAATTAGAGCAGCCGCCAACCGTCATGCGTTTGAGATAAGAGTCCCAGAAATGTGTTCAAGAACAGAGACAGAATTGACTCATTAAGTTGTGTGTATAGTTTGAAAGAGTAACAAATATGTATATTTTAATTCCTTACTTATCCCACGGGAATATTTTTTTTTTCGGGAAATAATGGTCTATATGTTAATCCAGGATGTCAGCTACTCCTATAAATTTCATCAAAATCGGTCCAGGCGATTTGCGTGAAAGAGTAACAAACATTAATATGTAGAAATGTTTTCCTTTCGATACAATAAGGGTTGCGTCATCCGACTGATTAGTAATGTTTTGTGTACTTCAATCCGTAAAATATAAATATATCAAAGCCCTGATTGCAAGTGTCCATGAATAGTTCATTTGATAGAATATTAATAATTTCCTTTATTAAGAAAATAATTAGAGTACTCTACAACTTTGTTGGCCTCCACACTTCTAAATCCAGCCTTGGATGCATAAATTAAAACACAGTTGCATTAATAAATATGTCTAGTTATTATATTCAGCCATTACATATTTATTGAAAATGAAAAATCGATTCCATATATGAACATAAAAGTATCAGGTTAGATGCAGGATATTTAATATTTGATTCACTCCTCAAATATCTGTAAAACAAAACTATAATTATTCACTAACTATTGAGATAATACTGAAGTGCGTGGAACCAAGCACTGACCCTCATACCGCACAAACTTGGCCCCTTTTGTTTAGGTTACTGTCAATGCAACGCACTGATTCCAGTAGGTACGTAAAGGTGATTGCCACATAAGATAAGATAGGTCATACAATCGTTAGCACACAGATTCCAACACGTCTGAATATTTGCAAAATGTATGTATAGTTTTCTCTATTATTTATCAGTGTTTTTATTATTCAGTATGTATATGTTAATTCGTGAAATTTGAAGATTGATGTACTGTACTGTACCCATGTCTTTTTTATTTGAAAACTAGGATAGTGCGCGGTATGTAAGAACGTGGTCCCTTCCACACATTACAATAAAATGTACCTAAATAACCAAAATATCAAACTATGTGCTAGTTGAAACTTGAAACCTACGACCCCGATATTAATTTAATAATTTATTGAGTTAAGTAATTATTATAATCGGATTGTCATGTATAAGTTTGATAAATATGAGTTTTAATTTCGATGCCTGCTACAAACTTAAGATTCCGCACAACACTGGTCTTAAGGTTTTAAGAGCGTTGGCGTTTCTTGAACGTCTGTGCAACGTCGACGCTGCGTTGACGCCGCGGTTGTCTAACGTCAATAGTTGGCACTATGACTTTTGACCTTGACGTTCGAGAAATGCAAATGCTCATAAAACGCTAGTGGGATAGAGGCCTAATATATTTCCTTAAATACAATCTACAAGGTGTAGGCTATACAAACGGGCAGCTGTAAAGTTACTTGCCCGCATGACAGCAAGGTAAATAAATGCGATACTTCAAGGGTTCTGCATACAAGTCGCGATGCAATGTTGGTATGAACCTAACAACTGTCCCGTATCAGATAGCCTAATCATACTACTTGTATGAGTAATTATTTTCGCGCAACATGTACAAAGTAATTATTTCGAGATGTGCGGAGCTATAATTTTTTAGTTTTAGTTAATATGTAGATAATAATATGTGTATTCATTTTTACCCCCTCTCCAAATAACACCGAAGAGGTTGTTTTGAGTACAAAATGTATTCATAAAATACATTAACCAGTTCAAACACCAAACGTAGGGTCGATTCCAAGGCGGTAATATACCGGTAATAGTTCATGGTGGAAATTATTAGTATACCGGGCCGCTGCGTCATTATATTCCTAGTAGCATTTATGGATTGCAC
Organism: Theretra japonica; assembly: GCA_033459515.1. Classification (NCBI taxonomy): domain Eukaryota; kingdom Metazoa; phylum Arthropoda; class Insecta; order Lepidoptera; family Sphingidae; genus Theretra; species Theretra japonica. The sequence continues at coordinate 6,515,561 of CM065935.1, forward strand.
GGGGTTTACCATCAGATGCACATCAGTCAAATTGTTGTACTAAAATAAAAATCGCCACAATTGAGAGGGGTCCAGTACCAACCGTTTTCACACTCCCGCTAGCCGCACGTGTCTGATTATCAACAAAATTATTTGATTAACGCACAATGGTGATATGTTAACAAGCCCTATATCTTGCAGTAGGCGGCTTCAACCTGGCAATGGATCGTTATCTTTCGGATTTGTCTTTTAGGTGATCGTGATAGGTTTATAACTTGAAATATTTAGATGCTTGATAATTGTTCTATCAGATGCTATTTAACTGACGTCAGTAAGATTTATTCATAAAAATTAATATACCTACAAAGTCGGTATAGTCAAAAGCAAATTTAAGACGCAGATATTGTCCACGATAAAATCATTTAATTAGTCTGGGGATAAGATCGCTTCAGTAAATAGATAAGCAATTGGATAATGTTGTTTTTTTTTTTAATTACAGAGACTACAATGATTTCCTAGACGACTTGGAAGAAGATCCAGCTTTCAGGCAAAATATCAATATATTCAAGGATACAAACAAAGTGCCTGTTGATACTGACGAAATTGACCCAGCCTTGCCTCGCATCACATTGGCAGAAATGTTGGATGATTTAAACATCGAAGACACTGAGATGACTGATGTGTGAGTCGTTGTTGTAGTACGAGAGATAAAAACGTTATCAAGAAATAAAATTAAGCCGGTTGCCTTTTTGATGTTTAGTTTTCTATTGATTGCCTTCGTGACGCAGTTAAATCCGGCGGTGAGATGAGAGGCCGCAGGTTCGATCTACGCATCGAATTGTACATCAGGACATTGTTGGCTGTACATATTTATTAATTTTTATTGAAATAAAATAGCGAAGCATACATCATCGTATCAAGCGTAAATCTGGCACCATGAAGCAATTTCGTTTTATGAGTATCTATCCCATTTGTATGTTTCAAAAAAACTGCCGACTTATTTTTATTCCGTGATCTTTCGAGCTCCTATACTATTTTGATTGGCAATCTTTTCTTAGATATACACTGTATGTTATTTGAAATAAATATTTTTATTTAATGGGAATTGTTTTATTTTTGTTTCTATTCATTATTACAGACAGCTGAAGTTGTCAGGTTTATGTTGCAAACTATGGTAAGAAAGTATTTTTAATCGTGTATATCATGTATGGGCACTACAATATCTATTGTAATTTCAATGTAATTTTGAAAGTAGCGGATATATTTGTACTGATTGACTGAAACAGTTAAGATAAACGTTGATTGATAGCGGATTATTTCCCAATATAATATTGATAATTCCTGAGTTCAATGTGATAGCGTGAGAAGCATTCAAACGTCTTGTGATCAATCGTTAAAGAGGCGTGTCTACAACAGTGAGTGGAATGACGTTTCCGTCCATTCAGCGCCTTGAAAAAACTTGTAGATATAAAGATAATGTTCGCGTGGTGCGATAAGTAACAGCTATTTACAAAGTTAAACACTAACCCGCATTACTGTGACAACACGGTCCAATATTACTACACCAGTATATTAATAATTTCAATGATATTATCCTGGATGTAGTGCTTATATATACGCGGTATATTGCCTTATCGGACATTAGCAAAATTAGTCGACCAAGATGAAAGTGGTCCTGTTAGTGTTCATGATATTTAGTTGTAGTTTAGCTAATAAATTAATACCCTTTGGTAAATATTATTTTTCATTGAAGTGATTTGTGTAATTGAAATAATCATTTATTTATAAAAAATATCTGCATTATAGATACCGTGGAACAGTTGTTTATCAAATTGATGAAAAATGAATTGAACGAAGACGAAACCAAATTGCTTCAAGATGTGTTCGAGATTTTACATAGACCAGAATATGTTTCAATGGAATCGCTCGAAAAGAACAGTCAAACTAGAATGGTATGGTAAAAATCTACAAAACATTTTCTTAAAATACGTCCACTATTCAAACTGTATTGTTTTTGGAATTCCAGTTTGATTAAATTTATTATATTTGTGAGCTAGGTATAAAAAAACTCTATTAGGATATGAATCTGTAAAAAAAATTGCAACTTGTTGGCCACTGCGCCAACAGCTCCTTACTAGATATTTTTTCAATGTGAGTTTAGTTATATGATAAGGACGAGATTTTTGGGGTACGTTGTAAATAATATGGCTTATTCTAAATTCGTGTAAGCAATTTGCAATACTTAATTCAATCATTTTATATACAAAAATAGAAATTGTAAATTCGTATACAAACCTTTTTTATTCTGTTTCCGTTCATTCCGTTTTCTATATTTAAACAAACGATAACATGATTAAGGATAGTGATTATAGTGGTAATAATGTGAGTGATAAGTATTTCCCCAAGTCCTAAACTATTTTTTTAAATTGATAAGTTACCTATTTGGAATCTTCCTTCAATAAAATGATAATTATCTATACGCCATAAAGCTAAGAAAGTACTTTTATACTCAAATATAATATAAGAAATAGAGAAACAAATGGATACACGATAAATTCTCAGCTTTATTCATAGACAGTTTTAAAAAATATTTTAGTTATCGAATGTTTTGTCCCTTTGGAACGACTTCTGAATTCAGTTTGAGCGAAGATAAAACATTCGATAGCTAAAATAGGTTTTAAATCTGTCTATGAATAAGGCTAGTCTTTACAATAATCTTAGGATATTTTCACGCGGCCGTCATCGCCAGATTAAGTTTTATTTTTATCTTACAAGTGGCAGTGGTGTATACCCCACACCTGTTTATTCTCTGACGAATATAAATGTGCTACAAACGAAGGTATGAACATCAACACACTTTATCTAAATGTTCGTTCGCCATGTGTATCGCGAAATGAATTATCCTCGCATGTATCGAGTATCGACGTACTTTTATTTGCATGGTGATCGTTCATTAAAATCTTGTACGGGAGTCGGGATGCAGGTCGTTTTTGGAATGTGTAATTCTAAATTGGATCCGTAGAGTCTGAGAGTAGAGAGTAGTTTGGAAATCGATTCTTTTCTTCAGTAATTATTTTAGGCATGTCCTAGCTGGAAAAATAAAACAATGATATTTGATAACCAATCTTCCACTAGACAAAACTACTATCAATGGACAGAAGCAATTGCTGATTAGCGCTAAACACTTTTATTAATCTTCGCTATCAGTTTTCAATGGCTTTATTATAATTAGTTATAACTTCTAAAGGACATCGTACATTTTATTATAAGTCATTTAATACCGCAATTATTGTACTTAGCGATATAGATGATACTACTGCCGAAAACAATAAGGTACACTAGGTGTAACTGTAAACGGAGGCTTAAATAGACGATGTCGGTTTTATTTGCAGAGCCTTGAATGCTTAGTTTGTCGAAGCGCATTTGCGTCTGTAGTGGAAGGAATTCACAACGGTCAGACTGACGAAGAAATTATCGACGTAATAACTACACTTTGCACCTCAATGGGCATCGAAAGTCATAATGTATGCACTGGTGTTGTTGCGTTGAACGTGGTAAGAATTTAGTAATGAGTCTATTGTATTTTAATATTCTTACAAAAAGTTATGAGTTAATAAATACTTGCTTGTAGCCAATCATTACATACATTATAAGAAACAATCCCGCAGCCAAGCCAGCTACATTTTGTGGGCTGTTATTCCAAACAGCAGGAAACCCCAACACGTGTCCCTTTAGCGACGAGAGATTTGAGTGGACAGTAGAATTACCTGAACGCCCTACGGAAGTATCGGTGAGTTTAAACGTATAGCTACATAATTTATAAGGTTTATACTAAAAGAGCGAGGCATGTAATCTAATATCCTACTATGTAGGTACCTACAAATACAAATGTAAAGGTTTGTGTGAATGTGCATAGATTTTTGTTGTTCTTTCACACAAAAACTACCTATGAAAGTATTTTCAGAAAGATCTGGATTATAAAAGCGTACAGTCTGTAGTTTATTAATATACATAATAGCGACTAGCGGCCCGGCCCGGCTTCTCCAGGGTGCAGATAAGTTTTTAAGTCCAGTCCACATCAACAACGTATTATTTCGCTAACTGTTTTACAAAAACTTTGTTAAAACTCAATGTGAACGTCGTCGACTATATTGCTTTTTCCATCCCGTCTCCTTATATCCCGTTCTGTCCCGTCTCATTCTGTCCCATGACGAAAAGCATGCAATCCTGTCCTCTGCTGTCCTGTGCCATCCATTCGAGTTAAATGAGTATCAAATATGTATATTTGTATTCCTTACTCATCCCACGGGAAAACTGCCTAAATTTTCTCGAGATAAAAATTTCGCTGTGTTATTCCAGGGTATCAGCTATTCCTATACCAAATATCATCAAAATCGGTCCAGCCGTTTTTGCCTAAAAGAGTAATACATCCATACATAACTTTCGCTTTTATAATATTAGTAGATATTTAGTAAGGATTAGGTAAATTGGCGAAATTAAAACTATAACCGTCACGTTCTAATAAGATAAAACTATTTCAGACACCAACATACAACTCGGAACCACTTACAATTGCAATCATTACTGATGCTCATCTCGATCCTTTGTATGAAGCTTACGGTGTCGCTGAATGTGATGAACCGACTTGCTGCAGAGTAGGCCAGAATCCTGCTCGGAGTTACAAATATGTATCAAACGTAGAGGAATCTATCATTGAACAAAGCATAGTTAGAAACGATGGAAATGTGTCCTTGGACTTAAGTTTGGTTCCTAAGATTAAAGAAATGAGACGATCGTCTCGGACGAGGTTTTCTCCGCGTAAAGCAGAACCTGCTGGATATTGGGGCGACTATCGCAACTGTGACTCCCCTATCTGGGCATTTGATGACGTTATAGAGAGAATGGCAGAAACGCATAAGGTACACGAAATTTTACTACTAGCTTTATGCATTGTCTTATATTGGAAACAACTCATGATATTTATAACACAGATATCAGCGCTGATCGCGATTTTAAAAGTGGATGTTTATCTTTCCAAATAGAATACAATCGAAACATTATTATTAGAGTATGTACTTATATCATATTATCTAAATTCTTCTATCGAGATAGGTTTCATTCCCATCCTCAAGTATGTTTTGAATCTTCATATTTGTTAATATCCTTATTTGCAAAGTTCTTTGACACCAGTGCTTAGTTTTGAGGTATTTCTAAAGTGATTTGGAATAAACCTGGCCCTAACTGAAAACAGTCAAGACATTGTGTCTGATTTGTGAAATGTGGTTCTACAAACTATTATGTAAACGTAACAATTGTGCCACATTAAAAGTATATCTCCGTTTATTGGTTTATGATATTTAATCACAATTTTACCATCAATTACTTGCCATTACTATTTCACACTGGAGTCGTTTTGGTAATTGAAAAATAAATAAAAATGTATACTTAATACATTTACAGAACATCGACGTGCTTTATTACATCGGCGACACAATAGATCATGGCGTGTGGGAAACGTCTTATGAGTTAATTGATGACATGAACAGATACTTAATTGATAAAATAAGGAAGAGTTTTGGCGATCATGTGCTTGTTGTGCCTGTACTCGGAAACCACGAATCGCAGCCCACCAATCAGTAAGTATTGTCATAAGGAATAAAATACTTTAGAATCTTGATGATACGGAAGAAGGACTAACTTTATTTTCTGATGCCGAGATTATCAACAGATAATCTGAACTTAGCATGTTACTAATTCTGTTTTATAAATACATACATAAACATCACGCCTTTTCCCAGCGAGGGTAGGCAGAGGTGCAACCAAGACACCCACGTTACGCCTTGTGTTCCGTCCCATAATGTGATAGGGAGCGAGCCTATCGCCATATCGGGCACAAATTCATGAATCCGGGCTGATAATGAATAGAAAAACCCAATATCACTTTGCCCATCTCTGGATTCGAACCAGAGACCTCAGCTTTGTAATCATATCGTAGTACAACTACGCCACTGAGGAAGTCTGGCTGTTATATAAATAGTATCAGTTTAATAAAACAGCGTAAATTTTGTGGATACTGGGTACTGAAAATTTGCTTTGGATGTTGAAATATTCTTTACTAAATTAAGTCTATTCGTTATAGTTTAGTATAATATTACAACTGTCTATATTTTACAGATTCGCACCATACACTGTGACAGAGCCTTATCTAAATACGACGTGGCTGTATAATGCTTTAGCCGACAAATGGGATTTCTATTTAACAGATAGTGCTAAAGTAACATTAAGAGAACGCGGCGAATATTCGATTCTTGTCAGGCCGGGATTAAGAGCAATCAACCTGAATAACAACGTCGCGTACAGGAATAATTGGTACATGCAAATTTGCAGCTTCTAATTCGTTTTTTACGTCTAATGATAGGTATGTTAAAAAAATATTTATAAATTTCAGGTGGCTCGTTTATGATCCACTAGACGCTAAAAATCATTTGGACTGGCTGGTACAGGAACTTTACAAAGCGGAACAAGCCGGGGAGAAAGTACACATTCTGGCTCATATTCCGCCAGGCGTACACGATCTTACCCACACTTGGACTAGGGAATATAACAGAATTGTAAATAGGTAGGTATAGGCCTTAATAATGTTATCTCGCCATACATTATTTTGCACGTGCAAATAAATAAAGTAAATGTGGATGGGTTTATATTAAAAAAAAGTAACAAAACAGATTATAATAATATACTTATATTATTTTCTATTTCTCTTTATTTTAAATATTATTATTCAGCCAAATCAGTTCTGGTGCATGAATATTGAATAGCCTATTGATGCCTTTTTAAGCGTCCGATTAAATCCGAAATATATAGGGTGATATTGACATATTATGTAACTTAACTTAACCCACGTGTTTCTCATCACCCCAGGTGACATGATAGAAAATTTAAAGAAAAATCGAAGATGATTTTTTGACAAAAGTCGTGAATTTTGTTACGACTTTTGGCCACCCCGTATAGATACGAGTATTTTTACCGCTGAGCTGAACTTCAGTTCGGTTCGGGAATATACCTGTAGCATAAAGAGAATCGTACCTATACGGGTTGATCAAAGGCCCTGGAAACTAAAATCCCGTTTTTTGACAAAACTACCAAGCAGCTGTTTTTTTCAAACTTGGTACAATGTTACCTGGGATGTTTAGGAACATGTGGTTTAAATTAAATACCATGTCAATATCACCCTGTATAAATATTTTTCTATTAAGTAACGCACAAAGAATGGTAAAGTGCGCATACACTAAAAGTCTTGTATTATTTCGTAGATTTTCGTCAACCATTGCGGCAGAATTCAACGGTCATACTCATTCCGATGAGTTTAAAATATTCTTCAATAATCAAGGAACTCCGATCAACGTAGCGTGGGGAGGGGGAAGTGCCACTAGCTACACATTCTATAACCTCAATTATAAAATCGCTACATTTGATTCACAAACTTTTGTAAGTAATTATAATAACATTATACTCAGACACGTAGCTACCTAAACAGTATTTTAGTTTCGTTACGAGGAATAGATTGATATAAATTATAACTATAATATAAAAAAATACACCTTTAATATTTTTATAGATGAGGATGTAATCATTTTACGTTGCTGACGTCACATACGTAGGACACATCGCATACATTATACAATAAAATGCGTTCATCTCAATAGTCAAACATTCGATTAACAACTTTTCCCTGCATTCTGCGATATAAAACTGATAGGGTTCGGTGCCTACGCATTTAAAGTGCTCTCGTGCGTACTAACTGCACAATATAAGATCATTGGCTTTGATATTGTCAATATTATAATAATCTTGTTATTTTTTAGGTACCAACAGACATAGTGAACTACGTATATAATCTTACTGAAGCCAACTTAACTCCAAATCAAAGACCACACTGGTTCCAACTTTATGATATGAGAAACTCATTTGGACTAGCTGACTTAAGTGCCTCGTCCATAAATAATTTAGTACGCAAAATGGTTACAACTAATAAGGAACTACTTGATATGTACGCTGCATTTTATTCTAAATTAAGTGACTCTCGTTGGCCTTCCTGCAACACCGAATGTAAACTTAGCAACCTGTGTAAAACTGTTGTTACTGTTCTGTGGGAGAGACAAAGGTGTGAAGAACTGAGAAGTCTTTACAATCAGTCATGAAAATATTCGTTTTAGCAGGCTACCTGAATGGATTGAATTATTCAGTCATGCCAGTGTTGTGTAATTTTTAAAAACAATAAAACTGCTGCATAAGTAACAAATGACTTTTATTTATATTAATACAACTAACTACATGTTTCTTAAATATTTTTTCATAATACACTATTTACATACCTAATTTCCTTTTTAGTGAGATAGTATACTTAACCAAGCAATTTTCGGATTCATTTTTAGATCTTCACTAGGAATTTTGTCCAATATCGACATCTGAAACAAAATCAATGGAAAACAAATTTTTAATGATTTTTAAAATCTAATTACATCGACCTTCTGACTGAGGCATGTGTTAATCCAAGATGTCATCTACCTACAAACTAAATTTAAGCGAAATTGGTTATTGAGAATAGGGTGCTCAAAGGCACAGACAAAAATTCTAAATACCATTGTTTTGGGTTCTGTTACGTTAGTACAGGCCCCCCATATTACATTTTCTTATTTATCTTCAACGTACAGACATCGATAGGTTACAAATTTATTATATGTATAGATAGAGCATAGATAAATCTGGTTTCTATAGCTTTACCACCACATTGTTATCCGCCGAAATACACTGAATATTCGTGGCCTGCGGCATCTACAGTTGCAGATAAATTAAAACGATAATGAGTATCTAGATATTTTTTTGGAAAAATAGGAAAACATGTAGTTTACTTCTTGTGTTTGACTTGCGAAAAACTAATCAGATTTATATATGTTTTGATTTTTAATCCTTTAATTTACGTAACAAACCAATTATCAAAATAAATATAGAGTTCATGGGACCCGTCGAAAATTAATTTACTTAATAAAAAAAAGCATCTCCACTACTTTCTAAATTATCGTAATAAGTAATAATTTACCTGATGCCTTATAAATTTTACAATTTTTTCGACATTCTCTGCCTTAGTGTCTTCAGAAAGTGAATAGAACCTTCTCCAGATAGCAGCAGCCAGCACTCTGTCATCACTAAGACCTTCATCATAGCCCACAAGTGCAGCTTGGAACTGTTCCGACAGTTCTGACACTTGTTTTCGAGCAATTGATGGGTTTGCACCCTAAAATCAAGTGTTTACTACATTAACTAATTATTTCGTAGATAAATACATGTGAGTAAATACAAGTGAGATGAGTTTTTAAAATTTTATAGTGTCGTTCTATACAGGTGTAAGGATAATATTATAATAACGACATTCGCCGTGAGAAACTCTCCCCGTTTAAAGGGCGCTTAAAGCGTCGCGCTGTTGGTTTTTGCGTTACGACAAGACGCTAATTTTATGTGTATCGGTCCTTTATGATAGATACACCGGTTGCTTACTGCGGTATGTGCAATGGTGTGCCGTGAGTTTAGACGTCAAAATAATGTCATAAAATTAACTACATAGAACAAGTTACAACTTAGTATGTAAGGACTTTAAAGGATTTTTCTGTTCAGAGTGTTCTTTAAGACTTAACGGTATATTTTCTATCATATATATTTCAGCTATTTAATATAAACGAAAAATAATGGCGTGCAATAATTTTGGAAAAACAACATAATGAAATAAGGGAAGAAATATTGTACGGAAAATCAAAACCGGTAAAGCTATTGATGTCACAAAATCATGATTTGACTTATTACCAGTAATAAAAAGTAATGTCATGCATAGTTTTCTTTATTAGCCCTGAAGGGGCGAAAAGGGGTTGATTCTTTTGAACGAAGTTTCTTAGCACTGTTTGAGGTAGAAATTAATTAGTAGAAATTACCAGGATGGGAATTTAATTCAAGAAATAAGTAAATATTTTTTTAGTTTTCTATACTTCTAAAATTCAATTTCAGGGTTAATATTGCTGACCTCCATTTAAATATTTTTAGTTATTGTTCCGATTGTTGCCAAAATCAATATCTATGGCAACATTGTTCTGATTATCTAAATTCTAAGTCAGAATAATTAAAAAGGGTGGCCGCTCTTATTGATTTCACTAGCCAACAAATTGTAACGTAAACATTGTTGGCTAGTGAAGTCAATAAAAAAATGAATTAATGTATACTAGCACAACAAAACAGACATTCTTTTTTAATTTGTAGTGGCACTTTGAAGTCTGTTTTTATTTTTTTATTAAAAAATATTTTTTTGTACTTGGTATGTAAGCAAGTGAGCTCATTATTGTTGCTAGGCATTAAACTTTAAAGAACATAGAGATTAAAGATTTTTAGAACATAGAGATTATTTATTTATTTTATTGATTAAAATTGTATTTGTCTTACCTCTAGTAATTTAATTCTATTTGACACATCTGCCCACATAGCTTCCACTATACAGTTTCTAACAAAGTAGCCATCGCCTTTCACATATTTCTTTTTTTCTGTTGAAGGGTTTACAATATCTTCAGCCATATATCTGACCATTAGCAACCATACATGTAGCTCAGTAATGTTGAACCATGATGCAAATGTGTCTGGTAATTCTAATGTTTGAAACCATTCCTCATATGCTATTTTCTCAGGTATACTCTCATACAGAAAATATCCAGTAAGCTTCAAGCGCTACAAAATGAATACTGCTTTAGTTGATGATACAAATTAAGAAGTAGATAGTAAAAAGAGATAACCACACTGTTATACTAAACCCAAACTGCCTACAGCCTACTTCCAAAAAAATATAAACCCTGCATGTGTAAATTCAGAAGAAATGCTGTCTCTAGCTCTACAATATCATAATGCCTCTGGGGCTATCATCTGTCCAGCATATTTTTTCCACATAAATCACAGCTGTGCTATATTGGTGGATGGTTTGGTGATTTAGCACTGCAATCAACATTTAATAACCATCTTATGTTGTAAACTGTTTACTACACTTCATTATAGAAAGATTCATATGATTCCAATACTGATTCCTATCTGTTTAGAGAATCCAGGGCAAAAAGGCAGAGTGCAATCATTTTCGGACTTACCTCTTTTGATATCAAATTTAGGGTGGTAAACTCTTTTTAATCCATTGATGTGCATTTTAGTTCTATAGAGGCTGTCTATATTGTTTTATAAAATTTCATTATTTCGTTGAATGCTTGCTATAAGTTAATAAGAGCCAAATTAGGCCATCTATAAAGTTTATGTACCTATTACATTTTAGACAATCTAATATTGGCTCTAATAAGTTATTATTATTATTTACCAACCGTCCTAGATTGATCTATCCATCCAACTGCTTTCATAAACTTCTTGACATATCCGTCTTCCACTGTGATTGTGCTTTGGTCTCTTAAACATATTTTGGGGATAGCATACAGGCAAGGTCTTGCATAATCCAGTTTAATGAGACCCCGCTGCAGCCGTAGAAGCTAAGGAATAACATGAGTAGGTGATCAAAAACCATTTCTTACTTAATGCATTTAATTTAATACATACTTGAAATATATAAAACGAAACAATCTACAATAATAAATATTGAGATACAAGATCTGACATAAAATCGCATATTTCTTATAACATACGTACTTTTAACGCGCTGCGATTTCGGAACATTTCAGTTTAGAACACAATGTAGGTACTATAAGTCAGTCAACTATAAGTAACAAACGAAATTCAGACCAAATTAGAAAATCTAGCGAACTGCACGGTCTCAGAAAATAATCAGATTGAAATTCACATTGTCAATTGTCATTTTTTATTTTTTTATTTTATGGAGACAGACCGCACGCCCGTTATGTCTACGCGCGGTCAAATTTGGAACTACAAGGAATATTGCCGAGTGCCGACTAGAATGGGATTTTATTTTAATTGGATTTACCCATTTAAGTAGTGTTGTGTAATCATGGGCGTAGTACTTTTCGGAAAAAAAAATTCACATCCTAAACCACACACCTATCATTTCACAGTCCTCATCTAACCAACTGCGCCACGGATGCTGTCCAACTAATAAAATTAAACTAAAATTATTACATCATCACGCCTGTAAATCCATTAAACGGTACACAAAAATGTTAAAATTTTCTCCCACAGTTGGTCGAACGTATTTCCAATGTGTGCAAGGGGTGATCTTTTCGCCATGCCGGCCACAAATTATTGCCAGCCATTACGTACCGTTAGATCGATCTACTTTTATTATAGTATATTCACTATTATTATTATACAAATATGAAATTTTCCGAAAACTTTCAAAATGGAAAAAGACATTTATTTAACTTTATTGGAGTTTTTAAATTGTAAAGTCGACTTTATTCTTTTGTATTGGTGATAAACTTGCTATTTAAGTAAAAATACATTTATTTGTGAGACTGTAAAGTCTACATTCAAGGTAGGGATAAAATGTAATGGCTCTCATTTGGAAGGATGAGTCTTAAATCATTATTTATAAATAAAATATGTTTAAATTAGTTAATAATTACCGTTTCTATACAAGACGACTAGTTTGTCTCTATTTATCCCTGATTTTCGATTTCTGAGACCCCATTTCTGAGAATGTTTAATTTCCTTCGAAATTCAAAATGAAAAATATTCGGAAAATGTTCATGACTCTGGAACTGCAAAGTATCTGTTGCAGCCGTGGACGTAAATATATTATGTTTATACAGGGTATATCAAGACTGCTACCGAAAACGAAGCCAGGTGGTAGTTTTAGTGGTTACAGATACAATGCAATTAAAAATGTCTTTAAAAAAGCGACAAATACATTTTGCAATTTTTTAAATATAATTGTGTTTAAATGGTAAGTCCCTAGTTTTTTCTAAAGTTCTAATTTCAACCCTTACATACCGTTGTGTCTTAAAAAATAATAAGGTGTACATTATTATTTTAGGAAAACGATGTATTTACTATCCAAATACGACGATAAGTAAAAAATACAATGAAAAATCTGTTGCTTTTTTTTTGGGAAATTTTTAGTTCCATTGTATCTGAAGTCACTAGTACTACTACCTGGCTTCGTTTTCGGTCGCAGTTTGGATATATTAAGTGCGTCCATGGTTACAGCACGAGAGCTGCGTGAAACATATAAAAATTAGGATTCTATAGAATGTCCAAAGAAAGCAAAAAACAAAATTATAACTGACCAAACTCAAGCTCAACTGAGCTTTATTTAGGCTTGAAATCGTAAAATTGATTTTATTCTTTTGATTAATTTACTAATAAAGTAAACTACCGTACTTTAAGTATACATTAACGGTAAGGATCAAAAGTAATGGCTGTCATTTCAGGAAAAAGGGTCTGAAATTAATAAGTATTGTTATTGTACATAAAATATAAACAAATTGATTCATTATACAAACACACAGTTTATTTTTATTTATTCCTGAGCTTCGATTTGCTGCGTTTTTCAGTAAAATTATATGGAAAAATATCGAAAAAATTCATTTGGAAAATTTTCTTGACCCAACAGTATCTTATTCCATAAATCTAATGTTCTCTTACGAAAAAAAACTGTATAATGTTTTAAGACATAATTTTATAGAATATTTATACAAGTTGGTATTTTCGAGAGCATTGATGTTCAAAATTGGTGCATTCACAGTTAACGTAGCTTGATTATACATAGCGTAAAGTAAGCCTTATGTTTTTACGTCGCAATACTAGATTATTGATTTATCTCTACTACGTGTCTATGGTTTTTAGGTTACATAATTTTATATTTCGGCCGCCTTACATTTCACCAGGGCGCAGCTGATTATCAAGAATGTTGGGGGCAGTAAGTCGTATTGGAAGCGGCTTCTTAGCCGCTAAATCAGTTGCTGAAAAAACTCTCACAGAATGCAGCAAGATCGCAGCCGTATCCACCATCAACAAGAGAGATTATGCAGCGCAGGCTGCAGGAAAAGGGCAAGGTAAGGTGGTCGCCGTCATTGGTGCTGTGGTCGACGTACAATTCGAGGACAACTTGCCGCCCATTCTAAATGCCCTTGAAGTCCAAAACCGTTCGCCCAGGCTCGTCCTGGAAGTGGCACAGCACTTGGGTGAGAACACCGTGCGTACCATTGCTATGGACGGTACTGAAGGTCTGGTCCGTGGGCAGCCCGTCCTGGATTCTGGCTCCCCCATTCGTATCCCTGTGGGTGCGGAGACTCTCGGCCGCATCATCAACGTGATCGGTGAGCCCATCGATGAACGTGGACCTATTCCCACTGATAAGACAGCCGCCATCCACGCCGAAGCTCCCGAGTTCGTGGACATGTCTGTACAGCAGGAGATTCTGGTGACTGGCATCAAGGTCGTGGATTTGCTCGCTCCCTACGCCAAGGGTGGTAAGATCGGCCTCTTTGGCGGCGCTGGCGTCGGCAAGACTGTACTCATCATGGAGCTGATCAACAACGTCGCTAAGGCGCACGGTGGTTACTCTGTGTTCGCTGGAGTAGGTGAGCGCACCCGCGAGGGCAATGACTTGTATCACGAGATGATTGAGTCTGGTGTCATCTCCCTCAAGGATAAGACTTCCAAAGTAGCCCTGGTGTACGGTCAGATGAACGAGCCCCCCGGCGCGCGTGCCCGTGTCGCTCTCACCGGACTGACTGTCGCCGAGTACTTCCGTGACCAGGAGGGTCAGGATGTGCTGCTGTTCATTGACAACATCTTCCGTTTCACTCAAGCTGGTTCAGAGGTATCTGCTCTGCTTGGTCGTATTCCATCTGCTGTAGGTTACCAGCCAACTCTGGCCACTGACATGGGTACCATGCAGGAAAGAATTACCACAACGAAGAAGGGATCTATCACCTCTGTGCAGGCCATTTATGTACCTGCTGACGATTTGACTGACCCTGCTCCTGCCACAACATTCGCTCACTTGGACGCCACCACCGTGCTGTCCCGTGCTATTGCCGAGTTGGGCATCTACCCAGCTGTGGACCCTCTTGATTCAACTTCCCGTATCATGGACCCAAATATTATTGGAGCTGAGCACTACAATGTGGCACGTGGCGTTCAGAAAATTCTGCAAGATTACAAATCTCTCCAGGACATCATTGCTATCCTGGGTATGGATGAGTTGTCTGAGGAAGACAAGCTGACTGTAGCACGTGCACGCAAAATTCAAAGATTCCTCTCTCAGCCTTTCCAAGTAGCTGAGGTGTTCACTGGACATGCGGGTAAATTGGTGCCACTTGAAGAGACTATCAAAGGCTTCTCTAAGATTCTCCAGGGCGAGTATGATCACCTTCCTGAAGTTGCATTCTACATGGTTGGACCCATTGAAGAAGTGGTGGCTAAGGCTGAGACTTTGGCCAAGAATGCTTAATTGTGCAATAGCGATATATTAAGGAGGAAGTAAATGTAATTAAATTAAATTTAGTGCCACCAACTATGTCTTTTTTTTAAGAATATATGCAAGAAACCTACACTCTTGTAACATTGCTTGTAACACTCATTATTATATTAAAACACAATGTTATTAATTTGTAGCACACACAATCGAAATAAAATCAGTTACAATCTCAACTATCTGAAAAGAGTCAATAGGAATATAATATAGTTTCGCAAGTAAACGGAAAATAAAAACATATTTTCCAAATTACGTATGTAAAAGTTATGTAACAGATATTATTTATGTAGTATGTATGTTGAAAATGGATTTTGCCCTAACAATACAAGTCTAAAAACAAAGGGATGGCTAAACAGTAACAGTCTATAAACTTGCAATTTTTAGAAAATTCTCTACTATACTGGCTGCCAGTTATTGAGCAGTTTGCTGGTCCATAATATGTTCCTACTCTCGAGTCTCGCGTAATCCTCCCTCATGTCAAGGTAATTAGACAAGAGAGTTGCCAATTGTTACTCTCTACTTCGACAGTATCGAGCTAACAGGTGCAGTGTAGATGCTGCCTAACCGTAAGTAATTGATAAATACTACCAAAAATTTACAAAATGGTTGACATTTTGAAAGCAACATTCCTTTTTTAATACCGAGAAATCACGTTTGGAAACGTTTTGGTAGATGATAAAGCGAAACAATAACTTCATTCTTACACATGTTAAAGGTTCTTATGTAACATCTGCAACTGGTTATATTATAACTATGGACCTTCAATTGCAAGATACTGAATCCAAAATCCTTTTAGTTCTTCACTTAAGTTTTACTTTTAGTTCTTAACTTGAAGAAAATTACTCAAATACCTAAGGCTATACCTACAGGCACATGTGGCGGAATTCGCACATCCCTTAGACCTAAACCACAGTACATTAATAATTTGTAACATGTCTACCTACCCTTACTATATAAACAATCAAAAAGAGAACATTAATATAAACATAGGTAAATACAATCGTATTTGCTTAAGATGTAGGGACCAAATGTTAAAAATCATTCTTGAAGTCTTAAAATGTTTTGGTTTTCAAGAAGTTAGCCCTATGAAGTAAATTATTTTATCATCATCCACAGCCTGTAGAGTCCCAGTACTGGGTATTGGCATCTCTAATATTTTTCCACTTTGTCTTTTGTTAGTGGCATCCAGGTTTGGCCTGCGACTTTAACAATATTATCAATATAGTGCGTGGTAATTGACTATCAATACACACATGACTCCGAAAAGTCAGAGTTGTGCCCTGGGAATTGGGATTTGAACCCGCGACCAACAAACATGTAGGCAGCCGCGTTTAGTCCGTTACCAACAGGCCACCGTGTACACTATCATATTATTTAATTTACTATTCTTTGTATTTATTAATTAATTATATATTTAATTATAGTATATTGTGTATTTATGTATGTACTAACATAAGTATATGTTTCTTTTGGTTTACATCTCAACCCACATTTATGCACCTTCTTGATGTATCTCTGCATCACACTAAGGTTGGCGGTTAGAAAATGCCTTTGGCAATAAGCTCGCCTTTAAGCAACGATGTTTATGAAGTATTAAATTAAACAAATAAAACTTCGTGAGGAAACCTGCAAACCATAGCGATTTGTATGACCACCACGCACGTTTTTTATTACCTATTTCTAAAATTGCGAGAATAAAACAATGAAACTAGCATTCTGGGTTTATTAAAAACGTTTCTAAAAGAAAACAGCATGTATATAACTAAATGTAACATCCTTGACAGGAACTAAAATATTTTTTCTTGTTATATTATAAGAAAATAACACAATTGCAGTTTATCACATGACATATATTGATTAACGAATATCTGTGCTTGTGTTTGTTTTACAATTACTGGTAATCTCAATATCTCCTGATGGCCTGCTTAAAACAAGAGGATTAACTGAAGTACTAGATTTTTCACTTATTTCTTCTTCCTTGCTATCTGTGTTCGAGGAAGAAGATGATGTCTGAACTAATTTACCAGGGTCCTCGGAGACCATTGTTAACTCTGTAGATATATCTGAGTTTCCTGCAGTTTCCTGCACTTTACTTACTGCATTTGATTCTACAGAAGAACGAGCAACTGCACAGTCTACTTTAGGCACTTTAACAACAAC
Organism: Theretra japonica; assembly: GCA_033459515.1. Taxonomy (NCBI): domain Eukaryota; kingdom Metazoa; phylum Arthropoda; class Insecta; order Lepidoptera; family Sphingidae; genus Theretra; species Theretra japonica. The sequence continues at coordinate 6,533,163 of CM065935.1, forward strand.
CACTTGGTCTGATGATTTATCTTCACTTGATGATTTTTTATTTGGATCCTTCAGTTTTATAGTTTGAAACTTCAATGGAGTATTCAGTCCTTTTGAAACATCCTGGCTCCGATTTAAAGGTTTAATGAGTAATATCTTTTTCATTCCGGCTTTTGTCAAATCCTTTAAATTCTTATTCATCAAAGGATTTGTAATGACTTCTAAAGATTGACGCCGAAATTTAAGTGGGACAACTGCTGGTAAGTGCAAATTTGTTTTGATTGGTTCCATACCTGTGCTTGTCTCACTTTTTATTTTAAGTGGAGTGGTACTATCACAAGGATCTTTTTTAGAGTCACTTATATAATCCCTACCCAACGTTTTTGAAATTTCTTCATTGACTCTTTGACTTTTTAATTCCTTACTTACATTAAAATTGTCTTTTTTATCTTCAACTGAGTCTTTTTTTGGTGAAGTTTTATCTCCGTTAGTAAGAATTTTGGGAGCCATTGGTCTTATAAAAACTGTTGATTGCTTCTGATCTTTTGTAATGAGGCAATTTGAATAAGATAACATTTTCATATGAGCTGTTGACTTTGATACAGCAGTTTTGGCTAAAGATGCCATTGCACCGCAGCAATTTTTGTTAAGGTATTCATAATTAATTTGATTATCCTGTGAAGCTTTTTTCTTTGTTTGATTCGATTTTGTAGTTGTGACAGTTTGAGAATCTCTATACCCTTGCGCTTCCAATTTTAATAAATTTGATAAATCATACTCAAAGTCTTCATTTTTAGGTTTTGTCTTTCTCCGGACTGGTCGTCGAGATGCCATGGAAGGAGTATCCTCAACAAGCTGACGTTTCGCTATTTTATCATCCAAGTCATCCATATCCGAAGAATTTTCTTCAAAAGTTTTAATGTTAGAAATTGTATCATTCTCAACAACATTGGCTTCCTTTTCAGCTGGCGATGCATTATTTGTCTCTTCGATATCTGCAAACAAAAATGATCAATTATCATGACTGAATAAAGGCAAGGAGGTAATTTCATGACAGAATTGAGACCAGGCTTAGGACTGATTATAAAATCAAACACTAAATGTACATGTGTATAAAATCACCCAAGTCTATAAGTGTAGATTGATTTTTAAAAATTATTATGATATAAATAATTAAATAGTACATACTTTTAGCTGGAGATCCTTTTTTCCTTTTTAAAGATCCAACATTTTGATTCATTTTGCGTTTTTTAGCACCACTTTCGATTCGGGTGCTACTCGATGAGCTTTCATCTGATAAACGACCGGACTCACTGGAACATCTACTAGTTTGTCGGGAATCAAGGTTGATTTCGTTAGTAGTGTGTTCATCAACGTTTTCACATAATTCTAAAGCTGTGGCCCCATCGAGAGCTTTGATAGTGCTTAGATAAAAATCATTGTCACCATTCAATTTATGGACAACTATCACATGATCGGGTAATTTTTCAAAGGCATAGTGCTTAAAGGGGCACAGTTTACAAGCATAACGCTTCCAATTATAATGAGCGGCCAAATGGTCGTAGAGTTCTTGGACGGTATCACACCGACTTTCACATTTTTTACACAGCAATGTTTTCATATCTATGTCTGGCTCTATTTTTTGTCTGAAAGCATTGAAATTACTTGTTTCTGCGATCCCGCTATGCGGTAATCGGATCAAAGGTAAAGGCATATCCGGAATTACAGGTTCTTTTTCCACTGCAGCGACGTCTTGAATTTCGAAGTCATCTTGGTCATCGGCGTCTACAGGTTTGTAGGGCTCATCGAGCATTACCGCATCATCGTCCACAACGTACATATCTTTCACAGCCAGGTCGTCCCTTCGTGCGGTGGTTTTGTCCATCAGTGTACGCTTGGTCTTTTCGGGCGATTTTGAACTGTCATCTGATCCTCCACTATCTCTACTGAGTTCCGCCAAATCTTCCATGTCGGTGTCGTCGTTTTGCGAATTAACGTCATTCGTATTCGCAGCTTCCGGAACAGACTGCACCTCTTCTGAGATTTTATTCTCTGCAAACACAGCGACAGCAATCAGAGCCACGGTAGAGAAAGACATCAAAAATAAGAGAGGAAAAAGGAAAAGTACCATTTGCATCGAGCGGTTTGTGGAGCGAGGGTCCCTTGTTATAGTCCCTGCGGATCTGGATCTGGATGCGCTTGGTGGCGCGCGAGCGCGGCGCGCAGACCTGCGTGTGCGCCACGAGCGCGGCGCGCCGCTCGAACGAGCGTCCGCAGCCGCCGCAGCGCGGGCCCTCGCCGTCCGCCTCCATCGAGTCCATCCAAGCCTGCCGACCCACCACTTACATTCACCACCAAACCATCCGTGCCTACACTTCCTACGCTCGTGGAGTTACGCCGATTTGTCGACAGATTTTAATGTTTTCATCTTAATATCTACTGTATTTGCTGACAGGATCGATGAAGAATGTTAACTTTAAAAAAGTATGGGTTGTTTTACAATAATTGAATGTTCTAATTTACCTGATTTTCTCGATCTGATCTTTCTTCCTCTGTAACGCTTCGTAATTTATCTTGTAAGGCCAATTTTTGTGCCGCTCTTTGTTTCGCTGCATTTCTACGCTTTTCGTAAAAAGCTGGAATATTATTCATCTTAAACGCTTTTGCTTGTATGGAATCCCTTTGCCTTCTAACTTGCGTAGAAGATTTTCTATAAAAAAAAAATACTCTTTGGATTATTTGTCTAATCCACATTTAATTTAACATATAATAACAATCTAACGAAATTAATGAAATAAGTATTAAATGCTGCTTGATTGACCATCAAATATATATTAGGTATCTAGTTTAAAATTAGTAATAGGCCCTGTAAATAGAGAGCGAGAAAATTTTGCCACGCTATCCCTTGCCCCTTGTAGGTACGAGCCACCCTAAATGCGTCATTTAAGTGGCTGGGCACAATGTGGAAGGCGGTGCGTAACGTCGTGCGTCCTCACTAACTGGGATTCCGAGATGAATAACAGTCTTGTTTTTTATACGCTCCATAGCCGCAAACGGGCGTCCAAGCACATTTGTAAGTAGAGAAATCCTCTGTCTTCTCAATTAGAGGGACCAATAATGGTTTTGCAGCGGGATCACATACGGAAGTGAAAGGGGCGCCTCTCGCCTTGGGATATTCAGTGCCGCTCGTAAGGCAGTCATGCCACCGAGGAGTTGTACTCTGTATGCTGACGAAGGATTGCTATGGTTCCGGCCCGGTAGCAATATTCGTACGCGTACAAGGCTGAGGGCCAGCGACCAGCGACCGGCTTTTTTCCGACAAAAAAGTATACTTACGATGAGATACTGTAGTGATAAGGTGTAAGAAAGTGAACACCCACAATACAGAATGTTACCATATAGTTATTGCTTGGAATATAATTTTCTTACAGGAGAAACACCAACGCCATTGGAAGCATTTTCATCACTAATAATGCGTTGATGGTTTCCTTTTAGTATTTAGACTGTGCTGAACTCTGAAGTTTCTTACCATCTGGTACATACTAACATTAACCAGTGTATAGCTGTAAAGCATAAGCTCTGAAAGTAGTCAATAAAGATTGAAGTCATACCTATGTACTTTGAACAGGTGTCTATATACACTCCATGTAGTGGAGAAAATTTCCAAACAATCAGGACATGGATAAACAACTCTACTTTCTACATGTTTAGACTTCATATGAAACTTTAAGGTTTTTTGAGTTGAAAACTGCAAATCACCTGTAAAACAATTGAGAATTACTTATATACATATAATTAATTTATACACATATTATATATTATTGTGATGTGTAATATTAAGTATCACTATGCATTTATGCTATTATCAATTTTAGCTGGACTTGCCAATTGTTCTACTTTTGATACTATGCTCCAGGTATTTCATTGTTCATCTTTCATTGGGTGCTTTAGAACAATTTTAGTAAAGTTTAGTATTGACTCAAAATGTAAGCTAACATCTGCTACTTCCTACAACAAATGTATGGGTAATTGAAATCTTACTTGAGGTGTATGGAACTGTCATTTTTTTTATTCATTCTCACAATCAACAATTGCTACTTACAAACTTTACACTTGAGAATTTCACTTGTATCTTCATTTTCTTCGTCATCATCACTTATTTGTATAACATTGTCTGGATCAGCACTCAAACGGGTGTTCATTTTAAAGTTGCCATCATGTTGAAGAACTGCTACACCTCTTGAAACCAAGGCTGAATCCAATTCATTCACCTATAACAAAAATGTTATTAATTTATTACTATTAATGTTAGTACATGCAATAGATGTAACTTTTATTAAGTCAATCGAATCCAATCCATCAGCCAAAGAAAGTCCACTGCTGAACATAGGCCTCTCCTAATGATTTCTTTTGTTAAGTCAAATAAACATAAAATTCACACACACTTAATGCAATAATTGTGTGTGTATTTGTAGCTCCTTACATAGCAATAATAAGTATTCACCTGCTTATCCCAACCCACAGCTGGTTTTTCTGTACTTGATTTAGCAGACTGATAAACTGCAACTGAAGTATTAGGTATTTCCTGCAATATAGTCTGTGGCACCTCCATTGGGCAATTTTGAACACCATTCTTCTTAGCAATTTTCTCCAGTACATCTGTAAGATCCTTCGTCAAAGGAATCATTTGATCATCATCTTTACAGTCTGTATTTTTATTAACATTTTCTTTTAAAGATTCTTGATATTGTTCCTCAAGATGTTTAATCTTCAGTAATTCAGTAATCTGGTAAAAAAATATAAATCATAATAATACTTATATAATTAATTTCCCAAAAATGAAAGAACCCTAGTTACTCACTGTTGATGGAGGTTTTCCAAAATGGCTATGTGAATTAGGATTGAAATTTTCTTTGCAATAAACACGTTTATGTGATATAAAATTTGCCAAGCTTCTAAATATGTTACGGCAGACTTTACACTCATATAATATATCACATTCATGAGATAGTAAATGTTTCAGCTGAAATAAATTACATAATTATTATTTAAAATAAAACCAATAATCACTGAAGTAAATATATATATTATATTTTAACTGAATTTAATTCCTGACCTCTTCTGTGGCCCAATCATATATCTTCCTTGCTTGTTTAAAGCCAGTAATGCTGGTTAGTATAGGTTTTCTTAGCAAAGAATGGTCTGGCTCTTCAACTTCCTCATCATTTTCTCCATTATCCTTGTTACTTTTATTCTTGTCATCCTTGCATTTGGTTTTATTTATTTTATTACCAGCCATTGTAATCTATGCAACACAAATAATGTATGTATTAAATAACTACGCGTAATATAAATAAACACAAACGAATGTTGGACACACCAATCAGTTCTGACGTATTAAAAGCTATTACTGGTTTTGTATAATACTACTCAACCTACTTGACAATAACACTGATATGTGTTATTTAAAGACATCGTTTTAAAATGTAGTCTCTTTATATGATTTAAGTCTAATATATTTTTTATCCATAACCCACGTTTTGATTTCGTTGAACCGAGTATTGTAAAAACACGAGCAATACCTACCAAAATGTTCGCAGTCTCTCCCTTAAATATATAAGATATTAAGACCTTAGGGGCCACAATTCCGACTGCAATACTCATTTTAAACACTACAGATTACTACGCAACAGTTAAAATGTTCCTACTTACATAGAAATCGTCACAACCGCAAACTCGAAATCCTAGATTTCCGACAAATGCACCTCCATCACGCCTCCATTTTCAACAAATGAATAGCACCCTTAGTACGTAACAGTGTTCACAATCGTAATGAAATGATAAACCTGAGAATGTAACATTAAAAAAAAAGACAAAATTATCTCGTGGCCCATGGGTAATAAATAAATTTTAACATTTTAAATTTAATTCAATATATGACTTTTTTTAATTAATTAAAACATTTAAAGGTATGTTAAATTTGGCTGTGCGAATATATATTTTAAGTTATTTCACTAATTGTAAGCATATTGTAAGTCTGCTCGCGGCCAAAATTGGAACTAATGGTGACGTAACAGAATGTTGCCGACTAAGTGAATTTTTCCGACGGGTGTCCAAACCAAGATTGTAGACAACTTTATTCCCAAATGAGAGGGAAGACATGGTTAAGCGCCAGGCGATCACAGTGAAGTAACAATAACTTTAGGTCCGTCCAAAATACAGAATTGCTCGGATGTAATATCATAAGACTCTTTCGTCTAAATGACAGCAATTACATATTTTAATCCAGAGACGGATTAAATGTTGAGAGCGCCCTAGACCAGCAGCCATACTTAAAATTTACCAATTTCGAGAAACGAGGAATTGTCTTATTGCATATTTGGTGACTGTACTATATTGTGAATGAGTGAAATACACCATGTTATAATGCAAATGATCAGACACAGATAATGTTTCTCATAAGTATCATAATTACAACATTCGATTGTTTTGCATGAAACGAAGATATCCAAAATCGTGCGCGCCCCTTCGCAACCTCGCGCCCCTAGGCACGTGCCTAGTTTGCCTTAGGGATAATGCGCCACTGTTTTAATCCCTACCTGTGATTTGGGCTTCACAGGATAATAATAAATGTATGTTTACTTTATTACCAAATTTAATAGTAATATCAAAGAATAAAGACATTTTTAAGATTTAAAAGCTCCAATAAAGTTAAATAATTGACTTTTTCCATTTTGAAATTTTGAGGAAAAAAATCCTGAAAAAATCCGAAAAATAGATTTTTTCCGAAAATGACAATCTGCTGACACGGTAGTTTAGCATTTTTCAACTGGTAACACTGTATCTGTGGTCAAATTCGTCAAATGATAAACAGGGCCCTGACAGCTTTAGTTCACTTTTCGTGATTTGTCGCTAGTGTCGCAAGTTACCGTTTACTTATCTGTGGCGATACAAAATCTGTGGTAGTTGTTTTGACAGTTGTCGAAACAAGCCAGTTAATTTTCAAAATTAATTTGAGTTCAGTTGATCAGTTCTTGACACAGATTAACCCCGCTGTTCTTGAGTTGAGTTGTTGTTGGTTGCATCTCCTCGCTATTATAGTTTGAGTCGAGATCCTAGCTACGCTTTGCTCTTCGAACGTGATTTCGTGCGCTGTTTCTCAGTGTTAACATTTCGTCATGGTGATTCTTAAGTGTTGTGTTGGTGGTTGTACTGCAACCAGTGATACTCACCAGCTATTTTGCATCCCCAAGAACGATAATTTAAGATCTTTGTGGCTGTCGTCCCTAGTGCCTACCAATCCTCGCCTAGGTAAACTTAGTAAAAGTCAACTGATTACTAAGAGAGTTTGTTCGAAACATTTCGACGAACAACAATTTGATCAAGAAGGTCGCCGACTTCGCTATTCTTACCCTTGTTTGTTCTCTGAGTTAGAAATAGCTCTTGGTGAACCTCGTAACATACACGGTAAGTTAATTTATCTACTTATCATTTTATCATTCAAATACACCTATATGTAAATTGTCCCAAACACTATTATGCAGTATGTATATATGCAGTATGTGTGTTATTTATATGAGATTGTCTAATGAGGCAAAAAATATGTTTGTATTATGGACACAATCATGGATTTATATCCAAAATATAGCCTGAAATCTGAAGTTTTTGTTTGATATGGCATTGTGCTTGCCTTTATAGTAGGTTTTATAGATGGTATAAAGTAAAGGTACTTGCTTCTTTGTTTACATAAAGCTAGCATTTATATGTTAAAATTAAAGTTATCAATATCTAAATATTTTAAATACCATACATTTGAAATTATATAAAATGTTATGGAAATATTTTTAATTTTTATATTATAAAAATATAATGGAATTAAATTTTCAGGTCAATCACCTTCATCTACAATGGAGACAACGGCCGAATTTGTAGAATTCATGGATAATTTGTTCAACAGCGTCAACGGGTGCCCTAATGGTACCCAAAAAGGCAAATTAAGAAAAAGTGTTAAACCAAACTCAGCTCACAAAACATTTTGGACCTCCGCAGTACAAAAATTAAAAGCGATGAAATTTATAGACTCCAAAAGTAAACTTGCTCGACAAAGTGGACCTCGCCTCGTAAGAGTACCGTGTTTAGATGGTTGGATTACAAGCCTAGAAAGTTTCATTAGGATATCAAACCTTTTATTCACGAAATATAATGTGGACTTTTATTATCCAAGATACATAAATCCCATTAGAAAACTTCTTTGGACGATTGAGAGCTCTCAATTACAGAAATGTGAATCCAACCCCTACTTCATTTATACATGCTTACAAAACATTAATGCTTTCAAATATCTTGAGTCCTCTTTCTCGATTTACAAATTGTGAACAGGATGAAGGGGAGACATTAATGAATTGTATAAAAATGTTAGACAATATATCTAATATAGAAGAAAAGTTTGATAATAAGGAAAATGTCTCCCCGAACACTTCTCATAATAATGTAACATCCTGTTCACCACACAGTCCAAAGGATTTAGTTAGTCAAATAATGGAGGAAAAAATAAAAGTCCACTGCTCTGCCTACACAGCTGGGTATATATGTAGATTCTTATCTAAAACTCTCAGCTGTGAACAATGCCAGAAAACTTACACGTCTAATAATATTGACGGAATTCATATGTATTTAAATTACAGGGAATATAAACATTTAAAACATAAAAGGTTGGCATATCCTAATAGTTTCCTGAGGCTGTATCGAGCCACAGCTGATTACATACACAATTATTTAAATGCTTACTGTACCAATAAGAATTTGACAAAAAAATGTAAAAGTGCTATTACACAAAATCTGTATCTTATCAAGAGTATTGGATGCAATAAGCATAAAAATGAAATAAAAGAATTGTTTTTGAAAATAACGAATAGAATGCAAGTCCACAATTGGTGCAGGATAATAAATAAAATTTTAAAAGGTGCTGTGGAGGCCAAATATGTGTTAAAAATGCAGGAGCCACAAAAAATGGCGTTAAAAATGTATAACAATCGTTTAAGAATGATTAAAAAGAACTAAATATAATTTGCGAAGTTTATTTTTACATATTCCTCAAATACCTATTCCCTACAATCATAGAACAAGCAAATTTAAAAAAAAAAACTGACCAGCTATTCATTCCAATTTATCGACAGGGCATCCCTAGTGGTTTATATCGATATATAATGAGATCTAATAGGGCCATATCTAGTTCGATTAACAAACGTCAAATCTTATACTTAATCTGTTATCGACACTAGCGACAAAACGAAGGGTGGTAGAATAAGGAAAATTGTGTTTTAATAACTGTCGCATCTGTATTACTACTATAGTGATCTGTGATGATAAATTGTCAAAAATCAAAACGAAATATCTATTGAAATTTTATTTTGTGAGTTTAAATACCGAAATTTAAATTAAGTTGTTATTTTAAGTTAGTGAGATCATTTTTTAAACATTAATTGTTGTAGTTATTAATGTAAGTCATTGTATGACTAGTAAGTTATTGACTTCACCGGTTTTCCAATTATTTGGTAAAACCTGGTGATATGTTTCGAAATTGGGAAAATAAACATTTATTTTGTTAGTCACAATTTCCTTACCTTCATCGTTCACTTGACTCCTGAATATACAAATCATTATTCTCTACACAGTAGCACACTAGCTCTACACTAGCATTAATATAAACAGCAATGAACTAAATCGGTTTGAATATTGTTGATCAGTTACTAATCAATGTTTGTTAATATACTTATTTTATAAAGTAACTTAGTATAAAAATCGTTATAGATCGCGTGTTTTTATACCAATTAGTGTTGTGTGTACTAATAAGTGCGTAATTTATTGAAAAATGTATATTAAATATAACAAATTAAATATACATTTTCATTTTCTTTTATTTTAACATTATTCCAAAAAAATCAATGTTAGTAAATAATATTTGTTTTGCAGGTAATATGATGGCTTCAGGAGAATCACAAACCCCAGATTATGAGAACAGGAGATGGATGAATATTAGGAAATTGCTAGAAAGATCAGGGCCATTCTGTCATCCAGACTTTGAGCCATCAGCAGAGATACTAGAATTTATTATGAATTCTTGCAAAGTGTTGGTAGTTGGTGCTGGAGGCCTTGGTTGCGAGTTGTTGAAAGATCTAGCATTAATGGGCTTTAAGAAGATTCACATTGTGGATATGGACACAATTGAACTTTCCAATTTAAATAGACAGTTTTTATTTAGGAAAAATGATATTGGATTATCAAAAGCAAAGTGTGCAGTTGAGTTTGTTAACAGGAGGTTTGTAAATTTTATTTTTCGACTACTTATGTGTCTAAATTAAGTGATAGGAATACAATACAAGAGTCATACAATCTATAAGTTTATGATATGCCTAATTCCTTTAAGGTGAAATAGTAAATATAAAACACATTGGGTTGATTATAACTTATGAATGTACTATTGGACATATACTTGAACATCATTGGTTTATGTAGTGGCCTTTTCTTTCAGAGTTCCTGGCTGCGAGGCTGTTGCCCATCATTGTGCCATTCAAAACTTGGACGAGGGGTTCTATAGACAGTTTCATATAATTGTTTGTGGTCTTGACTCAATTGTAGCAAGAAGGTGGTTGAATGGCATGCTAGTATCGCTGCTGGAATATAATGATGACAGTAAAGTATTTATATTTGCCATATTATTCTTTAAGTTTTATATAGAACTATGTGCTTGCTTATGATTTGTCAAATTCTGATAGAAGAATGTGTAATGTATATTATGCATGATGATTCTAGAATAAGAGGTAAATTGTGTGTCCATCAGTTTAAAATAGTTTTTTTATGGTGATGTTAAAGAGCCTAAGAGCGACCTTCCGTCATAGACTGTCCTAATAAAACAAATATTTACTGATTATTCCATGTAAATGAACAAATCATAACTAAGTTGCCATTCCATATCTTGGCGTAGCTATATTTAATTAAACATTCTATAATACTTTTTTTTGTTAATTATTTCCATGGAGTGTACGAAAAAAATACGCCAATCGAAAGTAAATGCTTTTAATAAAACGGTATATGAAAGTCGTCCTCCTTTATTCTGGCAATAATGGGGGATCGCCAAGTAACTTAGGCAACCTCGATTTGAAGTGTCGAAAATTGAGTACAAGTGAATGGTAAGATGAACTGAAGGGAAATACCTTTCGATGCCACGGCATCAATTTAAAACATTGGAATTTATGTCGTATTCCTACCAGATAAGTTTAAATATCCTTTGGTGAAATTAATTCCCTTGCGATTCCTGGTCTGCAGAGGCCTTTAGGCGGGATTTTAGACTATTAGCAATGCTAAATACGGCAGTTGTTAGGGTGCCGCCACATTTTGTTGTAACGTGTCCGTGTGGTGGTTTCACAAGGTGATTTTCTCTCTCCTGGCAAATTATAAAAAAAGTAATATTAATTTAATTTATTTCCACTTACTGCCTTAATTATACTGTGATAGTTAAAGTGCAATATATAATTAAGCAATGCAATCTTGTCTTGTTAAATATGTCTCTCCCCTGTCACATTTCGCATGGCAAAAAGCTGCCAGGGCAGTTACGCACTGGCGAGGGTAGATAATTTGCCTCTTAAGATGTTTGTATAAACTAATTCAGATGTACCTATTTTCAAACAATGTTAGTGTTCCTCCTGGCGTCGGTTCTCCTCAATTCTGGGGTCGTGATCTCTTCTCACTCTCAGAAATGACATAAGTCAGAGTATATTTATTATCTTACAGGGAGCTTGGACCAGAGCAGTGTGATCCCTATGGTGGATGGAGGCACTGAAGGATTTAAGGGCAATGCAAGAGTCATTTTACCTGGTATGAGTGCTTGCATTGAGTGCACTCTCGATCTGTATCCTCCACAGAAGACTTTTCCACTTTGCACAATTGCCAACACTCCTAGGTATAATTTTCACAGTACTTGATATAAGGTTATTTTTATCAGCATATAAATGTAGTACTGATAGATTACTAGCAAAAGTAGTGAAGAAAGTGCATTAGTTCTTTCCATAATTAAAGAGATGGGAAATCTGGATCTCTACCGACTGGTTTAATTGCCTTGTATTTAATTTGTCATTAATACAGCACCAATTCGTTCAAAAGGTTCTCATTATTTTCTTTTGTATTCTCTGTAGTTTTCTAGTGTTGTAGAAACTCGTAATACTCTTTATATAGCCATAAATTGATTGTAACTCAATGTGGAAGTATAAATTCACGTTTTGATTGCTGGGTGGTTATAAGATATATATGCAATAAATTCTTGTTTAAAAATCACTTACTCTGCATTCCATTAACTGAACTTCACTTCTATTGAGTTACAGATTACCAGAACATTGCATAGAATACGTGAAAGTTCTACAATGGTCAAAAGAGAATCCGTGGGGCAGTGCCACTGTTCTTGATGGTGATGATCCTCAACATGTTGCATGGGTGTTTGAAAAAGCTCAAGAGAGGGCTATGAAACATGGTATTGCAAATGTAACATATAGACTTACTCAAGGTGTTTTGAAAAACATTATACCAGCTGTTGCTAGCACTAATGCAGCTATCGCAGCGGCTTGTGCTACTGAGGTAATATTTGACTAAGCATATTTGATGGCTTGCTATGCTCAGGTTAGTCAGTTATAATGCTTCATCTCTTTTTCAGGTGTTCAAGTTAGCTTCATCTTGTTGCGTGAATATGAACAACTATATGGTTCTGAACATGGCTGATGGTGTCTATACATATACATTCAGTGCTGAAAAGAGACCAGATTGCATAGCTTGCAGCAACACTCCTCATGTCATGGAAATTGAATCAAATTCCACACTGCAGGTTATTTATGATAAACTTTGTGAAGAACAAGGTTACATGATGAAGAGTCCAGGTTTGTTCTGATTAAATAATAGTATTCTTGTAATTATTTTCATTGGTTAAGAAAAATAGTAACATATATTTTCTGACAGGTATTACAACTGTGATAAATGGACGTAACAAAACATTATACATGTCGTCAATCAAGAGCATTGAGGAGAGAACCAGAGATAATCTAAAGAAAAAAGTTACAGAACTGGGATTGTATAATGGCGCCGACATACTTGTAGCCGACGTCACTACCCCAAATACCATAACAATTAAGTTGAAATTAACTGAGAATGAGGATGTTGAAATGGCTCGGTAGATTTTAATATTTACTTTTGCTTCAAATATAAAATAAAATATGTGATTAACCATAGACTTAAACATTTTGTACCATGTCCTATGAGAATTTAATCACCTGCTGTTATTAGAGGAATGTCCTTTAATAAGAAAATATTCAATTTGTAAATGCAAATGTTCTGAAACTATGTAATGCGAATTACGATATTAAAATAATTTAACAAATATACTATCCATGAAATGAATACCTACGACGGCGTTCTTTAGGGCGTACGAACACTGGGACGGAATGCCAGGGGATTTTGCCGCTTACATACTGTACCCGCGGCCTATCAAGGAATCCCGCGACGCGACATGCCGCATCACACCGAAGTATGCCTTGGCAGCACCTGCATGTACCCCCGCTTGGACTACCTCATTCTGCGGCGTGTCATGGCGTCTGTTTGTATACAGGGTATATCAAGACTGCTACCGAAAACGAAGCCAGGTGGTAGTTTTAGTGACTACAGACAAGATGCAAATAAAAATTTTGCATAAAAACGCGACGACGTTTTTTTAATGTCTTAAATATTATTGCGTTTAAAGTCACTAAAGCTGCCACCTGGCTCCGTTTTCGGTAGCAGTCTTGATATACCCTGTATAATACGTTCATAGTCTGTGATAATCGTTACAAATATTATAAATGCGAAAGTAACTCTGTCTGTCTGTTAGCTTTTCGCTCCTATACCACAAAACCATTTTTTATGAAACTTGGTACAGTGATAGATTTGACCCTGGGAAAGGACATAGGCTACTTTTTTGTGATGTAAAGGGTTGGATATGTAAACTTTTGAAGTAACACCTGTCAAACTTGGCATTTTAGTTACTTACTTAAAAAGAAAAATATTTACATATGTACTTTGTTTTCTGAAAATTAACCCTAAAGGGGTTAAAATAAGGGTTGGAATTTTATATGGAAAATCGAATCCGCTGCAGCTATTTCTACGAAAATATATATTTCAGCTCTCTAATTCAATCGAAAAATAATGGTCTGCAATATTTTTGGAAAAATATCATTATGGGGGTAAAATAAGGGTAGAAATATTGTACGGATAATCAAAACCGGATAAAAAAAACATGATTTGATTCCTAACCCGTAACTAAAAATTATTGTTACGCGCCGCTCGTCAAATGGACGGTGTCCCGTGTCGGCAACGTTCGGTGGTGCTCAGTGGCGGACTGTAACGGATGAGTTTTATGTGCGATGAGTAACGAAATCTACTTAGTATGACGATGGTGCGCTGGCAGCTTATTAGGAATTGAATAAGAATTTGAATTCAGAACGGAGTTGTCTATTGCTAATGTGAAGAATGGCGGAGCCGGAAGATTATTGCATGTTGCTGTTCAAGTGAAACGTTGTAGGCATTTTATCATGCCAGCTGTATGTAGTAGAGAGCCCTTGAATTAATGTACAAGATGTTGAAAAATAATAGAAAAAATATGATTACACAATCGTCGTATTAATTGGAGTTTTCACTATAAAAAACATATTAGGTAATGCATAGTTTCCTATATTAGCCCTGATTTGTTTTCAACGAAGATTCTTAGCGCTGTTTCAGATAAGAATTAATTAGCAGAAATCACCAAGGTAGGAAAAACGTCATAATTATTGCATTGTTTACATTTGAGGAATAAGAAGTTTTCTATACGTCAAAAATTCAATTTCGTAGACAGAATTTTAGGTGAGCGGAGCGTTTTAGCTGGAATTTTGCAAAGTATTTTTGTTTACGTATTTTTTAAATGATATTAGTCGTATTGTCGCATTTATATAAGGTCTATCTACAAAATAAAAGCAATTCAATAAATTATTCAACATCCCTATTTAGACATTAAGGGATAAAGTGGGACGAACGCGATGGGACCGGTCGGATCCGGATAGCATTCGATGGGAAATAATGGGACGGTATGTAACAGAAAGAAAAGAAGCCAGATTAAAAGGGACGGAATAAGATAGGAAAAGGAATTGTAAGTACTTAGGTTGAGTTCAGGAATACAACAGTTTGAACGGGAATAAGATGTTTTTGGTGTGGAGTGAAGTCTAATCATCTAAGTACCCAGGCGAAGCTGGGACGGCCGCTAGTAAGGCTATAAGCCGAAAACAAATTTTATGATACGGCTAACGGACGCGGCTGAAGAGCAATACAAATATTATATTAAAAATTATAAACTCCACAAAAATGGAAATTGTGATATAAGCAATTAGAGTAACTCTTTTATCACGCAGTTGGCTGTCTGTGATGTAATTTGGATGCTTGGAATTATATTATCTTACTATAGGATTGATAAAATATGTTACAATTATAAAGTATTTACCCAGGTTTAATTAAAAATTCCGTTATTTTCCCACGAACAGTGAATTAATCGATCATTAACATCGATCAGTTACATTTTTTTAAATATGTTTAGATTTAGCAACTGGAAAGGAAAATAGTCGATTAAGATAAAAAAATGAACAAAATAATTTTTCCTTGTAGCATCCCTAATGACTACGTATCTGACGTGGTGTCAAGAAACTATTCGTTTCGTGGTGTCGATCGGCAAAAACAGGAAAGGTGATAAGTAACCAAAAACTGAAATATTTCCAATAACCATTAGTGAAAATATACACAACAATCATGTTGGACAGCATATTTGACGATGTAAAGCGCATGAATAAGCGACAGGTAATGTTTTGTGAATATAGTTGAGATGACGTTAACAAATCGGCGTTTGTGTTTTTAAACCATTTTTGTACTTGTATTTCCAGTTTATGTACCAAGTGCTAAGCTTTGGTATGATAGTATCATCCGCCCTTATGATATGGAAAGGTTTAATGGTTGTAACTGGTAGTGAGAGTCCCATAGTCGTGGTGCTATCTGGTAGTATGGAGCCAGCTTTTCACAGAGGCGACTTACTATTTTTGACGAACTATCCTGAAGAGCCTGTGCGTGTTGGTGAGATCGTTGTTTTTAAAGTAGAAGGACGCGACATTCCAATCGTTCATAGAGTTTTGAAACTCCATGAAAAGTAAGTATTCTTCATAATGATGTATTCATTTTTTTTCATTTTTATTTAGTGCTGTCTTAAAAATGTGTTTTATACTTTAAGTTATAATGGACAAGTTACACATAAATCTGCATCTTTTTAAAAGCAAATCTACTTTTATATTGAATTCTAAATAGATTGTGTTGTAAAACTGTATGATATGATAAACAAATGTTTTGCTCATTGAAAAATCACATCTGAATTTGTGCCAATGTACTACACATTTCTACCTTTTAGATATTTGAATGCAAGAAAAGTTATAAAATTATAAGTGAATTTTCTTTCAGGAACAATGGCACTGTAAAGTTTTTGACCAAAGGTGACAATAACAGTGTGGATGATAGAGGGTTATACGCACAAGGGCAGTTGTGGCTTACAAAGAAGGATGTTGTGGGTCGTGCAAGGGGATTCTTACCCTATGTGGGAATGGTTACTATTTATATGAATGAATATCCAAAGTTTAAGGTAATTATACTGCTTCTTTCTTATTCATAGTTTTTCTTGTTTCATATAGGTGCAGTCCTAAATAGTTATGACTTAAATTAATTAAACAACACTGAATTTTAATTAAAAAACCTTAGACAATTCATTTTAAATAATCACAATTCCTATGGTCTATCTATAAATTGGTACACTATTTATACTTCAATGGATTGCAACAAATATTAAAAGTTGTTTTTATCAATAGGCAAACTTTACTATATTAAGTTACTTTGGTGAGAGTTATTGTGACTTTAGAGCAAACTTGGTAATGTGCTATGAATCGCTTCATGATTGTGATTCATAACACTACTAATTGTTTATTTTTCATAAAATTTCAAAATAATTTGTATACTTGTTAAGTGTCAATTGTAATAAAATAAAGCAATAGTAGGGTCCAAGGCTGATTTTACAGTCACGTTGATGGCTCAGCACGTAGCTCATCAGCATTTGCAGTCAGTGCATAGATCATCAGCGATTGTAGTCATTTTTGAATAAAGTAATGACAATTAATTAGTCTCAGGTTTTGTTTCTAGCATCTTTATTTTTATATAGATCAGATGCAACCCACAACTTCCTCAGATATAGCTTAACTATCACGCGATTTGTGTCCACATCACCACTCGCCATGATTGTACTCGCTTACGACGTCCGCTCGGCTCGATACTAAAACACTCCCTAAAAATAAAGTTTGAGAGTCTGAGAGCGGCGCAGAAGGCGGTCGGCGCCGACCGGTCAGCGGCGCCGACGCGCGGCCCAGCGCTGACCACCGTCAGCGCTGACAACTACGCGTTATTCTAATACGCTCCTTAGAAGCTCATACATTCCAACTGTTACCGCCTATGGCCAGTGTGACTCTAAAATCAGCCTAAATTATGTTACAATAAATATTTGCGGGCAATGATAATATATGAAATATATTTTTTAATAATGTTTGTAATTGACTGGCGTATTTGGTGGCGTAGTTGTACTACGGTATGATTACAAAACAGGTCTCGGGTTCGAATCCCGAATCGGGCAGTGATATTGGTTTTTCTATTAATTATCAGACAGGAGTTAGGAATTTGTGCCCAATATGGCGATAGGCTCGCCCCCTATCACATCATGGGGTTTAACACATAAGCCGAAAGGTATGTGTCCTGGTGGCAACTCTGCCTACCAAAAAGGCGTGATGTTCATGTATGTATTATGTTTGTTTCAGTTTGCAGTACTGGCCTGCTTAGCAATTTATGTCCTAGTGCACAGAGAGTAATGGCGGAATGATCTGAAGTCTTACTGAGGAAGTTTTGTAAAGGAGACGTAAAGGCTCTGGATGTATTTTAATTCTATGATTAAATGAAATTCTCTCTAGCCCTTAAATAAAGTTATTATTTGGTGATTTAATTTATTGCATCACTATGTACTGAAAAAATAACGATTTATAGGCAATTAAGATAACAAAAAACTTTGTGCAAAACAGGCACTCTGTATATTTATGTATTTTTTATGTAATGAACATATGTTTCCTTGCCAGTTAATGTTTGTGTAAGTACTTACCATAAAGGCATTTTCTTGTTATTTTTTATTGGAAGTTTGTCAAGTTTATGAGAACTATATACATTGTTATTATTTAATCTTTACACAGGAATTTTTATCCCTTTTCAGATGTTATCAGTTGTATTTTGTCTTTAAAAATACCACTACTATGTATACAATTACGAGTTGTAAATATGTGTTTAGTTGATGTGTCAAAGTAGATATGAAGTCTGGGAATTGTGAAAGTGATGCTAAAGAGGAAGACAGTACTTAAATTTTAAATATAAATAAACTTTCAATGTAAGACAGATATGGTTTAAATAAAGTTTGTTTTTTATGATTACTTATTTCCATTTCTTAACTTCATTATTTATATGTGGAACATTGTACAGTAGTATAAAAACTTAAGTGTTCAATAAGTAGATTGTAACCAGAAGCATGGAGAATTACAATATTAAAAAAGTTTTCTAAATTTGACAAACTTCGATTTGGAACTTAATATCAGAGTGTAAATAAATCCGTGGGCTTTGAATAATATCTACGTATATGTAGGCTTTTTTTTCGAGAGTAAAGTGTCAAACTTCCGGTCCGGTACCTCTGGGGAGGTCGGAAGTGGTACATCAAGGTTTTCGGCATTTGGCTCGGCGCGCGGGGCTTCTGTTCGCACTGCATTCTAGGTGTTCAAACAGTGTGAGCGGTGCGGGAGGCGGGAGCGGATGCGAATAAAGCGGAAAACGCATATTCCTGCTCGTAAACTCAGTACTACGCGGAACGTCTTAGCGTAAACGCGTCGTATTATCATTTTTATAATCAAATTATTTTATTTAGGTGTGATATAACTTTCTTTTGGTGTGATTTAACTTACGCCGCCCGCTTGTCCCGCTGCGGATCCTACGCACCCGCGCCTCTGTTACTATGTTGACACGCAGAAGAAGCTGCGTGTCAACGATGCCAGTTTGCGGATTCCGCCGCCCGCACCGCACCCACTATGTTTGAACACTAAGCCGGAATATGTAAGCATAGGTACCATTGACAAAAGTTAGATTATCCGCAAAAATTAAGCACTTAAACAATACAAAACGATGCCGGAAATCTACGACATCAATTAATTGATACCACTTGCGACTGTATCTGTATCAGCCCATATACGTCCCACTGCAGGCGCGGGCCTCCTTTACAGTCGAAAGTACGATTGAGAGGGGTTAGGCCATCTAGTCCACTACGTGGGCCTAGTGTGGGTTGGCGAACTTTACATACCGTAGAAATTCTCTAAAATCGTTACAGTATGCTGGTTTCCTCACTATGTTTTTCTTCACCGTGATAGTGCGTGGTGATTGACATCAATACACATACATATTTATAATTAACTCCGAAAAGTCAGAAGAGTGCTCTGGGATTTGAACCCGCGATCACCATGAACATATTGGCAGTCGCGTCTGGTCCGTTACCAACAGTTCACCAAGTACGCACCCACTTGCGACGCATGGTGTAAATGTATCACATAAGGACTACATCCTTTTAAAAACTAATATGTACATTGTACGTGCTGCAGTAGAGCAAAACAGCATTCACGCCATCTTATTTTCATTTTTATAAAACAAAGGCCACATCTCGTATGAAACATTGCTCCCATATAAACGACGTTCTTATATTATTTTTTTCCATTTTTGGAGGTAAGGCAGCGCAATCTAAATGGCGTAACGAACGGCGGAAAAGTTTTGTCGTCAGTTACTGTAATTATGGTCGTTCTACTTTTGTGTACGGTGGTGGCTATCCGGTAAAATATGCTACCTACTATCAGCTTGTGGGTCTCCTATAATCTTACCGAGGAAAACGTGCACGTCGTCTTTTTAAAACGAATTAGGTTGAGCCCAACCATACGTCCTATAGCGTTTTCGTATGCGCTGCCACTTACATTGAAAGCATCCGAAATCGTGCTTTAAGTTTTTTCCATCGTTTAAATCCACTCCTCAGTGGCGTAACTGTACCATCGGGGTAGGGTTACCAATTATACTGTTAAAAGCATTATTGTACTGGTTTTCACTTCATTATACTTTTTACTGTTGAACAAATATGAAATACCTACTTATACAAATATTGTGTTCAGTATCAAGTGGAGCCATTTGTTAGTGAACACCATAAGGGAATTTAGAAATATTAAGTACTAAAATTGTCTCATATCTACTTTTTGTTGCTGCCACCGCCATTTACTGAAAGAGTATTTTCAGTAATGAATGCAGTGGCTGGAGGATAGAAATAAAGCAACTATTAATTTTATAAAAAGGAGCTCCTCGTTTATTTTATTTTGGTTATAATTGTGGCGAGCCGTATGAAGTTTTTAAAAAAAGCTATAAATTAATACATACATGCATAAACATCATGCCTTTTTCGCCGAAGGGGTAGGTAGAGGTGCAACCAGGACACCCACGTGTCGCCTTATATGTTCCGTCCCATAATGTGAGGGGGCGAGGCTATCGCCATATCGGGCACAAGTTCCTGACTCCGGGCTGATAATGAATAAATAAATAAATAAATAAATACATCCAACAGTCACATACATAGTCCTGACCCCACATTAAGATCAATTAAGTCTTGTGTCGTGGGTATCAGACACTACGAGAGACTTCGGTCCCACAAACACCCAGACCCGAGACAAATACTTGTGAGCCTCACAAATATTTGTCTTGGTGCGGGGATCGAACCCGCGGCCTCTCGGTTTCACAGCCGGCACCAAACCAACTGCGCCCCGGAGGCTGTCAAAATATATAGAAAAATATAATAGAAAAATCCAACATCACTTTGCCCGACCCGGGATTCACTGACTTGCCAGCCTGAACTGGATCCGGCATATCCGGCAAACGAGCAAGCAGGTCATCTGATGTGGTCAGGTTCAACATCCACAACGCTTGGATCATGTGTTGCCGGCCCATCAAAGCGGGACGGGAGCGGGAAACAAAATGAACCGGAAGAAGAAATGAAATGAGAAAATGGCTAGGCAATAATATTCGCGCGTCGAGCTGTCCAGTACCTACCTTGTATCCAAACGCAACAAGGGTGATGTGGCTCCCTTACTGTGAAAAGGCGTGATTGTAGTTTCATTTATAGAAATAATTAAAAATCATGATCTCTATCTCAATCATTTTATAGAACAAAAAAAAGAAAATTATTTTACTATTAATTTTGTAGGTAATAAATGTTAGGTTGTTTTTCTGCTTACGGCCTCTCGGGCCGAAGCCAGGGGCGCCTTAGGTCGGGGGCCCGTGGCATTTTGCGCACTCTGCCACCCTATTGTCAGGCCCCTGCCACTCTTGAAATTATGTTAGGTATTAAATCTTCTTGCAGAATTAACATTTAATAATTACTATTAATATGAAAGACAACATATATAATATTTCAACATGACTAGGTGCTATGATGGATGAGCTTACTCCTGCGCACTGCCGTGTGTAAGCATCACATAGTAGCTATGTACATAGTTAAATATGAAAGATAATAAGCAGTTTCTCTTACTGTATTTTTATGACCTAAAGTAAATGTTTTCGCCCCTTAAACAAGACCGTACTCATGGTAATATCAACCACACTTCCACGATTCTGTTCGAATCGTAGTTAAATAACTTCCACTGAATTGATATTAAATAAAATAAAGGTAACATTGGTATTTAATTGGGAACAGAGCTTTTGAAACTAATAATAAAGCATGTAAATAAACTTTTATTATGTAACAATTATCCTAAAAAAATATACATCTCTTAATGGCCGCCACACACATAACGATATAACTGTGCAAGTCTGAGTTTGCACCAGTATACTGGAACGTGTGTGGGCAAATAACTGCGCAAACTTCAAACTACGACGCTCTTTTTGACAGAAATGATGTTTGCGCAAACCAGACTTCCACAGTTATATCGTCACGTGTGTGGCGGCCATAAAATCATCGGTAACCCGTAACATTGTCAAGTATCAATGCACACGTGACTTCCAATAATCTGTATTTTGGACATTGAACCTTTTAGGTATCTACCTCGGTTTGGACACACCGTTCCGCTACCAATTCGGTTGTCGCTTTGAAGATCGAGTCATCTAACTTCGAATTCTAATTCGAATAAGTCGGGAAATTATCGCTAAGAAAATATGTGAGATATTACTAAAAGGATTCTCAATTGCTTTTATTTACCTATTAATAATTCAAAATAGGTTAATATGCTGAACTTACCATAATACTTTTAATCATTCATACCCGTCCATAGATGCAGTGTATATTGCAGTGTTGAAACTCTGTATCATCAAAAAGCCACAGTTTATCAAATATACCTAGAGTGCAAATTGTCTAGATATCAATATCATTAACTAAATTTTCATTAAGTATTATGAATATCAAACTGCGTTGTTGATTAACATGACGTACGTATGATGTTTAGCTTAAGCACACAACAATTAGTACTTACATCCATTCAAATTAATTGTATTCAAACGGAATTAAATGAGTGACGTTACAGAACATACCCCAAATGGATATGGTAGTCGTACATATTATAATTTATATTGAAGAAAGAGATTGATAGTTGTTAGATCCGGCACTGACACTTTGCAGAAACTGCTAATGATACGGATCACTGGTCTGATAAAAATTGATCTGAAATATTGCAAAATCATTATTCATCTCGTCATTCAGTACACGTTCACCATTAAAAACGAGTGCTTAATCATTTTATGTATCTGCTCAGGGTAGGTATGTACTATATACATATTGCAAGTCGGAGATAGATACCTATATATAATATTATAACAAGTACCTAGTGAGATGTTTTAGTTATTACATTTCATTATTCAATTTAAGACATATTTACAGAGTCCTTTGTATAAATAATTGTACAAAATGTCAAAGAGAAAATAATATTATAAAATATAATATAAATGTACCCTATAAAATACTTTGTACTTACGCGTAGTTAATAGACTAAACTGGTGTTTTAGTGTTTTCATATACAATACAATAAATATATTTTAAGCAGTGTTTGTTACCAGTTACAGTACACAGGAAAGCACTGAAAAATAAATCTAACCATGCACTACAAAGATTATTTTGAGCGATTTCCTCGTCGAGTTGGCGTAGGTAAAGCTTAGCGTAAATACAGGGATTCGAAGCGTTTGCGTTGGCTCATCGGGGCGTGTGAATACTTCTTTGTAAACCACACCTTGTGGAGGTTGGAATTGTCTAGCCACGGTATTTGCAACCGTCTCAATTGATTGGGTTGACGACATACCCATCTGAGATGTACTCCTATTTGTAGTGGGTGTATTTACAGTGGTAAATATTAGTTTTGCACCGTACACTTCATTTGCTTTGGTGGCTTTAATTCGTTACAGCATTTGCATGAAACTACTTTACCTTACCTCTAATTTAGCTATTTACTACGTTTATTTCGATTATCACGTAACTTATTGAGGCACTTAACACGGAAAACGTAAGATGAAAAATAAATATTTATAGCTAGTTAAATGTTGTACTTATTACATTTACAATGTTTGTGTTAGGGTAAATAAAATTGCAGTTTAGTGTCTGCTAAATAGGAAACATGTTGAACAAACTTTTCTACGGTTTAATATGCAGTTGTAAAAACTTTAATGTTAGTTTAGCATGTATGTTAATTAAGATACAATTTTAGGTTGCCATGTTATCAACAGTGCTATCTCATGCATGTGGGGAATGGGCAGTTTGTTGTAGAGAGAAAATCTTTATGTAAATACCATGTTAGTTTGTATCTCCGGTTTCCAGTTTAACAATCTCTCGGCCGTGGATACCTAACTGGGCTACAGTGCAAATTGCAATTATCTACAACCGGGTGAATTATAATCACTTTGTTGGACCAGAATGGTAAGAGTGACAAATATTGTCCATACGCGTGATATTATGCTTGCGCACAAGTATAACAGAGTAGCTACCATTTGATTTTTTGATTTGTCGACATCGCGAACTGATAGGTATTATTATGCCCTAAATATGGAATCAGACGTTCACATCGTTAATTTATTATTCATGAACAAATGAGCATGTTTTTATACGAAAACATGATACAGAATACCAAATAAGTTGGTCTGAACGGGTATTATAAATCAATTAACATAAATAGACAAATACTTACTATGAACAAAAAATACGATTACAAATAAACTACGACATGCACGACGAACTCTATTGTTCCTTTTTATTCTTATTAACTGTAGCTTTTTTGATATAATAAAAAAATATCTTGCAAGAAATTACTTGTAATACTTGCCATTGCTGCGTCTCGTAAACTTTATAACTATCTAGTAGTGAATCTTAAGGCCTAATAGATAAAAGAAAAATAGTTATAGTATCGTGTATTCCCAAAAACATACGTTCTATTACTTTTTTAACTTTGGTTAAACTTTGGCTCACTGGAATAATCATTCCATTATCAAGGTTATAATAATGTAAAGTTTTATGTTGACTGATATAGAATAGAAAACCGATATGATTGAGCAAGAACAAGACAGTGCAGT
The DNA here is from genome assembly GCA_033459515.1 of Theretra japonica. Taxonomy (NCBI): domain Eukaryota; kingdom Metazoa; phylum Arthropoda; class Insecta; order Lepidoptera; family Sphingidae; genus Theretra; species Theretra japonica. The sequence continues at coordinate 6,557,922 of CM065935.1, forward strand.
ATTACCTACGTATACCATCAGGGTTTGAATCCTGTCAATTATTACTTTTAATGATAATTTTCATTGAACATTATTATATCGTTCATAATGGGTGTAGTCAAACCTACAATATGTTTTTACGTAGTGTCTTCCCTGTGGTTTGGTTAAAATACACATCTATTTCATTTTATTTTGGGTTGAGCAAACATTCAACTTTTAAATACAATTTAGTTTTCAATTTGAATTACACATGATATGTGCAAAAATAACGTGGGTCATCATTTATGCGGCTGGTCGGTCCCCGGGCGGGCGCGGCAGTGCGGTGCGGCGTATTCATAAACAAGTGCAACGGAAGTTTGGCAGGGAAGTTTTTGTGTATTTACGGTGTCGCTCGCCCGGGACCACGCCGCTGCATCCCGATTTCTACTTAACATTATATACGTACATGTATACAGTTTTGGCAAACGAAACCAAAGTTAAATTTAAGCCCATGCTCCAATGTGTCGTATTTTCATACAAGCCAATGGATATGTAGTGGAACTTAATTCCGTGCATGCACGATTGTTATGGGGCGCTTACTTGAAGCTAGTTTCATGATGATCCAACGGTTTTTATATAGACATAATAAATAATGGTAGAATTATGTACTCAGTATTATTAATCTATATTGTTATTTGTAAATTACTTATTTTTTAGTCGCTAGAATCATATAGGTGGGTATCGTTTAAGGATATTTAAAACCATATCTTTGGTATGTAGAAGTCTTAACATAAATTAATAGAAAATTTATAAAATCGTGTTGACTGCGTAATACTTGTCCATTACCTGGAATATTTATGTTTATCGGCGTTACCTGCGTAGGTTATGGGCTCCAGTTCACCACGTTGGATGACATTAGGGTAGCAAGCAGTGTGACCATATCTAATACCTTAAAAAGGACTGTTGAACCACATGCTCATAAAAGTGCACTTCATATTTTTTTTTTTCAGTATACTCGTGTTTGTTTCAGCGTTAAATAGCAAGTGGTTAGATCCAACACATAGTCCTGGTAGTAAATATGTGCAATATGAATTCGAAATATATTGAACCGATTTCGAGTAGCTTTTCCTTGGAGAATGGCCAAGAATTCTGCTTGAATTATAGGCTTTGTACGACTATGTAACTAGCATGTGTACCAAATGCACAATATTACAAATGAAACAAAACAAAGCCTTTATATAGCTAATTAAAAGCGTTAGTCAATTATAACAACATGTGGTTACCGGTTAGCGCACAACTTTATTTCATTCGGTTTATTATTTTAACATTGTAATAAGATTATGTGAGAATCTAAATGATGTTTGATAAGGATGTAATTTGTAGAAAAATTAGTTAGAATGTTAATACATATTCATTTCTTTAAGATTGTTCAGTTAAATGTTTATACATTTTGAATGGTTTTGCCCCTTCGTAAAATGAAAAGAAAGACGAAAAGCAGCAAAATGATTTGTAAGCTTTGATTTCTACTATCTTTTATTATCATTTATTTTAATTTTTAAAGTAACTTGGAGATATCAGTTATACGTAATATTCTTTTGTTGTTGTCAATGATTTTAATTAGCGAATTTATTCAGTTTTATAATAATCATAAATATATTATGAGGTAATAATATACATAGGTATAGATTATTTCAACATATTTTGTATTTAAACTAAAAACTGTATTACATTTAATGACAGCGTCTGTCTATAGGTAGAAACTGCTAACAGATGCTTATCTTGACAGTCGTATTCGTTTATTGGATTGCTTTACTTGTTATCTACTTACCATATGATATAATGAAATCTTAGGTCGAAGGTTCGAGCTCAATTATCACTGGTATTAGTTAATATAACTCTGTATCGGTATTATCTTTATCGGTGAAGCAAAATATCACATATAATAATTACGTTTTTAAATTTCGAACATATTATATTATAATATATTTTTATATGGCATAGGTCCGGCAAATGAACAAGGAGGTCACCTGATTGTAAGTGATCATTGCCGCCCATGAACATCCACAACGCTTGGATCATGAATGTGTTGCCGGCCCGTCATATTGGGAAGAGGGCGGGAAGGAAAAAGGATGGGAACAGGAAAAGGGTATTGGGCATCCGGCAGACTCACTCACCGAACGAAACGCGAGGGCAAACCTCTCGTTTCACGTCGATCTTCTGTGAGACGGTGGTACCACCCTGAACGAACCTGCCCGTTTATGAGTCATGGCTCTCGACAGCGTGGCTCTACCACTTTTTATTTATAAAATGTATAAGTACACCTGTTGTACTTTATCTAAACACCACGCTCAGGTAGACTGTAAGAGAATGTATCAAGATATATAATTCAATATTTGAAATATTAATTAATTAAATAAAAAACCATTGTAAGGATGTGTGTCTACTCAACGCAGGTCAACGTAGTGTAGTCGGGCCTAAAATCCAACTCAAAGAAAGGCAGGTGCTATTCAGTGAAACATTTTTTTATAACGCATTCATAGCGTTGAGCGCTATTATAAAAAATATTAAGCTATTACTGTAAAGCTATTTAGGGGGGGTTAATTTAATTCAATAAAACAATAACGTGCCTATCTTAGGCATTATTTAGTAACGGCTTTGAATAACTGTAATTTTAAAGTTGCTGACATTTGTAAAAAAAAAACTGGATATCCTTGGGGAATTAAACTTTTACACCGGCTGAAATTAGTGTACTTTCGATTTAGTTTTTTCTTTGTACGAAATACATATTATTTATCTAACTAACTAACAAGCAAATGCACAAGCTAGCAAGTAACTCACCTGATGAAAAGATACCGACTGCACATTTAACCAAAACTTTTCATGGATATTTTTTTGTGCAATGGTTGAGGACAAGGCTTATTTTATTTTTAACTTTTAACCACTTTTTTTTAATAAACGAACTATAACTATACTAGAATGTGGCTTACATTCTAGTATTGATACCGTGGAAATCTGACGGTTGCATATTAATTTAAGTAGGTATCTTTGTTACTTTTTATTATTCACTTTATAGGTACTATCTTTATATAATAGAGGCTACTGCAGACTTTCCTTATTCTAACCTAAACATTTCAGTGCAATTATAATTACAAGATCTTAGCTTTCGCTGAGATTGAGCGTTTTAAATTATGTCCCAAATTTTCTGAAAAGTTAGAGCGAGATAAAACACATAACAATAATTGTTATGGAAAATAGCACAACAGAATTCAGGCATGGCCAGTCAAGAAACAAAATTCAGAGCAAGAAAGTATATTTCCCCAGCGACCTTTTACAGAGTCAACAAGCTGTGACTTGGGAAATAAATAAAGTAGAGCGACGATTAATATTAAATATCTGCATTTTAGTTTTCTGTCATTTTAATATGATTTTTAATATTTCTTTTGCAGTTGCTGCGATGTCACATGTAGGTTTATTTCTTGCGAAAGATATCATTGTTATTTCTCAATTAATTCATGTGCAGTTTAGGCTGTTCAGTCAAATAAAAGAAATTGTGTACTTGTTATGCTGAAATATAAAAACAGCTTGATGTATATATACTTACCTACTCTTTTTTTTCAAACATAGTTTGTGCGCGGCTAAAGTAATAACATTCTGAGTTTCATAACTCTGTCTGTGGAAATAAAATATTTCACTTTAGAACAATATTTTTGATAGCGCTAGGGTAAGTAACTGAAAGGTTTTTCTTAATTTGGTAAATAAACGTTATAAATTAAACTCATTATAATAGAGTAGAAACTAAAATACTATTCTTTAGAAACTAGCAACATACTATTTGTAAAGTGTAGAAGTATCTCATTACGTATGTTTCGGGCGTTAAAAGTAATCACCGAGCCGGTGTTACCCCAAGGAAGGAAAAAGCGCTCTAATTATCTCAAATCGGTCTGTAAATATTTAAACAATATGGTTTCAGTACACCCACAGGTGCAAATTGTTTAACAAGGACACAGGCGAGTGGCAAAGAAACCATCTGGAAGAGGGTGGCGCAAGTAGCATCTCATTAGGGTTCGAAAGGGGACGGCTGACAGAACGGAGCACGACGTACCACATACTTGTGTAAGCAGGGATTAAACCTTGCTAAACTTTAAGACTTGCTATATTGTTTTTCAATAGATTTTCGTTTGTGGCTATTATGCAACACGTTGATGTTAGGAAATTTACGTGACAATGAGTTACTGTTTCGTAGAGTCTAATTACATCTACCCATAATCACATATTTATTATGTACAGTGTCTGTGGAAGGCGTATTACGAGTATGTCAAATGCCGTATTTGGTAATAAACAGAGAAATCATGATTAAGCTTATGAGTTTTATATATATTAGTAGTAGTTAATATTGTAAACATCCTATATTTGTTTGAAAGTTAAGGATATTTCTGTAACCTTTCTGGATGCGTGGGATGTCCGAGAGCCTATTTTGGGGATCATAATAGTTAGATAATACAATCAGGTCCCTAATATAAAAAGAACGTCTAGATAATAAGAATTGTAACTCCATAAAATTGAAAGCTCATTAATAATAAATAAGTAAATAATAATAATTGTATACCTAAGTACTAGGTAGCTTGTTATGAATGATAGGTCTAAACGTAAGTATAAACAGATTGGAAACGCTACCTATGAATTAAATTAAATTATGTTAATGATATCAATAATTTAGAAACAGAGAAGCTTGTTTAAGATATTTAATCATTGTAGCATTTAGGAAACCGTGTTGCATTACATTGGATGATCCTCGGCAAAGTAAACTGTGAGACGTTGGAGTAAAGCGTGCCGACGAGCTAATTAACTGGCGCAAGCAGTAAGCAAGAAAAGCTGCCTTTAAACTACACTACAACTCTTAGAGTGTCTTAATTCGCTTACACAGTGTTCCGAATTTGTTGTACCAACACTTTACGTATACTACCGCTGCAACATCACTGGAATGTGGGGAGGAAATACCAACAGCATCCTGTCTGCAAACTGGACATACATTAAATCTATTAGCATTCGCAATTGCTGCTTTGATTCATGGAGTGAAATGTGTTTAATAGTTTAAACAAATGTTTGTAATTGTTTTACTTGAATATTGTGTATTTAGCAGAGTTAAACATAATATCGCTATAGGTAAACAACGTCGCGTTTCATTTAATACGAAGTCATAGTGAGCTTAGAAGTGTTATCTAATCTGATTTTGACTATTCATAAAACATTCAAATTTCTTTTATGCAAAGACAGTTGGGAAAGAACCTGGAAGACCCGTAACTTTCAAAGAGCGGTTAATTTTATTTCGCTTCCGTAGCGACGGAATTTCTTAATCATGCTTAGTGCAATACGTTACGCGCTAACTTAGTCGAGCGAACAAAACAAATAATTTATCCCAGTGTCTACGTAATATGCATAAGTTGCAGTGCAATATACGCGTGTAATGCCATCTGGCGTTGAAGCCACCAGTACTCTGCGTTTGACTGTTATGAAGCTTACTGAAAGAAAGTGAATCTGTAGCGATAATAATTTACAGCAGACGATTCATGTCAAAAACGCTATACCTATATTCCAAGTAATTAGATATTGATTTATCTGAGCTATGCTGATTACTGTCGGTTATTATTTGAGGTATCCGGATCGGTACACCCGGTAATTTTTCACATTTGGTGAGTACTGAACAGACAATGTTCCATAAAAATTGTAAGACGATAATATGATATTAGAATACTCGCATCTATTTAAGTCATATTATAATAATGTGACAAAGTATAATAGTACTCATTACCTTAAGAAAATCATTATCGCTACAATAATGTCTGAAAACATAGTTCTAAGAAAATCTGTCTGGCGGGTAAACTAATAGCTTATCTCATTCGTCTTTGAAAATTAGTTTTAAAAACTTTGTTATAGTAGACAATTAGAGGAGTTAAATGCAAAAACTTTTATTTGTATTGCTTTGCTAACAATAAAACAATTCTCATAATAATTTAGGGCCACATTCGTAATCACTTTGTAAGAATGGGAAATTGGTTGTCCTTGTGGCGTGACTTGGTGTAACTCGTTCATGTAATGTTATGCGAAACGAGAAACGTTAAACAAGGTAGACAACATAATAAGCCTACTTTATACCTAATACAACCACGCCAAGGTGATTTAGAAGTGATTGATTCTTAACTGTATTATTTTTCAATAAGTGATATTATAACTGCTTCGGTGGCGTAGTTGTATTATGCTACGATGGCAAATCTGAGGTCCTGGGGTTCGAAATCCGGATCGAGCAAAGTGATAATGGATTTTTCAAGTAATTATCAGCTCGGAGTCAGGAATATGTGTCCGATGTGGCGACAGGCTCGCTCCCTGTCGCATCGTGAGACGGAACTTACGGGCGAAATGTGGGTGTCATTGTGGCGCCTCTGCCTACCCTTTTTGGGAAAAAGGTGTGAGTTTATGAGTATATATGATAGTATAATGTGTTTCGCAGAAATTCAATAATATCACCAATTTGTATAAAATATATTTAATAAGGTAAGTATAATTTGTAAAATAAGCAAATTGAACACATGTTTTGAGCAATAACTTCCATCTTGTCAGAGGTAAATGGCAGGCTTTTTATATTTTATTCAAATTCAAAAGTTCTCCAATATGATATTTTCGATTGCATGTTTTAGCCGTGTGGGCATAATCTATATTTGGTAATTAATTAAATACGATTGAAAAACTTTCTTGTTAGGATTCTCAAAATGGCTCCCGTCTCATTAGGCGACAAGGTTGGCGTATGAATGGTGGATCAAAGGGATGCTCATGAGGAGTCGCCACTCGGAGTGAGTGCTCGTTACCCACCCAAGCACACCCTCATGCTTTGACTCCCCTTTTAACAATCTTTGACTTAAGAAACGCGAAATTTGATTATTGAGATAATAGGTACCTAATATTTAATTTTCTCAGTTGACAGTCGAAATGAATCTCACTTTGACAGATAGCCTGAAGCCTCGCGCTATAAGATTAATGGTAAATGTTTGTAGTATTTATTTATGGATTACTTTAATAGAACATTCCAAAAACATATTTGACATTTATTAAAATTAATCTCGAGTATTTTCTTAATTTGTTTAACATTATTACAACCTTTTGTGAATGCGCCGCCTGTGAAACGAGAGGCCGCGGGTTCGATTCCCGCATTGAGACAAATATTTGTGTGAATTACAGGTACTTGTCTCGGGTCTGGGTGTTTGTGAGACTGAAAAGTCTCTCGTAGCTCCTGATACCTACGACACAAGACTGGATCTTAGTGTGGGGTCAGGATTATGTACATAACTCTTGGGTGTATTTATTTATTTGACCTAAACTTTGTTTGCTTGATGGCCTCAGTAGGGTAGTCGTATATAAAATGTAACAATATATACATATCAATATAATTGCACGTCTTTAATTTCTGATTTCTTTAATGTCATTTCAGTCAAAATTATAATATATTATCATATACTCAGTAGGTGGAAATTATTTCCACCTACTGAGTTACGAGTCCATTCTGAAATATTTAGATAAATTATGGACCTTGTTAAATTATTGAGGTTCTCTACGTTACTTCTTGAATACGAGGGACCATTTTCCAGTAATACCATTGAACGGGATCGACAGTAAAAGATAAGAAAATTTGAATTTTAAAAGTGCCTGCGAGCATTTTTAGTAATTTATTTTACGGAAATAATTTAGGTCAAATAATCATATTTTCACCTGACTTATTTGCACCATAGCATAGAGATATATTTTTATAACATTTTAAAATTAATTTGAAGTGGTTAATTACAACATTTGGTTTTACCAGCTTCTGTAATAGTTAACAATGAAATTCATATTTTAGTTATTAACAGATAAACCTGACAAGAATAATAAAACACAAAGCGCAACACTAATTGTACTAAATTGTTATAGGTGTGCAAATAATTTAGAAATAAATGCAAATTTGATAAAACATACAAACAATATAAATGCAATTGATGACGCTAGACAAATAAAATATTAAATTAAAAGTGATTCAGTTAATTCATATTTAAAGAAAATGTGTGATTTCCATTACAGTAACAATAAACTGTGTAAAACGATAAAATATTTGTCATAATATTTTGCGCAAAGGTTATTGTCGATGTTTAGTCAGCAACACAGTAAAAGAGTGAATGTTTTCAGATGCGGGATAAAGGCCGCAGACAGGCTGTTTCCCTGCTCTCTGGCAACTTTTCTTATAGAACGTCTGATCGCGCAGTCGAGGGACTCATAAAATGAGATTGGCTCAATCGACGACGGTTTATTGACTTATTAAATCGATCTTTGACTCGGACTTGCTACAAACTGAGTGGAGGGCTTTCAATTTTGTTACATGTTTCGCCGATGCTATTTTCTTAAAATAGGCTTATGTACTTGTAACGATTTCATGGTTGTTAACCTACATTTTAAAAGATTATACAGAGCAGTTTTATATCGCTAAGTTTAAGAGACATGATCATAAAAGTAGCTAATTACAAAAATCAAATTGTCGTATAAATTCTTAAGACCCTAATGCAGTAATTACTATTGCCATAATTAAGGTTATGAAAAATGGCGAGATTCTTGAAAGAGTTGTTGCAGTAATGAAAACACTGACTCATTAAAATAACTGAATCTAACCATTGCTTTCCTTCCTTTGCTATTTCCATGTACTGTTTTGAGTATATCAGCACAGTAAACCCTTGTTACTAGACTTTAGACTTACTTGTTACTAGACCATTATTTTATGTTGCATCTGTAAAATTCTGAACTCTGCTTATTTATGCCCAAGAACGTCCATAATAGAATAAGCGGGTTTGGTGGATCGTATCGGTTAAAGATCACTAAAAGCAACATGACTTTTTAACGGTTTAGCTTAAAATTGCTTGGAGAATTTTAAGCGTGCTCTGGTGCTTGATCCGGCAATTTTTCTGTTATATCCGGCCGGTAGACGTCCAACGGGCCGTGGTATGGTGCCGCATTATTAATTACCATCTGCCCAAACGTTTAATATTTTACCTGAGTGTAGGATCGCCCTCGACCGCTTCAGCCTTAATCCTCACTTAATTCCCCATATTTTGCCGTTTTTAACGTTTATCCGTAACGGAAACTCTTTTTTAATTTTAATGAGATTAGATTACGAGTAGTAGGTAGGTTTGAGATTACGCTGAACTAGATTTGTCACTGTATGCTGTACTACGTAGGTGTATATAATGTATTAAATATTTGTTTGACTTCTTAAAGTTAGGGTAACAATAACACAGAACAATTTAGTGGTAACATAATAGAATTAGCCAACTTTATGATATGCGTAAACATATTTGAAACCAGTGTATCTACTCGTATTAATACGCAAAAGAATAGTTTACATAGCATCGATCTAACTGGAACGCTCTCGAATGCAATATCCGCTTTTAAACGAGTTTTTGGTTCAAAAAACTATTCGGTCTAGTTCAGGTAAAAGCTAGAGACGAAATACGAAACTATATCTTTAGTGCAGTTTGTCAATAGAACACTTATTCGTTGAATAAAATGAATTAAAATAAAGAAATACTTGAAGGCGTCACAATTAGATGGATCTAAATTCTGTGTATTTATGAATTTAATTTTAAATAAAAAAATCTTTATAGAATTTTAAACCTGAGTCATTTAGTGGTATGTTTTATTGCTTTTGTGGGCTATTATGTTAGTGGAGCTCCTGATTATTATTAAGACAAAGTTAAAGGACTGCCAAGCCTCTATCTACCTGTGGTTAACACTCTTTTAAGCTTATTTTCCAGGAAGATAGGTCATGTTACTGCGCAAATAGCAAAGCAGGAATTTTATTTCAGAGTTCGCACGTGCGTGGTAGAAAAGACTACTGGAAACGCTGGGTGCTAGATAGGATTGTTTCCGGTTGATTTCCGAAGGATAAATTCCACTGCGATGTCGGGTTATGCGACAGTTTTTTGTATACTTCACGGCAAACACTGCACGTGCTGGTAATGCAGTGCTGTCGACATGGAGTTAAATTGATAAGATATTATATTTTCCTTGTGGGCATAATTATGGCCTTCTTGAATACGGCACCTGATTCTGGAACGGGACACACTTGCTTGTAACTTTTGAGGTGGATTATAAATTTTGGGGACCATAATCTAGAGTTATATTCTATCACTGCGAAAAACGACAAAAAAACGTACAATTATCTGTCTCTGAATGTAATTTGATTTTTTTTATTCGTAGTTTGCAGGCAATCAACGACCAATAGACAGCACGTTTTTAGTTTATGATTATGACATAAAAATGGTTATTCAAGTATAACTTTATTCCGAATTATGCGTCGGAATAAAATTAAACTTGCTATTTTAATATATCGTTATTAATTGTTTTAATGATTAAATTCTAGTACAATATAATTACGAAAAAGTGGAAAAATAGCTAGATTAATACTATAATTATATGTAGCAAAAATAAAAATAAGCCCTGGTATATCTACCAAGATTTTCTAGTATTTATTTAATATTCCACAAAGAGTAAGTACATTTTGTCATCGCTAAGTAAATCTTTTAACAAATGTATATCGAATAGTGGTTGAATAATTGAAACTCTGTCGAATGCTTCGCGACCCTTTCGACCTTATAACAAAAAGGATACTAAAACCTCTGATAAAATATTCATTACATCGAAACTCCTGCCGAAATCTGCGATAGTTATAATTGACAGTTGAATTTAGCTACTTTTCTAGTTGACAGTTAGGTTTATATATATTATATTACGTTCCAAAGGACTTTGAAAGTCGTATTTTCTATCGTAACTTGTATTTTTATCATTTAATACTGTTAGCCTCGATATAAACGATTTGTTATTAACTCTATGTTGATATGATAAATTGTATATCTCTTAATTTCGTTCTACATTAATATTTTTATTTCAGATAGTGTATAATCTGTTGATTACGACAACCCACAATACCGATTTATCAATAAGCTTAAATATCGGTGATATCCGCAAAACTCTGTTTTGGATACCTATGTTATTAAAATGTTAAACATTTTGATATCTTTTTTTGCGATTAAGGTATGTGTTGTGTGGATACGAGTACTATTTCTGTAAGATAAGCGTACCTAAACTGTAGTCTGTCTCTATTTATTCTAAAACGTAATAAAAAGAACCAAATAGAGCTTCATACCCGGTATGTTAAGTCCGAAGTGTGGTCAATAATTTTTATTCGTTACAATGCCTGCTGTATTTCATGTTACTTGCAAATAACACGTCGATGTGCAGTATAGGCCTATTAATTAATATACCCTGAAGATGTTCGTCTGTTCAACTACGTGTCTTATGTAAGGGTCATACAACCGGTGGTTGGGAAAAGAAAACTGTATGACATAACAAAGCAGATAACATTAATTGCTAATGAACTTTTACAAGTAGACACTTAAGTATCGGAAGGGGACTGTTTACTGCCTCATTGGTGTTTCTCTTGACGTGTGATCGTAAATTTTTTACGTCTCGATTGAATGGTCCGCCCTTAACTAAAACAGGGTATAAACTTTCATGATTCCAGTTTATGGTACCCATTCGGGTTCATTTTATAAATTATATGTACTTTCACATGTTCCTTTGTCTTTTGTTTTTATTGCGTTACCTTTCATTAACTTCAGGCGGTTATCACATCGTCAGAAAACGAGAAGCGCAAAATTATAAAGGACAACGTTAATTTAAGTAGCTGAATTTTATTTTGTCTTTCTATGTGCTGTTTTTTTTATTCTCCTGCGGTATTATTTCTATTATATTTGTCTACTATAAATATTCGCAACCAAAAGACTTGAGATTTATAATGATATTACATATTATTCTAATGAAAATTGAGGACATGGTAAGATTAAAAAAAGGTGTGCTCTGATGTAATGAATCGAAGCTGATACAGGATTCGTGAAATTAAAAACATTTGTCGTTCGGAAACGAGCAACATTTTTCCCAAATGTCGGTCGGAAAAAGGTAGATATCACGTCTTCAGTTTATTACACGTCCTTAAGGTTGCTCTCCGTGACCCGGTATTCTGATATACGTGTCCAATAGCCCTGCATCAGTTTGCCATTCTTCATTTTATTTCATTACAAGATATTCAGATAATATAAAGAAATTCTACTTCTGTAATTATTGCTGATTTAAACAAAAAAAATAAAACAATAATTTTGACAGTCTCCGTGGCGCAGTTGGTTGAACGCCGGCTGTGAAACGGGAGGCCGCGGGTTCGATCCACGCACCGAGACCAATGTATGTGTGAACCACAAGTATTTGTCTTGGGTCTGGGCGTCTGTGAGACCAAAAAGTCTCTCGTGGTTCCTGATGCCCACGACACAAGACTCGATCTTAGTGTGGGGTCAGGACTATGTATGTGACTGTTGGGTGTATTTATTTATTTATTTAAAATAATTGAATACAAAATCGCAATGACAAACTTGTATGAATAATGGAAATAAATGAAATTTCTTTATTTCATATTGTGAAGTGCGTGGTGGCCTGTTGGTAACGGACCAGACTCGGCTGCCTACATGTTCACGGTGGTCGCGGGTTCAAATCCCAGGGCACTGACTTTTCGGAGTTATGTGTGTATTGATAGTCAATCACCATGTACTTTAACGGTGAAGGAAAACATCGTGAGGAAACCTGCATACCGTAGCGATTTTAAAGAATTTCTACGGTATGTAAGTCCGCCAACCCGCACTAGGCCAGCGTGGTGGACTATATGGCCTAACCACTCTCAATCGATTCTCTCGATTGTAGAGTAGGCCCGTGCCCAGCAGTGGGACGTATATGGGCTGATAAAAAAAATATATTGTGTACAGGTCAGGTGAAGAATAAATATATTATTTCTCTTATGAAAACTATTGCTAGCCGACTTTTTCCTTTAAAGAATTTCTTAAATTAAAGGAAACCTGTTAAATTGCCTTTGTAGAGCTACTAAAGTATATACTTCGAAAGGTACATTTAGACCTTTTTATTTCCCTCAAAGTCGTGGAGTGGAAGCCAGTCTTTGGCGGAGCGTGAAAGCTGTTTTAAATATTGCGTTCCGATTTACCTCTGTAAAGCCTGCTTACATGTTTCATGTTTTATGTACGAGAAATATTGCACAGAAATAAACGACATGCTTCACAAATATTAATTATATTTCAATTTACATATTTTACCCACTGTGACATGGCATAACGCATATAAAGCCGTATCCATTGCCTACGAAAGGGATTTTTTCTGATAAATGACAGCTAAATTTGGAAATAGAAAATTTAGACGCAGAACTCGCAAATTGAACGCCTAGACTAAGTATATTAATGGCACGTAATTTGAAATGATCCATCTACGGGACTAATCTCCATCGGCAATCACAAACTACAACAGCTTTGAGGCCATATTTTAGACTAGTGGAAATTTAGTAATTATAATATTGTGGTCTTCCATAAAAGAAAAGATTAATAGAAAAAATAAAAAAAAGTTACTGACAAGCATTCATAAAAAAGGCGTAAACTAGTAATAGGTACTAAATCATTTTTACCTAATATTTTCATTATAAATGACGTTGAATATAGCGTGAATGAGTGGGTATACACATTTTGTACGATTCCCCCAATGGAATTTCATCAATTGAAAAGTGGTATGACGAGTTCGGGAACGGAGAAAAGATTATAGCTTTTTCTTTCAGCAGATTCTCGCTCTTATTTTAAGTACAAACAACAATTTAATATAAAAGGCGTCGAATTGACGCCTACAAAGGGCCCGTCTGATCGGCTGCTCGGTGAGGCAAAAACAAATTAATTGCTATCGGTTACGTTCGGATGTTGTAATTGCTTTGTTCTCGCGCATGCCGATCGATCAAGTGAGAAAAATTAATTGAAATCCTTGACGACGTCTATAGACGTCACCAAGGAACTCATTTCAACTCTTAATAAATAAAAGAATTAATTTATTTGATTACGTTACTCTGTGAAAGATTTGACGTCACTTTCCTTATTAAATGACTCGCAACTTTCTTTTGAATAGGGGAATTACGATCAGCCTCATCAAAACAACTCCTTAGGTAAGAGAGTTTAGCAAAATATTTGGCATGATATATCTATATTATGGTGCAATAGTTTTTGATTTCGAAGGCCTATATATTACAAACATTCTATCTAAACCACAAAATAGTATCGTGATGAATTATTTCAACAATTTGATGGATTCGAATCAAGAGTAACTCATTTGCTCATTCTTTTATTAGAAAGACATACTTTGTCTAGAATAGATAGATTTTCTATTTTAAAGCGCCCGGAGCAACAAAGTATCTGCATAGTCAAGTCTTTTAATTTTAAATTCGCCTGAGTCTATTTAATCTAAAGTTATTCGTGCATTACGTGAACTTTTTATATTTCGACGGCACAACGGTTCAGGTAGCAAAGTTTGCAGATAAAATATTTCTAGTGGGTAACGATGTCAGTGATAATGATATTTTATTAGCTTGGTTGGGAGTGTGTTGCTGGAATGTTCATCTGCATAACGTGTCATCCACAAGATGAGATTAGATGTCTTTTATTTACGTCACCTTTAAATAAGAAATGTATTGTATTTCCTTTGTTGCTTCCAACGACGTGATGTACGTATCTCAGAATTGTTGACCTACAACCAAGATATTTCTTTTTATTTATTGCTGGATCAACAAATAAAACTCTTGCTTTTGTAAATGATCGTGACTTCAATATTGTGTTAGTAAAACGGAAATATTAATATAGTTGTTAATAAACAGCTTCATTCCGAGGTTTGCTACGCACACAGGTACAGGTTTGACCTAGTGGCAAATCTTTATTTTGTTTAAATATTACATTATTTATTTTTATTTTCGTTGATAACTGTTTTTTTGTCCGCATTCTTTTTATTATTTTGATAGACAAATAAATTGTTTTGCTTATTTGCTGTACAATCAAGCGCTGGTTAATCGGAACAAAAATAATAGTCTATGTTGCAACCACCCTCCATCTAAAGGTTGTCTGCAAGAAATCGCGGTAAGCGATAAGACCGCCGATTATGATCTTTATTTAATCTAGGTATCCTATTTCTTTTATTGTTTTATTAATGTATGTGGAGTACAATAAAGAATGTATAAATAAGTAAATAAAAGTGAAATGTAGTTTATAAAGGCGTGTGGGAAACACGGTTGCTATGGTACTAAGCATTAAATAACAATATATTTTCATTTGTAATCCGCTCATAGGTAATAGTTTCGGAAGCAGAAGTTGGTGAATAGATATACATAGACATGTATATGTAGTTATGTACATGAGCGATTGCTTACTTAAGCAAATCGCTTGTTGAATATGCAACATCTAGTTTAGGAGCTCAGCAAGCACATGCTTAGACTATTAAGTTTGTATATATTCACTTACGATTTCTTGTCGATAAATTTTTTTGGCAAAATTTTGTTGTCAATAAAGATGTTTGGTAATAAAGCGTAACATATATTATTTTCTCACAAATAGTTGGTTTTAATACCTGATTCAATAAAAAATACTTTTGACTGGATAAATATATTTTTTATTATCCTGTTTGTTTTTATTACCCTAGCAGCTGGTTGTGAAGTAATAAACATAAAAATAATGCAGATTAAATATTTTGGAATCATTTAAGGTAGCATTTTGTATCTACGACATCCAAATTGCGTATTTAAAAGTAACGATTGCCTGGAGTTTGTAGAATAGCTTCGAGGTACTGCATTAAATCGGAATTTCCATTAGTCTGGTCACACATAACCTGAGGCTGTTGGTTGTGAATTCCTTTGCTCCGTTCTTAAGGGGAGCGTAATGGATTTAAAAATTCATTCGTTGGCTTTTTAATGAGGTTATGCTGTCTTTTCTATCATGTGTACAACAACATGTTTGTATTATATTTGTTTTTGATACGGCAATGTGCTTTAGAAAATATTTTTGTTCCATGTTTTGATAATATATAACAATTCTATGTGAAAGCTCTGTAGTTTTTTTAAAATTCACATGGGTTCAAATTGTTCAAATCCATGAAAAAAAAATTGTATAATGTTTATGTTGATCATAATTATGATTTCAACAAGAGTCTTTAAACGATTTGCAATTGTTGTCTTGCTGTTTACAAATAGCAGTAGTGTATAAATTGGTATAAATGTAAAGTTACTTTAAAAGTTCTATATACATACTGGGTATTAAAATAATATCTATATATCCACTAACCGTATGTACTATGTCATATGATTGATTAAGATCTTAAAACTATAAATAATTTTTAATCATTTAAAGGAGGCGTGTAGTAGTGTCACATACAAACTAAAACGGAGCAATTTTAAAGCTTTCTCTGACAACTTGGTAGACGTTTAACGTATTCCTTATGTTCCGATTTTCAGAATACGTGACTTATCCAGGCCTAGATAATTTCCTGAATTGCATGATCTCTCAGTTTAATAGCAGTGTTCATGGGTCGTGAGCCTTAGTCCATCATATTTTCTTAACATGAAAACTCAATCTATTTTTTTTGTCTGGAACAACGTTCAGATTGAATTTAAAAAATTGAGGCAGCTTTCTTATAAAATGCAAATTGATTATAATCTACGTCTACGCTTATTTATTTTTTTGGTCATAACATGTAGTTGAATACATTTTTTCGTATAAGGAAATATATCAATAAGTAAAATGCTAATAGTTATCTTATTGTTCTAGTAGTATAAGCTACGAATCGTTAGAACCTGGGTTCGATTCTCAAATTAATAAATCTGGCCCTATCACACCTAGGGATGTAAATACTAAATAAACTCGGCGAAAAGTGGGTGACACTACCGACACATCTGCCTGCCGCATCAAGGATAAAGGAGTGAACTTATATTTGTAATGCAAAAGTAAAACAAACGCGTGTTCATCGGCGTGACGAGTTCTCGACGACAAATATGAGAAGAACATTAATATTGTAACAATTAGAAGTGGGAATGAATCGGTGTGTAGTGTGACTGTGTACACGCGACGTGCGCGACTACGCGTTCAGTGTGAAGTGAAGCTTCGCAAGAGACGGTTTCTTCGGCGCGAGACGCGGCGGCGACGCGCCCGCGGGAGGGGCGGGAGTGTTACGGAAAATCCAATTAGTTGGATAAACATCCGATTAAACTACACACTTGAGATAAGCTCTATTTACCAATTGAAGATTGAACGTACTGATAAATTCAGTTCGCGCATACCTAAATTGTTTGCAATGAATATTGTTCTGACCGCACATTAGTTTCCGTCTCCTCGCTTGCCGCTGCTTATTATAAATTTACATAGGAATTTAGTCGGATTTTACTAATCTTCCCAATCTATGTATATTAGGAGGTTGGCTGTTTTCGCGGCGGTGGAATAAGGTTATCCTAAATCTGGAAAATTGAATAAGAACATTATGCTCCTTAAAATATTTTCTTTTATAGAATGTTACTTATTTGGGTAATAAAATAATTATTTGAACCTTAAGCTATATTATAAATCACCCGATATAAACTGTAATGCTTTGAAAATATTTTATGTCGTACGGTCTTATCTTAAATGAACATACAATAGCCACTAAAATCTTAATTGGGTTATTTTGTATTGATCAGAATTATACACGGTATATCAAGACTGCGACCGAAAACCAAGCCAAGGTGGTAGTTTTATTGATTACAGACACAATGCAACTAAAAATTTCTCAAATAAAATATCAGGTATTTTATACATTTTTTTAAATATCATTGTTTGAGTGGTAAATCGTTTTTCGTAAAGAAAAATGGTTTTCTTATTTATTATCTTACTTGTGTTAAATAGATAATGAAATCCCTGCATATTTGCATCAGCGTAAAGTTTTGTTCCACGTTATGTTAACATAATGTATAGACGAGGAGTAACACTGTGTCCGACAAGATTGTAAGTTGTTTTCTTCTCAAACAAGTTGTATTAAGTCTTTAAATCCTCTTAGCATACGCTAAGATCTTGTTTCGCTATACTTCATACTATTATGTAGTAAATATAAACACATTCCTTATTGAATACAATTTTTTCCACTTGATTTTAAGAGCAGTGCCATCGAAATACCTTGTCTACTGAGCTAAAGTCCCATTGACACGGGGAGAGTTTCTCGCCTCGAAGAAACGATTATCGTAAGGATATTATATAAAATTACATCGCGTTAACCTTTGCCAGAATGCCAGTTATGTCATGCGATAATGGCATACAATTCTCGCCGCGAGAAACTCTCTCTGTGTAAATGGGGCCTAACTATGGTCTGGTCGAAATGGGGTATATATTAATTAAACTCGAAACACGGTACGTTTGCGGGAGTCACTATGACGGCGCGGCGGTTGCTTCCCGAGCGGTTAGGACTTACGAATCTCCTACCAACAGTTTTGGGGTCTTCAGTAATCCCACTCATCGAGCAAAATGCAACAGCGAGGTTCTACCTATTAGGAACTTGCAATAAATAACAATTAGAAATGCTATCATCATTAGAGGTCATAAAGCGTTTACAACCGGCTACCATTCACTGCTAATGCTCTTAAGCGATAATGTAAAAATATCCAGCGCGCACCCCAATTGAAAGGTATTGAGTATGGGATATCGAAGCATATTCTCATATTATTCTTGTTCTCGGCTACACCCGCATGGAATGTTAGACCCTCGTCAGGTTTTACCGAGATGTAATTCAATCTAGGCCACCCCATCAATCTGTGAGTTCTCACGCATATATTTCTGTTGATTTGACAAATGAGAAGGGTGTGCCGTCTACGTTATGCGGATGAGGTACGAACGCGTTGGACCGGTAAAATATACCTATTGGCTTATGAGCGGGCACATTCCTTTCCGATATCTATTAGTTCAACTACCTTTCTGCTGATGTTATATTGTACGGATTGGATTGTGATCATAATCGCGTGATAATTCATAAATTATTTACACGTTGCAGTTGCTTGATGTTTCCATTGTCTTGATGTTGCTGTGGAGATTTTATTGTGATGAATGGCGAGACGAGCATGCCATTCCCTTGATGGTAAGCGTTACGGCCGCTCATGGACAGTAGCAAAACCAAACAACACAATGAATTACAATGCTATACTTGGTATTCCACTGTGCTCGCCATCTTGAGACACAAGATGTTAAGTGTCATGATGTCCAGTAGTTACTCTGGCTACAATGTTCTTCAAACGGGAATGTAACAGTGCATTTGCTGTTATTTGTTATGCACTGCTGTTTAGCGGCAAGAATAGACATTGCAGTGGTACCTATCCAGGCGGCCTCTCACATATGAAAGACCTATCACCAGTATATTTTCGTGGAAGGCCTACTTCAGCTTTTAGCCTTGGCTCCAGTGACAACGATGAAGATAATACAAAATCACTCAGTAATAAGTAACCATTGAGAAACCGAAAATAAAATACGTGTCTTGTGATATTTGTGTCAGAAACTACGACGATGTTTATTACTTGTCACACAAACATTTGTTTCGGTTCGGAGCACAAACCTATTCCCTCTCGATATACAGTCGGTTTCTCGTCTTCTGCAACAAAGGCTGTCAGAATCACTATTCGTAAATGAGTTAGCTATGAGTTACACATAGATTCAAGCTTGCACAACTTATAGAAGAGAACAGTCGAACTACGGAATTCGAAGAAATTGTAATGATATTAACAATCCCCGGATTTTATGACATATATATTGACAGCCTCCGTGGCGCAGTTGGATAGACAAACGAGAGGCCGCGGGTTCGATCCCCGCACCGAGACAAATGTTGGTGTGAACCACAAGTATTTGTTTCGGGTCTGGGTGTTTGTGAAACCGAAAAGTCTCTCGTAGTTTCTGATACCCACGACACAAGACTCGATCTTAGTGTGTGGTTAGGACTATGCGTGTGACTTTTGGGTGTATTTATTTATTTATTACTTATAATTCGACGAAAAACTTCTATTGCTTATTAAGCTTCAATGATTTTTGGTTTGTTTAAATGTTAAGACGATTTCAAAAAATTATAGAACTGTACTTACCCATTTCATGTTCTTTATGAACAGACCTGTACTTATCATCAGGTGCTGCGTAGTCTCCGCCCTACCAGAATAAAAGCAGTACATAACTGACAGAAAAAAATCCAAGGTGTTCCGCCTTTTAAAAATATATATGATCGCACCGACCGAGGCGCCCGCGATAAATAAGGTGGGCAGGGTATAAAATAATTTATAAAGATGTTATCTGTCTACAATTTGTCATATTTTGAAGGACCACGAACCACTTGCCGGCCCTCGGTTCGCAGCGTGGGATATTAATAGCCGCGATAACTAAGTATTTTTAGATCCGTTTTTAATTTACTGAATTCGGGACGGTCATGTCAACACAAGAATTATATTTAAATATAATGTATTTTTTTAAAGCCTTTGAAAGCTAATAAGTAGAGGACCAGGGACGAACGTAACGACTTTAATTTTTTTTGTAATACCTCATAAATCTTATTAGATCACAAAATACTCATTACTGCACATGATATATTGTTCTTTTGACTCTCTATTAACAGCAAATATTTCGCAACTGGTCTTACAAATTTTGAGAAAAATGGAAAAACAAAGAGTGTATTTTGTTACAATCATCCTTACACCTAGGATTGGTTGTAACTGCGTAAAGGGTTTATTGTAACATTGCAAATATAATTTCTTCCATTTACTAATATATTTATTTTCAATCAGTCTTTTAAATCAGTGTAGATAACATGTTTTTTTCACAAATTCATTTGTTACTTTCTCCCTGGTCTTCCCTACTATTTTTTACGTCGTCGTCCACATAGTCTTAGCCCCACATTAAGATATAAGTCTTGTGATCAGGGTGGCAGACATTACGAGAGACTTTTTGATCTCTTAAAAACAGACCCGTTCGTATTTCGTAGCTGCCGTTTGAACCAATCGTGCCATAGAGGCATTGAAATATTTACGACATCCTTTCATTTACTTGAGCGACTGGTTCTACTATGACCACTGGTCACCTCTCAACCGTGAAGAGTTGCTAAGCGTGAAGTTCAAATGACTAAGTTTTTGTTGAGACAACTCGTATGCAGACCAAACACGTGTAAAAACTTCAAACAGTTGCACAGTGAGTTCCCTTCGCCCCCGCTGGTAAATTACGCAACTCGCCCTCATTACCGCGGCCGCCCATCCGTGGATGATACGAGGGTGAAGTCTCCACACCCGGTGTCTATAGGCTCTATAGGCGTCTGTTCTTATTAGTAAACGCGTTAGGAACGGCCCGGTGCAGCGCGGAGCCACAAGCCGCGCCACGCACCCCCGCACGCATCGCCGAGACCTTTAACGTATTAAACCTGAATTATTAACAGCTTTATCATTTCTTCCCCGATTTAACGTGAAGTATATTGATATTTATAACCTACGGTATTGGTATGTAGGATTTATTTAGAATTTATATCAGAGGTTCCCAATGTTTCTTCTCGTACACCCTCTATGTATTTCAGTTTTAGATATCCCCCACAGGTAATCTATGAATATTTGAACATTAATACACTTCAAATGTGTTTTCGATAAGAAGTATGGTGCATTAAATTCAAAGAAACCAATACAAAATGTTATCTACCAATAATTTTGCTTGAAAGCAGCCCTTGCAGATCGTCGATGAATCCGCTTTGTCGATGCAGACCAGTTTGGAATGAAAAAAATTAATGATGCAAAGTAAAAATATAAATCGTAATCATAAAACTGTCTTCGACAGGTACTTTAGGTTAATAAAGCTGATTAAAAATATATAGCTAGATAACATATTATTAAGCAGAGTGTCGCTGCTTGCAATATGAGGCGTATCAAGAATCACTTTTGGTACGTTTAAAAGGGAATCGGTGGCGGTCGGCAGTGTCGGCGGCTGCGAGGGCTGCGGGCTGGCGTTTCGTGCAGTCGTTAGGTAAGTTTTATTTACTCGGGTTAGGAAACACGACGCGGGCAGGGCGCGTGCCGCGGGGCCTTTCCTAATATGTTATTATGTGAAATAAAACGCGCCGCAACGAGACCGGCGCGAGCCGCGACCACGCCGCGACCATATCGTTACAGCTCCGCTCGCCCGCGCCTTATCGACGCCATGACCACTGCGCCTTAATTAAAATATACGACCGCCATTTAACAATTCTTTCGACTCCACTTGATATTCTTTCGTACTAAATGGAAATTTATACGGTTTTTCCTATTAACATTTATGTGCTTGCAGTTCTTTTTTAAGATGTTAACGTCGAAGAGATCTCGTAATTGATCGAATATTTTAATTAGTATTCTACGCACACGTTAAACATTGAAACAAAGGAATGTGGTTCTCTAGTATGATTACGTAATTTAATTATAGCTGTCGTAACCAGTTAGTAATGCTAAGATTATTTTGGAACAAATGTATTGGAGGTATTACATAACAGAGTTAGGAAACTCTGTTTTCAGTGGCTCGTGTACTAAAGTTAATAAATTATCGATCTTAAAATTGGCACTCATCTTAATCTAAATGAAGAATCTATTCCAAGTGGCGCAGTTATTTTCTGCAGCGGTTTAATGTCGAACCATGTGACTGATTAATAATTTATGGCGACTATAACGAGGAACCGAAAGGCATTAAATTAAGACTGCGGAGTGTGCGCTGTTTCTGCGGATTTGTTCCACGAATATAACGAACCATGTAAAATCTTTGTTTTTTGTAGCTGCGTAGGCCGTAGCATTTCGGTAGCGCGTAGCCGTGCGTGTTAACATGTATTAACTAAGTAGGTAATGTATTTTCCGAGCACAGTATTGCTTAATTTTTGTAGTTTAGGAGTCATGACTAAGTTATGTCGAGGCGGGACCTAGAAAGTAGCTAGTTACGTAGATTCAAACAAAAGATTAGGCACTAGTTTGTTTCGTATCGATTAACGATTCCAATAACAGTGTAGCAAGCATAAGTTGAAGATTAATATAGATTTTCAATATTGGTAATACGTATAGTTCGAATGTCAAGTTGAGACGTTTCAAATAAGGAATGTGTTCGACAGCGCTGTCACGTTCAGATGGCGTGTTCGGGTGCAATTTGCTGGGTCGCACCGCCTACTGTAATAACGACTTCCGTACCCCGTCGTGGCGCCTCCTCAAATTGGTCGCTTATCACCAATCTACGGTGTAGAATAGAATGTCAGCTGGGTTGGCCGCAATTTGTCCACGACGCGTGGTCGTTAGTTGTTTTATCACTATTTAAAAGTTGTTGCACGGTGGAAACGACTCCAATAGATTATATTAAAGCACACGGTTGAGTGTTTGTTATAATAACTTTTCATAAGTATGCACGGGTTTGTCGTATACCTCAACATTAGTGGCCTGATAACGTTTTTAGACTATAAGTCACGTAATATCAAATCATTAACGAAATACATGTATTAAGAGAACTGAAACGCGAATTATTACCACAACGCTAAGTATTCACAAGTTACGACTCACACCGGAAACTTTGTATATTTCTCCGGAGTGTGTTCCAACTTGCTGGTTTATTGCTTCCAGACATATTATTTCAAAGAACTCTTGGAATTTATTTCACACATTCATCTAGGTAAGGGAGTTTTAGAGGTTCCTATCTGGATGCTTAGTTCAAATAGCAGATTTTCACGAACACTAACCTGAGCTGGATGCTTTACGCAAGAACTTTTGGCAACATCCAACTTTCCTGTTCATCTCAAATGAGTTGCAAAAGGATAACTTTATGATATTTTAGAATAAAGTTATAGAACATTCGTTTATGCTTTTGATGGATTACTCATGATAGGTAAACGTTGTTTGGTCTCATTACTTATTCATATATGTTTTTTGATTTAACAATAAAATGCGATCTTGCTTACCGCACCGGAAGGTACATAAAGCCGCTAGATCCGCATCGCTGTGTAAATTCTTCTAAATAGCTTTCCTGATCGATGTTTACAAGGAATACGTAAATGATTGTAATGGTATCTGAGAGGTGCTTCTTCCGTACTTTGAAAGGAAGATATACCTGCCATGGCTCAGTTGGTAAAGCGGTGGACTATAGAGAAAAGGAAGATTATCACTTTTTGTTTTTTTTTTTATTTTTCGTTGTTAAATTAAAAGACTATTCTTACAATACATTGGAATGTCTGTACTATACTTTCTACAATTTGGAATTGTATCAATGATATCTATAATTTGTTTTATTAAGTTTTAATTTTTATGTGCAGTACCTAATATTTTCTGATGATTCTAATGTTGATAATTAATTTTATTAACATTATTAATAACTCATCGAAACTGACAAATTTCGTGGTGGACCTTAGGCCCTAACCCCTCTCAATCGTACCCTCGATTGCAGAGGAAGCCCGTGTCTTCAGTGTGACCTATACGGGCTGATACAGATACTCAACAGTCACCCACTGTTAGACTTTTCGGTCTCACAAGTACCCGCAGTCAGATCAGACCAATTATTACAATTGTAATAATTATTTTTTATGTTGAATCATAATGTAGTTCATAAAAGTATCCCATTTTAATGTGGCCTGAAAGTCAAGAATTTAAAGGATAAAGAATTTCTAGCGTATTTTTGTAAAGAACATGGAGCGTGTTCATTCCTTGTACACAAAAGCAATACAATTATTGCTTTTGTTTGCTGTATCAATATACTGGTTTCTATTTCTGAGTTTTATTTTGTTGTATATTATTTTATTTTAAGAAAACCGACTCCATAACCATGTGGGGTTCATAGCTATTAGCTTGAAAGAGAGCCAGACAGAGATTTGGTAGTATGTTATTGCTCTACATCTTGTTTCCATTCAGTGCCGTTATCAGTAATTTTATTTATTTTATTTTGTTTTTATTTTATTTGGCTTGCTTACAGCTATCAATAAAAATCAAACACTTACATATTTATAACAAATTGTATACCAAAGATAATCCAATTACGATCTACCGCGGATATGTTAAAAGTTACATAATATTATTGTCAATCAATCAGTAATATCTTGTAAAAATAATATTTGTTAGAACGTCGTGGCATAACAACAGAAATCTATGGGAGTTGGTACTGTGCGTTCAACGAAAATGTAGATGACAGTATTTTCACACAAATATTTGAAATGGTAATGACAACTTTAGGAACACTATAAACGTCTGTGTTTGAGTCTCACATAACTAATCTAAAACTAGGTAAACAAAGTCTCAAAACTGGCTGTTTTATGCGAGAGGAAGTCCGGTTATTGACTACATAAGTATTTAACGATTAATCGCCAAACCCAATATATATATATATATATAACATAACATTTTGTCAAAATCTGAACGAGTACAAGGGTGGAATGTACGGCTTAAAACCCTTTTTATTACTATATGTAATTCTTCGTTAATGTGGTCATGTATCGTGAAGATATTAAAAATTAATTAAAATTTCTCATTTTCGTTCGTTCGCGTGTAATTTAAGGTAAAATGAAATCAGTTTTGTAATTAATTTGTTTCGCGATAATATTTATTAAAATAATAATGAGTGTCTAGT
The DNA here is from genome assembly GCA_033459515.1 of Theretra japonica. Classification (NCBI taxonomy): domain Eukaryota; kingdom Metazoa; phylum Arthropoda; class Insecta; order Lepidoptera; family Sphingidae; genus Theretra; species Theretra japonica. The sequence continues at coordinate 6,583,439 of CM065935.1, forward strand.
GAAATTAATGTTTTGAAAATTAACTGATACTTAAGTTCAGTGATCCTCACAGCCTTTCTCAGGGAGGAATTAATTCAGTATCTTATATTACATTCTGCGCTTACATAGGAAGGAACACATTATTAATATAATTACATCTTTGATATAATACTTGCAAAGTTAATATTTAATAAGAAAGCCATCAAAGCTATGATTTAAACAATTGCTTTGGAATGGTATGGAAATATTAAAAAAGATGTCTTGTTCAATATTAGGGGAATGTGACTTGATAGTTGTAAAGCCAAAAGTCGTAATATGAGGTTTGTTATTAAATCATATAATGTTCATGTGTCACGCACGCGTAACTACAGTTACAGAGCTCATTCGTCAGCGTTATTTTTTGATACCAAAAATAAAAAAAACATATTGCTACGTCGCACGATATACCTGTTAGTAACAAACCTATGTGAAAATAATAGTAGCGGTAATAAAGACAGCACTGAGCTCGAATTCAATTTCATATTGTAATAGATACGCTTTGTGTTTAAATTATTTTAATTGAACTGCCTAAATCGAGTTCAATTGTTTGATGTGGCGTTTCAGTGCGGGTCGAATTATTTGATGCAATATTTTATACCCCTCTTATAAATTAATGAAAATATTTAAACTCATAAATTAGCAGTGTGTTCATTGAAATTAAATTATTAACTCATGTCATTCAACTCGAATACTCAAACGAGAGCGCGTTAAAGGATTGCTATTGTATCAAAAGATAATGTTTTTGTAAATTATTAATAACGAGCCTCGGGATCATTCTGCTAATGGAAACAGATTAATAAAACCAAGTATGCAAATATATAAATTGTTAAGTGAAAAAAAAACATTTTTTTCACAACCTGGCGTGCATAACGAACGCACTTGTGTTGTGCTCAAAACTCTGTGCCGCTGCAAGAATTCTGTTACCACATAGGGTTGTCATGGTTTTGTTGTATCATCCTACCAAATATTTCACTCGTCCCCGATACCGGGAAAATAACAATTTTTTTATTTTGCAAAAGGGATACCAAACTGTTAGTGACATGATACTACAGGGTACTCCCTGTAATCGAAAATATTTTTAGTAATGCCCAGTATTTATATACAATTAACGAATATACGATATTAACAAACTACTAAGTCAGACATTCTGAGGGAAATTGAAAGGTTTTACGGACTGCTTTACAGCTCGGTTCCATCGTCATTAGTTCAGGTGGAGACCCGAGAGCTGAGTTAATTCGACACTACAGCGAAGATATCCCAGACATCAGCCTCTATGAGATTCGAATGGTCCTTGAACAGCTTAAAAACAACAAAGCGCCGGGCGAGGCCGGAATTACAGCAGAGCTTCTGAAAGCGGGCGGAACGCCGACACTGGAAGTCCTTCGGAGACTCTTTAATTGCGTTCTGCTCGAGGGTACAACGCCAGAGGCACGAAGCAGGAGTGAGGTGGAACTGTTCTTTAAAAAGGGTGATAACATCTTATTAAAGAATTACTGCCGCATCTCACTCTTGAGCCATGTCTACAAGTCTGTTGTTTGTCTGCTGTTTTCAAGGGTTATCACAAATCGTCTAGAACACAGATTTGATGACTTCCAGTCTACCGAACTAGCCGGCTTCGGAAAAGGCTACAGTAGCATAGACCACATTCATACGCTCCAGCAAGTTATATAAAAAACCAAGGAATATAAGTTGCTTTCAACAGGTCTATGTGGCGATCCGTGGGGGAGGCCTATGTTCAGCAGTGGACTTCCTGTGGCTGAAGAGAATAACTATTTATATCCATATCAATCTAATAACATTATGCAATAAGGAGTTTAATATCGGGATGCCTTTGATTAATGATTATTTTAATACCACCAATTTCATTTCAATTAAGCATCTTAAGTTTTTTAGAATTCAATATGATAGATTTAAGAGAGGGAGAATAGTTTTAGCGTACGTAATTGGATTCAGACACATAGTTTTTACTGATTTAAATAGAATTATATTCCAAACATAATATTACTAATCAACGGTTTGTTATGTTGTTTATTAAAAAATATGACGTTATAAGACTTTTTTACCCCGTATTCCCCTTTCTGACCTATTTATTTCTTGATAGTAATAAAAATAATATGAGATTCGTAATTGTAGTAGCAATATAAGCAACCCTATTAAATCTCCAATAGCTTTACGCCCTTTTAGACTTGCTTTACAAAAACAAGCACTGGCATGTGTTTATCTTTGAATTATAATTATTTAAAACTGTTATTGAACGATATTCCAAATCTACTTTTTTATGAAAATTGACTATTCCGTAGAAATTGTAAGAGAACTTAGAACGATACTTTGGATCACGTTATGTAACTCTGTAATACTTACAAAATATTTAAGAACAACTAATTGATGGAAATAATTAAAGAAATGATTAGTAAGAAATTTTTATCATCCAAATGCTGTTTTATTTAAATTAAAAGAGAAAATAGATTAATTTATTTTAACAAATATACCTAGATATATCGCTTTACTTGAGACGCTCTAGGACGAATTAGGCAAAACTTTAGTAAACTTCGACACTAAAAACGTATCCATGACGATTGATTAATAGAAATAACTATTGATTAATAGTTATTACTATTAATCATTCATTTTCTGTTTGTAATACAAACTTTGACTGCACATGTAAAGTAGCCTATTTTTAACTAATTTAACCTTTGCCATAAATAACTTGAAGAAATTTCCTTAATTAATTAAATCATGTTGTTTATCTCAGTAGAAAAGTACTTTAACGTGTTATGATAAAAACATGATATTATAATCGAGGCCCCATTAGACGAGAAATCAGGGCGTGTAAATTATAAGGTTTGAAAGTGGTTGAAATTATACTGAAATTTCATTTACATTTTTAAGCCTAAAAGTAGATCTTTAGGTAATTGGAGCTATGTAATTTTAGGCTGGGACTGAACAATGTGACGTCATAAGCCGAGCCAGAGAGACAGATATGGATGAGACGTTAGTCCATCTAATCTTTTCACCTTCTGTATATTTTTTTTATCATACTTCTACACGGTTTGCTGCAGTGTTCCAAATGTAAAAGAAACAGAGCCACTTTATACTTACGATATACATCTACGTACGAAAAAACATTATTCACTATTGTAATTATTTTTTGCTTCTCCGTTCGTATGCCCAATTTCAGTATAAAGTGGCCCATTTTCATAGCAAATCGGCAGGTTTGGCATTTGTTCTTTAGAATTACACAACACAATACAATTACCGATTTCCTTATTGTTCGAGTTTGAACATTATACCTGCTTTTTCTCCCCTATAGCGTGACGGCTGTGTACACTTACCCTAAAATTAGAAAGCCATAATAAGTAAATATCTAAAGATTTATGTTCAACATAATTAAGCGAAATCGTTGTAACTACACGAACTAAGTGCGAGTTTGTTTTGGCTGCACAGAAATTAATAATTGTATGGACTGCTACGTACAGTACTAATTCGTGGTTTTGTGATATTTTCTATGCGATTTAGATATTTTCGTTATTACCATTCAGGTTTGTGTTTGAAAAGTGTTTATTTCACAAATTAGTGGTTAGAGAGTATAAGAAATTAGAAACGAGTCGTAAAAATATTTTAATGTCCTATACAGCAATAAAACCCCATTTATACGGGGTGAGTTTCTCGGCTCGAAGACACGAATATCGTAGGGATATTAAAAAGTCGCATCGTGTAAATGTTGTCATTATTAGTAATTCTATGGCGGTTATGTCATGCGATAATGGCATGCGATTCTCGCCACTAGAAAGTCTCCCCGTGTAAATGGAGCTTAACCCTTTCAGAAATTAAACTAAGAAAACAGGAAATATTTTTTGTAAGTCTAGAGCATGTTCATTTTATACCCATAACTGTTTATGACTACACGGTTTTCATTTTAATTCCTGCGATGTGAAATCCGATACTAGTATAGTACTTTATGCTATGGTTTTAATTAAACATCATCATGAAATTACGCAGCGATAAATGAAGCCGGAATAAAATATAACCAAGAATAACTACTTTTTAATTTAATTCCTACTATTCGTGCACTGATTATAATTGTTAAGATAATTTTAGATTTTTCAAACACTTCTGAACATAGGTCTTTCACAACTTACAAACATGTCGTTGGCAACTTGTTGGAAGTGGCTTGCGTCCAGCGGCTTCCTGCAACCTTTATTGAGTCGTCTGTTTATATTGTTGCGTCAACCTTGGAATTCAAATTACATAAAATGCACGTTTTCTGAACGTGCTGTAAGCTGGTGCCAATCGATCTGTAACAAAATCGCGACACATTGTCGTCACAACCACCGTATGTAAGAAGCATTTTTGTTCTGCACGTTTTAATATAACTTATACTTTTCCCCAATCTTATGCAATACAACGTATTTATTCCTACGTTACGTATTGGAGATTTACATTTCCTTTCCGCTTACGCATAAGAAGGTGTCAATCTGAAGCCTTGTTAAGTTTGTGCTGCCTTCTGGAAATTTTACACAAATGTGATATTGTAGGGTTGCCACAAATTGCAATGTTACGTTAGCATATTATGGGAAAGATGTCGATACTCTTTGGATTATCCCTTCCCTTAGAATGCCTAATATAAATTGTATTTAATAGAACATTTCGATTACGTTGAATCAAATAGAGTAGACAGTATACCAAGAATCCCAGCTAAAATCGACACCTTTATATGGAAAGTCGTAAAGCCAAATTAGTAAAATGCCACAGTATTTTCTCGTAAACACAAAGTTACGTTTAACAAGAAAAGTGCGGTATTACCATTCTAGAGAACAGAATTAGGTTAGTAAAGCTTATTAGAAGGCCGTCGATCAAGGCTTGTTAGTTGCCGCTCTATGTTCTGGCTCGCCCGTTAGTTTCCAACGACTAAGTATTCACTGTACTTTACTATCAGTGCAGCGAAATAGCTAGTTAAGTTGTGTATTTTATTTACAAAAAAACCTTAGCTCTAGTAATTTATTTGTACTTGTATTGTGGCATGCTTCCCAATGCTTAATATGAATGTAAGTAATGAAATTTCATAGTGGAAGTTATGATGAGGAAGTGATGGTCCTTTAGTGGGTGCGTGTATGCGATGTGCGATTGTTACGCTAATTGCAAAAGTGTATCCACTCGATAGCACAAACAGAGGCTTTGGTCTATTGTCTACAACTCCGGTGTTTGCTTACTGAACAGTTAGGTCCGTCCCCTTTCAATCATGGATCTACACATCGTTTGATCAAGCCTTCTATGTTGTGTTTAGGTAATGTAATGCCAATCCAATTCGGACATATAATTTGCCGACCGACAATTATATCAACGCGGACAACATCTGCGCTATACACATTATGTAATGTATAATGTACATAATTAATTGCTTATATTTTCATTAGAGACGTAGAAAACGGTGTGTGTTGAAACATGAAATATGCGTACGAAAGGTGCTTTACGAAGTTGATCCACATTTTTCTGTAGTTAAAATTTCAGTTTGAGCCGCAGTAAGTATGAAAGGTACCACCGCGCCTATCGAAAATAAATTTACACATACTAAAACTTTATGAAATTTTCACTGCATTTCGAAAAATTACAGCTTTAAAAACTCATTTTTCAAACAGTGAGTATATTCTCGTAAAAAAACTTTTTGTGTTCATAAATTAACATTGGTTTTTTATTGAGTAATTTTTCAGACGGAGTCCACGTGGGATCTAATATAGGCTAATATTAAAATGTTTACTGCATAACAAGGCTATTTGGTTACTCTGAAATAAATTAAGTGCGGCGCCGTTACTATAAAAAGTCCGCACAAAGGGTTCTTTCAGTTCCTCATAAAACTAACAATATTGTTCGTGGTAACAAGACAAGAACGTTTCTCTCGAGCCCATATTCGCGCTACCATTGTCTCGCTCAGTAGACTTTAGGGGCTTGAGCCCGCAGTGTTAGACTCAACAGACCATTGTTTAGCTTCCTTCACCTGGCAAGACGGATCCCACACAAAGGCAACGCTCGTTTCTACACTTGTGTTTGTTTTTGTTATGCAATTTCAGGTTTTCGAGAACGCCACGTGAGAGTGGATCTTCGCTCGTTTGTGAATTGGAGTGAACTAAACTCGCATACTTATACAGTGTTAGTCCTTCACTATTGTCCTGTCTGAGTGTAATAATCGTGTACTTTGCACACTGTTATCGCTTTGTATTTGCTGTTTAAAATTCTTTGTTAACGTCGCTGTTTGGATGCTTTAACGTTTATTATCGAAGGGAAATAATATTTCTTTGTCTTCAAGAAGTTATTTTATTAAATAAACATTGTGGAAATTGCACAGGCTTATTAGATGATACACCACCACACCTGCTCATTGGCTTCAACATCTTTGTCCAGCCACTCTGAAATGATCGCCGTTTTACGTAGGCTTATATTATTAACTGTAAAACTTGTAATTAAATTATTATATTATTTTTTTATCGTTTAATACTTAAAATAATGTCGAATTACATTTTGAATATAATATTATACTCAAAATGATATTATACATATTATATTGAACCGATATTTGTATCATACACGTCCCACTGCAGGTCACGAGCCTTCTCTACAATCGAGAGCACGATTGAGCTGATATGTTGCAGTTATATAACCTATTAAGCATGATGGGCATGTGAATTATTATATCGAGATGTATTATTGATTTATATGGTCTTTAACCGCTACCAACAGGTCTATGTGGCGATCCATGGGGAAGGCTGGACAGTGGACTTCCTGTGGCTGAAGAGAGAGAGATAAATTTAATACCACAATATTTATTTATTATAAAATTTAAATAAAGGTGGTTCTTATTTTCAGACGAATAGTAGTGACTTTATTATACTAGTGTACGTAAAGAATTGTATGTTTAATACATATTTAAATATCTCTAAATAAATGTATGAATTGTAATAATCTGATCCAAACGGCTGTCGCAAATTGCTTGTATATTTCTTATAAAATTAATAAATACACAAGTTAGGCAGAGCTTGGAAACTAGTTGCTGTAAACTCGTGTTTACTTATGTGAGATCAGCTTTAATCTTGGCTTGTAAGTTTTGAAACTTAACGCTCAGTCTATAGAACCGATAGAATTACTGTTGTTGAAATATGTTCAAGTAATATATTTTTAAGGGAAGCTTAACTGACGGTGATTATAAACGACGGTCAGTTGATGACACGAAAGTATTGTGAAGCTCTTGAAAACGTTTCAATAGTCTGGGTCATTTGTTGACTTAGGCAAAAAAAAATCTGTACCTAAATCATTATGATAAATTAATAAAAACACTTAGTTAACAGTCGCACACATAAAGACCTAATCCCAAAAAGCGTAGCGCAGGTACGACTAAATTAAGAGTTATCTTTTCGTCTTAGAAAAGTCTTACTCGATATGGATTATTGAGGGACAGATAAGAAAAATGTATCGGGAATAAAACCTGCAGCTTTTCGTTTTGTCGCCAGCGTTATCAACAACTACACCACAGATTAATACTCGTACCTCGAAATGGACAATCATAAATAGCGTATTATTTGCATCAAATGTATGAAATAAAAAAATCATCGTCCCTACACTTACTACGTACTTACAAATATTTTCCGAACAGCTTTCTTTTTATTCTGGTAATAAATTCTCCCGGCGAAATTATAATCAATCCTTTTGAATAAATCCAGGTAAATTAACGACACGTTCCGCGTGGGATGTCGGTACGTCGGAAGAAGGGATGAGACGAATTGATCGCGTACAATAAGATGGAGCGAAGGAACTCTATCCCGCGGGACCGAGAATGGCGACTATCGGTTGGGGTGTTTGCAAACTTGTTTGCACTAATGATGGATAGTGAAAGATTGATAATATTACCGACAACTCACATATACTCACACTTACTTAGTTGGTGGGTACATATTGTGTTTTATAAATCAATATACATTTTCAAGAAATGTTGAACTTATGTGCTTCCGCCACAATATACTAGGATTTAATATGTAGGTGTATTTTACTTTTCAAAATATTCGGTGCTTTAAAGTTAAAAATTTGACCATATTAAATCATGACGACGAAATGACTTTCGTTTTATTTTTCTTCCGAAACATCGATATACTAGATATATGCTTGCTGTTATTTTTAATTTGTTTTCTTTTCCTCTTAAGCCCTCTACACGTTTACGATAAAAAACTAAACACAGTTCTAAAGCAATATGTACAAACTATTTGGTTTAATATCGAAGTCAAACTGGTTATGTTATTAAAAACGATAATTCAGCTGAAATCTACATACATAAATAACCACACGCCTTTTTCCCAGAAGGGGTAGGCAGAGGTGCTACTAGAACACCCACGTTTCGCCTTGTATATTCCGTCCCACGATGTGATAGGGGGCGAGCCTATCGCCATATCGGGCACAAATTCCTGACTCCGGGCTAATAATGAATAGAAAAATCCAATATCACTTTGCCCGACCCGGGATTCGAACCCGAGACCTCAGCTTTGCAATCATACCGTAGTACCACTACGCCACCGAGGCAGCTGAAATCTGTTGTGTAAAAACGAATTACAGTACATAAAAAGTTGTAAAAAATATTTCAAAGAGCCGCAAGTGAAATAAGAAAACGTTAGAAGTTAAATAAAAAATGTTTGTTGAAATGTAACCGGTGATATATTCTAAGACCGTAACTCAATGTAGCAGGAGTGCAAGTTGCTCCACCGGCGACACCGGAGTAATGACAAGAGTTGTTTACGATTGTGCAACATGGTCACTATTTGGCGTGTGACAGACTGCAGTCTCTTGGTGCACCGCTCGTAAATCTGCTACTGAATTTACAACCTCAAACGGTTCCGCCAGGTCACCATATCAAAACAAAATACATATACGAGTACAACGTAAGTGCGTAACTTATTTATTTCCAGTGTTGCATACAAAACAATTAACTATTTTATTTGTGCTATATTATGATTTATTGAAATAAACTCGCATATTTGTTGAATACTTTACAATCTTTTCCAATTAGGAATTGGTTTCAAGTTTCTGTTCTTATTCATATTGACAAACAATTTATCACTACTTCTAAAAATCGCTTTATCCTTTGGCAATTTGTATTAGTAATGAAATATTTAGTTTAAACTGTAGGGGTCGAACTCGATATTAAATACAAGCATAACAAACACAAAATATGCCTCCAAAATCCACATAATGACCCTCAACATAAACGGTCAGGTAGCCGAAAATAACCCTGCCATTATAATGCTGCAAATAAATAAAACGTAAATACTATTACAGAACGGAACAAAGAGTATGATAATTTGCATAATACTGTTCACCTTTTAGCTTTAGACCGGTTTGGAACAGGTCTGGGCTTGAGCCAAACCGAGTCCATTCTGTGAGCTCTACCAAGATTATAAGCTTACCTCCTTTGGTCGCGTACATGCTGCCCACGGATAAAGAATCGGTAGCTACTACATTTCTGAGAAATAAATTGACAGACTTCTTTATTGGAAACTTTAATTTAGCTTGCAAGATTATTTTAAATTGTTACAGAAACATGAATTATTACATTTGCTGGAATCCTTTTGATATTACATTAATTGCACACAAAGAGAAGCTGGCGCAGCCACAAGAGATCTTCACAATTAAGGAGGCAGTGAGTAGCACACAGAAATGTTTCTTTCGTGTTCAAAACGTAGTACATTTACAAGTTCAGTTTTTATTTCCACCCTATGAAATATGGCCGACGGGAGACTCGTTAAAAAGAACACGATCTAGTATTACTCGTTGGCTAGTCGAGCGACGTCAGCTAACCCGCTTTATGTGCACTTAAAGCTGGTTCCTAGACTTGTTTCATCCACTTCTGCTTAACGCGCATCTTAATTTAAGTTTGAAGGGGTAGTAATCTGTGAACCAAAATAAAAACTGTTCAACTTTCACTACCTACGCAAATGAACCGAGCTACAGTATGGCTAGCGTGGACTTTTTCATTATCAAATGAGTTCGGTGCGCCTATAAAATATTTTTTATTAAAAATCTACCAACGCATTGTTCTCAGCGTGACAAATCGGGGTACACGAAAAGTGTATTTATATACCAATAAGCAAGTTCTGGGAAAATTTTTAATTCATTTTCAGGTTTAAACAATCAATGAAGAAAACAATTGAGAAAATATAGAAAATAAAACGAAAACCATAAATTTTCAGGATGAAATAAATAATGGTTGGACATCCATTTAATTTTATTTAGTACAACAAATCAAATTCAGTATTAGTTGAAGTGGCAGTGATCCGGGCACATAACGCAAAGACCTAGAGGCCGATCGGTTCTGGCGTCAAGGGCATGAATGGGCAAGCGAAGTGTCGGACGCTTGTCTACAAGGTGGACAAACGAACCTTTTAAGGTTGCAGGAAGTCGCTGGATCTATATCCAGCGACAGCTGTGATCAAAAGATAGATGTGAAGATCCTTGAAGGAGGCCGAAGTTCAGCGGAGGACTTCCCCTGGATGAGGAGAGAGAAAGAGAAAGCGAGTGCAACAAATAGTCTCAATGGTTTAGTGTCAATATCGATTGGAAACCATGAGCCACAAAATAGCATTTTTGTAAGTTATTTATTGGGATAATCGTCGCGTCTTTAAATGCATATGTAGAAGAAAGGGACTCTAGTGTTGGTCTAAGAGCCGGTGAAGATCGACCTTCACGAATCTGATTAACAGATGAGACATATTTTTTATCAATTATTATTGATAACAAACATGCCCATGATAACTTGCCCAACGAAAACTATTTATGGCAATTTTTTTTGCAGGTAAGCCTTATAAGATTGTTTTGTAATTAAATTATCTTTCTTATAATACTAATTTGGATTGGTAATCAGATCGGTGTAGCTACGTATATTGACTTAACTGTTCACATCTGCTTGCCAGGTAGCCATGAAGGTAAGTAGGTAGGAGATAGGTAGACATATTCTCTGTGTTAAAAATTATCAGTTGAGATGAAATTCCTTCGGTTATCAAAAGAGTGAAGGTGATGAAAGAAAATTGATTAAAATTAATTCAATACAAAAATGATATGAATACTTTTCGATAGGCAAGATATCATAGGCATGTTTGATAATCTATACTCGTAATATTTGATAAAACATATGTCTCATCTGGTTATCAGACGGGTGAAGGTCGATTTTCCACGGCTCCTCTCCTATGTGATAAAAATGACATTTTATATGTGCTGCATAGGAATGCAAGGACAGATAAAGCGCAAGCTTTGTACATTACATTGTATCACATTTAAAATGCATTTTTATTGGATTTAATTATATATTCGTCCTTGTTGACTTTATGACGGATACTGTATTCACTTGCGTAAAAATAGGATAAATATTTTGTACTTGCTATATAAAATCTGGACAAAATGCCAAAAATACACCGTAAATGAGATATGTAGAGTAGCATATGTATATACCTACTTTGTAAGAATGGCGTAGGTAAAGATGGCGAACTTGATATGGGTCTACATTAGGAATATTCAAATTGGGGATAAAATAACTCATGCAAAACAAAGTTTTTTCTGAACGCCGTATATGTCAGCATTTGTTTCTAGTCTCCTATATATCTTTAGGATTACAAATCTTACGCTTTGATAATTACGTTTCGATTATTTTGTTGACAATTTATCGACGAGTGTTGCACACCTTCGAAATTAAAGAATTAAATATTGATAGTTCTACAAACCCAAAGTTAAACCATTGAAAAGTTTTCAGTCTGAACCTCTGAATTAATTGATCGCTGCGTGCGAAGTTTGGTGAAATTGTTAATGCTCACTCTACGGCAAGTTTGTTGCTGTGTAGTTCTGAAGTAATACTTCACAACAGATTTAGTTGAAATCGCCAATGAATACTATATGGACATACCTAATGATTTCTATTTTAGGATTCCATAGTTGTATGGTTCTATCAGAGATGGTGTCAACGCTGCCTGCTCTCCTTATATCTGTTTGTCGCGGTCTTTTATCTTCTACACAAATATGAATATCCAACATAAAGTAAATCACGTGTCAGTTCGAGAGACTATAAAACTTAACAGAAATATAGGACTATAATTTTGTTGAATGTTGTTAATAGTAGAGCGAATAGGTATTGTTTGATACGTATATTTTTTGTGTATTTTAATGCCATTTTGGGGATGGTAGTACATCGTGGTTTTTAGTTATAGCACTGTAACAAATGTGCATAAAAATTCTTTTGCATTGGGTTATGTCTGTTCATAACCAATAATTGTAAGACTTTAAGTCCACATTTTAAAATTTCTTATTTGGTATAAATATTTTAAAAATATATCTTGTTAAACATACTTCGGATTAAATCTATTCACTTTGGGTATTTTTTATATCCTTAATTGGTGTTGAGAGTGTAAATACATTAAGATCGGTAGAAAAGTGACACAAAATTAGGGCCAACAAGAGCTCCCGTCAAATGTTAATTGTGAGATAAGTGCCGCCAAATAAGATTTCCCACGTTGTTTTCCTACAAAGCTGTCCCTCAAATCTTTTACTTTGTTTTGAAGGTATCTGCCCCTTTTCAACTGAAGTTAAACAAATTTTCCGTAACAGACTTTCCCGAGACTCACCTTGAGGATTTGGGAGATCTACGAGGTTTTGTTTTTACCGTTTATTTTTTATGTATGTACTTACCTTTTGTGGAGCTAAAACGTCTCTAAAAATCCATGTACATTTTCCACGTATTCTGCCAATACGCGGAATATTTTATTTGTGGTGTTTACGGCGCTTACGGATTATATAGATTATTGAACGTTATTGTTCTTTATTATTGAGAAATCATTTGCATCGCGTAGTTTGCGCTGAAATATGGCATTGTTGATAATAAAGTTCGATCAGTATTCACCGCGAACGCGTAGCCCGTCCATAAGTGCGATGTCGAATGTTTTCGGCGTAACTCATCCACTCCAATATCAGAGAGATTGAGAGCGCTAAGTTATAGCTGTAACAATTTCGTATTGCCCTATAAAACCTCACTTTCGCTTTATTTATACGTAGTAAAATGATCAATATTCGATATTGCTTTTAGATAGCTCACATTTACGTATGTGGGACTTTTGTTGGAAACTTCTGCTGTATTTATCTGAGCCCGCCGTAATATTGTATCAAAGTGTAGTGTTGTAGCAAAAAACTTTTGCACTTTAGACACTGCCTCAACATGTATAATAGCCACCTAGTTCGTACGAAGTTTTGAGTGAAACACGGTTATATTGAAAATTTGTACAATGTGGAACGTGTTACACAACTTATTTACATACTTTTAAGAAATTAATTAAATCATGAAAAGTATGCAGTAATTATCATAAAATTTTTCGTGCTTGCATAAAGAATGTTTGGGAAGGTTGGCTCTACAGCGGCCAGTCATTCTATTACGGATTCATATGAGTTACACTGGCTCAGATAACGATAAGCCGGGATTCGTTGCTCTTTTCTACATTAAAACCTCGTTAACGTAAGCCTTTACTATTGTTCAGCGGCTTTAACTAGGTGTGTTCACAGAAGCGTGTTTCGACGAGGATATAAATTCACATAATGCCTCATTTTTCGATTGGCTTTTCAAATACATATGAGGCTCGTATTTAGGCTTTAACTTTCAATTTACACGCTTCGTGCTCAATCCGAATGAAGAGGCTAAAGATTATAGATTGACTTGTTTCGCTAATGTTATGATTTGATAGCGATTTGTGAAATGGATATTTGTTGGTCTCACGCAACCATGGAAAGCGTTTGGATGTAATTTTGTAAAAGGTAAATCTAAAGCCTTAATTAAGACACAGAATATTGCGGCATGCATACATTTTGCATTATTAGGCTAGCATGTATTTTTGGCACTGACATAGTAATGATAGTATCATCACAATTCACATCGCTGCTTGCGAATCGACCTTTAGATAGTATTTTATTTAGACTTGTTTCCTTACGATATATTTTATTCAGATACGATAACGTGCAATTATCAGCTTAACGCATTCAAAACTTTTGAAGTTTTTCTTCGTAATCAAGTGGCATTTTCGATGGGATGAAGTTTTACCTTCAAAATGTAACCTGTATAAGGGTTGTCTTTAATGTGTACATAAACGGGCTCATTGGCGACCGCAACAGCAACTGGCTTGGTTGTTGCGTCGGCGGTAACTTCGTCAATAATGACAGCTACGTGACCGACATACGTGTACCAGCTGCAGCAGTCTGTCGCTTCCAAAATACTGGCTACTAAATGTAGCCAATACCTACCCACAACCCATTCATTCTTCTCGTGAACCTAATTTTTTTCGTACGGCCTTTATTAGTCCAACTTTTTTGTAACTTTTCTGGAAATTAATTGAATTGCTTAGTAATAACAATTGAAGTTTAATGTTTAGTTTTACCTCAATAGAAATCAATTGGTAGTCTAGATCCAGAGTTTAAAATAATAAATAAGGAGTAAGTTTATACAATCAGTCGCCTACAGATCTAGCCAACTGTAATGTTTCCCATAGCGACATTGTTGTATCAATACAGTATTTAGTAAAGATACGGCTTATTTTTATGCTGGTGTTATTTCGAAAACATAACAATTATACGCATTTAGTTAAAATGTGACTTTATGCATGTCAGGAATAGTAAAAATGCAAATAATTAAAACTCTTAAAACAATAGAATCAGATTGATACAAGCGAATTCCAATGTCATGTACAGACTATACGTTTGTATATTAGGGTATTATGGAAGAATTTAATCTAATAGCTCATTAACATTCCACAGTAGCTACGAAACGGCCGCGGCGAACATTTCCCCAACCTCACACTGAGGCCACATGCAGTCATGGCGACCCTAACACATTCAAATCATACCAAACCATACTTCATTCCCTGAATTTATTATAAATTTAATAAAATACCAAGACATAAAGTTGCTGAAATATTTTTTTATATTAAAAAAGTTACTCGGTATAACTATTTTGTCAGATTACGTAATTTTTAACTACTTCAAGCAACGAGGATTCTTTCCCTGAGACTTGTTTAGCGAAGCTGCCCGCACACCGTTTCTAAAAAGCTTATTTTCGGTTCAATAATAATACTAAATATATACGTTCCATCTGTGTTGTAAACGTTGATTAATATAAAAATAATAGTGTAGACAAAATGGTATATGGTGGTCAGATGATATTTCCAATGACACTATTGGAAATGCATGTTTGTTACTCTATTCATATGGTAACATGGAACCACAAACATTAATTTAAGATAATTAAAATTCAAACTGTTCAATCACAATATAATATTTCTTCAGTCCGACAACATACAGATACAGTTAACGAACCAAGCAGATATTTTTTTTATTACACGAACTAATGTGCCAGTAATTTTCGTCTATATTGTTCTCAATAAATAAAAAATAAAATAAAGAGTACCACATGAGCAGTCCTTAACGGTAGTGGCGCGGCGAGGCTGGTTCGCGTGACTAATGAGTTTTTTGTATTTCTTATTGTTTTTCAGTTGTTGACCCTTAGCTATCGACGTTCGTTAGTCGTTAGCCGGCAGTGGGTTCCGTTAATTATACTACTAAAATGATTTATTTCCACCGATTGTTATGGTAAAGATTGTTGAGCTCTAAAAATTGGATTAGGGTTCATGTCAACGAAATATTTAATTTTCGTGATACGAATCGTAGCTTTATTGAATACGAGTTTTGTTCTATTGTTTACTGAGCAGTAAATTTATTCCGAGGCAAAGTAAATAATTTATCTACGAGTATAGTGACTAACATTGTTAAGTAATTTGTATGTATTGGAGCTATTTAGACTGTTTTTTTTTCTTGGAATATAGGTAACATAAAATATTCTTTCTCAATCATGATTCTTAATCATCGTCAAGACTTAGAAAAAATATCGAAATATTGATTGTAATTGATTAGTTTCAATCGCTTTGTACAATAACAATATACAAATACATAGAAAACGTAAAAGCGGTCAATCTTTGTTTATTTGCAGCATCCCTCTGAGGTTAACGTTAAAATAATTGTACAAACTTTCGGTTCTTTACAGTTTTATTATAGTACCCATGACGCGTATTTAAGTTATGAATTATGGAGATTCTTAAATTAGATGTTAAATTGCTAATTAGAAAAGTTTTACCATAAAATGTTCTAGGATATCAGAGCTGCGTGTCCTGGTAAAAGTTAAAATATACACTTTATTTTATTCACCTCGTTTAAAAGAGGATTAAATATGAAATAAAGTTCAAAGGATTTACATATGTATTCAAATTAATCAGTAAAATTGCCATGGTCTGAAACCGCATTGAATTCTGTAAAAGAACTGCTAACTTTAATACATTTTTATCTAGCTTACATAAATAGAAAAATATGAAAACATTATAGCGTAATTAGGCGTATTAAACGAATTTCACGACAAATTAGAGTTAAAAGATAATAAAAAAATGTTTCGTCCAGTCTAGTTGCTGTTTGCTTTTACAGGTAAAGTGTACTTTATAATATTATCCCGTGACTCGAGCTTCTGACTGCATTTTTCACGGAATATCCTGGAAAGGAGCAAAATGAACAGCGGCCTTAACTTTGCCCGGGGACTGTCGAGATAAAAGTACCGGCCTCTTATTTGAATTATGGGACTTTGACCGTGCCATATCATTTTATTTTTGCCCGACACGGCCATTTTAAATTGAGTACGAGTTATCTTTAAGCACCGAAGTACTTTAGCGATGATTGATTTTAGCATACATGGTTAATAAGGGTAATAATGCTTCTATTTCGTTTATATCTCGAACTGCAATACAAGTTTCAACGTCACATATTTCTTGATGATATTATCATATAATTAATATTAGGTAAATATGCGAACTGTAAAAACACTTTTATACAGTAGAACTTTAAAAAAATAATTAATAGTTCGCGTATTTCGATGTTTCCAGTGATACACAAGAATTAAATATCATCATACATAAGCATAAACCCCACACATAATAAGTATATTCCTACAATAGGTTATAAAAATGTTTTACTTCTTTTTTACAAAAGCAAGAGAATTTTCACTTACCGGCGTGAGACTAAAACGATTTCATAAATTTCGCCTTTGTTCGTTGGGAAACGTAACAAGACACGCAGTTTACGACAAGAAAACCATTCGCAGCTCAATCTTCACTTGTTCCACGGATATGGTAACATTCAGATGCAGTTACAGGGTAAATTGGGCGCTTCCCCCATCTTCAAGGAGTTCCCTTGTTCATGGATATCATAAATATCAAATACATCTAGAAGTGTTTCGTTCAATACGCGTAGTTTACTGTGTATAGTAATGCAATTAATTACCATTACTTTTCATTATTTTGTTACTGGACGTATATTTTATTTAGTTACGATTTCAATAATTTGCGGAAGTGGGTTTATGCCGGAAGCATTTTCTCCCCGTTGAATTTATAAAATGATTACAAAACAATAATATTTTGTTACTAAAATACGCAAAGTTGTATAGGCATATATCAGAATAATATAAATATTTTCTAAAAAATTATATGTGATTGTGAAACGGCTATACGATCTCAATTTAGTTAGGTCTGCGGATCGCTTTTCGGTAGTAGTCTAGTGCAAGGAGCATTTTTCTACCGCTGAGACAAACCGCTTATGTCTTTAAACCCGGAAGACAAAAGGCGCTGGATATTTTTACCGTCAAAAGCAATCGTACTCCTTTGTGAATTTGTATCCACACAAATATATTGTCTAATATAAATACTTTTTATATTACAGAAAAAGAACGAAGCTCCGAGTATACACAAAACCAACGCACAAGTAGGTCTATTTGCTCAAGAATATTTGTAGAGCGCAATCCACTCTCTGTCAATTCAATTAAGTGGCTCTTTTATTATATTTTATGCACTGTGGTGTCTTTAAGTTTTGTTAAAAGTTAACTTAGAAACTGCTATAGAGGTAATTATTATTTACTATAGACTCGACTCGAGATTGCCCTGGAACAATAGTATTTATTAATACCTAATAAGATATTAATTTTCGTTATAGGCAAATTAGGCAAAATATAGACAATGTAAAAAATAGTCATGTTTTAAATTAAATATGTATATACGTTGTATAATCAATCCATTTAGTTAGATATAGGTTTCTACAATACCAGTCATAACTGCAATGAAAACATCGCTTGTTCATCTGAAATAATCTCTAATATACATATATTTTAAAAGGTGTAAGATCTTTTAAAATAGTTGTAGTAATTTCAGACATAATTGATTACAAGTAAACTTACCCACTTTACCTCTTAAATAGTAAATTGTTTTGTACATAAAAAACATACATAAACACACGCCTTTTTTCCCAGAAGGGGTAGGCAGAGGTGCTACCAGAACACCCACGTTTCGCCTTGTATATTCCGTCCCACGATGTGATAGGGGGCGAGCCTATCGCCATATCGGGCACAAATTCCTGACTCCGGGCTGATAATGAATAGAAAAATCCAATATCACTTTGCCCGACCCGGGATTGTTGTTTTGTAGTCACTAGTCAATAGTCATACATCTCTATCACAACTATATTCACATCACGTAAATTATAATTTGAATGCCTCATCTGGTTCACTGTATATCTCCTGACGGGGTATAGGTTGAGTCGTTTGTAAAATATTTTACGGTTCTTGAGATATAAGCTTGCCGAGGTAGGGCTGTACCTGAATGCTTTTGTCCCATTTGTTGACCTGCAACATATATTTGTGTTTCAGATATGATATGTTTATGTTAACAGAATGTACTTGAGTAGGTAACATTTTTACTTTTAGATGAAATTTAGTCGACAATTAAGCCTTAATAAGTTATGTATACTTGAATATAAGTATAAATATGAATAATAAGTTTTTATTGCTATAAATACCAAATGTGTTACTTTTGATAAAGTTTCGTATAAAAATAACTCTATAAAGTGTAAGTGATATCATTTCACACGGTGCGTCCGCTCGGGTGCCAAACACAAATGTCGATTCCCATCTGTAATATTGACCTCGCTTTTCTAAAGACATTTCTAGAAAGATTTTCTTTCCTGCAATTAAAAAATAAACAGAATACGTGTTAGTGAACGGAGGAAAGCGAGCGTATCCCGGGAACTGGCCGCGAACCACAGAGCACAAATTGTACATTAATTAAAAAATGTTTAAAACAAAGTTTTGGGATTACACTTCCGAGCAAAAATTGTGTCAACTTATATAAGGAAAACCTTATTGTTTTGCACTTACAAGTACTTTTATTGTATAAGGACATTCATGCATTGAAAGTCTGTGTAAATACTAACAACGCATGAAATCATAAACTTTACTACTTCTTTATGTTGTGAAGATTACATACATTTCGCTCTTAAAATTCTCTTTAATCTCTATTAGTGGTAGAGACAACAAAATATAAATATTTTGAGACAATATGTATTTTGATTTGAATTGTTTAACTACAAAGATAGAATCGTTAAGTAGGTAGCTCATCAGGTTTCGTTGGATGGGCGTGATATCCGAATGCCTAATAATTCTTACTATACTCCATTCCGTCTGTTGTTCCGTTTTTATTCTTTCACCTACGATTTCTAAATGTAGCAAGGGCGTGGGTGAGCCCCATATTAGTTTGCCGATGCTATACAAACGTGTATATAAAATCAGATACGTTGCCTTTCTATACAAAGTAATTTATTTATACTGAAGTTGTTAGCTTTATTACAAGTATCATACCAAAATCGAATAATCATTTAATACGTTGAATGGTATATTGTGCGCATGTAACCGGTACAAGTATTTAGTTGTACATGAATACACCTCTATGTATTACAGTAGTTCCAGAGTTCAATCATGTTTACTGTCTGTACAATTAATCCCTTTGTGATTTCAATCAAAGTCTTTGGCCTGCAATAGTCTCTGATCTTACCTCCTTAGATAGTATTTACTTTACCTTCTTGTTTATGGAAATGCTATCCATGTTATAATTGTTATACTGGTCCAGTGGCAGCCAATACGTATGGCCTGTAGGGTATGAGGGTTTCGGTTCGATTCTCTATAACATTTCAAAACGAAAATATGTATGCTCGGAGATTTGAAGGTGACATTAGTAAAACCTCTGCCTTCCTCTTTTGTGATAAAGCCGTGATTGTATTTATTTATATAATGTACTGACTTGCTCGATAGTGTTATTTTGAGAAGGCTCAAAGCGAGGCTCAGTGAGCGGATAAAGGCTGATGTGTAACTGGATATTATTAGGCTATTGATAAAATAATCATATATTCTATTTGCTCCTTTTTTCCTAAATCTTTATAAGTATCTCTAAATAATGAAATCTTTAAATAAGTTAATATTGTTATTAGTCGTCGTCGTAAGAACATACCTACAAGGTCAAGAGCAGTGTTTTTTTTTCTACTTTAGAAAGATAAGCTATCACAAGCTCTATCTATTTTCTATAGCTCATTATGATATAGTACTTACATATTCTATAAAGAGGTAGTATTTGTGGTTCTCTATAAAAATGTGTGTTAATTTTACTTCTATTTTCTTTTATTATTTTATTAACGTTGTTTAATTAAATTCTGGAATATTAGCTCATTTAATATAGATTAACATCAATGTATAAAGAAGAAGTCAAACTTAATATTATCTAACCCATTGACGAGAGAATATATAAAGGGCAACACAATATGTGAATACAGTAGAGCGATATTTGCATGTTGTTTACGTTATATTTTAATATCGGGACGACAGATCATTCAATATTAGGAATCAAATGTAATATTCCGACATTTGAGTTGCCCCTCGTTCGTGTGGGAGTGAAATAATATTTTTATTGTTGATTCGTCGAGTAAACTTTGAAATATTTCGCCTTGGGGTGCATAAATATCGTAACAGTTCTGACAGCCGTAACAAGCGAAATGGTCCCAAGTTGTCGATACAATAAAAATAGACAATTGTGCATAACCTGCCTACCGATGAAGGTTCCTTATAGCCGTTTAAGGTCGTTTTGTCATGGTAGAGAATACAGCAATGTTTATTGAAAAATGGGGAACAAAATTACAGACATTTTTGTTTAAATTACGTACTTAAAATATCATGTTGTTATTACTTCAATATAAATGGGATTCTATAAAACAGAACAGTGCATGTTTATTTATTTATTTAGACATCAATCAACTTTATAAAACAAACAGTTGAGATTTGATTTATAGTGTTTGATATAACGATTACTATCATAAAAAGTAATCTAGATATTTTAAGTACTGAATTCCGGAACTAACCCAAACATAACTAACAAATGGACCAATAATGTTATTGTGTTGCTCGGTATAAAAAAAATGGACGCTGAAATCCAGACACAAAGTAGCCTTTCATCCATTAATGTAATTGATTCGATAATACATGGGAAAAGTTTTTATTTGACAAGGGACAGAACTGTATGAGTAACGTGAAATTCTGCGATATCGAAAAGGAAATAACCGGTATTTATTTTACAAAAACCCAATTTTATATTTCTTGCGAATTTCTACGTTAACCTGAATTGACGTCGGACCGTTTCAGAAGTAATTACAAAAACGCAATACATTTAAAACACAAATATTAAATTCAACAAGTAATAATATAATTTGAATAAACAGAAACATGAACGAGTTGAACAAAAATGCAGTGTTTTATTTTAACGTATCTACTTTTGTTTTACAGCCGACAAACACTGCCCTTTTGCGCAACCAGAACAGAAATGCAGTGAAAATATAAAAATATTGTCTGTAGTGAGATGCGAGTTGCATCGTATCCCTCCGGGCGCGATTTGGAAATCTCACGCACTAATGGTTATTACTGCGGCGTTTGTACGGCCCGACGCTCGTAAATTACTTTCTGATGTTCACAACACTATATCCGTTAAAAGTATTAAAAATGGAACTCGATACAAGTGCCACAAAAACGATGATCTATAATAATAGTTAACTAGGGATTATCGAAGCTTTTTTGTTATATGTTACATTGTGTTATAGGTATGTGTTGTGGGTTATTGTAAATGAAATGTGTTTGCATTAATTTTAAATAATTGCGGCTATATTTTGGTAGAAGACTCAGACAAATGATATTCTTCTGCGAATAATTACTTAACGGTATAAAAAATATATTATTTTTCAAACAATATTTTATTAAAAAAAATAAGTTATCCACGTGGCCAGCTCTTGCACTATTACATGTTAGAATATTAAATATTTCTGTTATTTTATAGAGCTATTATTAATTACTAATATTATTCTCACCTTAATATTATACAAATACAAAACATTTAATGTGACTTTGAGATACTTTTTCTTCCTTTTCTATTATCTAAAATAAAAAAATGAAAAGGAGATATTAATCCACAATCGCGGCGTGCTGGGGAGCCAGTGCGTAGTCGATTGAGTCGGCCCAACGCGTCCGTAACTTCACGCGCGGCCGCCGCCGGTAACGAGCAGCCACATAAAACAAAATGCCAGCACAGGAGGGATCCTCTAAATTTGCTTAAATGCCAAATAAACTGCGAATTGCTTCGCCATTTGTAAGAAGACCCTATGCTGGTATCCTATTTGATAGCTGAAAAATTTCACCCTACTTTCTAAGTACGCATTACAAAAGAAAACAATGTACTGTTGGCATTGTCAAACATGGTTAACCTTTTTGGTGTACAAAACGAATATTAACTCTATTTTTTACTTCCTTATTTTTTTTGTATTAAAGATCTTATGATTATTACATAACTCTATATTTGAATTATTGCAAATAAAATAACATGTATACAACAACAAAGTAGACAATCTGGTGAAGGTTGCAGGAAGTAGCTTGATGCTGGGAGCACGCCTGCGTTCAGCAGCGTACTGCCTGAAGATAACGACGATGGATTGAAGTAAGAGAAATAAGTATTAAATATAGGTAGCTCTATATAAATAATCTTATTAATTATGAGATTTATGGCTACTTAAAGCCAGTAAAAAATTGCAAAGAGTATTTAAAAATACTGCTTTATGTAAGAGCAATTAACTGTGGGCCTTTTTTCTCGTTTCAAAATTTGAAGGCTATGTTGTATAAATTACGTGATATACGCGTTTGTGGGGTGAATTAGCGGCAACACATAAATGGTAATAAAGCGAAAATAGACGAATCGTAAATAACTACGAAACGTTTTACAACTTCTTCCCCACAAGAACTCGCCCGGTGATTAGAAACACAGATACCAAAAGTTTGATAGGTAATTTGGAAACAAAACATGTATCACAACACTTGGCCATTTTGCCAGCAGTCTTAATTGAAACATTTTGATTAAACCGTATCTCCATAAATATTTGCGTGTATAGAAATTTATTCATGTTGAAACTTATAAGACAAACAATAAATTTTACCTTGAGGAAACTCTTAAAATCTCTAATAATTTTACGTAGACCAGGAAAATTTACACGCCACTTCGATCTATATTCTAATATGAAATATTACTGAACCGGCTAGAAAAATTCTATATTTCGTTTAAGATAATCTATTCCGCATTTCGCAGCGGCAATAAAGCCGGGCGTGAGAGTACATAAATCACACATGTCATAGTTTAATAACGCTTGACAGATTTGAAAGCGCAGCAGATTCAAGCAATATGTCACATATTCACAACGCGAAGCCTCACTTCTCTATCTCTGGCGCTAACTTAGAGCTACGATATCATATGTCATCAATTCTAATCGAATATTTTATAGCAAAAAAATATATAAACGCCATACAACACTGAAATTAAGTAATATTGGATAAAATTCTAGATTATATTATATTTAATATTTTCCCATTAGTTCAGAGATTTTTATTTCCTTACGACTAGAAAATGTATATCTGTAAGTTCGATAAGTAATTCACTTTGAAAGTGGGTCGGATAAAATAAGATTAATGTTTGATGTACTTAATAAATTATTTTTCATTAGAAACTAATTTACATAGTGGCACTCTATTAATATCGTAGTAGCTGGATCTCAAGCAGTCAGCGTGGAGAACACGTTGTAGCGTTCACAGCATCATAATTACATGTACAAATAAATCCTCGAACGCTTTCAGCTACGGATATGTGTATTTTCGTTTCAGACGGGTAGAACCTTGACGGAAAAGCTTGCAATTCATTTACGACTCGAGTTGACTTTCGATGTTAAATTTTATTTGAGATAAAAGTTATCTAAGACTTGCAATGTCAACACATTAAGTTTAGAAATAAGGGTATTTTTAAGTGTATGCATGCGACATAGTTATATCTCTATATTCATGAAATAATTCTACCGAGTGCGACAGAGACGGGTAGTAAAAACAAAATTCTTCATAATAGAATGAATACCAAACCATTTTTTGACGGCCGCTGTCTTGTGATATATTTTAGCACAGGGTGTCTTAACCTTAATGCACAATGAGGCCGCATCGCCACGCATAACACGGGACGCAAAAATGCGCTAGGTTTTCATACATTTTCTATGACTCCTGGCGAGACTGCACTGCAACGAACTGACGGGTCGCTCACCAAGCTTTATAGTTCACATTACTATTAATATCAAGGCTAGTAGTCTTTCCATTTACCAATGATTATATATTAACAGTACGAGGTATTGGCAACGAATTTTTAAAGTAGTAGATCGTTTTTTTACATTTGTCCTGCTTTTTCAAATTATACAATAATAATACGTTTTATTTATGTTTTGAAATTCACATTCATTAAATTGACAAATAGTTTTACTAGAAAATACCGTCTAAATAATCCATAAAATACGTGGTATTAGACAAAGCAAAGTGTGCTAAGGCAGACGTGTAAGAAATACATGAACGTGTATAATTTGTTTTTGATTGTACGGTGAGACGAAGTGTACCTTACAAAGCATGTCGAAATCTACCGGCGGGAAGTCAAAGGGCGATGCGTCGGACCTTAAACGTTATATAAAGCAGTTAAACGACTCAGTCTGGCTCAACCACAAGTCTCATCTTAACGAGATCAAATTTACATTTGATGTAACAAAGAATTGTGCGATTAAATCGTTTTTAGGCATATTTGGTCCATAGTCTAAACCTGGTACTAAACAGACTGCCTCGGTGGCGTAGTGGTACTACGGTATGATTGCAAAGCTGAGGTCTCGGGTTCGAATCCCAGGTCGGGCAGTGATATTGGATTTTTCTATTCATTATCAGCCCGGAGTCAGGAATTTGTGCCCGATACGGCGATAGGCTCGACCCCTATCGTGGGACAGAATATACAAGACGAAACGTGGGTGTTCTGGTAGCACCTCTGCCTACACCTTCTGGGAAAAAGGCGTGTGTTTATGTATGTATGGTACTAAACTCGGTACATTAGTTCACGTTTTGTAATAAGGCGGATTTTGTTGAAAGATGAATTAGTGTTTTGGAGTACGTCGATCATTAGTATATAAAAAAAAAAAACATCCTAGCCTCTCATGCAAGAATGATTAATTATTTACAGTAAGGAAATAAATCCAAAGTACGGACTACGACTTCATATGTTACGATTAAGCGAATAATTTTTTTACAATTTATTGCTGTAGAATTCAATTTTAGTTGAAATTATTTAATAGAAATCAGATTAACTTAAGTTATGTTATCTTTCATTTAGCTGATATACACTAGCATATCAAAATGGAGCGAATATAACAAAGACATATGTTATATATACTCGTACTTTGATGGATTTCTAAGTGCTCTATAGAAATATTCTTTTATTTTTTCCATATGTTCTAAATTTGCTTCTATATAAAAACAGATATTAAATTGGATAGTAGTTGGAAAACGACATACGTAATATTTTTCCACAAATCATGCGAGAATTATAAGTCCATTAGTATTTTATCATGGATAGGTAAATGTAAGTCTTTGGTTCATTCACCCGGACTGAACATGTTAAGCTTTCAATTTCCGAAAACCAACACGGCTCTTTCAAGCAACGCTCAACTGTGAGCAAAAGTGTGTAGAGCTGGCTTTTGAAAATTACCTTTTTACAACTTTGCTATACAAGGTCAGTTTGAATCACAAACACAGACTTTTCATAAACATTCGCATGATTTATCACTCAATAATTATTAAGATCATTTCAATACATGAAGTTCATTGAAAGAAAATACTGAAATAATAATAATCATATTATAATAGTAGAATACGGACTTAATTATACTAACTCTTTATTACACCATATAAGAAATTACATACAAAAAAGAAAACATAACAAAACAAAAACAGACGGAAAATTATTGGTGACATAATAGGCGGTCTTGTCGCTTTAAGCGGTTTCTTTCAGACAACCGGACATAAATCATCGTATTTAATGTATGTATATAGTAATGATTATTATTGTTCTTTAAATATTTTTTCCATCCATTAACCGAAAGAAGTCCACTGCTGAACAAATGCCTCCCCCAATGATTTCCACAGTGACCTGTTGGAGGCAGCCTGGATCCAGCGATGTCCCGCGACCTTTAATAATTTCTTCACTTTATGCTTATTACCGTGTCATACGTAGTAGGTACTCATTACATAAGTGCTACAATAGTCATGCGATTTCGTAAGATGCTTATCACAGATTACACAACATTTCAAAGCTAGATTGCAAAGCTTAACTCTAACATACGATGTGGCAAAGATCTTTTACGTTTCTCAGAAACATTTTTATGGTATACTGTTTCATATTAAGTTATTTACTTCTTAAATAAAACCTTTTTATACCTTTCCAGAAGTATATACGGTGATCGCTATTAATGTGTGCAATTTAATGCTGAAGTAATTATTTCCATAGAAATGAAATAAAAACACAATGTATGAATAATACATAACGGTCACTAAGCATCGGCCGGTTGTTATGACTTATGACATTTACACGGCTTCATACTTATTTCTAATTGAATATTGTTAAGTTCCTTAGAATTCCGTTTGAAATCATTATATTTCTTTACTGTATAGTTGCCCTAAGAAGTATTTGCTTAAAAATCTTCTCAAAACTTTATGGATGTTCAATATATTCAATTTGGTAGATTGACGTGTCCCTTTATACTCGTACTGCACAGCGCATAGTGGCTCTAACAAAGAAATGTTATAATATATCGATATTCAATTGCATCGGGTAAAGGTGAATCGGAGTGACGTATGTCGGTATAAATATTAATGGTAGTTCTCAGGCCGGTAGGGTGACCTAGGGGAATTGCAAGGAAATACCCCACCGTTCGCAGAACTCAATTCTATGGCGCCGACTTGCCGGCCATTATTTACCTGGAAGCAAAATAAATTATAGCCATGTTTTTAGAACTGGCCGTATGTCTGTAGAATATTTTGACGAATACTATTAAGGTAACGTAATTACCTTCGATAGAGGGTGACGTGTCAGCGTCATAAATAATCAAATCAATTTCAGGAAAGAGTTAGCTTTCATTTAGTTACCTATATTTTATACCAATATTTTCAAACGTATCGCTTTCCCAATATTTTCAATTTCACAACGCAAAGGGAAAAGTTACTTTACTCTTGAAATAAACAAAAAAAATCAATGTTGGATATAAAAGCATTTGTGTGGCTTCCTACCGTTGTGGTTAAAATGTGATTGTAATGAAATATTATTTAGAGAACGTTAGGAAGTAGCTCCTCAAATTACTACGAGCCGCAAGTAACCGATTGAAACCTTTGAAAAGCTGAAACATAACGATATTGTTTATTATATTCATATCAGCCAATGGCAGTTACCCCCTACTTAAGGGTTTGGCGTATTTTGCATCGGTAAAGTGACAACTACTATTATTAGGTTTTATTAACAATGCGTTACATTACCGCTTTTAATGGTATGTGTATGAAGTTTAACGGCCGTTACTTCACATTTTGTTTGAAACAGCAATCCACCCTATATTACAAGAAAATGTTACAATCAAAAGGTTAAGACGTAGGCTTTCCATGAATTTCACGCGTGTCTGCCCCAAACGAAAAGGATGGCTATAGAAAGGGGTGTTGCTTTCAGTCGGCGGCGTTGCATGTTGCTTGCATCAGTTATATCTGAGCCGTCAGCGGTGACGGTCGCGTGCGGCTCGCCAGCCCGAACTCACGTATAAAACTTTTCACGGGATTTCGGGAAAGTATTACTCGCTTCAGAAGTTGACCGCTTTCATAATCACTTTTTTGCGTGTGTTGAATGCAATTTAAAGAATGTTTTATCGTGTGATTTAGTATGTTTTTACCATTATTTTTTTTCGTGTACACGATTAGTTCGATAAATTCTTGAAAAACAAATTATTTTCAAATACTAAATATGTCAATTTTATCAATCGTTCATCACCTCATAATATTGGCACCCAACGTGGTGGCCACATAATCCTAATCAACATTTTCTAAAAAGAACGTTCTAAAAAGAAAATTCGCTAGTATAAGGCGGATGAAGTATAAACATGATTTGTTTTTTTCGATTTAATTTATTGAATAGTGTGAAGATGATACTAGGATTGCTTGTTCTGGATTGGCTCCTGACAAGCTCCACGGATGCGACCACGCGTAAGTACCAATTATCATATTAATCAATACTCGTAATATTATACACATAATATGTTATAAAGAGTTAAAAAAAAAAGGAAATGTACTGCAATAATTAGCACAAAGAAAATCAAAAGAGAGCGGTATGTGAATCTTACAAAGAGTAACTGCAAGCTTTTAATTTTTTCGCTTATTATAAAACAGCGCACTCATGTTTAACATAATGCTATCTTCCTTCTTTAATATTTCCCTTGTAGAGGAGGACTTTAGTAATAGTGTTGATATAAAAACATTGATTAAAAGTTTTACATTATTTAATAAACATATATAAAGACTAAGGTCGTATTTAGATTGAGATTTATTTTAATAAACATATTGCGGTATTTACTATCCTATCTATAAAACGATATTTAAACATAAAAAATAAAAAAAACTTATAGATAAATTATATAAAGAAAAAACAAACCTTACTAAGGCGTTATATGAAATAGTTTGTCAAAATCAAAGGACTAAAAATTAAGTACCGATCAGGGATGATGTTTACGTTTCATTAAACGTTTCCATATTATATTGAAGTTTATATTAATTAGATAATTCACATTAAAGAAAACTGATTTGTGCTGACGTGTGTTCACAACTAAGTGAACGTTCAACACGCCAACGGTTAAAGAAAACATCAGGAACAAACCCGCGTGTGATCAGAATAATAATTATTTTCGTATGTGTAATTCGTACCGAATACAATAAAAGATCAGCCACTTACTGAGTACCCTAGTTTGAGATTCTACTCATCAAACAAATTATCTTTACTTAGGATTACACGATCAATAATTGCAGTGTATTTATCTATCTGTATCTCGATAACAACAATACAATTGCATTAGTTATTTGCAAATATTGTAAACAATTGTGTGAAATTGATATGCAGGCTGGAGGCGATATGTTAACATTAATTAACACATACGTATATAGCATGAATATATTGAATGGCGTACGCTCTTCGTTAACAAAAAAATATTAAACTATGGTCAACGAAATAGGCAGTGAATTTGGATATTTTTAACAGATTTTCACATTTAGTTATTATATCGATGCGACACCGAAATTGCAATCGTTTTGACTCATAGGGATTATGGTAATAGAGTTATGTTCCCACCTGTCTACAGACATACGTATCTGTATATCTCTGGATTTCCAATTAGACGGATTAAAAAACCAATAGCCAAGTAAGAATAGTAATTGCCTCGTTAGTATACTCAACAGTCTCGTCTAGTTTCTAATAAGCGTGTAACTGTAATGACATTGATTCTGGGTACCTAATTTAGTTCTGCGCCAGCCATCTTAGACATTTAATTAGCTGGTTAGGATTCGCTATTGACGTTATCAATATAATATTGTAGTTGAATGATGAATACTTGGAATATACTCAACATAATTAACTTCTCAGGTTCAAATATCTTTGCTTCTAAATACCACCTACTTATGTCCGACGACTAATGTATTTATTTTACGGGGATTGGAGAAGTATGTACTTTTGCATTAAATATTTGACCTCAATCTTCATTTTAGATTTGTAAGATTGGACCATAGAAAATGTTTTGTGAGAAACAATAATAACATATATTTTGATATCGTGTTTTGCACTACATAATTTTAGTTAATAAAAGGTAGAAAGTCAATGTAACGTGTATTGATTATCTTGTATTTATGTAATATTGTTATTTAATGTCAATCCTATCAAAATTGTATCATAAGTTAAAGGAATTATAATGCATGGAATGTAATGCGTGAAAAGTATATTTTTTTATTTTATAGTCGTAATTATTAACTTGTACACGGATTTATATAGTGAAGTATATATTTTAATGATAACATTCATCTATAAATTACAATGTAGCGTTGAAATGCAAATAAAATAAGCCATATAACCTTCTACTCGCACAAAATGCGTTTATTTACACACTACATAGCCCGAGAAGCGTAACAAACTGCTTGCGGTATTTGAGTCGTGCTGATTAATTCGTATTAAAATAGAATTTCTTAAAGCTTACGTAACTTGTAAATTTCTTACCGTGAAATACACGTTAAACACATTTTATTTTCCGTAGAAATATTAAAACGTTAAAAGGGATCACTTTCCGCCTGTTAATACGTCGCGACCAAAATTTGACGTGCAGTCAATTAGAAGGGGCAGACAACGCGGTAGGGTGCGCTCATAATTTGTTAGTGACAGCATCGGAAGTTTAACAAGCCTAGTTTTAAAAGTTCACCATCATAATGCCATTTTGTAAACATTGAGCCAAATTGGACTATTGCTTTATATTAAAGTTAGTGAAGAATAATTTTCTTTTACATTACAAAGTAGCAACCAATTTCGCCAGCGGTAGTTCCCGCTCATAAAGTGATAGGGGACGAGCCTATTGCCATACCGGCACAAATCCAATTTAGGGCAAATCATGTTTTCCTAATAAATCGAAAATCACACGAACGATGTGCCGATTGGGAGTGAACCGAAAGAAACTTTTTTTAGGTTTTCCAGTTATAGCTAAAATAAATTTTAATAATAATTTTATTTAATAGTGGTGTAATATGACGGAACGAATATCATTATGCCGCGTTTAGACTATGTGTATTTTGTGGAAAGGTTGCGTGATGCACCGACCTCCATAAACTAGTTTCTGTTACTTTTTATTCTTCAGGGGTCGTATTGTTGGCTTGATTTTGATGGGACTTCCTTCACAATAACTTTCTATTGTCGCTGCAAAGGAAGTACTAGAACATTCCGGCACATAGATTTATTTTTAAACTCGCATCGTTGTAGTGTATTACTTTGTGTAACGTTTTTAATATCACCTGCCGAGAATGTATAAGCCTTGCTCTAGTCAGGACTTTATCACACACTTTGTATTTAGCAGCCCAGTACTTTACCGTCTATAAATATATTTTGAGTTTAATTGCAATTAATATCTAGATCGGTAACAACACTGGTTGAATTAAGAATTTTAAAATTTGACGGAATATGTATTAATGTTTTTGAAACATTTTTATAAATCAGTAATAATTTAGTTTAAGGATATTTTCGTACCAAAATTGCATAAGCATAATAAAAATATTGAAATAAGGTCTTGATTGGGTTCTAAAAAGAAGTTTATGTAGAATATTTGACACTGTACTACTTTTAGCACTGTCGTGACAATTTTATATTCAGAAAGTTTACC
This sequence comes from Theretra japonica, assembly GCA_033459515.1. NCBI lineage: Eukaryota > Metazoa > Arthropoda > Insecta > Lepidoptera > Sphingidae > Theretra > Theretra japonica. The sequence continues at coordinate 6,615,233 of CM065935.1, forward strand.
CATATCCTTTTTAATGCACTTTTTGTATGTTTGTTCGTATAACTATTTTTATTTTCATATTCAGTGAGCGAGGAAAGTAAAGTGAATCACTAGCTGTATAGATTTTCACTCCGATTTTTAGTTTCTACACATGATTGATGGCAGAAACTGTCAACGTGTTTGCTATCTATTTTCCCAATAATATTTGGTTTTAACATTATGTTTGTCTTCATCACAATGAACGAAATAAGAATTAAAGAACACTACAACTATGTTCTCGGTCTAAAGGGTATTGAAGCTAAAACCATAGTTACATATCATAATTTTCTAAGTACCATAAAATTAAGAAATCAATTATAATTTGCTTTATAATTTGTGTTAAATATTTAAATATTTCGAGAATTGTATAAGCCTAATGCAATCTTATTTAAATTTTCGAGTTGACGCACATCTCGTTGACTGTCAGCTTTAGGTTTTATTAATGTGACAAGAGTTTACGAAAAGTCACACAAATATTTATTTTAAATCGTGTCATTTAAGCAAACAACCGTAAACATATTTTTGTTTTTTTTTTGTAGCATCGTGTCTATAGTAACTTGTCTTTATTTTCGGGAGCGGTCGCCTTCGACACTACGTATTTACCTGATTATAGAGAAGCCCTTTTAAACCCTGTGTTCCAAAAACAAAAATGTTAGTTTGACCTAAATATGTTTGTGAGTATATTTAAGGTTCGTGTGTCGCGTGCCACCAAACTAATTTAATAAAAACACGGTTTATTAAAGGGTATTTTGGCATTAACGCTCAGCTTCGAGTCACTCGCTAACGTTCTTAAGTTAAACACCTTATCGAATTACACTTGATAACACGTTAGCTCCGAGCCAAAATATAGTTTACGCCTTGTTATTATTTCGTATAAAAGGAAAAACCAACAATGGTAACGGCGAACCCAAACAAGTGTTCCTACAGCCGATAAAAGAAAATCACAGTTATAATGACGGTTTGAAACAGATCAAAACGTTATTATTCATCGATATTCCAAACGTATAATAAATACGCGTTGTAATGTGTTTCAAAGCGATTCTTTCATCTTTAATAATAAATAATAAATAAAATATTTATAATATGTTCAACAGTTCCAACCAACAACATCCCTTGTAAATGGTGATTCACAGTACACTATTTAATACGATGCAAACATTTTCAATTCAGATTCTACATTATTGCATGTTGAAAAATTTATGTGTTTGTTCCACCATAGGTATTTATGTAGGGGGAATTTTGTCATTAAATAGTTATTATGTATGAATGTCATCAAATAATAGTTTGTTTTATGCATGTCGTTTATTGCAGCAATAGCAAATTAGCAATTTTATTCATATTCGACTCTAATAACTAGGATTTTATGTGTTTTTTGAACATTAAATGTTGGTTTATAATGTATCTATGATCCTTCTATAAAGCCATTGTGAAGCATATTGAAGTTAGTCACATAAAATTAATTAGAAATGCGAAAGTTCTCAGTTTCCGTTACAATTCTAAACAAAAACCAACCTTGTAGTGAATTTTTTTTTCTAATATTTGGTTCCAATGGATTTTTCAATAAAACGTACTCTTAAAGTCGCTTCTCATTTTTTTATCAAAAAAATTAACATCGAATGCATATATTTCGAATCGTGTGGGCACCTTACTTAATCTAGTATGACTTGTGCCAGAAACTTTTATAGCGCTTGCTGAATCATACTAAATTATGGTTAAGTGGTTACCGACTACTGATTTTAATAGCTCAGTGTATTTAGGACATTACTTAGATGTAAATATAATACTTGAACATTGTAAAGCATTCAATAAGCTATATAGTATTGCCTCAATAAATAACGTTCAGCAGTCTCATTAAACCACGGAGTAATGGAGGTCAGAAAGTGGAGTCTTCATAAGTGTGTCAGAAGTCGTGATAGTCAACATCCAATGAAGAAGAAGTACTACAGGATCTAAGATTCTTGAACTAGTTCCGAGAAAGAAAGTGTGAAGTAGATCAGGCAATGTAAGGGTATTTTACAGAAAATAATAGTGGCGGAATAATCTAGATGGAATAAAAATTCCAATTTATTATAAGACACCAGTTAGCCTAGCTTGGGAAAAATAAATTTGATAAATGGTTGTAACATTCAAATATCACCACTGCTCGGCTAGAACCTTGAGAACTTATTACTAGTCTGTTTGTATGCAAAAGAATCATATTATATAACATTCTCTATAAAGCTGTCATAACACTGGAAAATGATTTTAGTGAAAAGAGATTTTTAATTGTTTTTTTATTCGATCTGAATGTAATGCTAACGATGCTTACCTTTAATTATTTTAATAATTACGGCACATTTTTTTATTGAAATATATTATAAAAACTTTATTGTACTTGAATTATTATTACTTTAACCCTTATAACTAATTTTCATGACGGATTTCTATAACGTGTCAAAACGTAGTCAAACTTTGATAAATATTTTGTTCTTATAAATAATAGATATTTATTTGTCTTTTTTAATTGCAATAAAAACATCTATGCATATTTAGTGTAATTTCATACCAATGGTACTTATTTAAACATCTATCTCTTCAAAAATAGACAGCTTATAGGTCCGCCCTTAAGAGGTATACCACATATGGTGCAAGGGCAAGTGTAAGACCAAGTGCAACACGGGTTAGGTATGTACGTTCTTTTGTTTTTGTATATTGTGCTAGAATGACAAAATCTCCGTAGTATCAAAACGAGAGAAAATTATTTATCAGAGAGGTAAACGGTCGGGTAAAAAGACTTTTACTATGGATTTTTATGTAAGGAATCGCGGATAAAAATCAAATGATATTTTTATGCGTGATGTTTGTACTTAATTCTAATAATAGGTATATCAAAAACGCCTGAAAGAATGAACGTCTAGAAAGTTTATTAAGTAGTAATTTATCGAAAAGATTTAAAAACATGGAAACGCTTACGAGCGCCAATAAAATATAATAAATTAAAATTGTTTCATTAGGTACGCCTATCACAGTTTCCAAGTCATTGTTGATTTTGTGTTGTTATTTTAACCTTATTGTTCGTTATTAGCTTTGACTTGGTGAACTGTATTGTTTCTTTAATCGATTTTCAACACGATACAACATAGGGAATCTCGTAAAATTGTAAGTGTGAAGCTTGCTTAAAAAAGTATTGCATGCTTAAGTGCGTGATGGCCTCTTGGTCACATACCAGACGCGGCTGCCTGCCTGTTCTCGGTGCTCGCAGGTTCAAACCTCAGGACACAACACTGACTTTTCGGAGTCATGTGTGTATTGATAATCAATCACCACGTTCTATGACGGTGAAGGAAAACATCGTGAGGAAACCTGCATGCCATAGCGATTTGCAAAAAAATTTATGGTTTGTAAAATCCGCCAACCCGCTCTAGGCCAGCGTGGTGAACAATACTGCCTAACCCCTCTAAATCGAGCTTGCGTTTGAGAAGAGGCCCGTGCCCTGCAGTGGGACGTATATATGAGCTGATGCGTACAGATAGACATTCATACATCAGTATGTATGAATGGCAATATTTTCTTCGAATAGTATTTTTTCCACTACTCATACTGTTTAGAAAATCGCATGGATATAGTATAGAATGTACCAAACATGTTATTGATATTTATATTTAAATATCAAATTGTCTTTAATAATTTCTTCAATCTTTATACTTATTTAATCATTCCGCTGTTACATAACGACTGAAATATGAAAAGTAATTGCTTAAACTATAAATAAATATTCGTAACGACATTGTATGAACTTAATTAAAATTCCAACATTATATTTCGTAACATGGTGAATATAATTTCCCAAAAGGTGAAAACATACCTTTCGCTGGCCCTGGGCAATCATTTGAATATCTCATATAAAACTATTTTTTCAATGTTAAAAAGTTATATTGAAGCAATTTTATACATATTTTCATTAATTTATCGGTAGCATGAATAAAAAGTGAAGTCCTAGGTTGGATTCCCAGGTCAGGCATTTGGAAGTGGTAGAGCTACGCTGTTGTCAGTCATGTCTTAGCATCAATGGGCAGGTTCGTCCGGGGTGGTACCACTTTTTCAAGTCTCGTTTCGTTCAGTGAGTGAGATTGCCGGATGCCCAATACCCCTTTTCTCTTCCCATCTTTTTTCCTTCCCGCTCTCTTCCCAATTTAATGGACTGGCAACACATCCATGATCTAGTGTTGTGGATGTTCATGGGCGGCAAAGATCATATACCATTAGGTGACTTGTTTGCTCTGTTGTTGGAGCTATGCAAGAAAAAAAGGCAATCCGTTTTTTTTTGCCTCAGTTCACTTTCTAGGTCTCATTGGGATATAAATAATAATATGCTTTGCGAACTGTGGGCATGATTGGTGGCATTTTTAATTACATATTTTGCGAATGTCACCTTTATTAAGCCGACATTTGTAATTATATATAGGAACAATTTTTTTCTAACAATCTTAAATAAACCCTTTCCTCAAATTAAAAGTGGAACAAACGGATATGTTGTTATTAAAATACTCGCTGTGCTGAACAACGGCTGTCGATAGCAATAAAATTCGCGGAACGGAAGGAAATGTTACGCATGAATAACGCTAACATAGTTTTCTACCGTTCCTTTTACATTATTTAAAATCTATGCTCTTTTCATTTGTTTTTCTTGTTGAGCAAAACATGTCTGTTTTTGTCGAGGAAATTCTTAACAAACATAGTACAAATTCGTTTATAATTGAATAGTGAGCGTCAGTGTTGCGATGTGTGACAGTGGTATTTGAATGCAGTAATGGTGTTTCAGACGAGCCCGGGTTCAGCGCGCCTATAGCGAACGTAACGGCGCCGCTGGGCCGGGAGGCAATACTCGCCTGCACCGTACACAACCTCTCCACATACAAGGTATGATAAATACGAGCCCTTTGTGGCTAAATTATGGTGTCTTGCGGTATTACTCCATTGTAACCTAGTGAACCAATCCTTCGTGTTTCATGTACAGCGCGTCCTTCGGTTACACACGGTGAAGGTTTAATGCCATATTAGCAAGTGAAGATTGAATCGAAGGGTACAGAGTAAAATGAGTTAACTGCAACGCCATACTAAAATGCCTTGCCTAAGTAACTATAGTTGCCTAAGTAGTGCGTGGTGGCCTCGTGGTATCGGACCAGACTCGGCTGCCTACATGTTCACGGTGGTCGCGGGTTCAAATCCCAGGCCACACCTCTGACTTTTCGGAGTTATGTGTGTATTGATAATCAATCACCACGCACTTTAACGGTGAAGGAAAACATCGTGAGGAAACCTGCATACCGTAGCGATTTTAAAAGAATTTCTACGGTATGTAAGTCCGCCAACCCGCACTAGGCCAGCGTGGTGGACTATATGGCCTAACCACTCTCAATCGTACTCTCGATTGTAGAGGAGGCCCGTGCCCTGCAGTGGGTCGTATATGGGCTGATACAATAAGTAACTATTAATTATTTCTGTTTTTTTTTATCCAGCGCAGTTTGAACTATAAAAAATAAGAATAGGTTAACGAAATAGCCGTATTTCAGAATGCCTTAAAACGAATAAATAACGTTAGACTGAAATGTATTATTATAAAATGTACAGCAGGGTGCATAAAAATAATCGTGATAAAAAATAAAAACATATTTGGCCGTCATTTAAACATTACGCGAGCATTCGTAGTTAATTATGTAATGAAAACTCACTAATTACAGGGACGGAATTTTTCAGACTCTTGGCAAACAAGATTTGGTTATTTTTGAACTCAGATACTTTTGATTTAGCACAGTAGTACCGTTAACTCTTTTTACTATGCACCCGTCGATGTAGATATTTTTTTTTATTTTAATTGAAATTCTTTGACCATTTTTCCGTATTAAAAAATATTTATTTATTTATTTTCTTTTATCTTTATTGGTTCACCGCAATTGTTACTCTGTTATTTAACACTAAAAAATTACGTCTAAATAATATTAAGCTAAGTGTACAATTTTATGTACTGTTATTAAACACTAAATGAATATGAAGCTAATGTTTGTCAGAACTGTAAAGAGAGCATAGTCTATGTATCATTTTCACATAAGGGCTTAATACATACATGTGGAGATCAGTTGTTTAAATAATATTCTAAATTGAATGTAGCGTTTAGTACGTTAGAGACCGAAATAAATTTAAAGGAAAAGTAATATATTTTATATGCTCAGTATAAAGATTGAAGTCTCGCGTTTCGTGTTACAGCCGGCACTAAGGCCTTTATACCACGAATGTCAGGGAAACTAACAGCATTGCTCGATATTAAATAAAAGTCCCGCACCGTAACATACGAATGGAAACTACATACGAATAAAATGAAGTGATAAGACGACTTGATTTATGATAGTTTCCGCTGTCAAACGCAATGTTTATACGTGTTTTGCCCTTCAAAGTGGTACACAATAATTCCATCAAAGGTCAGGTCGCTCGTTGCGTTCACGAATAGAATGAATCAAGTTATATTCACACTCACGCATACCCACACTCGGTTTAAAATATAGCGGATATTTTAAACACGATAGCTGTTACACTTAATTCACGTTGTCGTAAAATATTACTACTTATTGTGTGATAATTATATAGCATACAATCTCCAAATATATCTTTTTAAATGCTTTTTTAAAAATGCGTTAAGTGGACGTTTAATTGGAATGTTTTGGAAATTTATATCCAGCAATATACACGTACTACACAGTTCGCGGTGCCTCAAATAAAGGTGGCAACAAGAATACAAGTGTATGTAATTCTTTTTATATTAAAACCTACATCAAAAGCAAAAAAATATTAAATGCGGAGAAAATTACTTATTGAATGCAACGAAGCGCTACAAATTCGCCGCAGTTGTTGTTCGTACTCAAAACTTCTTACTATATTCTTAAATCAGTAGCAAAGAGATTTCAAACTGCATGTTGAGCAATACAAAGAGTTTGTACAAAGCTTCAGCTCATACATAACAGCTACCATTTAAGTAGCAGTTTCTTTAAAGTTGGCATGCACAAAGTTATTTAAATAATTGCTCAGAAATGATAACATGAGATAAATTTATACAAAGATATAAATGCGCATATAAATAAATAAAAAATAAATAAAAATATTTATTGACACGTAAATTACATAAACACTAATAGTAGCTTGGCACAGTTTTCATGTTTATTGTTATAGTATTATGTACTGATTACTGGTTCCCAAACTAGGCCAGAAGCCTGTATCTTGGGAGTCAGTGTTCAGTCGCTTCAAAGGTAGAAGGTTTGTACACACATAAGTTCGCTGTTTATGCATTGTTTTATAATTTCAAGCTCTTTACATACATATTTGTGGTGTATATAAGACATTGGGTGGTGGTGATGTGTCTGTGAAAATGTGTGTGTGTGTGTGTGTGTGTGTGTGTGTGTGTGTGTGTGTGTGTGTGTGTGTGTGTGTGTGTGTGTGTGTGTGTGTGTGTGTGTATGTGTGTGTGTGGGTTAGTACATTAGTGGGATTTATGTTAAAAAAGTAATAAGGTCTTCAGTTTTTTGGAAGTCAAGTTGTTGAAGCCAGTTGGTGACTTTTACTTTAACTTCACGTCTACTTATTGAAACGATATTTAGTTTCTTATTTAAGTCGTTGTATAATTTGGCACTTATACAACGCGATTGTCTTCTTGCGAAAGAGGTTCTGCAGGCCACACGAGGGCACACGGATGAAGAGCTGCGTTTATTTGGGTTTGGGTTTGGGTGGGGCACTTCTCGATGTTTCCTGAGTACTGTTTTTAAGATAAACAACTGTCGCACTGAGAGGACCTTGCAGTCAGCATACAGGCTCATGGTCGGGTATTTATATGGTTTCCTGGTCATTACCTTTAGCACCGCTCTTTGTGCCCTCTCCAATTTAATGACTTGCGATTTAACTGCTCCACCCCAGACCGTTATGCAATATTGTATTACAGATTGGCATAGGGACAGATAGACTAGTATTAGTTTGTCATGCGGTAGCACATCTCGAAGGGACTTAAAGACATACATTAATCGCCTTACTCTCGTCGTGACTAGATCTATCTGTTTGTTCCATTTCAATCGATGGTCAATTTGTACGCCCAAGTATTTAACTTCTTCGACCCGCGTTAGTTCTAGGCAGTTGCATACGTTACGATTTGTACAGGTGTGAGCTTTAATAGTGAAATTGTTTCCAGGGTCAGTAATTTTGCTGAGAGAAAAGGCTAGGAAGTTGGTCTTTGTCAAATTTATTGTTAGGAGGTTACTGGTTAGCCAGCTCATAACTCTAGATAATGAGTATTCGGCTCGCTCCTTTACGATTTGCCAATTAGGACCCCAGACGAGGATAGCAGTATCATCTGCGTAGGTGAAGATGTTAGTATTGGGTAATTGGATTGTGCAGAGATCATTTATGTACAGCTGGAATAGAGTTGGGCCCAAAACACTACCCTGGGGCACACCGTAGCTTACGGTTTCTTCGTTACTAATATAGCTCTCAATTTTGACTCGTTGGCTCCTATTTGTGAGGTAGTCTTTGAAGATGTCATAAGGCAAGCCTCGTACACCCAGCTTTTGTATTTTTTCTAGGAGAATAGGGATATATACCGTGTCGAATGCTTTTGACAGGTCTAGGAAGATGCATAAGCATCTGTTTTTTGCATCTAGATTGACTACAACAGTATTGATTAAGTCCATTACAGCATCCTCTGTGGAAACACCTGGGCGAAAACCATATTGGTTTGGTGCTAAGATACATTTTCTTTCCAGAAACGTTTTTAATGATCGATTCATTATTTTCTCCAAGATTTTAGATAAGGCTGGGAGCACTGAAATGGGGCGATAATTGTTTACACAGTCCCTTTCTCCGTTTTTATAGATGGGGTGTAGGATTGATTTTTTAAATACTTCCGGGAAAGTGCCGTTATTAATGGCAAGGTTACAAATATGGGTTATTATAGGTGTTAGTATTTGGCAATTTTGTCGGAGGACTCGGGAGGGAATATTGTCCCAACCTGTAGCGCAATCAGCGCGCAGTTCTAAGATTAACGCTTCAATATCGGGGTTTGTTACTTCTAGCATGGCTAATGAATCGGACGGGCTGTTCGGGTCGAGTTCTTGTAGAGATGTTTTTGTGGTAAAATTAGCAGAATTACGAATTTTTTCAGCTAATTTTGTGCCGATATCTTTAAAATAGGTGCAGACGTGGTTAGTGGACGTTATTGGGTTGTCGGATAATTTCAAGAGTTCTTTTGCACTGGTTTTTGATATTTGAGTATTTGATATGTTTCTTATAACTTTCCACAGGGCTTTTGGATCATTACCTGCATTTTCAATTAGGGATTTATTGAATGCAAGCTTTAATTTAATTTAATATGAATATAATATGAATCTTCCATCTTGCAAAATGCGTACTTTGTTCTAATTGATCTTAGATTCAAGTAATTAAAGAGTCGTAAGATCGTTCAAATGACAGAGTCTAAAATCACGTTCCATTGGCGTCAATGTAGATTGCATTTAGTTATCTACATAAAGGCGATGGTTAAATGAACGAGAAAATTACTCATGTGTTTTGTTGAATACTTTTTAGAATAAGTCTTATTAGCATGGGGTATGCAATGGTGTTATATGGTAAAATATTGATTTTATAACAGGTCGCGTGGCTACGAGTGGATACGCAGACTATTCTCACAATCCACACACATGTAATATCAAGGAGTCGACGGGTGGGCGTGACCCACAGCGACCACCGAACCTGGTTCCTACACATTAGAGAGCTCCGAGAGACCGACAGAGGATGGTATATGTGTCAAATAAATACTGATCCCATGAAAAGTCAACTGGGGTACCTTGATGTTGTTGGTAATTATTCATATTATGAATTGCCCTTTTTAACGCCGCGTTCTGTTATGATGCAATAATTTCATAATTTAATTATTGTTCTACAGCTTGTAGGTATCATTAAATTGAGTGGTAATAAAAGTACAAAATTAAACGTTGATAACGATATAAATGAAGTGTCACATAATGTGCACATGCAGTGCAAATTTAGTCGGCTTTTAATTAATTATCCCATTCAGACATGATTTATTTTTGGTCCCGTTAGTACCGCCCGACATACTGGATCGCGGAACAAGCACGGATCAGACAGTGCGGGAAGGCTCTTCAATAAGTTTAACGTGCGCCGCCACCGGCTCGCCGCATCCACAAATCACTTGGAGGAGGGAGCATTCAAAGACTATTAGCATCTCAGATGGAATCCAAGGTGACAATTTCTTCTTCCATTTGCTCAAATTATTTTGTGGGTAATTTATAGCGATATTATTTGAAAGGATAGTATTTTCGCATTTCTAATTTTTCGCAATGGGAATCGATTCTTAATGTGTTTTAGACAGATTAAATGTCCCATGAATATGAAACTTTCAATCTCTTTTCTATTAATCATTCAATGTTTAAGTATAATTTTATATTATAAAAACAATTACTGATGGTAAAAAAATGGTTATTATAATAAATAATAGTAATTTTTCATAAATAATTGATATTGTTCTAAGAAAATTTACATGTAAAAATTATTTGTTCACCCTTCTGAAGCCCAGTCTACCTGATCGTGAAATACAATACGAAAAAAATGTTGACAGAAATAAAATTACTGTGTTTATTTTTAGTGACATCACTCGAGGGCCCAGTATTAAATATCAGCCGAGTAAACAGACAACACGCCGGAGCGTATCTATGTATAGCCTCGAACGGCGTCCCACCTACAGTGAGCAAACGGATTATGCTTACTGTTGAGTGTGAGTATAAATGATTTAAAGAGAATATTTAAAAAAATATGTACAGGCAAGACAAACTGACAACAATACATTGTTGATAAATACACAGCAGTCTAGATAGAGTACCCACTGACGAAAGACAAGCATACCTGATTGATCGGAACCTGGATACATCGGCCGAACCTGTAATGCGACACTCTTGCGTGGTCAATATGACTGGTTTTCCACTATTTTTCCTGACATATTTCATAAACTAATTGTGGCGAAGCTTCTCTTGAACATTAATATAAACATATTACATTTTTTTTAATAGTTCCCCCTGTGATAACAATAAAGAATCAGTTGGTGGGCGCGGCACTAGGCACAGACTTAGTACTGGAATGTGAAATCCAAGCGTACCCAAAACCAGTTAGTTACTGGAGCAGGGAGAGCGGAGAGATACTTCCTGTAGGTAAGTGTCCCTTTACATGTCTTTACTTGACTTATATCTCTGCGTTTTGAAATTAGCTTCTATGTTAACGTAAATTGCCTGAGGTGAGCAACATTATTTTTTGTTCATGATAAGGTGTCTCTGACATCATAAGTATTTATTCATTATGGGTTATAATTAAAATTATGTTCTTTAAGTCATTCACTTGAACATAATTATCGAATATAATATATTGTTAATATTATGGAGAAATTTAATTAATGTTTTTGCATAGCCGAGTTGTTCCCATTAAACCCAAATATAATTTGGTCACAGCTGGAAATAACCTGGTTTGACATCGCATGTGATAATTAGTGAACGGAGTTGGCAAAATTATTAATCAATCGCAGATATAACCAGCAGTGTTATTGCCCTTCTTGTATGATGTAATGACATTTATTCGTAGCAAATCTATTGATCCTCAAATGAAAACTACTTTGTTTCATTTTCATAAAAAAAAACAGGACGTATATCTTTTAATTTCAACTAAAGTTTTGTGAGATTGTACACTAAATTTATAACAAAACACACATGCTTTAAAAAAAATGTGTCAATTTTTATACTCGTTGACGTACGTTGTTTTGTTATTATTTGCGAGTTCTTTTAAAATAACACACCTTTCCAGTGCAAGGGCTTGTTATGCAGATGTGTACGGCAATGTTAACTGAGTTATGCAAATACTGAAATGAACTTAGCAATATAACAAGCTTGTCGAAACGTATTTAGCACTAAGGTTTCTTGAATGCACTGTAAAAGTTCTGAGAATATTATGCTGTAATATAATGTTAACATTTCCACTTTGAGCACTGACACATAAAAGATTGAATTAATTTTTAATATTTAATTGATCTAAGGACGGAAATATAATTCTTTAATTAGAGAATGCATGAAGAGATTGATGAATATCGAACAAAGTAGGATCATTTTTTTCTGCTTACGCCCATGGGGTACTGGCGTAATATTTGTAAATTAAGTGAAGCATTTATTGTCCCTTTCGAATTATTGAAATTTGGTTTATTGGTTGATTATGGCGTTTAATTAATTCATTATTAACCTTATTTAGTATTAATTTGTTTATTACTTAAAAACCAGAGAGATTGTATTCCGAATTTCGTGACCAAACAAAGTATACGTTAACGTCAAACATCTTGACGATAAAGGTTTATGCATATTGTTTGTAGAACGAGGCTATTGTGCTTGTGCTTATCACCTGCCATTCGATAGTACAGGGATCTGTCGGCAAGCACACACTAATATGGGTCTTTTAACCCATTTTACCTCAGTTTTGTGTACGTTTTTGAATGGTTTTGGATAATATGAATTGTACCACTTCTAATAATAGGCCAGTGTGATGGACTATATGGCCTAACCCCGTTGCATCGTACTCTAGATTTTAGAGGAGGCTTGTGCCCTGCAGTGGGACGGATTTGGACTGATACACTAATAATATTAAAATTAGAAATATTTTATTTTGAATATCTTAAATTATAGAATTCGATTTTGACGTAGGTATTCAGTTTTTTAGACTTTGTCTATTTATTAATCGGTTATTTATTAATGTATGTAACCTATGTGTATATTATACGAGTATTTTACGATGAAACAAAAGAAGGATGAGATGAGTTACAGCGCTTTGTTTTTGAAATTTTGGAGAAAACGAATTCTAAAGACTTGCAAAATTATAAAACGGTGAAAACTGGTCATTTAATTCTAAAATACCTTTCTTGTTTAAATAAAAGGAGTGTTTTAGTAGCTCTTACCTGTGTACATTGGCTTAGTACACAGGTATTATACCAACTTACATTGGTAAGTTGGTATAATATATCAAAATCTGTGCTAATTATACGCATTTCACTGACATAGGAACCACTCCTGCTTGTTTATAGCGACATATTATTTTACAAGTGAACTCGAGCACCGAAGCCTATCTACATATTTTTTCGTGTTAATAATCTTGCCCTAATTTCAGGGTCGTTGTTGTCGAAACTATTTTCATTTAATTTGTAAAAACAGAATCAGTTCGAACAGAACTTACTATTTGAAGTTTCATTACGAATCTAGATAGAGTTCATTAGGCGGTAGTTTGTGATAATGAATAATAACTACCAAAACTTAAATACTCGTAATATGAAAATGGGCCGAATTTGTTGCAAAACAAGTCTGAGCTTGATAGTTTAGTCAGCAAAAGAGTTGGAAGATGGAGCTCTGGAAGGGCAGAGAGTTCTTTTGTACATTTGTCTCGGAGCGGGGTTCGAATCTGTGGCCTCTCATTTCACAGCTGGCGTCTAACCAACTGAGCCACAGTGGCTGTTAGATTATTTTATGTGTTATACATTATTATGTGTTCGTACAGGGGGAGGCTTGGAGCCGCAAAAGATCGATGGGGCGTATCGATCAGTGTTGCGGCTCGCTATACGGAGGGTCGCGGATTCCGATTACGGAACCTACAAATGTGTCTCTAAAAATTCCCTTGGCGACACTGATGGCACCATCAAGCTGTATCGTGAGTATTTTTGAAATATAGGAAAACAATTTTATTTTGGACGCTATTTTTTTTTTGCTCTATTAAACGGGATTGTAGTAAATCAATTCTAGTTTTTTTAAAGTTCTATTCATTGCTGTTATAGTTTTTGCGGCGTATTTTTGCATAGTTAGTATACATGAAAAAATATCGATAATAGATATGAAGTTGGCATCGGAACGACTCTCCATTCTATTTGTGATAAGATAAAATGTAAATTGCCTGTAAGAGTATCGCAAAGGTCAATAAAGACATTAGAGGTAATAAAATTACCATTACGGTATTATATGGTCGGTTCCATTCGACATGGTCTATATTCACATTTCATTTTTCGTTTAGGAAAACTCGGCAGACACCACTTAGCCGGATTACATTATAACTGTAATGTAACTCTACAGTTTTTAGTTTACCTATTAGGTATTTATTATACATTTTCTGAAAAATGATAGTCAGTTAATCAATGTAGCAACCGATAAATTATTTCATCATTTATTTCTTTTCTTCGGCTCTCGCTGTTAATTAAATTCAATGTTGTATTCCATATGCAGCACTTAATACAATCAGGCTTTAGGCAGTATTATTAAACCATAATGCCCACATAATTAGTTGCAGGAGGTCTCATTAATACTGTATGTTCGCCGACAGGGGCTTTCTGATTTGTACCTGATGCTTCACTGACCTAATTTAATGTTTGCTAGATACTACGACTGTTTTGGGTAATGTATTTGGTTCTCGCGTGTTTTAAACAGTATTAATAATACCATTTTAATATGCTGAGATCTTTTATTGCCATTGAAAGAGACGTCTGATGGTTAGAGTTATACTCGTACTGTGGATGCACTTGTCTATTGAAATTGAAAGATATATTGACACTAGCGGCCCGGCCCAGCTTCGCCTGGGTGCTAAGATGTTTAGACTCCACTCCACACCAGAAATATCTTATTCCCGTTCAAACTTTTGTACTCCTGAACTCAACCTAAGTACCTACTATCCCTTTTCCTATCGTATCCCATCCCATCTCATCTGGCTCCTTTTCTTTCTGTTACATCCCGTCCCATTATTTCCCATCGAATGCAATCCGGATCCGACCGGTTTCATCGCGTTCGTCCCACTTTATCCCATTTCATCCCTTAATGCCTAAATAGGCAAGTTGTAAATTTTTTGTAATTGCTTTTATTTTGTAGATAGGCCTTATATAAACACGAAAATACGACGAATATCATTTAAAAAATACGCAAACACAAATACTTTGCAAAATTCCTGCTAAAACTGTCCGCTCAGCCAAAATTCTGACTACGAAATTGATTTTTTAAAGTATAATGAACTACTTATTTTAAATTTAATTAATTTTATAGCGTCAACAACACGTGGTAATTATACTGTTAAAATGTAGCTTATATGACACGTTCGTAGATTTACCATAACAGCGCCATCTATTGATTACTTACTCAACCCAGTCGAAAGGTATCGACATCTGTTAGAATCATTTGGAGTTAACAGATGATTGTGACTGTCAAATAATAACAGACAAATAATTAGCAATAAATTAAAATTGCGACTATAATTTGAGATTTAAACTATCCTATCTCTCAAGTTGGATCGAACTGCACATGGGTGCAAATTTTATTATAATCGGTTAAGTAGTTTAGGAGTCCATTGAGGACAAACATTGTGACACGAGATTTATATATATTAAGATAACCAAGAGCATTAATTATAATTAATACAGAGTTGTAACGGCAAAATAAAGCTACTTTTATTTTATATTTCGTCTGAATAAAGATATGTCACAGTTATGGACAAACTCAAGTACTCATTCAGTTATTGGAAAATAAAACCAATTTTGGTTTGTTGTTACAGCTATGCCTCTTCCACCGATGGAGAACAGAAATGGTATGTTTTGATTTACATTGCGAATTTGAAAAAATCCAAAATATTCGTACATGTAATGTGTGAATACATTATTTTTGCAGTTGTGCAAAGGCTTAATATCGTTGCTGACAAGTCGTCTGAGAGCACTCCGTTCGGGACGCAGGGTAAGTAAATATGCATGTGCAATTAACTGTAATCCCGGTCGCTTTCGATAACATCTAACAGATTGCATTGCATCGCGGGGCATTTACGTTTTAAGTGCCCGCCAATCGTGATTTGTATTATTACTGACTGAACTACAATAGAAACTTTAATGGTCAGTACTTGCACATATGTGGCTATCCGTACACCCCCATATTACACTTAAACGTAAATTAACATTGATTTGGATTGTGTTAAACTAAGTAAAATATTTGTATTTCAAATAACGGTGAAAAATAGGAAAACATTTTTTTATTCTACGCTGTGTATTGTGGTTAAAATCAGCAGTAAGATAATAAATAAAAAGAAAATCTCTGTGGATTTTTCCAACAAAAAATCTGTTCGCAGGCTAATTAGCAAAATGTTTTCAGATTTCAGGTTACAAGATTACAACAGGGCAGTCTCGAAGGATCGGTACAGTTACGGTTTTTTGTTCTCATTAGTCATTTTAATCAAGATAATGACATCTTGAGGGCCATGTTTCCTCTGAATAAATAAGAAATTAATTAATTATGTCTCGCCGTACAGCGTTATCACGTGGATGGAAATATTGCTTTGATGTCTTGTCGTCGACACACCGTGTTCTATACAAAGCATTTAATTGTCAATACAAATAATACTATACCATTTTATTTAATCAACTACATATTACTATAAACTTTGCTAAAGCCAATAAGCTGCTGTTATTCGACGAGCGACTTTGCACTTAACCATTTGTATCATTATGCATGTAATTTAAAATAACTGTATCATAAGGTTTTATTTTCATTGTGTGTACATACAAACTGTGACGAGTAACAATATTGTTAATTTAAATAAGTTACATTTGGCATATCAAACGTATATAATTTAAGTCAATCGTGTTTAAATATGAGTCGCAGGTACATATGTTTGTATAAATAGTAAACCTTCCTAATAGTAAATTACGCTGAATTAGAAACAAAATATGTTTAAGAGATTAGGGAAATGTATAGAATAACGTTATTTTTGTTTTGGAATACGTAATAAATCAAGTGTAAATTAGCTTAGATTTTAGAGACGTGTAATATCTGAAATGACATATCTTATAGAATCTCTAAAACACACATAGTTAATGAATTGTAGATATTTATAAATTTAAACTTATACATAACTATTTAAATGTAATAAAAGTATTAATAAATATAGACTGAGTTCTGAGGAATCTAAGCTTGTACATATGTATGAGAGTAAGAATTTATTATGTAGCTACCGACATAAGTTTGTATATGCTTTTTAAGTTCCGGGTAAATCTGCAAATGGCAGTCAATTATGTCAACATAATGAGGGGGAAATATGGGATCAGTGGGCTTTCATTGCTTTTGCAAAAATATCACCGGGAAAATTAATATTGGTAACTTTTTCATTATCCTGTAACCTGTATATTGCTTTTATAGTTGTTATTACGAATGTTTTAGGAATATTACGACTCTTGCATAATTAGGCTTTTGTTACCGTGTCAATATTGTCGATAATATAATTATTGCGGACCACTGTTGCTTCCCGTACAAAATAAATTAAATTGCATCCATATTTGTGTTTAATTAAAATCAATATTGTGCGAACGTTATCGGCCCCTAGTATTCAGTTCCATTTCTGACTTATGGTAAGTTTGATTCGGGTGTATTTAGTCTACTGTATGTTTCCTATTGGTGTTTCTGCGGATTATTTTGTGCAGCATGAGAAACATATATATCTTTAATAGCATATGTAAATAGTACATCTGAAATTCACTCACCAGCCTATCCCAAATTACGAGAGCCTTGTGTCCTTATTTTACAGCACGGTCAGTTGGCTATCAATAGACTGCGACAGGTCTATTATCAGAGTTTTAAGGGCAATCAATGGACTACTAGGCGGCTCAACCACATTATTGTTGGTGCACTATTGTTCTAAGGTAATAATCGAAGGCTTATCGTTATCTACTAGGCTGTGGGATTGAAGATGTTCGCTAACAACCATATGGAAGCTGATCATCACGGTTATCAGATCTGTGAGTTCGTCTATAGACAACGCGAAAATTTTAAACCTTTCATTAACACAAAATTATGCATTAATTGTTTTAGAAACACTGGCACTAATGATTGCCAGTATTTTTTGTGCCGTCGATTTGCATTTTATCTTGTAGTTATCATAATAGTTTAATAGGATGCGATGTGTTTCCAAGGCAGCGTCCTTGAAGAAACGTGCCTAATTAATATAATGTCTGAGGTTATACGCAAACACATTTGTTGTCAGAATATCAAAGGGTAGATAGATATCTGAATTTATATTAAATAATTGATTCAAAACAGTACAATGGGAATAAGGTAATTAGTAATTACGTGCTAGTTGTGCTGCCGTCTTGTAGAACAAACCACAAGGGGCTGGGTTTGCCAAACATAGAATATTTAACTATGTTACCAAGTGCAGTGTCCTGGGTACTGCATACTCGGCACATTGAAACTATCGACATTCCCGGGGGATTCAACCGAATGTAATTCTTATTTAGATAGCTATGGTGATTGTAAACCCTAAGATCTTTATCGCTGCTGTTAGAAACTTGTGTTTTTATTTTAGATTTCGTTACAAGGATGTTAGTAGTATTTAAAAGTAATTAATTGGGGAAAACTCCACTAAACTGCAGCATAATCGCTGAGCATAGCATGACAGTACGGATCTACAACCGTGAGCTCGATTGTGATGCTTTAGGCCGAAATCAATCAAACTCGCCCATTGCGGGATAACTACGTAATTGATTTATTTTTGTTAGGGCTTTCTCTATAGACTAGAAACACTTAGAAAGGTACAGCATTTCTCTTAACACAATATTCTTACTCGGAGTCTTCAGAACGGCACTTTAGATCTATTAATTATTTGTAAGTGTTAAATGTTGATATTTCAGAGTATACATATTTTAATGATTAGCCTATGTGGGTGGCACAGGGACGGACGCTTTAAGTATGACTACATAACAATAAACTTCGGTGTAAGCGTGGGCATAGTTGTTGACATTTGCTGTATTCAAATTTAATTAAAGAGGAAGTTTTGTAGACTTGTTTCTATAATAGTGGGAAGATCTGAGCTTTGCAGCTGTTAACATATTACGAGTAATATATCATTAAAATACAAGGAATAATACATTTAATGTTTAAAAATCAATTGAAAGCCAGTGTCATTAATGGACTTACCGTAATTTTAGAATAAAATATTGGATTACAATATATATTATATATCTACTTGAACTTTTCATTCTTTTGAATGGTTCTTGAATACGGCATACAATCTAGCTACAATAACATGACGAAAACAAATAATCGGAACATATAAAAAAAATCTATACAGTTATTTTATTAAACCTTCTATTGGTATTTATTATGTGTCTATTCAGTAATGTTAAAACAATTCTTAATTTAATGTTGTTGTAGTAAGAATATTAAAATTATATTACTATAAAACTAAGAGTTTTCTTATGCTGTTTTTTTTTGCACAAGTCCAGAAAACGAGCAAACAGGTCAATTGATGGTAAGTGATAACTACCGCCCATGACCATCTACAACGCTTGGATCATAGATGGGTTTCCGGCCCTTGAAATGAGGAGGGGAGCGGGAAGGAAAAAGGGTGGGAAGAGGAAAGGGGTATTAGGCATCCGGCAATCTCACTCACTGAACGAAACGGGACAGGAAAGCTGTCGCTTCACGTCGATTTCCTGTGAGACAGTTGGACATCCCCGGGCGAGCCTGCTCATTCATGCTGAGTCATGACTGACAACAGCGTGGCTTTACCACATACGGAATGTTGTGAGTTAAAACTTCTAGAAACGTCCGAAACGTGCCGGATTTGGGAACGAGCTGTAAAAAGTCTCGATGTAATGGTGGCCTTAAGTGTAAATAGGTTAGTCCGCCATTGAGTCCAGAGACGCGCAACAGTTTGCAATTCAACCACATTTTAAAACGTGTTTTGTTTTTAATTATTTTCATTACCATGTTATTTGAGCGTTTTAACTTTGTGAAAGTATTTAACGTAAGCTGTTCGTACAATTATTCATAATCCAAACGTATTTGCGACAGCGGTAAATAAATCGACGTGACATTGGAATGTAATATTGCTCCAAATAGCTGTACGATATCATATCGAACACAGATCTCGGTGATAGATACGTCAACTATTGGGAAAGGGAGCCATTTATTATATCGGAGTGAAATATAAATAATATCGATTGCCATCTATTTATGTCCTTCATAATTTCTTAGAAATATGGAATTACATTGGTTCTTCTGATTACGATTTATTTAAATAGTTTTGACATTATAAAGATGAACTAATTTAGCTAACGCTCGGGTATTATAAACTATTCGGGAGGAGAAAAAGAAAAAACATCGTCAAATACATGTGAATAGATTTGTTACTGGCTATCCACAATATTACCGCACTGTCAATAAAATTTGAATACCAAGAAGGTTTTAATGGTACAAAGCCAATAACCACTTCAGTATTTAGGCTACATGTTGTTCTATCCAGTTATCCGGTTATAGGATGAACAGATGTTAGGTACCGACATGTAAAATAAAGTAAATAATATATCTTATTTCGGTCTTTCATTTCAGCAAGCCTTATATGTTCAAGCAATTGAAAGCAAGGAAATGTATTATTTCATTATAACATTTAACGTTCCATTTGCTTATACAAAACTGCATGAAAACGTTACGGAATGTGGCTCAGAACCGCATTCGGTCCGTAAATACCGCGCCAAAGAGTTAATGCACTTAATGTCCATGATCTTCCGTAATCGTTGATGTTGCACTCCTCTTTACAACCCAATAGGTATACAGCGACATTTGCCCCACTGACACGATGCACGTTCGTGTGAAGTAAAATAATATAAATCACGTGTTTGTTGAAATAGTTCTTTTAACACCACTATAAATAATTTCGTTAGCAGCTGCACTATCCACTAAGCAGTAACTAGTAGGCAAGTTGGAGAATTCGTTCGTGTGGCAAGGTGCCCGGACCGCGCGGCGTATTCACTGGTTCAATAACAATACCTATTCTTATTTTGTGCCTGAAGCACCATACGAATCCATAAATTATTTTTGTACAAAACAGCCAAAAATTCCCAAAGTAAAGGCTTTCGCCGTAGGTAGTAATTTTATGTCGTTAATATGCTTAATATATGGGCCGTACCTAACACTAAATCTTTTTTTTTACAAAGGGTCCGCTTACAATACGTATTGGATTTATGTCGGGTATAAATATATTCACACATGTTAACTTTTTAAGGTAAAATATACAATAATTTTCGAAATAACTGGCCATAGCAGAGTCAAATTAGTGGAATAATGTCGGCTTATCTACAAATTATGCATGGAGTTAAACTGTGGTGAAAGCTTGCTTGCGGCGGTAGACAATTAGGTAATGACTTGTAATTGTTTAACCTCAATAGTGTTAGTAATTAAACCTGAAGGATTGTCTTTACACTTTGTGATTAGGTGTTTGCGTACCCGTGTACGCTTACACTTACATATAATAAAGGAAGAATAATAGTTTATTTAGGGACGGAAATGATTGCTAAGGCGGTGGTCTCCAGCTTGATGCATAGGCATCCAACATTAATTATAATTTGTATATAATCATTTTTCGCTCTAGCAAAGGAAACGATCGTGAGGAAACATTTATGCGTTAAATTATTATTGGCCCGGAGGAAGATTAAAAGCCACCATAGTTCGGGAAACATTTGCATGAGGTGGACAGCTGCATGTTGTTCTACAACATGAAGAAAAACCACGTCAGATCAATCACACATATGTAGAAATGAGATAAGTGTGGTATGATATTTATCCGACATTATTTCCTCCAGTGAATTCGATCTAAAAATGGAATTTCCGGATACTTGTATCTTGAGTCCATTAGAAGTATTATTGTTGTAAGTGACGGGACAGATCCTGTTTGAGTAAACATTTCTTTAAGAATTTTATCGTCTTTTCTATTATATTTGCTTTAGATGAGAGGAAAAGAGCATCGTTTCAATCGTCCAATCAGATGAGCTGCTGTGTGGTTTACTTTTGCATTTAAATATCGTCAATTTCAAGACAAACTGTCGCTCGTCTGAGCTAAGCATCATAGCTGTCTATAAATAGGAGCAACACTATACAGAACTTGTTACGCTCGTCACCCTGAGATCTTAGATGGAAAATCTCTTGATTGCCACTAGGTAATTACTCGCTACAATGTCTTTCAAAACGGCACGCTGCTGCTTGGCGGTAGGCATGTAGAAAAAGGTAGCATTAGACAGCGTTTTTCTATTTTTACTTGTATAAAAAAATTAAACCTAATTCCTGTAGATTGATGATGACCAATTTTTATGCCGCAGCTACGAGCTAGCAGAGATCTAAAAACGATATATTGCTTTGTTTCTTATTTTCACTATAGCAGTTTTTATGAAAAAAATCTAACTAGCTTTTGCCAACCAATATGTCCGATAGCGGCGTATAACCTAAAAAAATAAAAAGCATTTTTATGCGCCACGCGTTCGCTGCATTCTTCGCTCTGGTGCAACAAGCGGCACTACGTTGACACGTTTCATTTTATGCAACACTTTCTACACTATTTTTCTATGTAGAATATCTCACACTTGTAACATATGGAATTCACACATAAAACGCTTTTCAAATGTGCACTTGGCTTGGTAAAAGGGTCTAATGTTCAAATGAAACAAAAAATATACCTGAATACAAACGATTAGTTGCCAATGTTTCCGGAAAATTCTGTCTCTCATTTTAAGTGATATCCACACAAGTGATGTAATGTGCTTTTGATGTTTGTCAGACCCTAGGGCAATATCCATTCATTTAGTTACGTTTATTTGGCCAACTTGCGGAACTTACTTCTTCCCAACGGATTTCTCCGAACCTCACGAAGACATCTTGACAGTGATTACAAGTTTTACATATTTATTTTTAGCGCCGAAACTTTATTATGACTATTGTAAACGTGTGAACAGTAAAACAATAGCTGTTAAATAAGCCATTCTGTTTTTGTGCACGTAACCCTAAAACACCGGAACCGCCGAGGGATATAATAAAATCATGCACACCATGCAAGCACGAGTGTTAATCTGAGGGATAACATTGGGCTCATTAAAACAAAACCCTGGATTATCAACTTGGAATTGCACGACTGAGCAATATGAATATTATGAGGTAAAAAGCAATGAAAATTCCGTTTTATCCCTTCTGTATTTCACTTCCCATAAAAACTTGGGATTCCGTGAAATATATTGGGGAAAAAAAGGTCTACACGGTCGATCATTAAAGGTAAATTGCTCTGCTTTATATCCGTTGAAATGTAAAGTGTTGGAAATGTTTGAATGGCACGCTCGAGTTGTCGCAACTCTTCCGCAACCGCCGGTTAAGGCAACATTACACCCTACGAACTTTAACCTTTTCATTTCAATTAAGTCACTATAATTAATTGTAAAAAGAAAATCTTCACGTGCCAACAGACAAGGGACATTTTTAAATAGAAGACACCGCAAGAGTTTTAAACTTTACAAGCGTTCAAAGAAGCATTTAAAGTATCCTCGATGTTCCAGATCTTTTTAAACTAGTTCATAGAAAGATGGCCCGCTCTTATTTAAAGTCGTGCCACACTTCCTATAGTCTCCATTAATATAATTCCAAGCAATATAAGTCTAATATTTTATCTTTGCCATTGTTGGTAAAGAAAATGTAGTAATACTTTTTCTTTGTAGCTGCCTCTTTACGTTCTAATTATTTATCCTTGTTTCTAAACAATGAACCTTATTACGAGTCAGAGGGAGTTGCGAGTGTGAATTATAACAGAATATTTTAATAGAATTTATGCATTACCTTTTCTTTCTACGAGTTTATATTAAGTCTATTATAGTCGTTAAAGAATAAGTAATGTGTAAACTTGGTTGAGACACACAGCCGTTTCCCAAAATCCAGTGATTAATAACACACAACACATTAACATGGCCAAGAATAAATAGTCCTTCGTAAATAGTTCGTGAGCAGGTTAATAAAGTTTGATCAGGGTCGCTGTGTGGTACGATAAGTGACTTTTTCTACTTCCTAAGAGTCAATTGTATCGAGTTGGGAAATAAATAAATAATACTGCGAATACGGGTAACTTACTTATGTGCCAATCGTGATTTATGTCGCGGCACTCAATCTGTTTGCGCCACAATAAATGCACGGTAAATGTTATAAACGGCCATTTTCGATGAAGTTTTAATAAAGTGAAATAAAAAAATACTTAGCATTTGTTTAAAACCTTAGCTGAGTTTAGATTTATAAATAACATGTTTTTTTTTTATTGCGGTAAACGACCAAACAAGTCTCCTAATGGTAAGTGATCATTACCGCCCATGACTATCTACATCGCTTGCCTCATAGATGTGTTACCGGCCCTTAAAATCAGGAGGGGAGCGGGAAAGAAAAAGGATGGGAAGAGGAAAGGGGTATTAGGTATCTGGCAATCTCACTTACCGAACGAAAGGCGACAGCAAAGCTGTCGCTTCACGTCGATTTCCTGTGAGACAGTGGTACTACACCGGACGAGCCTGCCCATTCATGCTGAGTCATGACTGACAACATCGTATATCTACCACATATAAAATCAGTGATTTTATATAAATCATTCGCCATGGTAACTCGTATGTAAGTTACTAAAGATCAAATTATGCGAGCTCGACATATTCTGTGCTGACAAGTTTGACGTTATATTAAAACGTATGAATCATACTTGCCTACATAGGCGTGGAAATTTCAAAATTAATTCTGTATGAGATAATGGCCACTCGTCTTTTCCAAGAGTTAATTATATCTTTCTCTTTAGTACATAATGTTGTTGAGAATATTTAATCGGTATTATTTCCGAAGACTGCTAGTAGGTATCTACATATGTAAGCGTATACAACTTTTTCTGAAAATATGTTTAGTGTATTTAATGAAAAAATGTGTTATGTATTTCCTCCTATTGAATCTATATACAGGCTATAAAAAATATTTTTGCTAATTTTATTTCTATTTACATGGAATATAATTAAGAAATAACATACGGCTCTACCAAACTTATTCGAAAGTTTCACATTATAGTATAATGTAATATTTTAATTATCACTTTTATTACAATCCTATTTTATAACTTAGTACAAAATTTAAATCTTAAAGGGAAGAGAAAGCATTTTCATCTTGAAATAAGACATTTGGCCAAATGCGGTAAAGCGTGAACACTGCGACGTGGTGGTGTTTTGTCTGCGAAATATTATTACTTATATTTCATCCTTGATTTATTGTCAGTAATTCGAATATGAGTGATGAATGGATAAATACACAAGTTCCGGATGTCGTCAATCAACAACTATTTACAGCGGTGAACTTTCAACCGAGGGTCATTAATTAGCTCTTTAATCTATAAACGATAGTGGTTGTCGCGTAAATCGTGCCAAGTGTATCATTTAAGGCGTTGGAAAGCGAACAATAGGTGGTAATCAATAAGAGCTGGCGGTCGAACCATTGTGTTCCTAATGTGTGGGAATTAGCTATTTGCTCCATGACGAAGACAAATTGTATCCCTGCTTCGATTAATTACAGAGCTTAACTGCGTTGTCGATATTAACATATGAGGTGTACGAACATGCATCTCCCAATGTCCAACGTCTTCATGTGTAAAATCATTATAGTGATGGTAATTGTCTGCTTAGTGGACTAAGCGCTTGTATAATTAAACCTAATAAACTAGACGAATTATAGATCGGATAAAGAAAATACACAGTAGAATCCTAACAGCTAGCGACTTGTGTAGAAAGTAATGTTATGTATGTTTGTTTTTATTTTCTTCAAATTGTTTAAGCTGATACCCACAAGGCGAAATGTGGGTGTCATGGTGGCACCTCTGCCTACCCCTTCTGGGAAAAAGCCGTGAGTTTATGTATGTATGTTTAAGCTGGTGGTTATTAATAGCACGATTAACGATCACCGTACACCATGGTGGAATGGCCTTCACAGTAACCCAGGCAAATTTATCTGGTTATAGATCCAGCTTGCAAATATCCGGTTTCGAATCTGCCGGCACAATTATATCAATTGACGATTACTATTTTACGTTCGAGAATACTTTATTGAGATTGCATCCCACTTAGCGTCAAGTGGATTGCGTTCACTTCGTCAAGGCAGTGCCCAAAAATGTACTGCAAACAATTTTTTCTTGTTAATTAATCAAAAATTAAAATAAGCGAGAAATTAAATTGCCCACTGGTAAAAATTACGGTTAAGTGAATTTCATAACGGGATGAATAAATTACAAGTTTCGTCTGGAGGATTAGCCGGTCTGGGCGTTGTAGCTTTATAACTTGCGCGATATAAAAATACGTCAAAGTTCACCGCTCAACAGTCAACTTGAAATGCTTCTCATTAGGAATTGTCAATTAAAACATTTACTTCGCTCCCAAACTTTTTGTTCTTCTACTCCGCTGTTCTGTTTGTGTGTTGTTCGGCAAATAACTTTGTCTTGTTTTATGTTAAGGTTATAAATCAAAATTCGAGTGACGTAAGCTACGTTTAAGGTTAATTGAGGAAACTCCAATTAAACTCAATTGTTTTTGTTGTCAATTGTTTCGAAACGTCGGGAAGTTAAAAAATGTAAAAATCAAATCAAATTCGCGATAAAATCCGTAAGAATTCGTTTTATTTCAATTTATTCCAATATTTTTAGCAATAACTATGCATTTACCCAATCATGATGATTCTTATAAGTTGCAAAAAAACATTTTAGTTGCATTGTGTCTGTAGTCACTAAACTAACACTTGACTTTGTATTCGGTCGCAGTCTGGATATATCCATTATTTTTAAACTCTCACAGATCTTCAATTGCGGCAAAAGTTGCTACTGTCATTTATATAAATACCAATTATCGGAAACAAAGCACTCGTGCATAATAATAGCCTGCGTAATGCATATATAAGTAAATCAGTTTTTTTATTTACAAAGGTAGTAAAGAGTCGTCACTTTCTATCTTCATGTATCGTACAAGTGGGCAGTTTATTTCAAATAGAAGTGATAGAGCTTTAGTGTAACCAATTTATATGCTAGTATGAATAGCCGGCAAGACCGGATTGGTGCTCTGTGTTGCAGAAATCCGACGTGAAGGAACGGTGTAGCGTTTCATTTAGTTATCGGGAGTACTGAAGGCTCGACAAACCTTAGTCCTCAACTAAATAATATTAATAGATAGCATTAGGTTCCAACGTAGGCATCCTCCTGTTAATGGTCCCTAAGTACTCCTCATTTTACAATCAATATGAAAAAAATCTACAATTGGATTACAATTGGTAATGACACTATAAATGTCTCGTTGATATCTTCCCTACATATATCAAATAATGTATTAGTAGGTGTTTTGAGAGGCTGAATGTTAACAGTTATCGTCTCGGGACTCATAAAAAGAGATTGCTTCCAGTCCGTCGACGTTTTATTGACTTATTAACATCGATATCAGATCGTAACATTTGATTCCTTGATCTTCGTCAAATATTTACTCAATATTTTATACTTTGACCTTTGTTATAATTAAATAGCAGTGTTTTATTCATTTTATTGCGATGAAAAGAAAACTAAAATAAGATGAAATATTTGATGAAAAAATATATAACTAAATATTATTTAAGTATATTAAAGAAAAGAGATACTTTTTGTTTCGGGTAATATATCATATTCCGTTTATTCGTCTAACATTGGACAATATTTCTTCTAACTACGCGTAGGTATAATTGTAATATTATGTAAGACAATATCTTTTGTAAAAAAGTCGTCATATAATGTAGGACATTATGTCTGCGATATTCTCAGTTATAAATACGGCGTAATGTTTCCGATGTTCAACATACAGGTTACATTTGGCCGCGGTAAAATTTTGTACTCTATACAACTTATAACAAACATTATATTGTACATATTCTAGAAACCGTAGTTATTCAAATATAAAGAAATACATTGCGTAAGTATGTACCGTAGTATTTTACGACAGTCTTTAATAGTTTAATCAATAATACTTACGTGAAACATTCGTCGCTTATTATAGTTTATAACTGTTGTGTAATTTACTTCTTTTATGGCCATTATTTCCACAAAAGTTTCGTTTTTATGTTTAATAGTGAAGTGCACCGCTATGTTCAAGGAAAAGAAATTGTATGCAAAACAGGCAGCCGGAGTAATTGAGCTATGTTCGTGAAAATATGCGAAGATATACTAACCCAACTTTATACGTTACATACTTCTTTTTATGTTAATGTGAGGCGTCCGTCTTTTGAAATTTGTTATGCATATTTGTTATGAGTTGCGAAATATCCAAGCCTTTATGTATACTTAGTAACTACATTAAAGAAAATCTTACACATATTATATAGTTCAAATACGTTTGGTATCAAATCGAAGGTTCGAAAAATAATTGTTAACACAGAACGCCGTCAATACTCGTATATGACTGTTGTCAACTGTAAATAACACCCATTACAATAAAGATGGTTAAATATGGGGAGATATTAATTCTTCTTTTTATTGTTTCCTCACTTAAGTATTTTGTAATGATATGAAATATTTCTAGTATTAAAAGTTTGTTCTAAATTAAGTAATCATCGTACATACAGCAGTTAAAAGCCTACGTGACGCAGTTGGTTAGACGTCGGTTATGAAACGTGAGGCTGCGGGTTAGATTTTCGCACCGAGACCAGATTATCTGAGGCCCACAAGTATTTGTGTCAAGTCTGGGTGGTTGTGAGACCCAAAAGTCTCTCGTAGTTTCTAATACCCACGAGACAAGCCTTAATTGATCTGAATGTGGGGTCAGGATGTATTTATTTGGTGTATTTATTATTTATATATAAACATGTTGTCCCCTAAGGGAAAACAGGCGTGGCACTAGTGCAACCGCAGTTCTCCGAGTTTATTTCCGTAGCGGGATGTGTCGGGGAGCGAGCCTATCGCTATGCCGGACATCAATCCCGAATTCATGAGCAGTTATCATCTATAATTACGGATGAATTATATTGATAATCTCCTTTTAACATTAGTCTAATATTGTATTTTTCTCTACAAAGGTTCATTGTTTCGTGGTAGATCAAGAAACAAACCAAAACTATCTCTAGGTAGATGTAACTAATTAGTAATTGGTAAATATTTCTTAACTGAAATTAAGATGACGCATTTTTTTCTCAAGTTTTATTTCTAAAGACGATTTTGATATTATTAATATTATACATACATTATAGTGGTTTTTACCAGCTCCGGAACACCTGGAGCTGCTGACATCTGCTCATAATGAGCGTGACGGCTGTCGAAGGTTTTCAGCTGGTATACCAGAAATAGGCGGCTAGGCAACTTTCCTCTTTCCAAAAACAGAAGCTTAAGTACAGGCAGTTCACAGGATTTTTAGTGAAATCTTGTAGGATGACATTTTGTAGCAGCATAAATTATGTTGATGATGATGATAGTACAACCTCGCTGCCTTTCAAATTGCGGCAGATAAGGTTGTCCAAATGTGTATCGGCTACTTTACAATTATTTATTCGCTCGGGAATATAACCAGTATATACTACAATAACACTAAATTAGACTTTGAGTCTTACCTACCATGTACAAAATAGCAATCAGCGTTTTTCCCACACGTATCAACTATAAAATTATATATTACCACCAGTCAAAGAAATTCATCCTTGTGAATGACATGTCAATAAAATATTAAATTTTACTTCTACATGGTTACCAAAGACATATATTATTTCTTGGGTAATTAGCACAGTCGTGCGAATTACAAACTTTACATTTCCATTTTATCTCTTCTCCGTCTTATCTCCGTCATCTTATCTCCGTAAGCTTTCATGTTGATATTGAGCATTTAAATCAAACGGAGACTCAAATTGGAACGTATAGGTACTAACATTTTTAAATATTTATATTTGTACATATTGACAGACATCACAAAGTCCAAGCTGGTGGGTAGAAGCACATGAAATTTTAGTGAATAATTACGTTATATAATAAATAAACTCTAAGACATGTGACTCATGGAATTTATAAATTGGAAACGTAGACATTTACAATTATGTGATTTAAAAAAAGATTTTCTTTTATTCTATATTATACAAATATTTAATGCAACATTAAATGAAACAAATTATCTTTCGACAGAAGTGACCTTTGTCCATAACATTACATTTTACACCGGAATAAGTTCTAGTACCCGAGGGATGGCATCCCATTTCAAACCTGAAACCGGGCAAAAAGTAATTAAACCTGAAATTATTCGGGATTGTACTGCGCATGCATACATACTAATATTTTTCTTGTAACTCCCTTTATCTACAACTTTCGGAAAATCCTTCCTTTTGTTAACTTACGACTGAATAACAATACAGAGAAATATCAAAGAGGCACGCTTAATATTATGTGAAGAGAAACCCGGGTTAGGAAAATAATACTTATTTCGCCTCACACGATCGCGAAAGATTTCTTTTTAGGCTTTATTAAAAGTCTTTAACAATTTTAAGGGTCGGTTGTTATGTGTTAGTAGTGGAGGTAACATAGTAAAATTATTTATTTATACGACCCAATTTCGTCGGTATGCTAGTCGACAAAGTATTTTTGGGTTTTATCGAGACCGAATCAAGGGTCAACGCTTCAGTGCACACTTGCCGGCGAATGGGGTTATTCAACTTGCAGACAAGATTAAGATTTATGAAAATAAAAAAGTAAAAATATTTACAAAGATAACGCTCTAGTCTAAACACATAAACAAGCGCAGAACGCTAGGAATTAACATACTCTACAATTGAAATGGGATTGTACGGTTTAATCTGTTGTAATGTTACCAGTGAGGTTACTTTGTAGCGCGATCAAGTACTAGAAGTTCTGCAACGAAATATTTTTATATAACTTTAAATAAAATATTTCATAATAAAATTTTATATGCAATAAAATGGCTTTCAATCCAATTTTATTTACTTAAATTTTACTTTTATAAATTTTAAATATTTTATATTAACACATTTTTACACAAGCATTTTCAGTATTATATTCGTGTTAAAATGTATATATTTTGATATTTTACTCTGTTGGATGCGCTACAAAGGATATACTACAAAGCATTTTCAGTTGTTTACTTTTATAATTTCCACAATATTTAAACGCGCAATAGCAGATAATTGCTAGTTATTTCAAATGGATGATTAGAAATGTGCTTATAATAGACCACTTTAACAAATGAATGGTTAGGAAAATCATTTATTGGCTTGCTAGTGCATAAGTTTGTCCACATAACAAGGCCTATAATGAGGCGTAACGTTCGATCAGTACCTTAGAAATGGCTAGAAGAGCTTTCGTGCTAGGCTGCCATTAGATTTGTGTTCATAAAATATTTGCCAATTATAAAATTTTCGTGTGTTTTGAGTCCAGTTTGATTATAACGTATCATTATGTAGTCATGTATTTATTATTTATTGCAGTAATCACCGAAATAATAAGGATCATGTATTGCAGCAGTTAAGTAGTTTAAATTTCTTTGGTGAATTAGACGTATTTTTCTTAATCAAGATGTGTGTACAATCGATATTGAACATTTAAAACACACTAACTTGAGCAAACTCAGCTCAAGTACATCACATTGTTCAAAAGAGCCAAGAGTGGTTTTCGTTTCTCTGAATTAGTTATCCAGCTAATTAATTACACATGTAATTTATAAGTAATTAATAAACACTAAGTGCCTGTAACCGTAAAATGGTTTTTTACTTTGGCAATACGATATTTTTGTATCCTGCATAAGAGCAGTCTGTAATACATAACTTTATTAAGAACGTATAAATTGAGTCCTTTGTCTTAGAAAAATCTTTATTTTATATTTAATATCTACAATATCATAAATCGGTGTACGGAACCCTTACTTAGTGTATGTCTTTCTGACTTCGCGAATAAGTTATTTTAATAAAGCTTTATACTAAATATAACAAACGCCGTGGTTTTATTTATTTGTAACACATTTTGCTGTAAACGGAGCTTGTTCAATCGGGTACGAGTAATTAAGCCGAACATTTAATTAAATTGACTCTTCCAACCTTTATTTATTAAAATATTCACGAAATGAAATAAATAGGTAAAAGAAAAAAAAACGGAGTCAAGGTATTATGGTCTTAAATAACACTGGTATATTTGTAGCACATAATACATATTCATTTGATTTTAGCGTAGAAAACGACAAAGTTCTGATATTTTCCGCGGCATTCGCTACCGTTATGTATGACGCTTCTTCAAGCAAATGAAGTAATGAATATTCATTAAAGAAAAGCTTATACGAAATTGAGGGAGCATTGCTTTTCGCTTACCTTCACTTACATAAATAGCTTGGAGAGACACATGACATGGTTTTTGCTTTACACCGTGGAGGTACTTACCCTCTACGTACTTAGTAACGGAGCTTCCATTTTCAATTGTATATTCCAACTGCTTACAATTCTCTCATACTTAACAATTTTGAAATATTTATTTTTACGAAATAAAAAACCGATAATCCATTTTGGGTATATTTTAAAATAATTACCTTTTTTCATGTAGTTAGTTACGTGCAGTTTTGCAACCATACTGGGCATATATAATTTACACAACAAAATTAAGAGATGACCTATAAAAAACTACGTGAATAAATGCGAAACATTATGGCATGAAATGTTTCTGTTAACGACGTGATGGATACTGCGTAGTGGAATAAGAATGGTGACTCCACCACGTGGGAATAAAACTCGTGAAGATAGACAGAGAAAGAGTGAAAGAGATAGAGACAGAGGGAGAAGACGTAAAATAAGAGCGTTCATCTAGTGTCCTCGGATCTTTCTCAAGTCGTTTGTCCATCTTTGTAATGTTGGTCTATAGGAGGCATAAATTCAGTTATGGCCATCTTATACCCTATGTCGATAATGTTTTGTTGCTTTTAAAATAAGAATTCGTGCACGTGAACATTTACGCCGCTCTTTTCGTGCACTATCAAAAATTCCGATTGAAAATATGGAACTTGCATACTTGTTCGGCGCTAAGTAAAGTACCAAAAGCTCGTAAACTATGTTGTGATTGCGGTCCATTGATATACGCAGAACTCAGAATCCACATGGGGCAGCCCATTTTACTTTTAAAAACGTTCCTAACAGCTACGTGCTTTCCGTTTTCACTTGCAAACTTGAATGGTTCTTTAACATTAAATTTTGTTTACTGGAAAATTGTATCAAAAGGAAACATTGCATATTTTCATGGTTGCTACAAATAACATAGGTACATAATGAATATATGTTCATTATATACGAGCCTGCGAAAGTCCATTTGGCAAAATTAGTATTTAAATACATTTTAGGTTTTAGTTATGCGCTCATGCCTGATGATATTATTTTTCTCATTATGACATCTTAATCCGTGCGCTTTAGGTGCAGGTAATTGTTCCATTTGCGGACTTAAATAAATTTTACGTTACTTAATATTTATTTATTTTACTTACGAGACAAGTATGGCATGTTTTCACACTAAAGTGATAATTAATAGCCAGCGTCGTTTCCAACGACTCTTTTCAACATCCGTATTTACATAATATGAGTGTACTGTATGGTAATTTATTAAATATTGATTATTAAGCTCGTAATTATAAATGGAAGAATTTAATAAAAAAAAGTACATAGTACCGCAATTAAAACTAATGAAACCTCGGTGTATTGCAAATTACTATTTTTTATGGATAATTATAAATGTATGCTCTCAATAACGCACAAACTTTCCTTTAACTACAAATATTAATAAAAATTAATAGCTTTTAAAAAATTACTCGGAGTTTTTAATAAAGCAATACTTCAATTTGAAGTGGAGTAAACTTTTACATGGAAAAGTAATTATAATTTGCTAAGATAAATTATGAATACTTGGTAGTCTTCATAATAATAGACGATACATTTGGCAGAAAACGTACAATGTTAATGCACATTGGACACGCACTCGCACACTTCAACATTTTTTCTTACAAAATCAGATAATCAGAAACACATTACAGAAGGAAATTATTATTATTTCGCCCATTTATCTAAGGATGATAGGTAAAAAGCGGTTTCCCGGTAAATGTGATGATTCTCGTTCCATTAGGCATCAGTTACAATTCGTTCTTGGTCACGCGATGCCAGCATTACATAACTAGAGCATTTTGTTTTTCCATATTGTACAAGTAATATTTCTAAAAAAGTTGTATTTTTTTTTAAATATCTATTTTTGTTATATTTATATATTAAATTATTAATTATGTAATGAATAAGCATAGCACCGACTTTTTTATTCTGAAGTTTAAAAATAATGGTAATATTTAATATTGCCACGACAAAGGGTTTATCTTTCAAATGGTTATTTTCAATTTTGACGATTAAAAAATTAAGCACCATTGTTCCACGCGTAATGAGTTCTGATTTCATAGGAAGTTAATTAAATATCCTTATCTATCGAATCCCGTTTTAGGATATTATCTTTGTTCTGCCATCCCTTCCGGCCCTCTTCAATCTCGCATCTATATTGTTATTCTTATACAAGCTAAAATAATCATTTAAACTTTTAGGTGAAAATTGATAATATCACATGACTGCGCTATAATATTTAACCAATCATTGACGTCATTTATCATGATTGCAGAAACGAATTCGGTTGGTAAAGTAAATAGATTCCAGGTTTTTAATATGTTATTGCAAGCTTAAATCCACGTGAATGATTTGAATGAATGAATGAATGTTGAATGTTGCTTTTTTTTATTGAGTCACGATTAAGTAACAAGTGATTTTTTTATTGCTATGAATGGTGAGACGAGCATGCCATTTCTCTGATGTTAAGCGATACGACCGCTCATGGACAGTAGCAAAATCAAACACCATTAATTACAAAGCAATGCCTGGCATTCCTATGCGCTCGCCATCCTGAGACATAAGTTGTTAAGGCTCATTATGTCCAGTAGTTGCACTGGCTACAATGCCCAATGATTACAGTGTATGTGATGGATTTATCTTGGATGGACTGCACTTGGCAGTCCATTAGAAATAAAGAACTCGCGGAAATAGTTCTGAAGACCAGGTTGAAGACCGCAAGTCGATACATTAGCGGAGGTTATAAAACAAGTTTATATCATCGAGTACGGGGGTACCTGTCTGGATGGAATTTAATTGGAATATCTTAACGCATACTAACTATTTTTTGATTAGTTTATTGTGAAGTATTTAAAAATCCAATAGGCAAGTATAATAAAATAACATCATATATCTTGTACTAGCAAAAATTCTTGCTTGGTCGTCGAAATACGTTAGCAAGTTACGAAGAAGCAAATAAATACGACGTGTAATTAAAATGTGTAATTATAATATCATATTTAATATCTTCTTAAGTCAATAAAAGCGCTACCCGAGCGATTTCGGTGTTTTAATTATTTTTAGCTGAGTATATGATATTAGTAGACATTCTGTTTTATATCCTTTCAATCATAAATACAATCTAACAATAAGATGGTATGGAGTCGCCGTAAGTGATTACACAAATAACTGTGTTTAATTAATCACTTGTATTTGTTAAATCATAAATAAATAAAAATGTTCTAAAATCTAGATGAATTGAACACAAATCATTGCCAATAATTCAGTTGTGGAAGCTGTAAAACAATTAGGAAGTTGTGACATTAAGTAAGTGAGGCAGTAATGAATCTAACCGGATATAGCCCGGCGTTTGCTACAAACAATTCTCTTGGCTAATTTCCCGCATTCCAATTACGAAAGAATTTGTAACGAACTCTATGCCAATTTTCAGGGAACTATTGCAGTGGCGGCTCACAAGTTAGTTCCCATGGCTCCGCAATTGTTTTCGCTGTTACCTCTCCGGACCTAAAGTTGGGCCAACCCAGCCCCGCGTAATGTGCTTAAGTGAATGATGGCGCCCTAGCGAATTCACCTAGTTCAACAATTGGATGTTTTGTGCATGAACTGTTTTATTATTATTTTTAGAATGTTCTTACGCTCATTAAATTATATTCTTGGATGTTTATTCGAATACATTACTTAAATATATCGTACACAATTGAAACTGGGAGAAGTTATGAGTAATTGTATAAATAAAAAATATACATAGCACGAAACTTGGAAAAACTAAAGTATAATACACATCTCAAGATATTTGATTAATTATAAATGTCGCTGTGTGCAAAATTGATGATGTGAAATAATAAACTTTATTAATTTGAAAGTTATTCTGTTGGCTTTTGTATACGAATTCATAAATTACGATTACACTTCAACACATGAACCACATCGCGAGCTTTCAGCAACATAAAATATTCTTCTGTGTTGATTTCATATTTCATGTACATAGTTTAATATCGAGTCGGGTCATATGTATTTTATTTATGTTTGTTGTAGAAAGAATTTTTATCATTGTAGTATTGGAATTTATTTTGACAAAATAAAACCCCCAAAACTTCTTCAAAGGACCTCGTTGATAATTATAATTATTAAAAATAAACAAAAAAAATTACATTGCTCAACTGATCAGGAAATCTTATTAAATGTGTTTGTGCAGTTTGTGTTTTGACGTATAAACCCCTAGTTTTTGTACATTTTGTGTATATAATATGTTAACTACATGTCTGAAGTGCTTTTTAGCTAAATGTATCGAGAAATAATATGATTACAATCTGGACCGCCGACAGAAATTCATCTGCATCCTATTAAGGAGAGTTTATTGTTTTTTTTTATAAAAACAGACTCGAACAACATCTAATATTTAAGCTTATTCTAGTATTATACAGTTGTAAGTCTATTAAGTCGGTGCTGCAAAAGAGTTCAGATTGTTGGTACGTGTTCTTTCTTATCCATATACAAGGACTCGTTTAAAAAGTCGCATGTTTTGGCTCCACGCCAAAATTAAAATTAACATACCGACAAAGGTTTTGAGGAAACCACTGAAAACTTTAATTCAACTAATGCAGACCACGGTTGAACAGTTCTCGTTTGTATTAAACCGTGCCCTATTTATCAGAAACTAGAATTGATTGTATAGAGCTTGAGTTATTTCATTTATAAAGTCGTATGTATTTAAAGCCACAAATATATTTTATAAATAAAAAATAGAAATAAAATAATTTAATTGGTCAGAAAAACAGGACCACTTCCTCTTTTACCGTCACATAGAAAAAGAACAACGTTAAAAGAATATACTTGTATTTTAATTGAGTCTGTGCACTGTCATAATAATTGGATATGGGTACAAAGAGATTCTGGAAGTGCTCGACGTCTTTGTTCTAAGATCTGAGCCATCAATCAAGCTGGCAGTTGACGGAACACTTACATTTATCTTTTCTTAAAGACAAGGGCCGTGGACATCGACGTAGTTAACTGTAACTTAGCTTTAATAGATATTAGTGAATGGAAACGAATTTATACATAAAAAGACGGACATTTAGGCTTTGAACAAATTTAGTTTGACATTTAGTTGGACATTTAGTTTGAGGTATATATTGTTATGAAAGCGATATATGTAGCTAATTTGTATTAATCTCATAATTCAGGAGGGTTGTATAATATGTTACATCTGATGTTATTTGTATATTGTCCATCATGATATTGCGTTCATCGTATCAAAGGTCACAGTAATGTAGGATATGATGTTGTTTGTGTTGATGTTGATGCGCATTGTTCGTACTCGCAGTTAGACGTAGATGCGAATGTGCAAGTGAATCAAACAACTTAAATGAAAATAGTTTACGTTAAGTTTCCATGTCGCGTCAGAAATTGTGATATACAATGTCCAACTGTTGGCCAAGATTTTGCTAAGCGATACATAACTAAAAGAAAATACTTGGATAGGGGCGCCCTTTAAGAACCAGTTCCATCAAACCTGGTATTAAACAGAAAAGATAAGCGAAATATAATAACGAGTATGTATATAACAAATATATTTCATGTTCTAAAGCTGGCAAACTACGCGTATCTGGACATAATCGACGTCGGGGCGTAGACTAGCCTACAGTGATGGGGGTCATTAGCGGGAATCGGTTCTATGACGTAGGCACAGAACAATAGGTATTGCCTCTCGATCGGGTTAACATTGGATCTCGCCGTAAGACCATAATTTTGCCAATCCTGTGGGAAGTATATTTTCGTGCATTATTTGAGTGGGTACTTAATGTAGATGCAACGGCCATACATATTGGTATTTTATATAATACTTAAGCTCATGCATGCGGAAAGGTTAGGCAGAGCCATTATTACAACAACCCACCATTATAGAAGCTTATTTCTGTCTCTAACCGTGACAAGTGGAGAACCTACAGCCACGTATTTGGAGACAAGTTCTAGTCCCAGGTAACAGATAATAGTGTGCGTTGGATATTTGTAGGATTGTGATCCTACAAATATGTGTGTTCCTACGATCCCATGTGTGGCATGTAATAAAAAATCAGTATTTAAGGCGAACCACTGTTACCTATATACATGAGTCTATTTAGGTAGCTTATTTAAGCGTTCTAACATTCCAAATGAATTATTCAACGCAAACTTTCTTGACGCAAAAGTGGAATAAAAAGAAAATTTATTTCTACTACCTAATTATTAGGAAAATTTAAGTATTAATAAAAGATTGAGTTTTTTCGGTATT
The DNA here is from genome assembly GCA_033459515.1 of Theretra japonica. Taxonomy (NCBI): domain Eukaryota; kingdom Metazoa; phylum Arthropoda; class Insecta; order Lepidoptera; family Sphingidae; genus Theretra; species Theretra japonica. Next base: position 6,653,807 of record CM065935.1, read on the forward strand.
AGATATTTTTTTAGCAATTATTGAGTTCAATCATCCAAATACATAATTAATTATTCGCTTTTAAGTTGTTTTAAGCGGAAATCACATTTTTATTGAGGATTTTAACATATCAATAACGTTGTGAACCATAATATCTGCCTAATAAAACATTTATAGTGATAATTTTTGACTTGCTCTTCAGATTAGACAAGCTATGTTAATAATACTGGCTTTAATGCCTAGTATTTTTACAGATATATAAATATTACTTCAAAAAGGCAATATACAACTTCGCTACTATATTTGATATCAAAAAATATACTTTTATAAAAACGCCCACATTTGAAACAGAGTCACCAGTTAAATTTTAATTGAATATAAAGTCATTAATATAAGATTAAAACAAAAATTAAACCCGACAAAAGGGCTTAGTATTCCAATTTACAACGTATTTAATCGGGATCCCGAAAATTGCATATTGCATTTACGTTCAATAAATTGAATATCTGAACTTCCTGAGATAACACTTCCGTTGGGTTTCATGTTAATACTTTGTTTACTGTGAACTAATAGCTGTTCCTTTTTGTTCGGTGAGTGATATGACGTTGAGTATGATATGATGTACTAATGGTGGAATATTAGCAGACACTTGAATAGCGACTATCGTACATGATGGTGAAAAATTCGACATAGTGACTTAAGGTCGCGTTTAGGACATGAATCCAGTTTCAAGCGTTCTGGCATAATTGGATGTACTGGCTGGATGGCAAATAAAATATCATCAGGAGCGTTGTCACTATACAGGGTATATCAAGACTGCGACCAAAAACGAAACCAGGTAGTTTTAGTGATTACAGACACAGTACAACTAAATTTTTCCCAAAAAATCGACAGGTTTTTTAGCATTTTTGTTAATACATTGCGTTCGGATAGTAAGTTTCTTTTTTGCTAAAATTATAATTTAACCTAGCCTACCATTATGTCTTTAAAAATAATATGGAGTACATTATGATTTTGCGAAAACGATGTATTTACTACACAAATACGACGATAAGTAAAAACAAAAAAAAAAAATTGTCGCTTTTTTTTTGTGCAATTTTTAGTTGCATTGTATCTGAAGTCATTAATACTACCACCTGGCTTCGTTTTCGGTCGCAGTCTGAATATACCATGTATATCTTGTACATAACATCAGTCACTTTATAGTGAAAGTATAAAAATTGTCGCAAATACTCGTAGAGAAAATGTTGTAAGGATGCTATCGCTAATACGAACGTCCGATTATTATCGGCTACAATTTTTCAAATTTATTCATGATTCGACACACGGCTCATCTCCTGTAGTCGTATAGCGTACATTCTGTAAAAATGTAGATATTGCTTTGGATTACGTAAAAGTTTTATTAAAATACTAAAAGAGCTGTGCCAGAAATTGAGATTGTGAACATATATTTCCATTAACAAGTATTATGAAATAATCTAATAAAATTTTGCACGGTAATATTTCTGTGTATTTGTTTCGTAAATTAAAACGGAATATTATCTTAAACGTTTTTTATAATTCAGTAATCAATTATGGGTATCAAATGCATGTTAATATAATTAATTAAGAAACTATTTTATTGTTTACGTTGCCGTGACATTCTAAATAATATGGAGGCGTTGCGTATATTGACTAGGCAGGGTATATATAGATAAAAGAATAATTAAATATTCTATATATATAATGCCTAGACGAGTCCAGTATTGTATTTTAACATATTTAGTCATTCTATACAATGCCTGAGTTTTATGCTTTGCAGTTAAAATATATAAAATGTACATTTATAGTTATAAAATATTTGACAAAATAATGAACATTTAGTAACACATCTATTAAATTAATGTACATAAGTTTGATGTTTGAACCGAGTGTTCAACGTATAACATTGAGTCTTTGATGTGGTCGGATTAAATGTTTTATTTTAGTGCGCTTAATAAAACTTTTATCAAAGCGTGGATGCGGTAAGGTCAACGCTTTATCTGTTGGTACTCGAACAAAAAAATACAACTTGGAATGGAAATAATGTTACAATTAATATACCGGGTACATCGAGACTGTGACGGAAAATTAAGTTTGGTGGTGATCTTAGTGACTAGCAAACACGACACAATTAAAAATTTCGCAAAAAATATGCGAAGATTACTTTTGAATTTTTAAGTATAATCGTGTTTGTATGGTAAATACATAGTTATTGCTAAAATTATAATTAAAATCCTTGAGTTCCATTGCGTCTTTAAGAATAAAATGGTGTAGAATATGATTTTAGGATGTACTATGTATTGAAATGAAACGAATTCTTACGGAGTTTATCGCGAATTTGACTTAATTTTTACATTTTTAATTTCCCGACGTTTCGATCACTTTACATTTTTGGTGGTCACGGGGTGGACTGAGGTATTAGTCATCCGCTTAGTGACTGTTACAATTTAAGTGCAGCAGTTAAATTGTGATCGAAACGTCGGGAAATTAAAAATGTGAAAATTAAATCAAATTCGCGATAAAATCCGTAAGAATTCGTTTCATTTCAATGTGTAACATTCGCGTAAACCCAAGAAACCATTATGCACTATGTATTTAGCACCCAGACACGACGGTAGGAAAAAATATTACAAAAAAGTCGTCGCTTTTTTTTGCGAAATACTAGTTATATTGTGTCTGAAGTCACTAAAACTACCATCTGGCTTCGTTTTCGGTAGCAGTCCGGATATACTCGGTATGTATTTAAAACAATTTGCTGAGGTAGATTGTAGTAAGGATAGCAGCAAAAAAAATCCACACTAACGTTTAACGAGACGGGGTAAAGATTAGTGAAATGCCAAGCGATTCAGTTATTTTTTTAAAGTCGGTTAATAAATGATTTGTATTCAATAAGATCCCCGCATGGGACAAATGTTTGTGTTTTTCCCAGTTTTTTTTTAAACACACGCTTTTTTCCCAGAGGGGTAGGCAGAGGTGCTACTAGAACACCCACGTTTCGCCTTGTATATTCCGTCCCACGATGTGGTATGGGGCGAGCCTATCGCCATATCGGGCACAAATTCCTGACTCCGGGCTGATAATGAATAGAAAAATCCAATATCACTTTGCCCGACCGGGGATTCGAACCCGATACCTCAGCTTTGCAATCATATCGTAGTACCACTACGCCACCGAGGCAGTCCGATTTTTACGAAGTATATTAACTATAAATGACTGTTTCAAACGATAATATGTCTACTTTTTAATTACAACTATCAAGCAACACCTCTTAAAGATTTATCGTTTGTTAGTATATTCCAATGATAAATTTAAAATGAAGGCACAGATGAACGCCGTTGTAATTATATCATGAAGCGAGTTAGAGGGAGGCTGCGTTTGTAGCTGATCTATATATTATTAAGTTCACGTGAAGTCTCATCCGTATCGCAATATGACGCTTGCTTTGTCGTTTGAGGGCGGGGCGGATTTAGAAATATATTTGTTTTAGAATTAAATTGTTCATTAAATTTCTTTTGTAAATTTTATATTAAACAATAACGTTCCTAGACCGCTGGTCTGTCGCTTATACGATGCTATCTGTTATGCTCACAAAATTTATATTGGTTGGCCTAGATATTAGAAGATCTAGAAACTGTACTGCACCAATGTCATAAGAGATAAAGTCGCATCTACATTCTACTTAATAAAACTGTAGTCGATAAATTCCGGGTTAGGATTTTTTTCTTATTGGCATTAACTTTTTCAATATAAATTACAGGTTTTTAAATATAAGTAAAATGGCTAATTAGCACACAAAAATGATTTACTTTTCCAGTTTTTATCTATATCACAACTGCTTCCAGTTTTGCACATAAGTCCGTATGGTCCAGCGCAGACCGGGCCGGCATCAAAAGGGATCAAAAGAGATTTCCGGATGCCGCGGTATCAATTTAAAAATTAAAACATTGGAATTTATGTCGTGTTATACCAGATAAGATTGAATATCCTTTGGTAAAAAATTTAATCCCTTGCCATGCCCCCCCGCTCTGCGCTGGCCATAAGTCAATCAAACATCTTTATTAAGGCACTAATTTATTTACAGTGTAGATATTAGTTATTTGAAGAATCTGTGTGGTGAACATGTTAGTAGCGTCAAGGCAAAATTGCATGATTTTTTTTGTATTTATTTTATGACCTTGTAGAATTTGAGCAATATTTATATTAATCGTGAAGATTATTTTAAAGCACCTATGGCTAGCAGTGTCTTTTCCGACTAAATTTGTGTTGATTTGGAATGTTATGATGATACTAAGCACATACGATAGACAATTACTATTAAATTGCTCTTTCATGCAGAAATCGAAATTATCGTGGTTAATCGTATGTTGGTTAGTTAGGCTTATTATTAAACATACACGGCCTCTGTAAAGCGGATATTTATTGGAAGAGATGAGTGCTTCCTTCTATTCCGGGCAGAATTTAATTGGTTAGTGGCTCGGGTTTTCAGTTTGAGTTATTTAACTTTATGATTAAGAATATTAACTCGGGGTCGTTTATGCAGATTAAAATTCTGATGTTACATTACCAAATAAATTGTTTCGCTAACCAAAACTATGTAACTTGTTTATATTAAAACAATTAATGTGTGTTATTAATATGTCAATAAACAATAAAATGTGTAACATTTTTTCAGCTAAATTATATATATTGTAAAATAATGAAATATTACAGATTATTTGGCGAGCATTAAACAACTTGATTAAGTCAAACGTTTCGACAAGCTCACTCGAACAAATCATTATCCAGAAATCGTAAATACCATACCGTTTGTTATTAAAATGATAATGAAAACCATCACAGCGCATGCAATACCTATTATTGACTGACGATTATCAATTTGCAGATAATTGATTAAAACAACAATGTTGCGTTTAATCCGGCCCCGGGGTGGCGGAGATATTTGTATTTCAACTGCGATATTATTACGAGAGGTGCACCTGAGTCGCGCCGCGCGTGGGGTGTAAATAAATCTATATATGTATATATATATATCTAGAGTACCATAGCGTTCACAAGTGTGCGGCTTAGGCACTGGAGCCCTTGCCGTGAGATATGTCAACTAGTCACGTTACAACTTTCAAGGTGAATAATCGTGTGTAGATAACGTTGCGGTTATTGTGGCGGTATTAATGTCTATGTTAATTTCCAGTGATGGCGCTCGCCTGATCGTGTCAAAACATTTCGACTGTGTACAATTAAGTTTTTTATTCTAAGTTTGTAGAGGAGTCCCGTCTTCAGTATGGGGTTTATATAGGTTGATACTTTAAAAAAAATATTTTTCTTGAATTGTTTGTTGCCTTCTAATATTGCGATGAATGGTGAGACGAGCATGCCGTTCGCCTGATGGTAAGCGATACGACCACTCGTAGACAGTAGAAAGCCTAAACCATGAATTACAAACCAATGCTTGGCGTTCCACTGTGTTCGCCATCCTAAAACATTAGATGTTAAGTCTCATTATGTCGAGTATTTACTCTGGCAACAATGTCCTTTAAACCAGAACACAACAGTGCATTTCCACTACTGTTTAGCGGGAGAAATAAAAATTGCGGTGGCACCTACCCAGGCGGCTTATGAGAGACCTACCACCGGTAAAAAAGTATAAAAAGTAGCTTTGGGTAAAAAAGTTAGTTTAATAAAAGAGTAAGTTAAATTTACATGTTTTGGATATTTCCGTTCGTGTAAAATAAAATTCTATATGCTTGCCGAACATATCGATGTGTATGCTTTTTGATACATAAATAGGGTTTTCCATAAAAATATTTGTTTGTGAAAGCCTTTGTCTCGTATTGTTTTAATGTACGTTGAATATTTACATGGTGTCTGGGCTTGTAATATGAATGCAGTTTAATACAACAGAAGAAAATAAAACACGAATAAAATAAATATAGATTTACTGGTAATTTTTAAAAAGAATATCGCACATATGTGAGCACATAGGCGAACGAAATATTTTTATTACTGCCAAATAATGATTCAGTTTTATCGAACACTAGCTTCTGCCCGCAACTACGTTTGCGTGGTTATCTTTGTAAGAAAAATCCCGTCCTGTCCCGTCCCGTTATATCTCGCCTTGTCCCGTGTTATTCTCACCCAAGATATGTAATCCAGTCCCATCCCATCCATTTGAGAACAAAAACATAAAAGATATATTGAAATTCCTCCCTCATCCCACGGGAACACTACATTTTTCGGCATAAAAAGTAGCCCAAGTGTTAATCCAGGATGTCAGCTATATCCATACCAAATTTTATCGAAATCCATTAAGCCGTTTCTGAGTTCATCGCGCAGAACCGCACAGACGAACATTATAAAAACCGTTGTTTTGGGTTCTACTACGTTAATATAGTCCCTCCATGCTAGTTTTTCTCATTTATCTTCTTTGTACAGACATCGATCGGTTACAAATTTATTATATGTATACTCGTATATAGATTTGTGCAAGATTATTCTGACAGGAAACCGAGAAACAATCACGAACTAAAGAAAATATTAAGTAAAACCAAATGTGAGTTACCTCACAAAATTACGAGTTATCTAAAGAATAAATTTTGTTAGTAATAAAATTGTACCTGCAGACCCAGAGCAAAGCCAGGACCAAATCGCAATAAATTTATGAGGACGATTCTACTATCCTTGCCGTTTATTTCTAGAGCTTTCTATTTAATTGAATACAAAAGTTAAACGCCCCGAGTCACTTTATTCTCAGGCGAATATTTGCAAAGTCCATTTTCTCTGAAAGTAAGCATTCAGAGCAAGCATTTTCCTTTCTTAATTAGTTTTAAATTACGTGACGATAGCGGTGTTAATTCGCTAATTTTGGTATAAGATTGTTTATCTTACACTTTAGTTGGATTGATTCGTTTTTGGGTGAAACTAGCTGCGCATTTTATTTGGATAAAATTATTCTTTGGGTAAATTATGCTTTTTAATAGATGGAGTGTACTTAGTCCCTGATTGATAATTTTATAGGGAGACATAATGTTGAAATGTCAGCGAAGTGGTCCCGTTTCTTTAATAACAGTTATAAAATGGCAATCCAATTAAAGGAAACTTGTAAAAATGTTCTGATAAACGACCAAGAAAAGTAGCAACTAATTAAGTGTAAAATAAAAAAGTGGATGAGAAAAACCTTCTTGGTTATTTAAGCGGGAAACCCTAAAAATAATTAACCATTTCTTATCAAAAGAAGTCGATGCGGGCTGGCTAATTGCAATAAAGTGGGTCAGAATTTTCTATACAGTTTTCTTTGGTGTTACATCCTTCTACGTCTAAGTATTTTTATTATGTCCGTACTTGATTATCGAATCTATAAAGTATATTGTATTTTTTACCGCTACTGAAAACCTACATAATTTAAAAAAATATGTATATTAGCTAATTATTACCCCATTTCCAAAGGCGTATATAATCTTAAAACTACACAAAAATATTATCTCCCATGTAAATATGATGCAACAATTAGGTTATCACAAATATATGATGTTCAAATAAAATGTTTGCAACTGTAAAGCGTTGCGAATTAAGTAGTGTTCCGGTTTCAAATGGCGGAATTCGCTCCGTTTTAAATACATCAAATACGGGGATGGTGTTCAATATATTGCAAATAGATAAATCGACGTAAATCAATTTGTTTGAGTCGGCAGTTAAAGTAACATGTGTCACGGTCGGCTGGGATCCGGAAATTAAATGTTTTGTATAGAACATTAAACGTTATTTATGTTTATAATGTTTGCATTCCATACATTTGTAACACTGAATGGAATTCAATGGAATTTTATTATGATGCACAAATATTTTATGTTTATGGTACGTAAACATATTAATTCATATTGATTTTTTAATGATTATTCGTATGCAATATTCTTACATATACGCATTATTCCATGGTTCGTTTTCATACATACATATCACGCAATTTATAAACATTACAATCTATCTGTAGTAAGTAAATGTAACAATATTGTATTCAAGCTTTAGTTAAAAATAAAACGGAGCTTGTAAAACTTCTTGGCATTCGAAATTTTCGTATTTTAGTGCCAAAATGCTAATTAACATGGAAAACGACGGCCAGGGAAATGAGCACCCACCGTCGCCAGGAATCATGAAAAGAGTGGTTCCATTAACTTTTATTATTCGCCGTTTTAAAGCGTGTCGTCCAAATTAGTTGGCCCTATTCGTGGAACATCTTCGCAGCGCTTACAGCTGCTCTCATTACAACAATCACTTTCTAAATTAATTTGTTTATTGTTGATGAGGGTGACTATTTTATTAGGTTAACCATTTTACCTCTAAATGGTCATTAGGGGAGGCCTATGTTCAGCAGTGGACTTCCTTTGGCTGATGGATGGATGATGAGGGTGACTCAAATGTTACCGTCTTAGTTGTTTTTGCTTTTCGAATTATGATTTGGCTATCCTCCTCCTTACGTCGTTCTGCTCAATTCTGAGGGTTGTGACCTCTCATCAGCTTCCGTCATATGATGTCACGTCATCTATTTCGACTGTTGGCACCCTGTATAGCTTCGTAAATGGTGGTGACAAGTGTAGTGCCATATCAGACCACCGTATTGGGCTGCATCGAAGTGCTCTTTTCCTCTTTATCTTGTCAGTGACGATCAGTTTCTTAAAATTTGGTTATACTACAGAAAATTTGTTACGGCAGGGTAGAGATCAACTTGGACAAGGTGTTAAAGGCGTCGTAAAATACCTCGTAAATGTTTCGCGTCCCGGAAACGTCTAGTGCAAGTTGGTTTGAGGCAATCTGGCTGATATAGTCGAAAAATTATTGCTTGTTACTCAATACTTTGGACTTACAATTAATTGTGTAATTATTGAACCAGTAACAATATTAATTATATTTTAATTATTATTAATAACAATATTAATTATTAATATTGAATTTTCATTATTGATGGAAGAGACAAAGCGAAACGTGGGTAATCTTGGTAGTAACCAGGAGAACCTCTGCCTACCCCTTCTGGGAAAAAAGGCGTGAGTTTCTGTATGTATGAACCTAAGTTCATATAAAGTCGGATGACTTAGGATCAGTCTTTGAGTATTTTTTATCCCGCAGGACGGCTTAAAAATGTCGACCGGCTAAACGAGTAGATGATATTCTTTCTGCATTTCTGTCTTTATTTGAATTGCCCTGCACTTACCACCAGGCGCTTTGTAGAGACTTTGTTATGCCAATATAAAATAAAAAAAAGAACTGGTATATGGGTAAAAAACTATAACCTGTAGGAAACCCGCGTAGCGTAGCGATTTTAAAGAATTTCTACGGTATGTAAAGTCCGCTAACCCACAGTAGGACGTATATGGGCTGATACAGATATAGGTAAGTTGGTTATACAGCGATGGTAATTTTTAAGTAGTATTTAGATTATATATATTTATATTTGTATGTATATGAGAAAATACTTTAGAGTTGTCCTGCAGTCCGACTGAAGGATTCCGGTCCAATGTTTTTCCAACTAAATATGATTATAGCGGTGTATTTCGGTTGTTTTACATTTTTATTTTTTATGTGTCTTATGATTCGTATATATGCTAAACAACAATTACGCAAAGACAATAAAACTTAGCCTAAGTTGAATCGTTTCGTAAAGTTAGCATACGTAAAATAAAAAATGAAATACGACAATAGCCGTTGCATTAACCTTAACTTTGCCGCGACTAGTCTGTTCCCGGGCTAATATAAGTTTTGCGTAGTTGTTCAACGATTTCATAACTCAAGTTCAAGTGGTTCTTTCATATAATGGGCTTCTAAAATGATGTTACCACTTCATAACAAACGGAAGTGTCATCTGTTAAAGAATGGATGGAAGTTCGTAGATAGGAGATAACATCACTGAGATATTAAGGTACGTATTTTAGTAGTTGAATATAAGAATTGTCTTTATAATACGCCTTTTGGGAATTATATTTTAATAATATTAATTTAAAATACGTAACGTTGCTGTGTTGCTGTGAAGTGAAAATTTCCGATTCCTTTTATAAAATTGATAATTTAGTGACATTCAAACTGCTAACTAAAGAATAGTTTATCGTTTAAAGAAAAATATTTACTTATTATAACAGAAATAAAATATAATATATAATTTATTTAATGGTTAGTGTGCAGTACTTTGTGACACAAGAATCTCAATAATGTTGAAAGTTAATAAAATCGATGAACCGTGTTCGCATTTCGAACACTATTAAACCACTAGTTTTAATAAAAGCGGTATATTACTGGGAAAATTATAAACGTTTGACACGTTTTATTACATTGCGATAAGTCATAATTTAGAATTTTTAAGGTATTACTTTTCCATTAAATTCGCACACATATGTTAATTACAAAGATGTTTATCATAAAGATAAGGCATTGTAGAATCATAGACAATGGAGGCTTTTTCTGATAAACATAAAGCGGGTACCATATGGATTGGTTAGACTAATTACACGGTCTAATTGGTTTGTGTGTCCATCTGTAACAGTGGCTCCGTGGGACGTCCTAGTTAATTAGTGTCCTGACCGAACCCAATGTGATTTGTTTACCGTTTCAAAAAGTTTGTTTTTGTACACATCGGAAGAAGTGTCCCATTTGTTTTCTAAGCCCTGTGTGATAATGTGGATTTCAAAAATTGCCCTAAAATTATAATAATTATATTTTAAGTAATAGGTGTGCTAAACCAGTTGATATTGTGCATGTAATAACTTTATTTATTTTAACGTTTAAACGTCATATCCAGGCATTCCTAGAGGTAAAAGTGTTTAGAACTATAGAAGGGACTATTATACATACTCATATGCAGGGTGTATCAAGACTGCTACTGAAAACAAAGCCAGGTTGTAGTTTTAGTGACTTTAGACACTAAGTAAAGTTTTTGCAAAAAAATCAACGATTTTTTTGGATTTTGTTTTCTTATCGTATTTAGGTGGTAAATAAATAAATATTACTAAAAAAAAAAAAAATTGACCCCCTTTTATTTTTAAAGACGCTATAGTACGCAACGCTTTTAATTATAATTTTAGCAAATAATATGGATTTACCACCCAAACACAATGATATTTAAAATATTCCAAAAATATCGTCGCGTTTTTTGCTAAATTGTTAGTTGCATCGTATCTGTAGTCACTAAAACTACCACCTGACTTCGTTTTCAGTAGCAGTGTTGATATACCCTGTATATGTTTTGTTGTCGTATTTCATGTTGTGCTTATAAACGTTGATTTGTGTATTATAATAAACATTTTTCATTGACAACAACGTATACACAACAGATTATTAAAAACCTGTCTAACCATACCAGTGTCAGCGTGCCACACATGTCCAGATTTTTTATTTTACGCGCTGAAACAATGTTTAAAAAACCTTTAGAGATAAGTCTAACAGCCCGTTTTTGGCTCGATTTTTTATGTCACTCCCGGACCAGAAAGATTAAATCTACCTTTAGGTGCAATTTTAATTCATATAGAAATAGTATCAGACTGCCTCGGTAGCGTAGTGGTACTACGGTATGATTGCAAAGCTGAGGTCTCGGGTTCGAATCCCGGGTCGGGCAAAGTGATGTTGGATTTTTCTATTCATTATCAGCCCGGAGTCAGGAATTTGTACCCGATATGGCGATAGGCTCGCCCCCTATCACATCGTGGGACGGAATATACAAGGCGAAACGTGGGTGTTCTTATAACACCTCTGCCTACCCCTTCAGGGAAAAAAAGGCGTGGGTTTATGTGTGTTTTATGTAGAATTAGTATTGTTCTTATAATATTTCTTTCTTTTGTTCAATTGTTTGTGAATTTTAACGACCTGACGATACGCAATACAAACGCTTAACACTAGATACGGATATCATATATCTTGGGAAACCTTACAGCTATATTATGTCTTGAAGTAGAATTTTCCAATGATTCAATTATTTCTATTTCTTTCCCCTCTTTCTAGATTTTTTCTGTTGTCAAATCCCAGTATGGTAACTATAATACTTTAGTGGCCTTATTAATAAACTCGGATGACCGTAGGATTAACTTTAGTCCGAGGCTTTAGAATTGAGTCGTTTATTTTAACTATTAATTTGGCTATAATATTGAATAATGTAAGTATAATACGATGGATGTTTAGACCTCAATGCAATTCTGTGTTTATTAATACAATCGTGAATACCTCGCTATTCAAAATAATCCAGTCATAATGGTTTCTTGGATTTACGCGAATGTTACACATTGAAATAAAACGAATTCTTACGGTTTTTATCGCGAATTTAATTTAATTTTTACATTTTTTAATTTCCCGACGTTTCGATTACTTTACAGTTTTCGTGGTCACGGGCGGACTATTTCAATAATCGAGTCAATTCTAATGCCTTGGACTAAATTTAATCCTTCGCTCATCTGAGTTTATTAATAAGGCCCTAGGAGTTGTAGGGATTAATGCACGGCAATGATACTGTCCATTAGGTTCGCCGCGGCAAAAACCATGTATAAACTACAAGCTACTTTCTTTACACCTAACTCGAAATAGGTTATCAAAGCGTTGCGGACACAAGGACCTGTGCAGGGAAGTTCATACCATTATCAGCTTTATGGTGAATAGTTGCAATACGTTTGTGCATATTCGATAATGTTAACCATCAGACACGTGTCCACAGTCCCAAAATTTCTAATAATATGTAAATAAATGTATTGTAATGGAAAAATCAACTGGTCGCCTGATAGTACATTTTCACTGATGCTCATGAACATCCACAACGCTTGGATCATAGATGTGTTGCCGGGCCATTAGATCGGGAGGGGAGCCGGAAAGAAAAAGGATGGGAATAGGAAAGGGGTATTCCGGCAATCGCGATAGCTAGCTGTCGCTTCATGTTGAGCTTCTGTGAGACAGTGGTACCGACCCGGGCGAGCCTGCCCATTCATGCTGAGTCATGACTGACAACAGCGTAGCTCTAACATTTGCAAAAATTTAAATTTATTGTAAAGCAAAATGAATACTTAGCTAATCATGCAACCTTTTCGGGGTATCTATCCTAGCATTATTACTTAGTGTATTTGATTGCATTTCAAGAATCAAGAAACTATACATTATATAGTAAATTAGCTTAAATCACAGGAAAATAATGGTTTTCCCAAGCAAATAATTGCTCGGTTTGCATAGTAAGTATAATACAATTTTATGGTGCGAATACTATCTATTAATTTTATTTGTTCACTAAAAGTTTTTGTACTGGACTGTAGGGCACGAGCTCCTGTACAATCGAGAGTACGATTGAGATGGGTATTAGACCTATGGACCACCTCGCTGGCCGAGTGCGGGATGGCGGACTTTACATATCATAGATTATTTACAAATCGCTATGGTATGCAGAAAATACTTTTGTAGAAAAATAATTGTCAGTGTAACAACTTGATTACCGCAGTGCTAAAAGGCACAGCAGTATCATAACGTGTGGATAGGTCAACAGCACACATAGATTGGTTACACGTGTTTACATTACGCTAATCGCCCTCATGCGGCCCGGCAAAATGAGCAAGAAGTCAACCGTTATTAGGCTTGGGAAATACATTTTAAATGTTCTTTCTTTTCCCTGGAAACGGTCGTTTAAATCATATTTCGATTAATATTGAGTGTGAAAAACTATTTGTACTTCGCTTTTGTGTTGAATTTTAATTGCCTTTCGTTGATTCAATGATAATTCACTTTTGTTTATGTTCCATGAATATTTTGCTTCCTTTAGAATTTCATTTCGGGAATTGACATTTAGTGGCAGGGAGTTGCTGAATTCAGGGCACTTCCACAGGTCGGTATAAAAATTCTTGCAGGTTCTTGTGTTCACCAATGAAATTCTTCTTCTTTTTTAAATACAAATGGCTCCCCCGTAGTTTCGGAAATTTTGCCGATGTCAAGTTTTTTATTGTTGTGATATCAATTATATTTACAGGTAGAAAGGCACCAATGGAATTATTGATGCTAAAAATCATAATAATTTTTTTTAAATAGCGACAGTGGCGAGATGAGCAAGTTGCTCGCCTGATGGTAAGCATCACGCTTATCTATACACAAGAGTGACATTGCTAAGAACTTATAATTGAACAAGCCATTGCACTGCAATGCGCTCGTCACTCAAAAACATTAGGTGTTAAGTTTAATACTCAGTCTGGCTACAATGTCCTTTATCTACATTACATACTGCTGCTTGACGTCTTTATATTCATCGCATAAAGATTATACTATCATCAAAGTTTTCATGGAACTGTTTAATTCCAGCGAAGTCAAGTAAATCGAATCAAAATATTTGGGTCGCCCGAGAAGGTATTCGAATCCGAGATCTTCATTATGTATTTGTAATTAGGTAATATTAAAAGTATGACAGCGTATTTTTTAATCGTTTACTACATGATCGTAAAGTTGGTCATTAAATGAAATTGGTGAACTTGTGAGCCACCCCTAAAAACCATCTGTTGAAGGGAAAACTAGTTCTAAAAGAAATACTAGGGAAGGAACAACATAATTTATTAGAACTTAGATCTTTTTGGTAGAATAATCGCTAGATTTGGTTATTCCAATGCTTTTTAAAGGCTTTAAATTACTTCATCGACAGAAAGAAAAATTATTAAAATAATAAATCAATTAGAGACAGCAGTAGACCATGCATAGACATAAGATACACAAAATAAGTATATGTTATGTCAAGTTAAACAGGGGACTTATCAAAACACGCGATAGTTCATGCTTACATGTAACTTACAAAATGAACAAAAAAAAAATAAGCATAATAAACACTAACAAAGGACAGAGGGATTCGTAAGACCTTTTTTAAAAAAAAGTTACACTTTATGTTGTCACCTTTATACTACCAACACGTTGGGAAACTCCAACTATAAGTCCTTGCAACTTACATCCTGTATAATCGCAAAGCACTGGTTAAAAACTTAACTACGTGAAATTATGATAACCTATTACATTAAATTATGGTCTTATCACGTAACACGTGCATGCAATGATTAAAACTTCGTTTAGGTTTCCTAATTTAGTCTGACAACGGACTCTGAACTTATTTAGTATTACATTGTAGGTATTCAGCGACTTGTCTGAAGTTCCATTACCCCTTTCTTTGGTACACCTTCACCACGCTACGTCAAGTCACGCGATGCTCACATTATATAGCTCCGAAGATTTCGTTTCCACTTACAAAATCACTTTGTATCTTACATTCTTTGCTTTTTTAATCTTGTTCTTCGCTCTTTGAGATGGAACACTTCGTTTTACTCTGCTATAGTTTTACATAAGAAAAAGCTGTGAAAGCTTAATGACAATTGCTGTTCCATCAGGCACGTTAATGTATTTTAGTTGGTTTATTTACTGATAAAACTAATGGATGGAATACAAGCAGAGCATAAAATCATTACACATCAACTAATCCCTGTTGTGGTTTTGCAAATGAAACCCAATGCATTTGACACAGAATTATTTATGTATTAACAAAAATAAATTGGACATTTTACGGTTATTTAAATCCAACAATACTCATAAAAACAAATATATGATATGTTATGTCATACGTAACCGCTTCATAAAATGTTATTATAACATGTTATAATAACATGTTATTGTGCCGTGTCATTTAAGCCTCTTGGTTTGAAAATGGAATCCGATGAAAATTTATTTTTATTTTTGATTCAGTAAAATGATTCAGCATCTGACTGTAAATCGTTGTCCAGATTGATTTATACATCGATCGACAATAAAATAAATTAATAACAATCTGTGCTTCATATTTAACAAAATTATCGAGTTTTTTTAAACATTTTAACACTATACTTGCCACAAAAAACGTAAGACAAACCACCTCAATAACATCGAACGAAGTTTCTTGAACTAAGTTTATCTGCATCCAGGCGAAGTTGTGAAGAGTTGCGTCCAATATTGCACTGATCGTAATTGATTTAGTTATACTAATAAATGGTCAAGTTACACGGTACTTCAGCTTTGTTAGCGTTTGTGAGCGGAGTTAGCGCAACATCAACGAGTCTATACTGAATACTCTATAGCCATGCTGCGCCGTAATATGATACATGTTGGCGAAATACAATTTATTAACTTGGTGAGTTTGCTGTTCGTCACTGTACATCCCGTCGCTCTTTAACTATTTGTTTAAACTGCTTTAAACAAATAGTTAAAGAGTTTAGTTGACTTAGTGCGTATATTTACTTCATAGGGTTATCATTACGGAAACATATCGCTCCTTCCGTCTAATAATGTCGTAATGCAAAATTAAGCCCTATTTACACGGAGAGAGTTTCTCGCGGCGAGAATCGTGTGCGATTATCGCATGACATAACCGCCCTAGATTATCGTGTTCTGACTGTTAACACGATGCAACTTTTTTATATTCTTACGATAATCGTATCTTCAAGGCGAGAAACTCTCTCCGTGTAAATGAGGCATTGCGATACTTTTTCTAAAGCGTAATTGTTATATAAAGCCTCAATAACATTTATTATTTTTCGGACATGGATATTTTCTATAGATATTTATGAAATTATCGATTCTATAATTCCATAACCCTATTGCTATTCTTTCTGTAATACATTGGCCGATTGACAAATTATAAATAAAAGGACATTTTATTATTCCTGAAAAATTTGATTTAGCGGTTCTGATAATGTTCGTTGATGAACATTATGCAACAATTATGAAGGCCGATGCGTTGTTAGTGATAAAAAGTTACTGCCATATTATGTTTTTGTATTAATTAAATGAACTGACAGGTTTTTTCGTCGCAAAGGACTAAACAAGCTAGCGTAAAATTAGGCTACACTTGCGAGACTTGCTAGCAAGACAAGATGCAACGTGATGCCAACATTATCGAGTTAACTATAAAAATATGTCGTCATAATGCTCCGACATAATATATTGCTTTACTTTAGCCACTGTACATAGGTGTAGAAAGTAAATGTATTGCATATTTTTGTATGAAATTGTATAAGGTAGAGTAAAAAGATCTGATGTTAACTGCATGTTTGTCCTTACAACATTATAAATTACATATATGAAATACAGCGATGAACATCAAATGAAATTATTTATGAAATCGTAGAATATTTGGAACTTATGATGTCTGTCCAAGGGAAGTATTTCCGCGTCAGCTTGACGCCTGCTGCAGCCAGATACAATTTCACGCTGTGCCAACTTGCAAAATTCGTTGCGAAATTCTAATTTCATACAGAATACCGATGCAAGCACGGAGTTCACGTTTAAAAGCCACGGACATGCTTACTCAAAGCCAAGAGTCAAGCAGGTGGACGTAAAGCCGTCATGTATACATCCACAAATAAGCATAATTTGTTCAATTTCATCCGAATTTTTGCTTCTTACAAAATAAACCAATTTCTATTACACTGCTAAAACTAAATTATTAACCTTTGAATATTACAACATTTCGAGACCCCAAGTTACTATAGTTACTTTTCAAAAAGTCACTTACAAAAGACTAATCAAGTTAATTAACAACATTAATTGCAATTAAGGTGTAATATTTAAACAAGCGCATAGGAATTTTCCAGTGGAAGTGTCTTATTAAAAATGCTAAAACTGGTGAACAAAAGTGGATAATCTGTTTGCCGTCCGGCGAATATTAAAGAAGCCGGTCGGTCCGAAAGGTCTTTTGTTGAGATCAAAGCAATCTCACGGCTTCGCTAATTGACCTTTGCATTTAAATGGGGTTCTCTTTAATTCACGTTTATTAAACTATACGAATTCGTGATGTACGTGCTGGAGAATTAATTAGTAACATAACTTTGCGTGCAGTTGCTGACGTTTTTTGACCAAATTGGACGAAATACAATTAATCAAACACAAAAACATGTGACCGATTAATCCAACAACTCCACAGATGCTTTTTAATTTTGATTTGTTTATAATTAATTAAATGTTTTTAGACAGGTTCTATTAACATGTCAGTAATATAATAAGCTTTAAAAACAACGAGTTGATTGTTACGTAAATTATGTTTTTGAAACCTATCGTACTTTGTTTATTGAAATCGCTAGGAGAAGCAAAAATATTTTTTCCAATGAATGTGAAGCGTGAACTCTGTTTTTACTTTACTTTTCTTGCCTACTTTGATGCAGAGATAGTTTTTCAGTAAGAACAGTTTTACGTTTTCATATTCGCCTGAAAACGACGTTAGGCATATTCATTCTTTGAAAAGAAAGTAATGTACATCTAAACGTTGGAATTACCGTTCCCGTCGTATTCAATGTAGGAATTCTTGTGGGGGTTCTTCGGGCACGCCTCCCGTCGGTTAGGCACCACGGGGCTTGTTCCTAGAACTTTCTAATAGTTTCCCCGAGTTCATTGTACAGCACAATTTGACTTGTTCAATTTTAAATTTTCATATTGTAAAATTAATATACATTTTGCAATGGTTTAGTACAATTGGAGAATAAACTGATTGTTTAGTTTTCAACTGTCCCATAATGAGCGACCAAAAGTAATGATAATAAGTATGCAAGTTCATGTACACGAACGTTGAAATCATGCTCGGTACGTCGATTTATTCTTGGAAATAAACTCATCGGCAAAATGAGGCAGATTTTGATTATAAAATTTCAATATTTCATTTACAAATGAATTGATTTTAATAAATAATTCGATTTATTTTATAATTTATACTTATTAAACGACAATGCGATAATTTATCAAGGTTTTTGATTTTGATTCGCTTTATTAAATATCCACACATTGTTCAAATGCACTAGAAATGTATATCGTATGTGTTCCCTAATTAGGAAGTCAATGTTATAAAAAGTGCCAGTAAATCGAATAATAATTTAACAAACTTTCGATTTCGATTATACATTTCTGTATAATTTTTATGTTATTTAAGTAATTATTCGAATTCTGTTGAAGCAGACCTGTATTGTAATACATTATTCATAGGTATTGGCCGTCGATCTTGTTTTCTTGAAAAAGAATAAAGATTTGTAAGGATCGATGTTACAATTTACGGTCGCTATATCAGTTTTATTGGCCACCCTTTGTTGGTTAAAATTCAATGTTATGGTGAAAATACGCATGTAACTTACCGTGTTGTTATTCACATTTATAGCCTACGAGACCTATTAATTATTCATGAAAATCACTTTCACGGGCTATCAAAAACTAACATTAAAATTGTGAGACGTAGGTGTGGAGGCGAAGCAAAATCGCCCAATATTATTCTCTATCCTTTAAAGCAGTCGTAAATTATTTAAGCTAAACCACTGATCGAGACTTGGGTTCTCCGGTCTTGCAGCGTGACGTCGAATGGGTCTTTGGTGATATTTGCATCTTGACAGCAACAGTTCATTACTTATTTAAGCGTTATTCAGCATTTCAAACCCACCGCTTCAGTTCGAGGTGCCACTTTACGCTATTAATCTTATATAAGCGCTTAAACTGTTAAAGTTTTCGTCGGATAAGCTCCAAAACTAACGGCTTAGACACGGGCAGATGTTGATCCGTCGCGTCACATTAACATATAAAATTATTTAGATTCAACCAAAATATTTCAACCCCCTGTAAATGTTTTCTTCTTCACTTTGTTATTTTTAATAAATATCTACTCCAATTTGAAACAAGATTTGGCAGTAGCTTATGAGAAAAGTGAAAATTACTCCCAGCTTAAGGTGAAAAATATTGTGGATAAGAACAATGCTACCGGGGTAAATTATTTCCTACTAATGCTCTCCGCTGTAATTTCTGTTTCGAGTTTACTCTTGTTATTGCGATGTTATCCTGGCTGTAATTAAAATACCATGGGGATAAAACAAAGGATTTTACAATAAGATTTTTATTTATGTATTATTATTGCTTGATGTATTTATTAAGTATTTTTTCACAAGCAAGTAAAATAGATTAATAAATTTATTAAAATCCATGACTTAATATCAGTATGATGAAATTTATGGTCGTGCTTAGGTTAATTAAGAGCAATAAAATAAATATGTTACATGACTATAATAACTGTACAAAGAAAATCATGTCAAAATTAACAATGTTAATTATAATTAACATACAAATTAATTAGATAAAAGGTACTATAAGCATAACATAACATAACATTCTACAAACTCCTTAAAATACAAACAATACCTATGCAGTAGAAAGCACTTTATGTTCGAAAAGCTCTATATTCAAAATTACTCTTCCGCTTAATTACTTTCTGAAATCATTGACGTAATAACTAGGCAGTGAATTATGCAAACATTTATCAAATGCATTCGAAACGAGCATAACTTCATCTATACGTAAAACAGCGGAGTAGAAAACGACTAAAACTTGAGCCAGTCGGAGCGTCGTCAGAGCGTTTGGCACAGAACACGACTACGTGTCGCCTAAGCCACCAACTACCAACATATGTACATGTGTATGTACCACTGCGATTTTCCACTTAACAGATTTCATTATCTATGAATATATTTAGCTTTTATTAGCTTGACTTGTCTATGTAATGAAATCTTTTGATTTTCCTACAACCAGGTGGCATATCTTGACAGTTATGTACACATGAAAAGAACCAATAATTTGAAGTGCTTTTATAAAAAAATTAATCAAAAAAATAATCTTTCTATGTACAACCAATTCTATGTAAAACATTTATGATTATTTCTTTACAATGGACCATGTATTATGCTGTAAAATAAATAAACAATTAAGTAAATGAAGTATGTAGGTTTAAAAGTCTAAGATATTCTATTTGAATAGGCCTATCTGGAATAGTCTCGGACCATAAAACAATATGAAATCCTTGAGAGGAGTCTAGAATCTTTAGCTATTAATGAAATGAGTAATTATTATAACTTCTGAATATAATAAAGCACTGTTTCAAGACGGCCGCTGTTCCTTTAATTTACATTCTTCATAGTCGTTGTTGAATCAAGAAGTTTACCTATTTAAAACTTCAGAATTAATTCAATAAATTATTTATTCACATGTTTCAATTTAATACATGTTGGCATAAACAAGCATTTGTTTATAGAGGTAAAAAGCAGTTCCATAAAATGCAAAGAATTTTATTTTTATTCATAAAAAGCTTGTATTCATAAATTAAGATGGATATATTTTGAATTAGGCGTATAAAATGTCAAAGTATGCCATTCTGAGGTTAGTACGTTGTAACCACTTTTATAAGGGTGTCGCAGGAAGGTTGGCGGAACGAAAATGGATAGTGATTTATACGCTAAGCTTCTAAAATCTATGATGGAAGATTGTATTGTAAGCAAGACCTTTATAAAATAGAGCACTTCTATTCGCCAGTTACTTTGATAGCATCTTTGTTGGATGAAACTCTTGTAAGATGGGAAATGATTTGTCTTTCAACCCGTGGTTTGAGTAAAAATGCTTTTTGTGTACCGGTTTCTTTTAACTTTATGAGCTAAGGTATGTATTGATTTATTAGACGTAATAATAACATATTAATTTTATTCTTTTTTATGTATAAACGAATATTTTGAAACAAACTTATACAAAAATATATCAAAATAAACACTATCGTTTCGAGGTTTCGTGCCTAAAAGACAAAATGTAACCCTCAGGGCGACACTTCGGTGTCTGTCTGTCCGCCTGCCTCCATAAGAGCTCCTCTCTAACTCATGGGAATGGCACTCAAAACGCGAAAAATATCTATCTATATAGACTAGAATTACAAGTACGTTACTGTGCTCGTAACGATAAATAATAAATGCATCAACAATCATACACATCTAGTGTCGTTCTTTGTTTCGCATAGACATATCATCTGCAAGAATAGACTGAAGTTTTACGTCCTGATAACAAGAACATTTGATAGGACTTTGATCTCACAACAACCAGACGCGGAACATTTTTTTTAGTTGGACAAACATTGACGACATCCACCCAACAGGTGGACTAATGACTTGCTGCATGTTGCAGAATTTTTTTGGATGCAAACTGCTTTCACTAGGTAACTGTGAACTACCCTGGAGGAAACCTAACTTGGGTTTTGATTTCTTGGGGTGAAGATGACGGTGAACAAATATTTGGCGCATTAGCTCGCAAACAAGCTCTGTTCTTAAATTTATGAACTCGATCTGATACAATATTCGTATTTTCTACTCACTTGTATTAGTTCTCGGCACCGGTTTGTCCGTGTAAAGTCTCTATTCAGATACCACCGCAACACATAGGACTAATTTTGTTGTATACCAATGTTTGAGTAATAAAGAACATGTGATATGAAACTGCAATTTCCAGAAGCAAAGTGAATAAAACGTAAAATACCTATATGAGAAATCACTAAACTATTCCTGTACCATCCTTGTCTATAAACTGAAGAGACTCAGTGGTGATCACGAATATGTATATAATTTTTGTATTTATTCGTTTATAGACTCATTTATAATCATAGAAACTCCACAGTCTGTCAACAAAGAATACTGAGGCTATTTGGACATATACGATCTCCATAACACTGTCTGGAGAAGCAGATAATACTAGGCAAATTGGAAGGCAGCCGTGGTACCTTCACGAGTGTTTGATGCAGTAGGGAAGATGGTCGGCGGAAGTTTGCACCGTGCGGTCCACACCGCACATGACCGTGTCCAGTGGAGAAAGATCGTACGTGGTCGTGATCCTCAGCAGTGAGGGAACGAGAAGAAAGAATAAACATACAAACTGACCCTAAAGAACGTGATCACCATCGCCTGATGATCCTCGTGATCACCAGCAAAATCTGGGAATCACTGTCGTTGGTTATAAAAATGAATCAGGAATGGCTGTGAAAAAGGCGTTAGGGGAGGAGTTGTTTGCCCATCGGCAATCACAACTGTGTAGAATACACTGTGTACTCGTTCGGGCATACAAACGCAAGTTACGTAATAAAAGTGACTTGTAAACCAATTTTGTGTTACATTCGTTAAATGTTGGAGTTGTATAAAATGTTGAGTACTGTGTAGCGACACGGCGTCAAGCAAACCTCAGGTTTCGTGTATCACAGTAAAATCTAAAACGTATAAATCGCGGTAACATCAGATAAACTAACTCCGAGGCGCTAAGTGGAAAACTTGCGCTGTGTAATTAACAATTCAACGAAACATAAGCGGATCCAGGCATTTTGATTACGGGGGCTAAAATCAATATAGATTGGGGAGAATATTTGAAGAGGGCGAGGGTATTTCCAAAGTATATAATTTCCGCAGGTATCAATTTTAGCTCGTTAGGTATACAAAAATACTAAAAGTTGTCAAGAGGACCCTGTATTTTATTGTAGTCAGAAATGTTATATAGATTATAAAAGCTATCTTTTATCATAACCCGGAGTTTTTCTTGCGTCTTAATAATGAATCTTAGCTAATATAATTAAGTATCTAAAATCGAAAACAGCATAAACATTAACAGTTCTTCACATATTACAAGTAAAATGTAATTAAAATTTTATTTTCGGTCCATCAGATACAGATTGTTGTGTTTTTTGTGATTGAGTGGTGTTATGACCAGTAGTCCCCTAGCTCCTCCTGGATACGCTCATGTATCGCAATTCGGTGTGTATTAGACAAACTACTTACGTTGGAATTACTAGCCTTGTCTTTATAAAATCTATTATATATTGTCGGATGTAATGGCTCAACGTTTTCTTTATATTATTTAATCTACAATTTGCTCTTTGTGAGTTGAAAAGAGTTTTTTGCCCGGATCGGGTTATTTACTGTAAGGGTAAAAATGGATAGATGTAATTACGAATTAAAATCCTTACGCCTTTTCTACAAGGCGTTGTATAGATATAGATATACTTATATTATATGTAATTATTCGGATGTATTTCACATATGTTTTTTCATATTATATACTTATATTAGGTTTACAAGGCTGATATAACAAAATAAAAAGTTTCATATTTTTATGTATTTTTTGTATATGATTATTATAATTTAATAATACTTGATTTACAACCTTTCTATCCAAAGCTCAAATTGTTCGAAAGAGCAATTGCAATTTTACAAGCGAAATCGATTTACGGTATTATCTATTGTAGCACTAGTATTTGTTCAAATCGTGAGTACGTTCTTAAGTCGAGTTTATGTGTTTTAGCACAAGTTGCGTTGGCTGGTACCAACAGTGCACGGAATTTCGCTTCGCACCAACACCTATTATAAAAGCTTACTACTGGCCGCTTTACCACCACATTATGCATGTTAAGTACTTTGAAACAATTTATGTAAAAAAATCCTATAGTTATTTTATTTTATATTTGGAACACGTTTAATTAAATACATGATGTACAGAATTGTAAAAAAAACTTATGGTTTTCAGTTGATAAATAATGACGTCTAAAGAAATATATTGTACGCCAAGGACTGCTAAACAAATTGACGAGTAGTCCTTTCAATGCTTTAATTGGGTTAACGTTCAGAATAATTAAAAAATGGCCATTCAATTAGCAAAATTTGTTATTCGAATGTTTAGTGGGATGCTAATTAGACAAGTTTCCATCTCTGCGTTATGGCCACTCGAACACAGTAGTGTACTACAGCTCCACAGGCTACAGCCTGACGAGTGTAACAGGCTTTCCAGTTAAGCTTCACCTCGTCTCAGAGTTGAATTTTTCATTATTGTATAATTTATTCGTGAATTACAACGAATATTTACATTTATTTCAATATAAATCACGTTAATATTATATCAGATATTATGATTCGTTCGTGGATTAGCTCCAACCAAATGCTGTACTAATTGAATTTTGCTGAATTGCTTCATATATTATTTAATTAGATCGATGACCTCCGCACGACAGAATACAGGATTATTAATTTATCGATCTGTCTCAAGCAATGTCTCTCGGAGACAATACAGATCTTGCAAGAGGATTTGATCAAGCCCAGGTCAACGTAATTAGTCTGTAAGCGTACATCGAGTGTCGTTACATAAACTACGCCATGAGTATTAGACAGGATGAGACAAATCTCAGTATTTTGACATTTATTTAAAGTTTGCAATAAAAGTTTCAAATCCACTTAGTATAGAGATGTTAAGTAACCAAGTGATATCAAGAAAGAAAAAAGTGCATTAACATCAAGCCATTAGACTTGCAATTTCTCTAGATATTTTGACTTTCAAATTAATCCGTCTATAATCCTGTACTCGGCCAGCGTTGGATTATGACAGTGCCTCCCCCTGTATAATGACAGGGACGCTTGTGGTGTGCTAAGTACCGACGTGTAATTACGACGACACTGGAAACCTCGACACACCTTATACATTATATGATCAGACTGTATACGTCACAATGCGGAGGACATAACTCCTTTAAATTACTTTGAAGCAGGTAAAAGGCTTTCCCAGAACTACACGTAAGCTTAATTATTTTACTACATATATATCTTAATTGATTTTTTGATTAAAACATACACTTTGGCATTCATTTTAATAAAACAATAATTAATTAGAAATATAATGTAGACATTACAATCTTATTTGTTAAGTTTTTCGCACTTAGGATAGTGCATCTAAAGATAATTATTATTCTTCTTGAAAGAATTACCTTTAATTATTATACTGTATCAGCCCATACACGACTCACTGCAGGGCACGAGCCTCCTCTACAATCGAGAGTACGATTGAGAGTGGTTAGGCCATATAGTCGGTGGACTACAGCGTGGTGACGCTGGCCCAGTGCGGGTTGGCGGACTTTTACATGCCATAGAAATTTATACAAAACGCTATGGTATGCAGGTTTCCTCACGATGTTTTCCTTCACCGTTATAGTGCTTGGTGATTGACTATCAATACACACATGACTCCGAAAAGTCAGAGGTATGCCCTGGGATTTGAACCCGCGACCACCGTGAACATGTAGGTAGCCGCGTCTGGTCCGTTACCAACAGGCCACTACGCACCTTTAATTATAACATTATTCCAAAATAGATTCAATGTTATATGAACAACATTACAAAGATACATAAACACCATATCTTTAAATTACACTCTAATGATAGCACTAGGTTCTTGCAGTAACAAAACCATAAGGACCCAACATACCCATAGGATAGCCTACTTTAATTCATATTACTAGTTTCCCTTTAGTTATAACTCGGATTTATTCCTTAAATACCATAAATTGGTGACTACGAAAATCACATATGTAAATAACTTTAAAATAGAGAACTCAGGCAATATTCATTCATAGTAAGAATTATTTAGTTTATATAACAAATTTATTATGTTGAGCGATAATATCTTAGTGCAACGCAAACCCAATCAAACTCGGCAAACTCAAACATTGAGAATGTCCTCGTAAACGAGTAATCGAGTGTTCAATTGAGCAAGATCTCGATTATCCAGAAATTGAAATTGAATGCGGCCGGCGAATTGAAAACGAATCTTTAACGAGTAGTGGTTCGTTTTTCCTTTTTGAGCTCAAAAGGAGCTTGTTGAAAATTGTAACAGCATTGTCTTTTGTCTTCCCTCTTTTAAGGATTCAATTAATCTCCTTTTTATTACCACGGTCATTAATTACTTATCTTGTAAGTAAGAATACCTTTAATATGGCCAGAGTGGCTAATTAATTACAGGAAAATAATAAATTCGTCTACTTACCTATTTTCGTCCGTACAAGGCTCTCCATGGCTGGAGGTGTATTCATCCGCTTGTATGTGTACGGATCAAAGAATGTTTTGTGTTGTAAAAGTAAATGTGACGGCATTTATAGATATTCAAGAACAACATGGCATAATAAAAACGAATACCTATTTACGATAATGTTATTTTTAAAATTTTCATCCGCCCACTTATCTTGGGGCAGACCTTGCAAAACGCAACTTTTCACTTAATGTTTTGTTATTTTCTAGTCAATAAGAAGAACATTGATATAATCATTATCTCCAACTTGCTACAATATTTCATGATAAAATTAAAACTTATTTAATTGATTGAAAATATTCTAAGGACTCAATCGATACAAAAAATTAAACTGTAACATATTATATATACTGTCCGAGTTATGTAAATATACGAAGCGTATTACTTATTAATATGTAATAGGTATTTATTACTACCTAGATTTAATTTGTACACATTTCAGTTGTATTTAAGCAAGCAAGCTGTCCACTTGTAATGGCTGTTCATTATCACAGGGTTAGTATTTGAGGCTAAAATAAGAAAAAACATTATTGGCTCAGTGGATCTTTCCGAAAGAAATGGGAGATTTTTTTTTTCAATTTACGCCAGTTTCCTGAAATACACTTGCTAATTACTATGCTCATCAATGTTCTAAAGCCAAGACGACTGCCATACGTTATATACACACTTTGCGGCGTCCTGAAAATCAAAACCCAGACAAATAGTAGCGGAGCGCACAAATATTTGACACGATTTAAAAATCGAATCTGGGTCCTTTCACGTCACAGTCAGCTGTGCAGATATTGGTGCACGGAAGGTTCTTCGACAACTGTGTCATATATTGAAAGAGCGTAAAAGCACGGAATATTTATTCTAAAGTTTATTGCAAGTATTTAAATGTGAAGCGGTCGAAAAATAAATACAAGACTTATCTGATACTGGGCGATTATCGATGCGTGAGGTCTAGTAGGCATTTAATAAAATACATGGTGCACGATAGCGATAATTTTCAACTAAAAAATGTATAATTAGTGACGTAAGGTCAACATTCGTGAAAGAAATTCCTTTTTTATGCGTCTCTAAAAAATTGTGAAAAATCATCACACTATTTTTTTACTAACTAATTTTGAAGCGACCTAGGATTCTGGTTATGTAAATGGAGTCCCTGTATAGTATACTCCATTGACTTAAAAAACTCTTGTTTTTTGTTCTTTTTGGTTGCTCTTATTCCACATTTAGAATCAACTCAATAAGACTTTCTCTATGTCTCAGAATGATGTGGGTTAAAATATTGTGGTCGACTAACAACTTAACGTCATACATTCAGGGGAAAGTCCAGTGCTAAGTTGTTTTCAAATCCAAATCACACCAAGTATGTTTCCCAATCTGAGAATCGAACTCAGATTTCCACGGTCCATAGCCGTTACATGCTGCCACTGGACAAATATGTTCATATTTATTTTTTTTTATCTAAAAAAAAGTATTTCAAAGTTTCAAACAACATTTCTAATGAAGGATTCCGTTTTATTCAAATCAGAAACATAATATAATTAGAAACATGTACATATAATTGAAAATAACGATGACTTTATGTATGCATGTATGTATGTAAATAATAATGAGTTGCCAGCCTGAATATCTCCCTGGATATTCAGGCTGGCAATTCATTATTATTTCGTCATGGAAAGCAGTTTCACTTTCATATTTCGTGAGTTCTATCTGTTATGTTTGCTAAGCGCCTAATTACCCACTGCCTACGTTTTGTGCCCGACAATGAAGAAATAATAAAGCGCGTACAAACACTGGGATGAGCTCTAAAGTTTAATGTCAATACAACAGAGGTCGTTCAGATTGTGTCGAATAATATCTCTATTTAGAGGCAAGATTTTCTGGTTAGTCTATGTGCTAATGTGTAACAGAAAATACCATTTACTGTGCTCGCTGTGTATACAAGTACAATATCCATTTCAGTTGTACGGGCTCGTGTTGCGGATATTTACGCAATATAAACAGTAGCGAAAACGTATTACACGCGAGATTTAATATTCACGATTTTTAATAAAAACTCCGCAAAGTTTCTACGTCGGAGTAAGTAACGGTAAAAATTCCTTCCTTCAGCTTTGCACAAAAGTGTGATCAAGAAACTAACCAAAGAATAAAGAAACAGTAATAAAATGAGAAAACAAGCCAGGGAGTGCAATTCGGTTCATGTCGAGCGGGAAATGTTGTTTCCGCACTTTGCAACGAATAACTGTCTCGAGCGCGACCTGTACCTACTGTTTGCTTTGAATTTTTGTAACTGTACCTTTTGTAATAAAACGCTAACATTGTAGCACAGCACAGATAAATAGCCGTTAATGTGACGACTGCCGGAGAAACAGAAAAATATCAACCAAGCACGATACACAATTACCTGACGAGCTTTACACCAAGCTCTACAATAACAGAGGATAATACTTTTGATTTAAAACTAGGTAAGAATATTCTAACGTTGTTCATTTGCTCACAATAAATAAGATAACAGCCTTTGATAGCCTCCGTGGCGCAGTTGGTTAGACACCGGTTGTGCAACGAGAGGCATCGGGTTCGATCCCCGCACCGAAACAAATATTTGTTAATCCACAGGTATTTATTTCGGGTATGGGTTAGGTTAGGTTAGTTTGTGAAACCAAAAGTCTCGTAGTACTTGATACCCACGATATAAGAGATATGATATAAGTGTGGGGAGAGGACTATGTATGTGACTATTGAAAGTTCGGTGTATTTTATTTTTGTTTTTATTTTCTTACAGTGCTTAACTTGCTATAATACATACATACAATAACCTATACATGCTACACTATGTTAAAGCAAAACCTATTCATACATGAAGTTATTTTAATTTTATTATAATAAGTTTTAAATGTTAACTTTTTCATCTAATTGTAATATTTTTACTCGTACCTACGCTGTATAAGTTCTAAAATGCCAAGATAATCTTTATGGATCATAGCACATTAATACAATAACATTCAACTCGAAAAGTTTGTTCAAAAATTAATAAAATTATTTTAACATTAATTTATGCAGAACGCAACCATAAATCTCGATATCGAAATTTATGCAAATAAAATGAACCAGCACGCTTCGTTACGCGATATCAGGCGCTCGGAAAAGATCGGAGGAAGTTCAATCCACACAGATGGATCTTTAATATCTAATTTTATTTTCGCTTTCGTTTCCAAGCATATGTTCAATATATTCAAAGAATCTGATATCGAATTTTGATTTTATTCTATAACACATAATTCAATGAATATTTGAAGTAGAAAACTGATTAAACATCACTAACAAGTTTACTTATCCAACACTATTTAGTGAAACTAATGAAGTATCGGTAGCACACCCAATACAATTACTCACCGTGCAGCTTTTATATTATTCAATCAAACAACCATTCCTTTGATGTTTATTGCTTTTCCCCCTAAATAATGGGCGGCTATTGGATCAATATTTCCTTGCACTTTAGGGAAAAACCATGACTCGTCCCTACGATTCATGACGGTACTGGTCCGGGGAAGCGCCTTCATTTTTAAAGAAACTAAACTTTGTTATATAAGAATTTATTTATACTGACGTACACGTTCGCATATCTCATGCCAAAATAAATCACGAAAATAGATAAAAGATTCAGCACAGGCTATATTCAAAATGCATTTAGAAATAGTGTTCGACGTTAGAGAGGAACAATAGCTATTGTTGCAAAATGTACCAAATGAAGGATTTAATAGTGTAAACCGTATTATTCCTGTTGGATCCTTGACGAAAATACATAGAAATGGATTGCTAGCCCCGAAGGTTTACAAAGCTGTCGAAGAGACGTCCGATAGCGGCCTTCACTATCTATATGATGTGAGTGCTCCAGCAGCTCGCTTGTAGAAACGTGGTATTGTCGCACGACGCACGTGAACGTTCCCCTTCAAGACGGAGCAAACTTTGTATTCAATCTCATAATTGCGTTATTTCACATTGTTTGCAGTATTCATAACACAGGCTATGATTAGATTGTTTACGAACGGAATTGTCATGCTATTGTTATTCGAGCCGTTCGTTTAACTGTCAGAACAATTCTTAATTCGCTGAAAATATAGGTTATGTGTGCAGAGAAGTATTTAAATAAAACCTCAACCCCGGTAATGGTAGGGAGTGTTGTATATTGCGTTAAACGGTGCCTGGTCCGTCTTACAAGCGCAAATAATACTACTGGGATTCAGAAAATGTTCCTAAAGAGTTCTCTCGATATTCGGTCGGGATTATTGTGGAATTTTCGTAGGGAATATAATGAGGGAAAACTTTTCCACAATAAATTAATTTTGTACTTCTACGGGATTTATTTGGTCGAGTTATATTATAAATGAATTAACAGTCATAAATACATTTGCATCACATGGTTACGGAAAGGATTTATAAAGTAAAAAGCCTGGCACGTCTCAGTCTTTAGGGTATTAATTTGAACTGCACTTATAGTATGTGTTTTTGAATATACTTTAAAATTTATAAAATAATGAAACCAATCCAAGAATGTCACCGAATAAAAATATAGTAAAGCATGCACGTGCCAAAATCTATTCTTAGAATCCTAAGGTTTATTTCCTTTGTATGATGTCAAAACACAAGGTGCTTAGTCCCAACAATAAGGATCAAGACTAAAATAGAAAGCTTAATACTCGTGCAAGCGTGACCGCAATATGATGTTGTTATCTTTTAAAATTAATGAGACATGTTTCTAATTTTATTGAGCATTAAACGAAATGTTCACGAAATACTTTCTAAAGAAAAATCCGAAAATAATAATCTAAGCGTGTAAAATTCGAAAAGCATATTTCCACAAAGGTTGGTACCGCAGAGAATAAGCCTGTCGGTTTCGAGAAAATTGTCTTTAAAGGAGGAAGAAATAAAAACGTCGCATTGAGATTTATGTTAATTTCGTGTTGGAATAATACCTACTAGACTTAGTGCTTTTACCTTTATCCCTTATATAATATGTTAATGCTCGAAAGCAGGTGTATGAACGTACATTCGTTCAAGTTAAGAAGATTCAAAAGCCAAAAGCGGGATTAGGTTTGAGGGCCTTTTAAGAAATCTACAGAAATAAAGACATTCCCAACAAATGTTACAAAATGGTGAATTTATTTGCATAATTCAGCAAACCTAAATCCTTTGTCCGCCGCCCACCGCTCAAATAATAAATTTACTCCATGCTCTTCCAAACGTTATATCTGAACAAAATTATTTGGCTATTTACAGGCAGGGATTTTGACTGGTGTTTCTCTATAGCATCAATTAAAACTTCATTACATCTGTTCGTTTCCACTTTTTGGGTTAAGTGTTACGGGCCTCGTTTCGTCGCGGATATTTCTCATGATAGCATTTGATATGGAAAATGATGTGCGATGATTCTAGTATCTAGTATGTAAGTGGCATTGTGAGAATAATTCTGTGATATTTCACCCCATCGCATTGAGTATTCCGATCGTACGCTACTCCGGCGATTCTACCGCGAGCACAATATGTGTAAATTTAGAAAACGTTTTCGGCACATTATTACGTTTAGGGATTTTCAAGAAAATTGCCTTATTACCTTTTTGAGTTCGATTCTAAGCTTGGATATAGGGGGATTTACAATAACGTTTTGATAAAACACATTATCTACGATTGCAACTATTTTCT
Source organism: Theretra japonica (assembly GCA_033459515.1). Lineage (NCBI taxonomy): Eukaryota > Metazoa > Arthropoda > Insecta > Lepidoptera > Sphingidae > Theretra > Theretra japonica. The sequence continues at coordinate 6,686,159 of CM065935.1, forward strand.
AGTTCCAGTTCGTAGGGCTATTAGGCTCGCACGTAGCGCTGAAATCATAACATCAATAATTCGTTACAATGTTTGTGAACAGGATTCTGTACCTGATTCATTTTAGTGGAACATTTTCGATTCAGTTAAAAATTGTGTACGTGATATTACAGTAAATGTTATAAGCATTGAGGCTGAAAGGTTTCTGTTAATAGTTATTGGTAGAATTGTAAGTACATATAAGTAATACCTAATCGTATTAGAACGTAGCGGGTTGTATCGACAGTGATAAAATAATTATAATGAAGTGCTCCATCCACTATCTTTTGATATCAAATAACTGCTTTCCATTCATGGGCGGCACGTCGATGAAGATGTATAAAATCGCGATAGTAAGCCAACACGCGACTTACAGGCAATTCAGTACAGTCATCGCATCATAAAGCACGCAGGGTTCCGTTAGCTGGATTCGCGGCACGTATCACCGGCTGGTATATATTGAACAAACTAAACAGTTGTAAGAATACCTCAGCCGGGCTCGTAGGTAAATTGTTTCGCTTGTTATTTATGTTTCCCAGCTTGCTAATACGTGCGCGGCTTGTGAAAGTGCCAAGCTCAACGTATTTGCTTTCGTTTACAGTTTTTAGTGTTTGATTCCGCAGCTACTTGTTTCTCTCGCTGTAAACATTTATCTAGCGAATTTCGAGTGTGCGCCGTTTTGTTAATTAATTTAATTATTGTTCATGTGGATAATGTGTTAATATAAACAGTTTTATTTTGTGCGCCGAATTCTGTTGTGCTGTTCTGTATTTTAGGTAATGGTTTATTAGGCATATGGGACATCAATAAATAAGTCTATTGTTTTCTATTACTTTTGTCCTTTTAAATTTAGATTTGGTAGACTATGGGAATAATTACATAAGACATATTTCAAATAAAACTGAAATTCTAAGCTTAGATATATTACATAAGAATAACTACGTAAGAGAGAACACTTTAAGTATCACAAATAATATGAACAACCTGTACATTGCTACAAATACTGACACTAGCTTATTATTCAAAGGGAGATTGAGCAGGAAACAAATAAACGTCCACCGCTCTTCATAGCAAATCGGGCGACAAAAATATTGTATTGGGATATTTTTGTCATACTCGAATGTATATAAAGAAATATGCGACTGACAGTAACCAACTATAGATAAAACCTGCTAAGTTTAGGTAGTGGGTATTTCAACATCGCTGAACGGTGCAGAAATTATTTGTTTCTTTACACAAGGTCTATAGTATTACCTAATTAAATGACCATATTCCAGAAGTTGCTTATTATTCAATATATATTTATATACCCTCAAGGCATGGCATTTACGTATCAGCGTGTATATAGTAGCAGAACCTTTAGAGCATTCATAAAGTTAAAAAACAATCGAGGCCCATGACTAAAAATATCTTAGAGGCAGGATACAGTAGCCCTCAAAACAACTTTTACTAGGCATTCGTAGAATATGTATGGAAGAAAATATGTAGTGTATAATAATTATGTTCGATTTCTCGATACGTAACTGTCTTAGAAAGATAATGTCAGAACACTTTATCTCGTTTATTTGTTTAAGAGCCTTTTATTATTTTGTAATGTAATGCGAAAAATAATGATGGTTCTATTGCTTCTGATATTCTACTTGGGTGTAACAGTTACGAAAGGTGCAACTTCAAAATAATTAGTTGCCCACGACGAAACGCGTGAATTACTGTTGTACACGCGAATTTTTCTTATTATTTCGTAGTTAGAGGCCTAATTAAACGTAAATTATATCAAAATTATTATTTGATTACAGTTTCTTTGCTAGTGTAGCACGCACTCTCCTGCCCACGGCTCCTGCCCCTACATCAGTAAACTTGAATTGTATTTGTCGACATTGACATGAGTTTCAGTCGTTGCATTAACAAGAGTACATAAAATATACTTTATATTTTTTTATACCATTTATATTTTAGAGGTCTCTGCGATTTTTTATAGTCGCGTCGTTATTAAAAATCGTCCTTCTCTATGGATGTGCAAGTTATAGTTTATTTTATAAGTGGCTACATTAAAAGAGGGTGATGTCTTCATGTAAACGTTCAAAGATAAAATAATAATGTGGAATTTATGCTTTATCTTTAGTACGTACGTAGAACCGAACTAAGCATCTATTTACGTGTAATAAAGTTATATAAAATTCAATATCGTAAAAATAAATTGTAAACCATCAAATCAAACATACACATTTAAAATCCGTTATTAATGTTACAGCGATATTTACAAAAGTACATTTGATCATTTCAAAAATCTGACACCGACAGCAGAACAAGCGTAAATTAAAAAAATTGTGAAAATACGACGAATAAATAAAACGCCGTCATCACAAATGGAGTTTAATCGAATGGCCGCCTGATTGTACCGGCCTGCATCGCGATACGTGGCACCGTTTTTATTCCGATATTTGTTCATAAAATTATTATTCAACTAGGACAGTCGGAATACAACAGCAATTTTAAAAAAATACAACCGAAGATTATAAATCATAGGATATATCAAAACAGGCTTTGAGATACATGTCGTAATAACTTAGGAAGTTTCATCAAAAGAAACATTATGAAGATTACTCGCGAACATAAGTGTGGATTGAAGCTTAAAACGATAAAAAGCGTATTTAAAATCAATATTAATACTTAAATCGTCGTCATTCGATTGCAGAATTGTGATGTTAATTACATTCGATTGTTACCAACTGAAACCTACAACGACGCTGTACGAATGGAAATTGTAATTTATTTCTCGCAAATAATGCTGTATACGGTTACATTAATTGTTCGAGATGCCGAAACGTCAATCCAAAGATAACTAAGTTTGATTCAATTATTAAAGAACATATTGTGCTGCATTGTGAGTATGAGCTCTCGCAAGCTCGTTGAATTTAAGCTTATTTCTCTTTTATGATCAGACAATGCGGTGGGATGTTTGTTTTTGTCTATTGTACAGCATGGAATCGGATTCTATGAAACTTATGTGCATAAGTGCTGTACCCCACAACGGTTGGGCAGAGGGCTACAGAATGCTCTCGTATTCCATGCACGGTTTAAATTGTTATGATGCCATATAGAAAAGAGAGTCAGTATGTCACCGTATTGGGAAGAATTAAATCATGGTTAAGCCGCAATAAAATGATGTGACCCATGTACATTCCTTTTTCTCCTTGGTCTTTCCTTCGTCGAAAAACGCAACTGAATATACTTGCATAAATTGTATTTTCAATCAAACAAATAACATAGTAACTACTGGACATAATGAGACTTAACATCTTATGTCTCAAGATGACGAGCGCAGTGGAATGCCAATCATTGCTTTTTAATTCATGGTGTTGTTTGGTTTTGTTATTGTCCATGAGCAGTCGTATCGCTTACCATCAGGCGAATGGCATGCTCGTCTCGCCATTTCTGGCAATAAAAAAAATATTCAAAACGATCATATCTACTTAGTTCTTAGACGAGCCCTTGCATACGAGGGACCTACTACCTATAAGTAATATATAAATGTATTGATGCGAAATTGAACACACATTTTTCTTGTCACTATCGACTTTACGTCCACAGCGCCAAAGTGACTGTCGTAAGTATAATTACGAGAACGCAATTAGGTTCATTGGCACGAACAAACCGTGCCTACCCAAATTACGTACTTTTATAACTTTATGCCAAATAGACCTATTAAAATTTTCGGAGCCTTTCCTTGTTCGTTAACAAGTCGAAAATTATAAAAGTTACTTACTTGTTGTGGTATGATTTGTCTATGCATGTAGCATAATGCCTCTTGATTAATTATCTACTGCTTGACTAACATCATCTGTTGACAATAGCTTAATACTTTGTATGATTTTTTATTCTAAATTTTGTCAATAATTTATGTAGTACCATAATTAAAGTATATTTTATTTTTATATACATACATCACGTGCGGTATATTTAGGACGTTTCTATAGTTTCTCTGAGAAATCTCTGATATTAGTTAGGCATTATAGTATTTCTAATTCAAGAAGTCTCATTTGACATTTCATACTTTTATCATAAATAACTTTGTGAAGACGTAACTCACACAATTTCAATAAAACTTTCCGTAAAACCATAGAATTATGAAGCTATTCTTATTTTATTACAGGATTTACAATCCATAATAACTAAATTTAAATATAAATCCTTTAAATAAAGCAAAACAACCATTTTAAACAACATACTTTTTTACTAGACGTCATTACAAAGTCACGTCGTTAGGTCTTCCATGTGTAGAGTTGAGACTATGCAAACGGATTTGTATACGCATAATCGGTAAAAATATAGAAATAATCGAGCAATTTTAATCCAGTTGTTTTCTAATTTTAAAAAGTAAGTAATGTAAATACAATATATAAACCTAAGAGAATCAGCAATCGAAAAAGGCTTTCAATTGTATCCTTCGTATTATAAATTTGGCACGCACATATACAAGTTTTCCTTGGTATTTGTTAATTTATTCGATTAATTTATTTTATTTGTGTCAAATTTACTAAAGATAATCGTAAAAAGAGTTTTGGGAAATATTGATTTTTATCTTTTCTTTCGAACTGCATAACTGAAAAAATTGCAGGTCGATACAGACGTCCGAAGTATACAAATATAGTAGAAGACCAAGATTCAGAAAAATAAGATTTCAACGCAGGATCTAGCAGGATTTCGTAGAAATTTAGGGTTTTATAGTGCGTTCCATACATCAAAAATCAAAATTATTTTTTTTTAGCCAAAATTATAGGGTTAAACAAAAATGTACAAAGAATAAATATTGTAAGGAATGATAATATCGAACCGTTGGCGTCAAAATAAATTGGAAATTCCGAAAAAAATCGTGTCACAAAAAATTGCCATTTCGACTCAGTGGGCCGGGCCGCTAGTAATAAATAAATCATTGCTTTTGTTCCTTAATACTAAAGTGACTTATGCAATTGTGGATGTCTCATTAGGATAAAGATGTACATAAAAAAAAACGAAATAATGTAAACTAAAAATATAAACTGTAATCGATTAAGAAATACAAACAAATAGTATCGATATCTCGTTAATAATCGGATATTGTACTAACCGATTTATTTGACATCATCCCTATTTCACAATTTTGAGATATGTCAAATGGAACTTTTAAAATTAGATAGATTATAGTCGTGAAATTATAAGCCACATCATTCTACAACATCGCTTAAAAATCGTATAGCAAATAAATGTGGGATAGGCGTAGGCAGAAAAATGGCATGTTAAAATATTGAATTAAAACTATTTTTTACTGATTTTATCGCGAATTTTGTTAAATTTTTACATACTTTAACTTTCCGACGTTTCGATCACTTTGCAGCTTTCGTGGTCCCGAGGTGGACTGAGGTGTTAGTCAATGTTACCAAAGCTACCTTCATTCACAAAATAAAATTAATAGTTAATTCAAAAAGTTAGTTGTTTAAATTCGCGATAAAATCCGTAAAAAATAGTTTTATTTCAATATGTAACATTCGCGTAAATCTAAAAATCTATTATGGTAAATTATGTTAAAATTATTTAATTATAGATAAAATATCCATTCCTTACTAATAAGTGTAAATTTTATTCAGTGCAAGTAATTACGTAATAAAAGTCAGTTCTAATACGACGTTGGAAGTTAATTCTTTGTTTAATGCATTCTAATTGACGTTCCGAGCTGTTTCAGATGGGAGGCTTGCGTTTTCTTTTTACGTTGTTAAATGTTACTGTTCGTTACAGTCCTAAGTCCCAGCCTATTTTAAGCTGGCAGTAGAACGAGAGTCCGCGGGTTCACTCCTTACTCCGATATAAAAATCCGATATAATTTTGAATCTAGATATTAATGCGATATAAAAAAGTAATCTAAAGATTAGGTATTAGTTTTTAAAACTCACTTTGAATTGATATGTGTTACTATTGCGATTTGCATGTATTTATTGTTCGAAATGTCCGATTAAGTATTGTTACAAACGCGGATAACTTACTGCTGTTTAAATGTAATAAGCGTCGATGATTAGTTGTTTAAATAATCTTATATATTCACAACTGTGACTTTTATATTCCGCCATAATAGGAAATTTTCCATTCTATAATTTTTGGTCTCTTGTCTTTATTGACCGAAAATTTAATTGAACATTATTTTTAGTGTTCACTTACATTGTAAAATTTATTTATTTTTATATTATATTATTTTGAATGGGTCATAATATTTTGTCAGGGCCTGCATATATTCATTATAATTCCATAAAGTCATACAATAAGTTTCAAATCTAGGACTGTATTCGTAGTTTTAACAAATGAATTATTGTGTTTAATATGAAATGTTTGGTTGTCCAAATAAATATAGACTATATACGGGCTGCATTGGTGTTCCACCAATTTTATTAGTGGATTTTCTTATCATTTACTGTTTTCTTTTACGCGGCAGTGTTTACTAATTTACATTTAGTATAATACAACTAGTACACGGCTTTTTACTGCAAAATACTATTTACTTGGTCAAATTTATGAATGAGTAATGGCTATTGTTGTTCGACTAAAAGTTATTCGCTCTGATGTAGTGAAATGCTTTGCCGTCGAGGCTGTGAAATACAATAGGAAGCCATATTTCACAAGCCCACTTACAATTCCATAAATTAACTGAACGATTTCATAGATAATTACTTTGTTTTAGTATTAGGTGTTAGTTGTTTAGTTTTTATCTTATTCATACCTACGTTATGCTCATAGCGACCAATGTAATGTAGGTTTGAAATGACGTAGAGAATACTTAGAGTTATATTTTATCACAACCTGAATACATTAGGGCACATTATTTTAAAATTTGGGTACATTATTATTAAAACACAAAAAAAGTATTGAACATAATATACATAGACACACGCCTTTTTCCCAGAAGGGGTGAGCAGAGGTGCCAACATGACACATAGATTTTGCCTTGTATAGGGCGAGCTTATCGCCATATCGGGTACAAATTTCTGACTTCGGGCTGATAATTAATAAAAAAAAATCTATTATCACTTTGCCCGACCCTCGGAACCTCAGTTTTGCAATCGCATTGTAGTACAACTACGCCATCGAGGCAGTCCTATAAAGTATTGAAGCTATTTATAAATTAGCGAAATGTGGTATTATAATACTACTACGCTTCGGTAACAAGGAATTAAAAAACAGATTGGGCATTGACCACATATACAGGCTGAATTTTTCAAATGTGCGTGGATGGTCAAATCCGAAACCACGAGGTATAGCGCAAAATGCTCAAAGGAGTCACGAGCCTCACTTTGACAAAACTAAAACGACATATTTGGTTTTGCAAAGAATCAATATTCCTAGCCAGGAATTAAACCTGATGATTTGAAAAAAAAAAAAACACTCGCTGTATACCATTGGGTGTACTGGTAGCACCTCAGCCTACCACCATTCGTGAAAAAGGCGTGAGTTTATGTATGTATAAGTTCAACTACATATGAACAGCCTCATATTCATATTAAGCGATTTTTTTGCATTACTTCATTCCTATATTTAATACTTAAAATCCGTAAGTGATGATAAATAAGTGTATAAAGAACGCTTGTCATATTATAAATATAATGTTATTAGCTAGCTATATTTAAAAACGTCTGCTTGATATAGTTTATACGTATTATAAATAAAAAACAAGGTTGTTCCGTGACCCTGGTATTGCAATTTCAATAAAATTTGAAAAGTTATAATCATTGCGTAGTTTGGCGTTTATTTTATTTTTTATTTAGTAAATAAACTGTAACTTATTATTATGTTTTTACAAATATATAGAGGTCGTTCTGCCGTCCAATATGTTTATTTCTTTATTAAGAGGAAGTACATAAGCTATGAGGTCACATACCATAAGAAGTGGTGAAATTAGTTATGAGTTTGCGGTCTTTAATATTGGACTAATATATTTTCATCTTCATAGTATAGCCTTTATTTTAGTTTTAGTTTTATTACCAAGCAACGTTGCAATAACATTTTTTTTTTAAATAAAATAAATTTGTGTACGTACTTGCTTCCTATTTCATTCCGATATTTTATCTTTTCAGATTGAAAATGAAAATAATTTATTAGATCCATTAAAATGTTAACATTATTTGGAATCAGTCATTTTTTAATCGACCATCCGGATCCTTAAGCGGGTTTCATTAGAAAAGAACGGGCAATAAACTCTAGTATTGCTCCTTTAAAATCAGTTTACATTATAGTGATTATTACAAAAGCTACAAGTTGGTTTAAATCAGAGCAGTTCATTAATAATTTATTTATATTACTTTTGCCACTTAATATTGTATTTTCCTATTGCATTCGAAACTAGTGATAATATTGTAGGCGTGCCTTAATAACGTTTTCTTAGACTTCATAGATTTTTTTCAAAATTATCTAGTTAGATTATTAAATACTTAAACCCTTTATTAAGATTTATATAATAACAATTCAGCCATTCGTGTCCCACTGCTGGGCAAAGGCCTCCTGCCTTTTCTTCCAGATTTCCTTCCTTGAATATTTAAATAGATTGCGTTTAAGCCATGGTCCGTGGAAGAGTTGATTCACAAATGATTTTTTTAGAGACAAAGCTCATCTAGTGTGAAAGTCACTTATATATTCACAGGAATTTTTCACTACAATTTGATTTACCGATCTTGTGTATGTATAATGTACGTGATAATTAAATATATTTTAAATGTAGCCTCTGTAATTGTCCTAATTTCGGAGCCATGTGACTAAGGCTAAGTAACCGCGCAAATCTCGACCGGTTAGGTTGAAAATAGTCCTCGTTCTGCGTTGTTCAAACCGGTGATGGTGGTTTTAACTGGAGATAATTTAAAATGCTCCACTTTGCGTAATATGTCGAACGTTAATCATAATATATATTTTTTCACCGGTGAGTGTTATCCACGTGAGCACGAAAACCTCAGCGCGGAAGTTTTACTCATACTTTGCCGGTTTTATTTTCATTTTGCGGTTTTGCTTCGTATCGTTTGAAATTGTTGAATTCTCGCAGCGGATTGGAAATTCGTTTATTCATACGTTCAGCTATATAACGGTGTTCTATTGTGCGTCTACAGCGTTACTTTTCAATTTTAAGCCGATGTCACAAAAGGAGGACGGTTTTGATCCGAATGTATTTATTCATTTTTTGTATTGGTTCATATCGCCACCATTTTGGCATGCGACAGATTATTTATTTCTCTGCCCTCCTTCGTCATTACTTAACTCCCTTATTTGTCTTTAGCTATGTCTACTCTTAAGTGTATTCTTTTTGACATTATTATGTTTTAATTAAAAGAGCATAATTACGTAACTTGATTACAATATAATGAGACGAGAGATTTAATTCGTCCGGCTCCCTAGAGTGTTTTCCTTGCATCGAGCTGCAGTCAACGATTTTTGTGACTTTCAGCGCCTACAATTCCCTACAAAAGCGGGATATCTTAGTTTTTTAATGGAGAGGTGAATAAAAGCCGTTATTCCAAAATAATTACTCTAGAAAAATATAAGACTTAACTAAAACCTGGGAGATAGAGAAGCTTGATGTCGGTTAGGAAGTAAAAAAGATAAAAAAACACAAAGGAAGGACCTTAATTTTTCGTTATCCCGGCTCCTAATTATTCCCACCTCAAAGTTGTTATACCAATGCTTCCAGGCAGTTAGCTAACTCTTATCGACACACAGATGTATTATATCTCTTCTATATCCATCAGCCGTCCATCAGCCAAAGGAAGTTCACTGCTGATCATAGGCCTCCTGCAATGATTTCAACAGTGACCTGTTGGAGGCAGCCTGCATCCAGTTCTATTTATCTGGTGCCTAATGTATATCTGTATTTTTCGACTCAGACATGCCCGATTTATTAATCTCATAATTGTAAAAACAATTTACTGTCATAAGTAAGCAAATCACCAGTCTCATAGATAGATTTCATTATGTATGCATCTCTCTCATCATCGTTCAAACCATTTCCATTTAACCAATTAATTTTACTTTTTGCCGTAGTGTTAATATCTTTTGCGTAAATTTCAGACACGGTTTGATTCTTGTAAGCCAAGAATATTAAAGTTGATGAGAATTTTAAACTCTTTTGACCAATTATGTAAATGAATATCTGTTTTATCTATTCTTTCTTTCTTGTTTTAGGAAATACTTTATCCATTTTAAGGTGAACTCTTGGAAGATGTTATAATTTTGTTCACTTTAACGAATAATTGGTGGGAACTATTTTTTTTCTTAAGGTTTTGTAATGCAAATTGGTGTTGGTATTGTTCTTTGATTACATTTTACTTGCTTTTCGCGGTCTTGCACGCTTACATACGTGTGTATCCTCATGTTCCTACTAATAAAACATCTTTGAATTTTATTTCATTAAGGCCATAGGCCGATAAGGGTAGCAAAATGGCTCCAGAACGATATCTTGATGATCTTTTGAGAGTATGTTGGTAGCGATAAGATTCTTTAATTCTGCGAGATTCAAGTCTGTACCTAATTTTTTCAAATAATTCGAAAAAAAAAATAATACAAAAAAATGTCTCTGGAAAATGGTAAATCGATTTAATTTGGAAATGAGATAGATGCACCTAAAGTCTTTATTTAAAAAAATAACAAGTCACGACATTTATACAACTATATTTAACACGCGATTTTATTATATTTCTTGCTTTATGATAACTATTGCATCCAGCTGATACCCAGCACACCGCATATTGACTTTTGTGTGAAAAAAAAATTGTGTATTTTTTTAACCAAGGCGTACCTCTTTTATAAATTTGAGTATTTTAGAGTAATTGTAAAAAGTTCTCGAATGGAGGCCACGTAGCGGAAAGCGCAGCGTAAGGCGTGGACGTCCTACTGAACTGGTAAAGGTCGCGGGACGTCGCTGGATGCAGGCTGCCTCCAACAAGTCACTGTGAATATCATTGGGGAGGCTTATGTTCAGTAGTGGACTTCCTTTTGCTGATGGATGGATGGAATAATTATTAACAGCATCACGCTTTGAAAAAAATAAAATAAAATGATGACATGTGTTTAGTCGTGATTTTTTCCGTAATAAAATTAAATTAAAAAGTGCGTGGTGGCCTGTTGGTAACGGACCAGACGCGGTTGCTTCACAGAGCTGCCTACATGTTCACGGCGGTCGCGGATTCAAATCCCAGGGCACATCTCTGACTTTTCTAAGTCATGTGTGTATTGATAGTCAATCACCACGAACTATAACGGTGAAGGAAAATATCGTGAGGAAACCTGCATCCCATACTGCATATCATAACGATTTGGATAAATTCCTATGGTATGTAAAAGTCTGCCAACCCGCACTACGCCAGCATGGCGGACTATATGAACTAACCACTCTCAATCGTACTCTCGATTGTTGAGGAGGCCCATGCCCTGCAGTGGGACCTATATGGGCTGATACAGTACAGTACAAAATAAAATTTAATACAAAACTGTTATATTAAACAAAAAGTATTTCAAAATAAATTCCATTCGCAACCAAACGAGCATATAATTTATAGTAGAATACGTTATACGAGTAGTGACAGCTAACAAATCACATAATGATGCTTATTGCTTTCTGTTGATACATAGCTTATAATTAATTGCTGCCTTTCAGTATTACCAATGTAGGTGGCTATTGGTGATAATGTGTTACGTAAGCCGAAGCACTTAATCTCTATATTTTCTTGTCCTTGTACCTCAATAGAGGCTTGCAGAATGCGTGTATAATTTATAATGTTATTACCAACATCAAGAATACAGGAAAAATCATCTAATTAATTTTATATAAGTAGTGGACACAAACAAATTCAGTTGACAGTACAGCCGCTGTCAGCAAATGCAGCCCAAACATGTTGCCACTAGATTTATGATTTAACCGTTTATTGAAATCTGCCTAGGCTAATTACAGGAATAGTTTATTAATGGCAGTTAACGTTCTTCACCTAAGCATCATACATATATTTGGCAAGTGTAGCATCTTTCTTTAAAACTGTTGTATACTGCCATCTAGTTTCTAAATATATACAATGTCAAGCTATTAGCGAGTAGCTAGACATCTAATACGTAATTGTTAACCGACTATGGTTATGACTTCTGTATCAACGCATAGATGGCACTGTATTACAATTATGAGTGAAAATAGATTTTCCATAAGATTCACGAAAATAATATGGTACGTGGGTACAAATTATTTTCTTTGTATTAAAAGACGAATAAAACTAGTTATAATTTTATTACAAACACATTTTGTCACTATGCAATGATAGAGACGTAAAGTAGAGAAACTCTTTTAAATTATTGTGCTTAGTGTCAAGGAGTATTCTATAGATGGCGTTTATCTACCTTAAGTGTATTGATTAGTTTGATAAACATAAATACATAAATTAATTTCGGATTTAATTGAATTACTTTAAATTCGTAAATAATTTAGTTAAAAATAATTAATTACCAATAAAATTCAAAGGTTAGTTGTTAAGTATATTATTGCAAATTCATCGTGGCAAGACGGTGGAAAGCGACATTCCAATCGAGAATTAGAGTCTGACGATTAATAATAATATGGGAACTATTGTGTGAAATACTGGTAGCAACTCTAACAGGTGAAAAAAGATCTGAGACGCAATGGTTAAATATGAATAATTGATATTTAATGGATATTTCTCGTCCGAGTGTATATGGACTTGGTGTTTTATCAGACTAAATATGATGGGAAGAGGAAAGGGATATTGGACATCCGCCAATCTCACGTCTCACCGAACAAAACGCGACAGCTGAGCTGTTGCTTCACGTCGATTTCCAGTGAGACAGTGGTGCTACCGCCCCGGATGAGTCTGCAGATTCATGGTGAAACATGACTTAAAACAGTGTGGCTCTACCACTTCCAGAATTTGAGCTAGGCATGGCAACTTAGAAGTGAGAGAGTAAATTGGAAGAATATAAAGAATTAATTTTATAATCTTCGTTTCACTGTACTATATTTAGTTGTTTATTTAATAATATACGTATGTCAGGAGAAACGCTACAAACAATATCGAGAGCATGATGACTATAGAAAAAAGTATAAACGGAAAATAATAATATTATGTATTTCAAAATAAAAATATGATTTCTTGGGGCTTTTTGACATTGTGCTAAGTGCTCGTATATAATGTAGTTAACATGTACTTATATGAGCCATAGTAAGTCTATGTAAAGAAAACACACATTATTATGGAGTGTTTAGAGAGCATTGTAAAATACATAATTATAATAAAAACATATTTATAAAAAAATGTATCACTTATATTATTATCATCATCATCTTCAGCCAAAGGACTGAATGAGTGACGTACATACGACTCTCCCAGGCAACTGCACTATACTTACATATAGCTATAGTATCATGCATTAAATTTTGTTTCATAATCACAAAATCATTAGTTGCAATTATATTGAATAAATGCGTTCATTTTAATATTCATTTTACTTATATCTAATAGGAGTTATATTTTTAAGATAAATAATGTCATCTTTGTGCAATAGAAAGTAAAAGTTTACACCGAAGTTGATCTGCCAATTGATTATAATCTATGTGCCATCTGCACGTTTTTCGACCGATGGTCATTACTCACATTGCATGTAAAACTTGCTAAACATGTTATCACTTGTGTGTCAGTTTATTTTTTTTAATGTATGTTTTATAAAATTATCGAGTCGAGTACCATTTCGCTGTTGCTATCTTCATAATAATTGGGCAAATATTCGTACGGACGTGCTAAGTGTACTTACTTATACTATAATAGGCATTCATGTATGGAAATGATAATACTATTAGGATCCGTGACGTAGTCCGCCACGTCACTGTCGCGACGGAAATTTCGCTGCATTGATTGATACGAAGTCTATTTTCGTTATTATAAATTGACACCTGTCACATATATTCGTAGTTATTACATAGGTATGCTATATTAATATAAATATTTCCATTTTACATATCTATTAAGGCATTACACTAACCACTGAATCATCGCGATTTTTTTTACACATTATACCTTACAAATGATTAAAAGCTATAGTTATAAATATATCCCTTGAATTTAAGTCACATGGGGTTGATTGTAGCGCGATAACACTATATACTTTCAAAGATATACAAAATCAATAAAAGTGTTTTTTTAGGCATAAGCTTGATGTTAAACGACTCGACGTACTAGAAAAAAGTGAAGATTTTTTTTTGTACTACTTATTGATATTTTACTTCGAATCAGAAGTGTATTCGTAGAAAATTACAGTTCTTTATAAAATATTATTTACTAAAGTACTCATTATTTTAGTCGTGTGTTGAATTGGAACAGTCTGTGTTTGCCAAAGAAATATTACAAACAAATCAAACTCGGCAGAGACGCGGTCAAGATTCGATACTTGTAAAATAGAGTACTTACTCAACCCTAGTAGTTTTGACTGCCTCGGTGGCGTAGTGGTACTACGGTATTATTGCAAAGCTTGAGGTCTCGGGTTCGAATCCCGGGTCGGGCAAAGTGATATTGGATTTTTCTATTCATTATTAGCCCGGAGTCAGGAATTTGTGCCCGATATGGCGATAGGCTCGCCCCCTATCACATCGTCTGACGGAATATACAAGGCGAAACGTGGGTGTTCTCTAGTAGCACCTCTGCCTACCTCTTCTGGGAAAAAGGCGTGTGGTTATGTATGTATGTATGTATGTATGTAGTAGTTTTCTTAAGGAATATGTGCAAAACTTGTGGTTTTATAATTCTTTTCGCTATCAATTATTGGAACATGAATGTATACGGTTTTTAAATTAACACTTTTGTCAATTTGTCGCACTTAGCACTCTCCTAAAGAGAGAGAGCGTTATGGTGGGACGCCAAATGTATCCAGGTGTTGGACAGTGCTGTCTGGCATATTTTTGTACCTAACGCATAATTATATGTCCTTTCTTTTATATGGGAAGTGCAAATCGGAATGTAAGTTTTACGTCGAATTTAGCACTCTCCTAAAGTGAGAGCTAGATTGTGGAGCGACAGGTGTATCGTGTGTTATAAAATACTGTTTGCATAATCGTGTAACATAATTATACACTCTTTTTTCTATATTAGGAACGTGTAAATCGAAATATGTTAGTTCTGACACCTTTAATGTTTGCTGTAGGCTTTACGTTAATGTCCTCGAACACGACGCACTGAGGTCAGGGACATTGGCACACTACTTGTTTGTGTTATATTTTTAACTTTGGCTGCGGTTGAATTGTAATTACATAATAACCTTTCCCAGAGTTTCTAAATGTAACTATAAATGTAATATAATAAATCTAAATGTAATAAAACTATACGGACTACAGGGTTTTGTGATAAGGCGGGCTTACGTCCTCCGTCTTGTAAATCATTTGTAATTTTCATTAATTATGGTTAAAAATTATAACAAAAATAAACCCCATATTGTAAGACACTTTGATAAAATTAGTTTTGATAGTGTGTAGAACAATTACTACTTGTGTAACAGAACTAATCGTTAGTTTAAAGTATTCACGTAGAAAGTGAATTAATTGGTAACGAGTACAGCATCTTTATAACTACTAAACGATCGTGCAAGTACGTTAAGTTTTGTACTCGTATATCTGATATAATTTCTTTCTTCTGACATCAAACATCAATGATACTGATTTTTATGTACCTATAAATTCTTTCCACAGTGACCTGTTGGAGGCAGCCTGCATCCAGCGACGTCCCGCGACCTTCACCAGGTCGTCAGACCAGCTTGTGTAAGCCTATGTTCAGCTGTGGACTCCCTTTGGCTGATGGATGGATGATAAATTCCTTGTTTAGTTTAAATGTTACGTGCATTGTGCAAGCAAACTACAAGGAATATAAGTCATCGTTTAGCACAGACATTTTCTTGACGTACACACAGCAAATCACCGCAATGTTTTAGCAAATCATCACGTTGTTTATGTTAATTTTGTCATTTTGCACCGAACGACATTACTTGCGTCAAGGTATGATTGAAACACTATTGTTCAGTAAGTTCTAAATGTTATATTTGTCACGTATACGCACGGGAAATGAGCACAACGCTACTTCATATTGTATAACGATTTTCATTAATATTGTGTGTTTTCTTTGGAACTTATAAGTAAATACACCCAGCGTTATCACACTGCCCCCACATTAAAATAATACATGTTTTGTATGGAAGTTTGTGGGTGTCACAAACTACGACGCACTTTACTGTCTCAACACCCAGACCCTAAACAAATATTTGTGGATCACAGCAGGCTGCCTGCCCTCTGCGGAAGTCGTCAATGATGTTTGTATTTTGCCGACATAATATTTTGCATGTATTTTTAAATTATGACGAAGGTCAAATACGTTATGGCTTTGGAATGTTACGTAACGTCACGTGTCGCGCGGCATGTTGAAAAAACCTGACAAGAGTTATTATCAGACGCTGGTAAACGGTTTGTCTCATAATTATATACTAAAAGGAAAGGAAAATGTTACTCCTCCGGCATAAAACTAGATTTCCTTAAAGATCTTGTTGTAACAAAAAATAAAATTACGTATGCTTTTTATTGGATAATTAAATTGCTTCATTTTCAAGTATAAGAAAAAATGTGTTCTATTTTGCAAAGAATTCACTGAAGAAATGAAGTGCAGCGTCAGTATTTTTTTAACTTTAGTCTATAGGTAAGATTCATGAACCAAAGAAAAATCATAATGTATAGGATATCATTTATTTTAAATATAAATATAACTATATCTAAATAACAACTCTCTCACACTCTTTGCTAATACTAGAAGGCCATTCTCGACAGCAATGTAAATTTAACTCAATATCACTGAGACCTTCGAAATAATGGAAATTGCTATATTATTGATAGGCCTAACTTCCTTGTAAAACCAAGGAATAACAATACTATCTACAAAGTTCCGAAAACCTGAGCACAGCGTTTTCGAATCATCAGTCGAGTAACACAACTGTCACAATAATTTATAAATACTGCTATGAATGATGAATTTGTCGTAGGAAACATTTACACGAATACAGTGCCAATTCTGACGGGTGATTTTGGTTTCGCGAACAAATTCGAGGCAGTTTTGAAGATGCTGATGAGCGGCCTGAAGGTGGAGGTTTCCGCCTGGTAGTACGTGGCAGGTTGTTGGTACTGGTACTGATATTGGTCGTTGTACTGGTTGTAGTATTGGTTGCTGTACTGGTAGTTGAAGCTCTGAGTGTCGCCAGTGCTGTCGGGGATGACATTCGAGATGTAGCTGTTGCTGTTCTCCTGGTACGATGAGGCCGTGTAACTGGCCGCTGTAAATAAAAGTGTTCATTAGAAAAAATGAAAACATACTTGTTTAACACATACAATTTATTTGGAGAGCGTATAAATTGTATTTCTAAGACGAATACAAAAACAAATATTATTTATAGAATCAATAAGAAAACAAATGATTCGTGTACGTACTGCAAAAGTAAGAGTTTTTAAATTTAGTACGTACCGCAAAGACCAGAGTATTTTCTCGATTCGGTGAGGCCAAAGCTGCTGCAAGCGGGATGGCCCTTCTCATAGGGGTTGGATCCGATCACGTTGCCTCCAGGACCGTAGTTGCAAACGTACAGTTTGGTGTAGCCACGCGCAGGGTCATAGTAGAACGTGTAGCCACAGCCAACAAGATTTGTCTCGCCCCAAACCAACTGCAATAAAAATTAGCATATTATAGATATAATGTTGCATAAACATAAAACGAATAATTTTATTATGTTAATCAAATAAAAACAAGTTTTTTGTAAAGGTCCTTACCTGAGAGTAATGCCCCGTTCCGTGTCCACCGGTGATGGGTTTGAAGCCGTATATGCGGACTTCATCGAACCACGAGTTGATCTGTTTCTGGAAGTCGGGCTCAGAGTCGGCGGGGGAGCTGGGCGGGCGCGTCGTCCAGGTGGCGGCGAGGTTCTGTCCCACGGGGAACCTGCCCACGTCGCGCTGGTTGGCACGGTCGTGCGCCGTGATGCACTGGTCCGACCAACGCTGCGCCGTAGCTGCCAATTCATCATCCCAGCTCTGTAAAAGAAACGCATCTTCAAATACTTGGTCTTCTCCAGGATAGCTACAGCCCATTTCTAAAAGACTAATGATTTGTCCAGGCGCTTAATTTGGTTCCGCTATTATGTTCACCGGACATTGAACTTTCTCGGGGTCGATCATTTACAACCGTACAATATTATAATATTCCTTTATATTATATTTCTTTTACGGCATTTAATATAACGAGTTTAAATTAAATATTTGACACAAATTGACACGGGGCCACGTTTCGGGCTAATTTAATGTGAAGTTTCTCGATCTGCGCGGACATATTATTCAATCAGCTAATAACGAAACTTTTGATGATAATAAACGGCAAATTATTTTATTGGCCAATAAATTAAGATAATCCATTGATCCTTATTAATTATTTTATTGGCAGGAACTAAATATTTATGGCTACTCGTTAATGGCGTTACATAAGATGTTGAGTATAATATGTTTGTAGTGTATGCAGTTGGTTTGGTAGGTACGTACCATTTCCATCATGTTGGCTGCCGGGGGCTGGCTGGACACCTGTCCCAAGGCAACGGATTGTCTGAGGCGGTTGTGCGCGTCCACGATTGCTTGTTTCTCGTACGCCGTCAAGCCTCCAGACCCTATGAATAAAACAAAAACCATTTTAATATATTATAATTCAATCAAGAGCCATGAACTCTTCTAGAATAAATTTTCTTATCAAAACTACTATTGTTAGCTCGTGATGTGGTTCCATCCAAAGTGTCAAGGTGATATTAACATAAGTGTCGTTTCACAATCCTTCAGATTTATTCAAGTTATGAGAGTGTTACGTGCTAACACAAGTGTAAATGACAATAAAATTTTACGATGTCCACCCATACCAGTATGTTAATAAGATTATCTTTTCTTAATATAACTGGTTCGCAAATGTAGACTGGGTGGCGGCGAAACAAATTTATTGCTTACAGGATTTCATATGCTAATTTCACTGTAATTCTTTAGAAATATGTTTCACACATTTTAGAAATAATTAATATTATTATTAGGCTACTGTACATTTTTAAAATAACTTCAAGTAATTGATGAAATAATACGACACATAGTCGAAATGAGGACATAAAATATTTCAATAAAGTATTTTGAGATTAAATTTAATTATTTACTTAAATAAGAAATCATAATTTTAAAAATAAAAAGAAAAATTAGGCAAAAATAGATAATGTATAGAAATTAAAAATGACTTACGTATTAATTGTTTTCCAGCACCACAGCCTTCTGTTGCTGCGAGAAGACCTCCCAAAACAAACAACACTAAGGGCATCATCTTGTTTTCTTTAAAGTTAGTTCACAGAACACTTTGAAACTAAAATTGAATGCACGTATAAGTTGAGATTCGCAACTAAAGTTAGATATATGTTCACTTCTAATTTACGAAACGTCAAACTTGATAGAATGTTATATATTCCCGGTGATCCGCTGCACTACGTGCGGCGCGCTCCCCAGGCGTTAGCAATCTGTGCGGCAGCCGGCCACGCGACCGCTTAAGTACTCGGCGCCGGGTTACCATGGAGACGGAGCGACGCCGCCCGCCGCTGCCGTGCCGCCTTCGCCGCCCTCGCCGTCTCACACGACGCACCCCAACATCATCCCCTGAATTTACAAACTAATTTGACACATTGAGCCATTTTATTAATTTTACTCAACAATTTTAATTTCCAATATATCCAATGAACGCTCCGGTGGGTCTATTCATCGATCGTGCAGTATCCTCACTTACGAATTAATGAAAGGTTATAGGAACATCGAACGGCTACTTTTTATCTGCAGTAATAATTTAAAACTCATTATGCTGCACACGGTGGTTGTCAATGAAATCGAGTTCTTGTGATGTGTCCGAACTGAACGTGGAAATATGTTGACAGATATTGGTCGAAGCGGAAGTGGTCTTTAAGCAAAATTATAGGCAGCTAAAAACAAGGAAAGAGTAATGTGTAATCACCCTTTGCGTCGATGGCTACTCAGACTGCTTTTTGCTAAGTTTAAAACCTTTCTCATTGCTATTTGGAAGATCGCGGGATGGATCTGCGTAGTGAATATCCATTAATAGATATGATATAATAACTACAAAGATAATTATTTTAATCATAGTTAATGAGGTGAGTCACGTTGCGATTCTTTCAGTTCATTTAAATTTTTGATTACAATTTATTATTTTATTGACAACATCCCGCTTTAATGATAAATGTATCGTTTGATAATATGACGAAAGTGATAAATAATATTACATTACGTGGATTCAGCTTCCGTACTTTTGAAAATATCAGCTTTTATATTTATCGCGATGAGTTTTAACCGTGGCTTATTGTTATTTAATAAGCGCGGCGTTTTTTAAGCCTATTTTTTGCTGATATATTTTATTTGAACATAGACGAGTGCATAATTTCTTAGAAATCGCCACAGAAAGTCATTAATATGGACTAATATTGGTCAAAAAGTTTTAGGTGACAACTTGTCTGTTGCCAACCAATCCGGTTTACCACCTGAGGTGAATATCTGTATGTTCTTCATTATGCATATTAATGACTCCTATTTTATTGACTTTTTATTTTACATGACGGCACACGGGCTGCCTCTTAGAGCCATTATCTTTTTAATTAAATGGTTGGATCTAATCAAGTGAACTGATCATAATATTTAATTTAAGGTTTATAATGTCACTCCTCTCGACCTTTATCGTCTTTAGCATTGAGGGTAACCGCAGAAAGACTTCGGAAGTTACTAAGTTCTTCGTAAATGTTTGTATCATTAATGAACTTGTATGTATTTTTGGTGATGTATTGAAAACTGGTGGAATTCGACGTTTCCTAGAGGGTCAATATGTTGCGTCCGCACTATTGCGGATATCTATATGTCTGCAATAAATTGATTGTTTCCATGATTAGTTACATACTAATAAATGTGTTAAAAATAATTAGAAGGATTCATTTTTTATATAATAAAATAGAAATTCATTTAATATGTAGCAAGATTTTTGGCATTAGATAATATTGACAGCTTAATGATATTATGTAATAGTTATTTCCTCATTTCCACATGAAAAGTTCACAAAATAAAATAATACTTAAATGGTAATAAGAAATGATCAGAATTATTAATATATCGTCACTGCATCAAAATTTTTGTTCAAAGATAAGAGAAACGGTGGTTGAATGTACTCAATATTTTTTTTATCTTAACATATTTTGGATTAATGCTGATTATGCCATCTTATGTTTAATTTAAAAATATAATTTTCATGTTACAGTGAAGTGTTTTTGAATATTTCTTGGAATTAAATCTACATTTAAAAAAATATGACTACGTGCAGAGTGTATGTAATATTTGGATTAATAATTATTAAGTTCTTAAAGAAATACCGCAGATGGTGTTGCAAATAATTATTTTAGCATATTAAATAGTTCCTGAAAATATTTGTAGATGAAAATGATTAAATTTAAAGAATATTAACAGATTATTTTGTATTGGTGCTAGGAAAACTTTGCCCGTGTCAAATTTCAATGTCATTTTAAAAAAAAGCATATAAATTGAGATTGAAATTGATTCAACTTTTAGAAAAAAAACCGTATTCTTTTGCGTTCCTGGAGACTAAAACAATCACCACTCATTTTCTTTTTACCAATTAAACTGTGAAATAAAACAAAAAGCGCCACATTCAGATTGAATAACGATTTAATAGGTAGACTAAAATTTGCAATTCTAAGCGTGTAGAATCGCTTAGACCTTGGCAGTGGACTTTCTTGACCTTCGTTGGAGGTTCTCTATACAACTCGAGATTTTCGTTGTCTGGTACCGCGTTAATAACAATTAGTTAATAACTTTAAAGGGCAGATGTGTGCCTTGAGGAACAGTGCTCATATTCCGCAGTATTTATGTGAACTTAGCTATAAAATGCAACATGCCGTTTAATTATCTTAAGTACCGTCTGTAAATTATTATGATTTTATGTTCTAACTACTCATAAAACTCAGTTTACTACGAACGTCTGGATGTCTACCATTTTAAGTGTGTACATCCGAACAGGTTGATATTCGCACTAATACTGTATTGGATATCAAATATTATAATAAAAATGTTAAAATATTCAAGTATTTCTTATCTTTGATAGTAATAACCCATAAAATACAGTGGATCTCATCTTGAAAGTCAGAGCCAGTTCGTGTGACCTTTAAATAAATGGCCTTATTAATATCATTAAACAAACCAGTGAAAACGTTGTAGTCTACTATCACTTAGATTGAATTATGCTTTCTAACCACTGCGTTACTTTAGCGGTTTACAAATCGTCATTTGTAAGACTTAATTTTTGATGTATAGCGTTGTTCTGGCTTTGAAAGTATTTATCATGCGCACTATTCGATAGGATTAATAACGAACTTAGTGAAATTTCTTGTTTGGTTATCAACAGTTAAGAAAACGAAAGCCACATATTTTGATTAAAGCGCAATTAACCAATGGGTGTATTTGGCGCGTGATTAAAACAATTATCGACCAATGCATTATTTATTTTCAAACAAAAGGGAATCTACACGAAAATATTGTTAATAATGCGTATATTTATGTTAAATAACATAAAACCGGAGGATTCGGAGGCAACCGTGTGAGTATGTTGTGCGAGTGTGGGGCCGACTATGTGGCTAAAGCAACTTTCCGGCGGTGATGTAGGTAGTGAGCAAGTTTCAGCGCTGGCAGACAAAGCGTCGGCCACGCAGACGCAACATCAGCATCAATTAAACACGGCTGGCGGTGTGTTGACAATTGTACATATTGATACACCGACGATAGAATGTAATCGCGGTTGATTCTAACAATAACAACTTTTTGGCAACTTATTTCTGGGTTTAAAAAAACCTCTTGATTAATTGGTCGGGAGAGTCTACAAAAGTGTAGGGAATTCAAGACTGTAACAGCTTAAAAGGACTAATAGCAATGTGGAAACAATCGGCGCTGAACATTGAAGTTTCTTAAGCCTTAAAATAGGTATTATAAAGCCGCAACAAAATATATGAGAAAATAATTAAATAGGCGAGCCAGGTATTTTGATCCGTCAGTACCATATTTGAGGTCCAAACTCATTTCCCTTTGAATTTTCAAAGCCCAATCATCTCTGTAAATCCCTAGGATCCACGGACACTGTTGACTGATTAGCATCAGATGAGCCGTTTCTTGTGAATAAAATATATAGGAAAAGGGAATAGCTGGGTTTCCCTCTAAACGAATATAAATTATAAAACAGAGGGATAATTATAAAATGTATAATTCAAGACTGATTTCCGTTAGATTAAGTTTGATAAATGATTGTAACCAGGAGTTCATAAACAATGATGTTTTATTCATATATACTTTGCGTGTCGAGCTGATAAAGTCAAGGTGTGAAATAGGCTATGAATTATAGTGCGCGGTAAGCTTTCGTTTAGCAAATGCAGCTTCTTTGTGTCATCACGACTTGATGCAGGAAGCGGGATCGGTCGTGCATGCACAGTCATGAACAAAACCACTGACATGCAAATACTTGAGGACTTGGTGGCTTTTGATTTCCTCATTGGCGCAAATGTTTGCTCACTTGTAAGTATACTTGGAGTATTTACTCAAGAAAACATTGTATCAGCCGCAATAATTTATTATCAATAACTTATACTGCCTCGATGGCGTAATTGTACTACGGTATGATTACTGAGGTATCGGGTTTGAATCCCAGGTCGGGCAAAGTGATATCGGATTTTTCTATTCATTATCAGCCCGGAGTCAAGAATTTCTGCTCGATATGGTGATAGGCTCGCCCCTTATCACATCATGGGACGGGCCGCATAAGCCGAAACGTGGGAGTCCTGGTAGCACCTCTGCCTACCTCTTCTGGGAAAAAGGCGTGATGTTTATGTATGTATGCAGGCAATAAGTTATATTTTTGTTTTCAGCCCTCTGAAGTATTTATCAGAAGTTGATATTATTGTCTTGTTACAACGTTTAGTTAGTCAACTCGAAGAAGTAAAAATGAGTATGCCGGCCCATGAGTACTATTTAGTCAAAGTGTACAATGGCACTTGGTCAATATTGTTCTTTTTTATAACATTTCAAAGTGTACGTATTACATGTGTATTGCGTATATTTGTTTTGTCGGTTTGTTTACGGCCAACATTGCACATCCTGCTAATGACGTATTTAAGTTATGAAAACAGATGCTTAATTATAATTATTAAAACAATATCTTATGTCAGAGTCGACTTGGATTTCCAAATGATAATTGGATTTTTAATCGTACGAATATATAAGTCATTATAATTTTCTCGTATCAGTGGGGAGTCTGTGTTAATGTCACGGAATTAATAAGTTTTAATTTACTTACAACTATTAAAACTTCGAGAACTCACACTGATGTAATATTTTAATAGGTGGTCATGACACAAATTATTATTAAAGTTCGTTGAGACTCAATATACATATTAAATAAACACGGATGATTTTTAAGTAATTATTTTTGTACGATATTTTTATAGATTATTAATTATATACGAATATTCTAACAAAGATTAATGTATGCAATTAATTGGAATATACGCATTAAGATTTCTTTCATTTAAGAAACATGAGCATATTGACAACACACTTATTTGCAGATGATGCCCCCAAACCTGTTTACTTAGAATAAAAAATGGTTGTATTAATGTAAAATGCAGGTTTACACATATTAAGGAAAAACTCGACTTCTGTTTGGATATCGTGTATAGCTTTCTTAGAATTAATTAATATAACGTTTTATGGTTTTGTACGCAGAAACATTTAATTTGTCTCATTAATTTGTCTTGTATTTAAATAGAACCGAGAAGACATATTGAGATCACACGAATGGCTCTCATAAATAAAAGATGCGAGATTATAAATATTTTAAAATAATAATAAAAAAAATACACCCAACAGTCACATACATAGTCCTGATCCCGCATTAAGATCAATTAAGTCTTGTATCGTGGGTATCAGAAGCTACGAGAGACTTTGCGGTCTTACAAACACCCAGACCCGAGACAAACACTTGTGGGCCTCACAAATATTTGTCTCGGTGCGAGGATCGAACCCGCGGCCTCTCGTTTCACAGCCGGCGTCTAACTAACTGCGCCACGGAGGCTGTCAGCTGTTGAAATAATAATTAATTGTATAACAATAATATGGACATGATGTTTCTTCAAAGGTATTGAAGGTTAAATGATCTAAATATCGCACAAATGTTTAATCACACAAAGAGAGAATAAAACCGATTATACACGGTTGTAAATATATTATGATGAATTTTATTTCATATCGAACACAATAATAGCTCTTAAAGGACGCTGTAATCCAAAGGTTACGCGTAAATACGTATATACTATTTGCAGATACATTATTCCATTTGACGTATTAAAAAAAAAAATTTTTTTTTAAATATACTACAATTTTTTAAATATATTATTTTTTAAATATATTATTACCCATTGACAAGGCAACAATAAACGTATAAATATTCTATAAGCAATAATTAGGATTCCTTTTAAAATGCTTAAATTACTTAATTTAACTTGCAACTTATGGGTTTATTACAAAATTACAAACAGGTTGTATAATGTAGTTAAACGTGGTAAGGAAGTACGGCACAGATTCTCATCTGATATGCAATTACAACTTACAAGCATCGGTGCGGTTGCGAGAATCACTTAGCTAAGCTTCTTGCGGTTTTTATTCATTACGTTGCAGAAAGCTTGCGTGATTCACTGCGCAGTGACTAACATGATCGTGCGAAAAAAAGTGCCACTCTGTCTGTTTGGGCGAACGCCGCTCTTTTAATTATGTAAAATGTAATGCCATATATGAAAAGCATAATTATGCCGGAATATTTGCATAAAATATTTCATTAACTTGTTTTAATTATAACGCTGTTTATGCTTCATTATGCAAAGTTATGTTATTTTTTGCGGAATGCCTTTGCGGCTTGATTCGTTAATTAATACTCGAGAAGTTCTAAGGAAACGATTTCTTATTTTTGTTGACAGTTGTACTTTCTAGCACTTAACGTGAGACAGTCTAGTGACACTGATTTACCTATTTGTTATCATCAAAGATATTCTATTAATTAATGTAGTGGATACTATTTGAATAAGTTACAATAATGCATGCAGGTAGATGATTCGATATACTGGAATATATTCTAGCCAATCTCTACATGCGTCAACTACTCACGGATTTTTTCATCTATTATTTTTATTATTTTCGTCAAAATAGTTTTTATAGCTTTTAATCTATTTAACATGTGTTTTTCTTGATTCTATAATATATCAATGAAATATAATGAAGATATTTTTACGTCATCATAATTATGATTAAATTTTATAGAAAGAACATTAATTTTATGTTGCTGTATTTTACGTCTAAATTTAAGGTAGTGAGCTTGTATATTTTGGGTTACACATCCTTTTTGAGCTCGCGGTAGGTTACCATTTCTGCGTATACGAAGATTTCCGATATATCTTATTTGAAAGTTGCACTTATCAATATTCTATGAAGTGCCACATATATTTGAAGTTGCAATTAGGATACAAGGAAACTGAAGTCACTATTTTCTGTGAACTGTACAATCACATTATTTATCTAGTACGCCATTTCAAAAGTACGCCTGAGGCTATGATTCATTATCGGTGAAATGTAGTATATTAGAAAGTGAATATAATTACTTAAAGGTTATATATCATGGCATAATGAGGTCTCCGTTAAAGCAAACAACCTCTTATCGGGACGCAGATCATTTGCTTATTCGCGTCAAATTTTCCGCAACAAAGTATCACGAACATGGTTATTTTTATGACGTTTAATATCTAGAACTTTGTAGGCAATACGGTTGAATCCTCTGAGTATTTATAGTACAGAGGGAGGGCTGGTACTTCATAAACGTAGATAAAAATGATGGTGCCGGGTCACCTTTTTCTACCTTCCTATTGGCTTACATTTGACAGGTTGTCCAACATGCACGAATTATATGAAATAGAAAATTAAAGATTCACAATATTCTATTGAATTCCACTCAAACTTATTTAAGACGAATAATAACTAAATATACTTTCGGATACAAACTGAATATATAGCAATTCATTGTTAATAAGTTCAATTTTCAGTAATATAGCAGTGCTAATAACATTACGGAAAAAAAATATCTGCGTTATTGCAGACGCAAATGTATGACAGCGCGTCCTGTATATTATTAATGCTTTAATGTTAAATCATATACCAACTACTACACACAAAAAAATCTCTGTGGTAAAATTTTATATTTTTTATATTAAACAATATATTGTATTTTTTTTGTCTAACGTGTTCCTTTCACAACAATACAACCCATGTTCGTGTATAAAATTCAACAAAGCCGGATAAAAGCCAAATTCAATGAACCCATTTCCACCCACATGTACACCTTATTCCCTTCTAAAGAGTACCTTCGTTATGAGAGCAATGAATGATAAAATTTCGGTCGGACTCCACTTATTAAATTCTTTTGTGTCGTTTTATTAAATAAGTAACTTCATTTCAATGTTAATGTTGTTACTTGTTTTTTAATTAAAACATATTTTAATTTTAATTGTTGCTTGAAATGCATGCGTGGTGGCCCGTCGGCAATGGACAAGACGCGGCTGCCAGCAGGTTTACAGTCGTCGCGGGTGCCAATCCCAGGGCACACCTCTGACTTTTCGGAGTCATGTGTGTACTGGTACTCAATCACCACACACTATAATGGTGAAGGAAAACATCCTGAGGAAACTTGCACACCATAGCGATCTTTAAGAATTTCTATGGTATGGAAAAGTCCGTTAACCTGAAGGAGGCCAGCGTGGTGAATTCTACGGCCTAACCCCTGTCCATCGTGCTCTCGATTGTAGAGGAGGCCCGTGCCCTATAGTGGGACGTATAATATGGACTAATATACATACAAAACTGTTGCATAATTATGTTTTCTAAGCTTTTCAATTCATAATTAGTTGTCCGTCAAAAAATAACGTTAGCAGATTACGATGACAAGATCATGCTCTTTAGGATATCACACGAATAAAGAGACAAATAATACCGCATCAACGTACATCCTATTATTTTATGACATAAGCAGTGTTTGTTTACTTATGAGAATCCGTTTAGCTTATGAGACAACACCCAAAACTACTAAATGCCTCAGCAATGCCTAAAATTCTAAATTCTGTGAACATGTCAAAAGTTTTACGTCATAGCAAAGTTTCTGTAAAACCACTGATCAACATCTTGTGGTGTTCTCGGAACTTACCCAGTATTATGTTGTGTGACAGCCAGCTTTAAGCAACATTTAAACGGGGAGAGTTTCACGCCTCCAAGATACAATTATCTTAAGAATATAAAAAATTGAATCGTGTAAACATTTGGCAGAACACGATAGTCTATGACAGTTTTGTCACGCGATAATCACATACGATTCTCGCCGCGAGAAACTCTCTGTGTAAATGGGGCTTTAGAAATATTCGAGGGAAGCTGTGTATTCAATAAATAGAGAAAATTGGAGGGTTGTGTTTTTTATTGTATTACATAGGAATTATATCATTTAAGATGTGTAAAACACATTCAACAAGTAGCTTGAGTACTCCAGTAAATTGAAATTTTACATATGAAAGAAAAGCGAGTAGAACGTAGTTTATTATCTATAATCTGTACCGTGGGACAAGGAAACATTTAATTTTCTATGCATCCCAAAATACTTTTATTATTTCAGTGCGATGGTTGCGCGATATGCTTGGTAATTTTTTATTAGTTTAATTCTTACATGATGGAATTTTCTATTTTTTTTATTATCATTTATTAATTTAGATAAAATGATATGCTTAAGCATTTTAGGCAGCAAATAAAGTACGTACCTAGTTAGACACTAATTTATTCTCAAACTTACCAGCAACTAAAGTTAGTGCATGGGCTAAAGGAAGTAATCCTTAAATTGGCAAGTTGTGTCAACATTAATTTGCTGACAAAAGAAATTTACAGGAAAGAGCCAACATCAATGAACGGGAAGCGTTTTGAATTTTAAATGACATTCCACGACGCGTAGTCTGCATGCTTGCGGCACGAAAATGTCATTATCCGGTATCGCCGCAAGTATAATTTTAAATTAAGGAATCAATTAAGTGGGTTTGAGAAGAAACAGACTGCGTTGACGTCACCTGTTTAATTAACTATCTGTTGATAAATACTTTCTCAAGGAAAATATACAGAAACCAGACAAAGAAAGGTAAAATATGCAGTCGTCCATTCGAGGAATAAATGCTTCAATAAATAAAAGACGATCTCAAAGATTCTTGTTGTTTATGACTTGAATGGTTAACGTGATGAATCACAACGTGAAATGCGCAGTAAGTACAACAAAAAGTATACAAATGAGGTCGGTGAGTGAACACCGCTGGCTTTTAATATTTTTCCCTTTACATTGTATCTTTGATGCTAGCGGGCCCTTATAGAAACATTTGCACTGATGTATTTATTGTTGCCACCTTTAAATATTAATAATGACATTAAATTATTTTTGGTTTATTTAACAGTTTTATAATGCAAACGACTTGGTTGTAATCCTCAAAGGTTATAACGCTGTCGGCTTAGCTGTTTCTTGCGCGGATTTGGATAAGTGGTTAGGTAGAGAATTTTCAAGTAATCTGTAAGATTATGGCTCTAATGGATGTTGCGAGCACTCGCAACATGACAAAATGTACACAAAATATAGTATTTTATTACTAAGCTAAAATATTTTGCCTTTCGTTGTGATTTGGCATTTGATTTTGATAGGATACAAACAGATAACGTATTCACAAACGGGCATCTTATTTTCAAGTTATAATACCAACTGGTGATACTATGCAAAACTTATAGATAGAGTTGATAGAAGAAATCGTTTTACGTACCAGGTTTAAATTTGTAATTAACAAACTGACACTAAAAATATAATATTTGAAAGAAATAATAAAAGTGAGCGCGCCTTCCCTGCACTCCTTATAGAAACAGTATGAAACTTTACTCGAGCAATAAAAACTAAATATATTGAAATATCAGGTTGTAAACGATCAACCTTGGTGATCACAGTGTCAACTGCTTCTTAGCGATGCTACTAATAATTACACGATCACAGTTACTTATTTGATTTAGTTACATCGCTTTGTTATTAAATACTCGTCTTTATACGATTTCCTGGATCAAAGTGTGATACAATAACCGTTAAATATTCAACATTTTGTATCTTTAAGAATCATAATTAAATTTTCAATTGCAAAATGTATATTGAAAATTCGGAGATATTATACACTATTTATTTTAGTTTATGCGTTTCGAATAAGACGTGACAAGAGAGATGACAGACGAGGGATCATGATCTCTTGCTTGTTGATATACTGTCTGGACTATGAACAATATTGTAGTTAGCATTAAGCGCTCTACAATTCTCTGCAAATATAAAAAAGTTACTTCCCTTCGTTGGCTACGAAACCTTAATTTCGAACAATCATAAAATTCGTGCCTATCATGTTTTACTGTCATAAGATATTGTTTTTTTCGGTAAATTGGCAAATCATTCTTATATTTGACTATCGTTTATACAGTTGATTTTTGTGCAAATATTATTTTATGAGACTAAGCGTATTGGCGATTTCAATTGTAGAAGAGGCCATAAACAGTGACTTTTAGATGAATGATGATGAAATATATTGCGATTCATATTCATACTTGTAATGTCAATTTCGGATATCATTTCAAGAGTATTCCCCGCACGGAGGTATAACAATTTGGCATTATTCCTGCCTTATTCATAGACAGATTTAAAACCGATTTTAGCTATGTAATGTTTTGTCTTCTTCGCTCAAAAATAATTTAAATGTTGTTCGAAAGGGACAAAACATTCGATAACTAAGATTGGTTTTGCAACTGTCTATGAATAAGGCCGTTGAAATACACATGGAGAACTTTAAAACGCTAAAATAATATGAGTTACTACATCATTTTAAATTAACTACCATTGATTAGACGTAAACCGCCAATGTCAAACAGATTATAGTCTGTCGTTTGATAGGTGATGTAATTAAACAAATTGAAAAAAAAAATTGCTTAATGATTATGGGGGAATACCCTTTGACATAACAATCATGATCGTTTCAATCAGTTCAAACTTCAAGAAATAATACATCGTGGTTGAATTTCGCTCACAGTGGATACTGTGTATTAATCTTTCATCCTACAAGAGTCTTAAATATCACTTTGCGAAAATGAAAGGCTTTTTCAAGGCTCAGTTACCTTCTTTGTCCTTTCAATATAATTGAGAAGGCGGCAGGACGAAAGAAAGCGATCCAAACAAAAACAGCGTGGCAGCCGCACAGGTGTTTTATGTTATAAAAATAACGATTACTTTTAACCGCTATACATTATCATACGGCCGTAAAAATAATATTATTGATATAAAGCCTTGACACATCATCGGCTCGTTTTCCTTATTTATAGACAACGACCCTGAAAGTTAAGAAGACCCTTTATCATAGACACTTTTGAATTTGTCTGATTATTTTTACACTTCCGACTAGAGGCGCATTCAGATAATGTGCAATTCATTTTAGAACAATAACAATAATTGCTATTGGCCTTGGCTCGATAGTCCAGGCATTCTATTAATTGAAAAAATACACATGAATGAAAAAAGTCGGAGGCGTGTGGTCTAAGCTCTAATCAGGGTCCTATGTTTCATTGTCAAATTGCTTTTCCCAAACTCTGTCTTATGTCTTTTTCGTCTGCCAGCCATGATCCTACAATACTTTATTTGTTGAGTATTTTGGGTTATATTTTTATGATAGGCCGCCTGCCCGATATTAACTATTTCAGAATAGACTCTTTAGTTGTGTGCTGGCTTCATGAGTGATGGTAGACTTTACGTACCTTTAGAAACCTTATGCAGAATTCTGAGGTATCTACGCATGTTCTCTTCCCCTATGTTTCCTCCACTATTATTGTGAGAGATAATTTAATAACTAGAAATACAGACTTAACATCGAAAAGTCCAAAAAATTCAATGTTTTGAGCTTTGAATTGTTAGACCGATCCGCTCGCAACTAAGCTGTTATCACTTCTTATTCTCTCATAAAATAAGCAGATTTTGTTGTTTACAAGTAGTCATAAATAAAAGGTATAGGTATAATCAGTAGTCTCGGATATATTTTTTCACGAAATTACATATATAAGATTTTCTACAGTCACATTAACATTTAATTTCCTTAACTAATTTCTAAAAAATAATATGATATCTAGCGGTCATCTTCAAAGAGATTTTGAAATATAGATACTGCTATAGGTATGACTATTTGTTTGGTCGTTCAATACACTTGCATATATTACTATTGTATAATATGTGTGCGAATTTTAACGCTTTTATCTTGTAATAAAGTTAAAGAAATATTCGATGAAATGTGTTTAATTGTTAAACAAAAACAAACATATAAAGGATCATATTGAAAATGAATATATCAATATGAGGTGTAAATTAATAATTTATAGCGTGTAAAGTGCGTCCATATATTGCGGCTAGATGTTTTGTCCGCTATCATTTTTATATAAAACTTTAATCTTTTGTTTTTATTGATGCCGTCTTTGTAGTCTTTACTTGTGATTAGTTTACATTCAGAGCTGGGTCCTGTGTGAAATACATTAAGAAGCTGAAAAATAGACCTACTTTAAAGACATATGACAGCCTCCGTGGCGAAGTTGGTTAGACGGCGCCTGCGAAAGGAGAGACCGCGGGTTCAATTCCCGCACCGAGACAAATGTTTGTGAGGCCCGCAAGTATTTGTCTCGGGTCTGGGTGTTTGTGAGACTGAACAGTCTCCCGAAGCTTCTAATACCCACGACACAAGACTCAATTGATCTTAATGTGGAGTCATGATTATATATGTGAGTGTTGGGTGTATTTATTTTTATTTATTACATGGAGCCTAATAATAACAGCAGGTCTGTTTATATAAAACATCGACCAGCGAGGTGATTATTTTTCAGCGGTGAGTAATACCTGGGAGAGGCCTATGTTCACAAGTGGATTTCCTGAGGCTGAAGAGAGAGAGAGAGAGAGAGTAGTACTTTTTCTCGAAAGTAGGGGAACATTAGAACGAGCCCATTAACATACTTTAATTATAATAAAAATATTGTTGAATACACATTCTCTAACCTTACACACCAATTTTTGACAGTTATTTAAGAGGTCTTTATTTGTGACTTTGCAATTTTATCCCAAATTGTCGATTTACCTTTCAAGACGGAATGATTCAGCATTGTAACGTTTCTCGTATTAGTTTCCATTTGCAATTAGAACTCCCGTCAATCGAAATTGCGTAGTTACAAGTTAAGTAATATACAATTACCGAATTAACATATTTTTGTGCATTTTTTTGTACATCATACGCAGTCTCAGTTTGTTTTTATGATTCCTGTATTATTGAACATTGAGGGATGTAAAAACTCTTGTAAATACTTTAAGATTATTCTGTACATAGGTAATTGATAAAAAATACATTGTTACGAGACATTTAACATCAGCGTGCCAGAATATTGTGTTTTCATCGATCTGATGTTGTATAAAGAAACATTTTACACCTAATACCATCGATAAGCACCTAAGTCGACAAGTTATCCTTATCAAATTCCATTCCCACACGTTTTCTAGGACTTCCCAGAGGTAAAGTGCGTACGTGGTTTGGCACGAATTTAAAATAGCGATGATTGTTTATTCTCGGTCACTATTTATACCAGTTGTGGAAAATTAACTTTTTACTTTATTTATTTTATTATCTTAAAGACTTCTGTAAAATATATAGTTTTTGGGAAGACTTAAGCCAAATTTACACGGGGAGAGTGTCTCGCCTCAAAGATACGATTATGGTAAGGATATTAAAAAGTTGCATCGTGAAAACGTTTGTCAGAACACAATAATCTATGGCGGTTATGTCATGCGATAATGACGTACGATTCCTGCCGCAAGAAACTCTCCGTGTAAATGAGGCTTTAGTATATTTATATTTTTATACACGAATATATTGCGTAATGAGTAAATCCATGTTGTTACATGCGTATCTATAAACCACAATATTTTGTAAGCATTCCATGGATTCTCTTTAAACATAAGGTTATACCAGGCCGGAGTAATCAATTTTGGTAATCGCGTTTCATTTTTTGAAGCGTGCCTTAATTTACCGTTAGCAGTGTTAAAAATTATTGCAATCATAAAAGCAATCATCCCTGCTAATAATACACTGGGTTTTTCCAAATATATATTATTAACATTATTACGATGTAAGATATGTACGTGTAGGGTACAATTGGATGAGTACCTTCTACCTTGTAAAGTTCCTTTAATGGGACCATCCTTTTCATCATTTCTTTCCTCATATTTTATTACGGATTGGGACCAATTAGGCCGTAGTGAAATAAAAAAAAAAGATACATAAATGGTTTAGTGAACTTAAAAGTGTGTAACGGACCAGACGCTGCTGCCTACATGTTCACGGTGGTCGCGGGTTCAAATCTCAGGGCACACCACTGACTTTTCGGAGTCATGTGTGCATTAATAGTCAATCACCATGCACTATTATGGCGAAGGTAACCATCGTGAGGAACCATACTTGCATACCATAGCGATCATTAAGAATTTCTATGGTATGTAAAGTCCGTCAACCCACATTAGGCCAGCGTGGTGGACAATACGGCCTAACCACTCTTAATCGTACTCTTCATTGTAGAGTAGGCCCTTGCCTTGCAGTGGAAGGTATATGGGCTGATACAATATAATATATTTTTTTTTCACGTTCAATCTGTCAAGCCTGAAGATCTTGCTTTATGTGGTTGTGATCTTATGCTTCAGTATAGGATCTACACGTTTTTTGCACATGATGATTCGTAGGTACTATTGTAAAATAAAAAAATTACAAGTGCCAAAGCCATTAGATATTAGCCTGATAAGGCACATTATGAATGTATCGGCTTGACCATACATCTTATAGAAATCCTCCTATTAGGGATCGCGTTCTAATTCGTAATAATAATAATAAAGTAATTGAAGTTAACAGTACTCTTTCTATTTTATTGTCCATGAAACCTCTATTTTTCTTGTATTAACATTGCTACAATAACTCTTTTAATGTGTACTAAATAATTTATCTAAGTCATTGCTGAATCTCTATCGGTACTTTTGCACTTACATATTCAGCTAGCAATGTTGTATAACAGATGTATTTATCTATAAAATAATGTTTTATTCATGATGATTTTAGCTGGAGTATCTATGTACGCACACATACCAATATTTATTTTCAATTAACAATATCAATACTTCACAGGGAAGCGTCTGCATTCGACTGGCGTACTCGCAGACATAACTTTGGATAATTTATTTGTGGTTTTTTGCTAGAGACTCATTTGTTGAATTTGTATTCCAGTCATGATCATACTAATTAGACGTACCAAAAAAGGTATTTTTAACATCATTAAAGGTGAAGGTGAGGATATTACGCACTGTCATGGCGGAATTGAAAATATCAATTATATACCTACAATGGTTATGGCAGCCACACACGATACAGTATACTTGCGCAAGTCCAGACTTGCGCAAGTCCAGACTTGCGCAAGTATACTGTATCGTGTGTTGGAAGATAATTGTGCAAATTATTCACTTGCACAAGTTCTTTAAAAAGTTCCAAATTTCAATTCCCAACTTGTGCAAATTTGCGTTTGTGCAAGTTTACATGAACGTGTGTGGGAGCGCGCGCAAGTTTCAGTCTGTTCTAGCCACCGTACGCACGCACGTCGTTTTGGTTTCGCAAATTGATGTGCGAATAATGGTTTCTTTTTATTAACCAGTCTTTAGTCCATACTTTTCGATTTCTCTTGTGAGTTTTCAGTTTTTTCGTAGCTAAAATAAAGCCAACTAATGCTACTGCATCATCCATAGCACAAAACAACACAACCAGGTAGCTCACTTTCAAGAACAATGATATTGTTTTAAATGGAGCAGGTACGCACGCTTGTACGAATATCAGTGAAATGATATTTGTGCAAGCATGCTTGAGTCGTTTGTGGTCGGCTCCGAAATACGTGAATTTGTACAAGTCCAAGCTTGCGCAAGTATACTGTATCGTGTGTGGCTGCCATTAGACTGAACGCCATGCATTGAAGTTTGTTGTCTTTCGTCTAGTAGGTAGAGGCATGTGTAGGCGCCAGCAATCGTCGACTATTTTAAGTAGTGGTGATCGCTCATCTATGAATGATGATATCCCTCGTCTTTTAAATCTTAGGCTATTAAAATTATTTTTTAGAAATGGCTGATGAAGGCCGTCAAGGTATTTGCGTTAAGTATACAAGCTATGTAACTATGCATGACGACCTGGTAAAGGTCGCGGAATGTCGGTGGAAGCAGGCTGCCTCCAACAGGTCACTGTGGAAATCATTGCCAGAGGCCTATGTTCAGCAGTGGACTTCCTTTGGCTGATGGATGGATACGAAGTATGGCGGAAGAAGACCAATAATATTAAAAAGATTAGTTTGAACAGTATATGTACGTAAATTGTGACTCCCTGCAACCAAAGCAATAAATTGACAAAAATATTTGAATGGACCAATCATCGAGAAATTACAATGTTAAATAACGTTGCCCAAACATTGAGGTTCATATTTCAAGTATTATTATTATTTTCAATAATCATATATACGACAATAGACATATCCTTCATGCTAATGACCGTACAAATATCACTTATTCTCGGTCGAAATCGACTTCAATGAGCAAATTGTACTTTTTTTAAATGGGCATTGACAGTGCCTTGTTAGGATCGCAATTTATTATCGATTTCCTTTGGCAAGCAGAAATGTACGGCTGCTTTTAAAATACACACATTCTACTTACTACAATTATTATGTCCATATATTGGGTACATTGTTATAAATATATTAGGCATATAGACATATAATGTTTCTGCGTGTAGTCGCCCCATGCGTATTTACGTAATTTGTTAGTTAAAGGAGTATTGTTTGGCCTTGTTTCTTTTATCTTGTGGCATCGTGCCTGTGCTGTGAGTCTTGAGATGTGCAGGTTAATAGAAATAGCCCTAAATAGGAGTCTGAGCTGTCTGTTTTTAATGATCTGTTTTGAATGATGAAATGATTTACCCTATTTTAACTGTTTACTCGAAATTAATTTTATATTTTTTATACTCATAGAAAATGATTGTATAGTTTGTCGACTTTAGACAATGGGATAAAAGTAAAAAAAAATGTATTAGTCAAAACATGCAAGGCGGCGTCATCTCTGAGTATGTCAATCTCCCTTTATGAATGGGTCTATTTTCGCCACAAATTTTGAGAAAAAAACAAAATGTGGTAAATTAGGCTGAATCAGATCTATTGCTTACACTCTCCAATTATAACATGAAAAGTAATAACATTAGTTTTCTTTTCTTTTCTTTATACATTTTATACATGGTGACTAGTCCCCTATAAAATAAAGTGGGAATAGGATTTAAATGTAAACAAAAATTATGAAAAAATATTAATAAGTATTAGTCATATAATGTGTGTAATTAGTTAATAGGCTAGACTACGTTGTGTTTGCACTCTTTGTTGTATTTGCCTATTAACTATTGTGTTAATTAAAAGATATGAATAATATTATAATTTTTCCTCCTTTGATATTTGTTTTATTTCAACATAACGTTATCTAGTTCATTCACATTGATTTATATTTCTCTTTAAAAATCTTTGAGCGTGTATTTTGTATATGATACGTAATCTTACAAATAATATTCAAGGGACATTTAAATGGGCGTGAATAATGTGATAAATCAAAATTTTGGTCAACATTATGACACTTAATTACATTTCTTTTAAGCGGTAAAGTTTATAAAATGACCTTGTTCAATTTCGGCCGACCAATTACATTTATTCCGAGAAGAATGACCGCAAAATTCAGGACGAAATTTACTTTTATATATGTCAAGTATTTAGGTTTTCGAAATTGGATAATTAATTTAATATGTTCTGTCTGTACGCTAACCGCTAATATAATCCTTGTTGATAAATTACGCGAGCGGCAATGTTCGACATATTGACCTTATAGCCTTTACTTTTACTGTCACCGTTATGGTTCATATTGCAGATTTTAATCTCGCGCAGCATGATTCCGTGTGCTCAAATATACCGATGAGTTTTAATAAAATTGAATATTTGTTGGAGTCGCATTTGAAAAATATAACTAAGTTTTTTTATTCGATAAAAAGAGTAGCAGGATAATACAAGGGAACCGTTCTAGGAAAATAAATAATTCATGCGAATAATAGACACCAGTAGAGTTATATTTGAAGTGATATATAAAATCATAACGTATCATAATAATCATGTATATTATTTATTTTCGAATAAAACATAATATATTTTAGTCGCTTTCGTTTCTTCATTTATTGTCAAGAGTTTATTAAAGAGATCATGCTGTGTAACATTGATTTGATTGCGATTTTTATATTTATTTGGGCGATGCATGAGGTAAGGTCAAATAACCGTACGCGCGTCTCGGTAGAAGATCTTATGAATTGAATTCATTTATATTATGTACCTAATGAATCATATTCTCATTGGTTTGACATATAAATATTAATGAAACCATTATATTATAACATATTGCAAATATTTTTATTATCAAACCACACACACAAACACACACACACACACACACACACAAAAACACACTCAAGTTAAATTATACGTCAATAACTGCTAAAAATTGTAAGCCGTATGTAACAAACGCTCGTCTAACTCAGGCACCCAAAACACAAGCATTGTGCTTAGTTTGGGGCCACAGCATGTTAAATAAGTATTAGTGTTAAGTTACATTGTTAATTGTTCTGATTGGTTATTAAGGAAAAACATGTAACGCAGTTTAAAAAAAAAAATACCAGGATACGAAAAATCATAATTGCGAACGCCTCACCAGTAACGGGTTGTATTATGTCGAGTTCTTAGGACTCCTATTCATTCCTGCAATCAATAATCTTTTGCGTCGGGTCTGGATTTGTGTCACAGTAAAGCTTCTTGCAATATAATCATCACGTGTAATTATATATCACAGACATACGTGGGCTTAAAGTTATTTAAGGATGATAATTCGGAGATTACTCATAAAATATAAAAATGATTGATTCGTTTTATCAGCCTTAGTTCCGTATTTTTATATTTCCTAAACATGTTATTGTTTTAGTTATCGTACAAAACAAAGCAAAACAAAGATAATATACGAAATTAATCAACAAATAAATTGAGTTAATAAATTAAAATGAGTTATTGTTTTAAATTATGTGTTAATAGCAGCAACGTAGACAAATTGGTCGCCTCTTGTTTATCATATTAATTATGATTGTTTAATTTTAAATAAATTATGTAATCGTTATGAATTAGGAAGGGGTCAAAATGATATATGCTTGCATTTAATTAGTTTGACATGTGTTTATGATAAGATATTCATAACACGTTTTAGTGGTATATTAGTGAATACAGTTATTTTTACATTAAGACCTAATTAGATTTTATTACTACTTAACATATGGTTTATAGTTGTTTGATATTTAATAAACACATAAAACTACTAGTTTGTATATTTTAAATGCTAAGCGTGTCAAATTTGAGATTATCTTAATGGAGGAGAGCGTTTGCCATGCCTTTCGAGGAAAATAGCTTGAAAAATCTTGGAAGAATTAGTAATACAATTTAAACGATTTTTTCGTTGAATATTCATAATTTTCATTATTTATAATGTACTATATTCACGTGTCTGTATCAGCCCATAAACGTCCCACTTCAGGGCACGGGCCTCCTCTACAATCGAGCGTACGATTGAGAGTGGTTATATTCACGTGTACCAGCTTGAAAAATATTGCATATAATGGTATAAAAGCTTCCTAGCGTTATTGAATTATGGATAAACGTGATAGAATTCGGGCATTACAATGCTGTGGTCTCACAAACTATGTAATATAATAACCATTCTTTCATTCTGCTGGAATCTAGACCATTGCCTGGTGATCACAGACTCTTCAATATCTGCAGTGAAAATCAAAGAAGTGAAGTTATAATACACGTGTTGTTAGATGATACAGCTTTTCACCATTTTTTGTCATCAAACGATATTCAAAAGTGGACACAGGTGAGGTAATAAATGTCATGTTTCAATTTATGAGAATTGTATTTGCACGTCAACATGATTAATAATTATAATTTATTGTACAGATATTGCTTCAAAAAATAAAATAAATGAAATGAAACGGTCGAATACGCACATATCATGTGTCATGTTTTTAATCAGTTCTTCAAAAGTCATCAGAAAACCTATTTAATTGATTAATTATATTATTTAGTAAGACATTGTAACCTTGTATGATCGAACCTTGGTGTGATGGCTAGTTATCTATATTTCTGAAATAAATTAATTGAGTGATTGACCCAGACCAGTGTGGCAATGGAACGTCCTTCCCACCTGAACTATTTATCGCTGGACATATTTAATTACATGCTAATCTCCAGCGATTGTTATCTTAAATTTGATTTAAAGTCACGTGTTTATTAGCATTTAAATGAACCATAAGAAATAATCATTTTATTTATCTGTTGTTTTGATTAGACCAATTTTTATGTTTTGATGTACATATAAACTAAATAAACAGAATTTCTCAAAATTCGTAGAAATCAAGCCGAGTGAAGCGGTCAGAATGTTTGTGTATAAGGCGATTTGTTCAGTAGTAAGTATGGCACTCTTGTACTCTCTCATATGTTCGATAAAACATCTTCTAAGCCATCTAAGGCATTCTGAAGTATTTATATTTATAATCTTGAGGGCTCGATTTGTCTTCAAAATCGCATACATACATAAATTATGTTAAATAATAAGGTCGGTGCTATTTCTCGAGACACATTTGAATATGTCTGAGCCTATTTTTCTAATCTGGTTAAAAACCTACATTGTTTATATTCAAAAGATAAGTGCGTGAATATTTTACAGATTCCTATGTTTATGAGACAAAAATAGAAATATTTTGACAATTTTAGAAATAGGCGTAGTCCGGTTTATAAACCCGTAGTAAGAATTGTCAATCAGTGACGTCAAACATGAAAATGTATTTTGTATAATATAGTAAATATATTATATTTTTATTATTATCTTGCCATTTATTTATCCTTGGTTTACTTTCTACTCGTGTCTTTAAATGATTCCATTGAACTTGATTTTAGTTATGTGGTTCATATTGGTGCAATATTTACCGATTATAAA
The DNA here is from genome assembly GCA_033459515.1 of Theretra japonica. Taxonomy (NCBI): domain Eukaryota; kingdom Metazoa; phylum Arthropoda; class Insecta; order Lepidoptera; family Sphingidae; genus Theretra; species Theretra japonica. The sequence continues at coordinate 6,727,669 of CM065935.1, forward strand.
TAATCTTTAAACATAAATGAGCTGGTGACTTGAACTCATTCCTATGATTTAATTTGTCAGTTCAGTCCAGTACTAACTTAAGCGCCATTTACACGGGGAGAGTTTCTCGGGGCGAGAATCGTATGCGATTATCACATGACATAACCGCCACAGATTCTGACAAATGTTTACGCGATGCAACTTTTTTATGTCCTTACGACAGTCGTAACTTCAAGGCGAAAAAGTCTCCCCGTGTAAATGGGGCTTTAGCGATAGCTTGGTTAAGCTATCGCTCTTTATACAGCGTTTTAAAAAACGCGCGTAAACTTTATACCGTAATTCACGTCATGGTTATTATGTTTAAGAAGTTGTTACATTTTGCCTACGACAAAATTTTCATACTTTTCACGAAATGGAGCAAATCATGTAGGTAGCAGGGTAAATAAGTTCTTGCTTATCCTCAGCAAACTGTTGACAATACGCTGCTAAGTGCAAAAGAACTCTGGTCAGAACAAGGCTCCTTGTTAGTTTACATCTGTTTGTTATTTGCCAGGGTTGTTCCCAGACATTAGGACAAACAAGACGAAGGCAAATACATCGTGCTGAAGTGCGTGTTACAAATATATGTGGATTGGACTTTTATCCATATTTTTTTTTTATTAAGCGAGCTATTATGAATAGAAACATATCTACAAAAAGTAAAAAAAAGTCATAGGAGGATAGCATGGAATTGAACCTACGACAATGGCCGTTCGTTTGAAACTGTGCTAACGCATACTTTATTTCTACATTCAACATTCTAGAAAAGTCTTCCGCAATTTTTCGAATGCTAATATATTGAAGAAGATTACTTAGCATATTGGCATAATACACTAATAAAGGTAGTGAAAGAACAGGTTCTATAAAAAATGTGCCCCAAATAAAAATTACGTGATTCCACAAAAATGTTAGTAAGAATAAATGTTAGGTTTTATTTGTGTTTCTCTTTCATGTGTGAGGCCTTTATCTATTGAACATTATACATAGCTTTATTTACATACATCTCATAAACTAGATAGTTTCGGCAGATAAGTAAAGGCAACCGTCAGAGCGAATTTAGGAGCGAATACAATAACACTTTTATATATTCATGTTCTTTTGCTCTTACATTTATAATGTACTTTCTGCTTGTGAAAGTCGCTTCGCATAAACTATTGAATCCGCACAATAGGGTTATATTGATAATATTTTTTTAAACAGACACGAAGTGACTACAATGCGTTGTTGGTAAAAGCAGTGCAATTCCAATAGACTTCACCTGCGAGAGATGTTTATCTCTAGTATCTACCGGAATTTATTGATATTATACACAATTCTGTTAAAAGAATTTAGTAGAGTTACGGTGTTATTGTTCACTAATTAACAACAATAACATACCATCTTTGTTGGTTGGTGGACGTTGGGGCCCATCAACCAACATAGATGAACCGCAAGAAGGAACTGTTTCCGTTAATCGTTTACATGAGGCACCAGCGTCGGCAAATTGGATATTTAGTGTCTAGCTGGCTGTCTGGTAACGCTTTTTGGAGACGAGGCCCAATTTATTTGACACCAACTTGCATCAAACATAGTAACCAACATCGCAAATACATCCTGAAGCAATATTACGTAAGTGTAAATTCTTAAGTATCGGCAATTAATATGATAATACGTTTTTAAATATCGGTGAGATATGGTCTGGTGTACAAACCGGTGTGACATGTGCACGGTACGATCGTAGGCCCAGAGTCAGCGAGCTGTTAATGAACACTTATGTCGTTTCTATCGCTTTTTGTTCATCATTAATGTTAATAACACTGTTTAATATTCACACGTGTTCATTAAACGAGACTTGCCAAACTTTTTCTAATTAATTTGCGTGTATTTTTTTTATAATTTATGCTTAGTTTTTGATTTTTAATATAGTCATCATCATTAACAGCTCGAAATTTACTGTCAAGTAGAGATTTGCCACTTTTTATTTGGTTTTATTGTAAGTGTTGCTATTTAATATGTATAAATAATTAAGTCGTTATTTTCGTCTATTTGCTGGTGTCTGGTAAGGAAGAATGTGTCTATCGTATGTTTTCAAGGAGGCAAATAATTAATTAGATCATTTTTTAGCTTGATCAATTTTTACTCAAGATTTTGGCAAATTGTAAAGTGCATTATTCTGCTCTTAGTCAGTACTTACGGCGAATTTTCACCACTTGTGTCGATAATTTTTTTGATATTGCATAAATATGGATGCTAAACCCTTACGACATTACCTTTAATATTCTTGCAGTTCACCTTTTTAGAAAATTAATTTCTGGTTATATTATTAATGATACGTATTTTTAAAAACACATTGATTATGTAAAAAACGTTGCACACAAACTCTCGGACAACAACGGTTCAAATCAGTCGTAACAGAGGTGAAGGCCAGCGCTACAATGTATGATAGTGAAATGTGACTTATTTTCTTTACATTACATATTAAAACGAGGTATGTCTGTTAAAATAGGACTTATATAACAATGGACTTATATATATACCATTGCATTGTAAGTGTGTAGTTAAAATTCATTAGTAAAATTGAATCTGGTACTTTGACTCTACAATTTAAACCTCTCTTTAAAAAATATATTACGAAAGATAATGAATTTTCACTGACTTTTAAAAAGAAAGGTTAAAATAAAACCACATAGCGTAAATAAAAGATTCCTATGATATCTCCTCACCACTTATTAAATATCAACCGATAATTATCGTAATTGCAGAAATTATTTACAAAAACAAGCCATTGCCTTAAAAGTCAATGCAAGAAAAAAAGTTTATTTGGTCTTATGTGCGTCAATTATTATGTTACATTTTTGGTTGTTTTCTATCGTTTGCATTATAGTTATTTACACGGCACTAGTTTTAGAGTGTCATAGAATAACAGGTGACTATCTGTTTTCTAGATAATTATCATCACTCCATAGAATTGGTTATTTATTTGTTTTGTCTATGTTAAATACGTCAATCATTGTGAGAATAATGACCAGTAAGACACATGTGATGCAGCTCAGCGATCTGCGTACATGTAAATGATTTGCAAATATTTTGCACGTAGACTTTTACCGTGGAGTAGAAATGACGTCAGAACTCGTAAAAGACTGATTGAAAATATTGACCAAGTCAACACATGAGTGACATAAGTAATACCTAAGTGTTCGTAATCCCAATATTTATTTACTATCATATACATTTAATCTTAGTATCAAATTTGTGATTGGATTCTCCAATGGATAAATAAATAAACAAAAATCGTTTTGGTCTTGTTAAAAAACAATTATAATTAAATTCAATCGTCGTTCCACTTCCATTAATACAGAATATGTTTAATAAAGGTGCGGATTAATATATTAAATCAGAATGTAGGACTCAAACATTAAGAGTTATTAAGAATTTATTTGTAATTCGACATAATTGAAAGAAGTCTTTGTTTTACATTTTGTTATGTATCTGGTATAATAAGAGTTTGAAGAGTAGAATATAAATTTATTTTACAGTAGGCGTTTCGTAATGTGACTACAACATTGCTATCCTCCAATCAGCATGTAGTTCATGGTCACCACCGTTAGAAAAACTGTCACAGAGTCGTAAATATAGAGATTAACTTAATTTAGAAGGTCTTTCACCGGACGAAATGAAGCTAAATGTTCATAATTTGAATTCTAATTTTAAATGGAGATGATGGCCAAAAGTCTTTTGTGTTCGGTGATATTTTATTAAAATGTTTTGAAAATTATAAACCCGGTCTATTCTCCTAAACGTATTTATTGTGACACTTTTATTAATTCTAAATTTGACATATGTCAGAACAGGCAATTGATGGTAAACTTTGTTGCTGTCAGAACTGTTACTTTACAAAGACTTGACAGATCAATATGAGTGAGATAAATAAAATATGGGATTAATACGAGTAGATGTCTACATTCGTAACGAAATCAGACTTTGTTTTTATAAAATATGATCATTATGTAAGACTAATGGGTAATATCTATTTTTTAATATAGCTGTAATCAATACGACAATCAAAAGAGTTCATTGACACCATAATTGCATTGACGAACACAAGTTTTTTATTTTAAAAGTAGTGTTCAACCTGAATGAGCCTACGTGTGTTGTTGTTGGGTAAACTATTCTGATCACAACATGTGAAAAGCTTTTACATATTATAGTCCACTAAACATGAGATAAGACACTGTTATAATCTTACTAACAATATATTTGTAGAGTTGGGCAGTCCTATTCGGCTTTATGATCTATTGACAGCGTCTATAGGCTGCTAATCTTTTCGTTCCAAATTTATTTTCCATGTCAGGCAATCCGCTGAGTGAGTTTTTCGTTTGAAAAATCTAATATGAGTCACCTGGTCCTGGATTATATATTTGCTAGCCAACCACATACAGAAGAAGTGCCCGAGCATTTACCGGAACCTTTACTGAAGTACTCGTAAATTGTTATCCCAGTAATGCATTTTAATAGCTGTTGTTCACATTGTTGTTTTGAAGATTTTGTTCAATTATCATTCCAATATTTACTACTCGGTGTTGGAGTTTTATTAACTTAGTTGGAGTAGCAAACTCAATATCTTTATGGCACACCACATGTTATGAAAATGTTTCAATATTATAAGTCTTTAAAATGTGGACCCTATTGGACACGGCAAAAAATTTGGAGAAAAACGAACTTAACTTTTGACGGTTAAACGTTATTTTAAAATAAAAGCGGGTGTAGTGAAGGAGAGAAGCTAGTTATAGATACGAGTATAATTCACCACATTGTATTATTATAGCTTCGATACGGTCGTATTAGATTTAGGTAATTAACAATCAATACGTGATATTTACCTTTTTCAATAGAATGAGTCTGCACATAATTCTTACCCTTGTCGAATTAAGAGCAAAAAATGCAAATTTAGCGTAATCCAATCAGTGATAATCGTATAAGTAATAAAAGCGTGTTATTGTGTCCGCTAAATATTAGCAGCGATATTCTTGTTGGGTGAAGCGGAGGACAATGCGGGTGCGTTCAGGTCAAAAAGACAATTTAATTGATAAAATAAAATTAATAAATAAAAAATAACAATTTTATTAATTATTTATAGGCAATTGCCATACCTTCTTAAGTGTTATTCTTATTTTGACGCATACATTTTCTTAATTATATTATTCAGGCTAATTAGGCATGAATGGATTATTTATACAGTCGAATTTTGCGAATACGAAAACAAACCTCTTAAGGAAATGTAAGGTTTTCATGGTTTACCAATGTCTTCTTATTGTTAATACTAATTCATGGTATCATTTATATGTAAAAAATACCCAATAACATATACTACGTCATCAGCGGCTGTCTACTTATAGTCTAAAAAACTTACCATAAAAACTATCAAAATGTTTGGTTTAGTGGTCATGGGATAATTACGACGAAAATTGCTTAATATCATATCATTTAGCAGCCGCGAAAGAGCGTTATTTGCAAAAACAGTTTGCTCTGATTTGCAACGAAACGCAATTAAATATCATTGTAAATAAGACTATTGTCTGCAAATGCACGATTAAATGAAATACATCGCACACGTACAAAGAAGTCCGGATAAAATACTTCGAATGTAAAAAGCGTTACAAATTACACGAGCGCTGCAAATTGATTCTACATTGTTCATTGATGTTTCACATACACTCCGATATTTTATGTGTGACAGTAAACGATGATTCCACACGTTCCGATATTTATCGAACAGACAAACATTTTGTCCGACCTTAAGCGATGAATTAAGAGAAAATGTACATTATATCCAATTTGTGATTGACCTACGGTTGGAACAGTAAAAAGGGTAGTTTGCTAATAATTCCACTATGGGATGGAACCTATAATAAAGAGTCCATATTTCAGTTCTATACATGAATATTAAGATCTACATTTTACAGACAATATCAATATAACATAACATAAACTCACGTCTTTCCCAGAAAGGGTAGGCAGAGGGGCTACCAGGACCCCACTATTCGCCTTGTGTGTTCCGACCCACGATGTGATAGGGGACGAGCTTATCACCATATGGGGCACGAATTCCTGGCTCTTGGCTGATAATGAATAGAAAAAATCATTATCACTTTTCCCGACCCGAGATTCGAACTCGAGACCTCAGTTTTGCAATCATACCGAAGTACAACTGCGCCACCAAGGCAGTCAATATCAATAACAAATTCTTTATTTAAATTTTTAAGAATTATACTAGGTATTACTTTTATAAATGAATCTTTAATTGTAAGATAAATTACTTATATTATAAGTTAAGCTGGTAAATATGTATTTGCATTTGTTTAAATTAAAAGTCATGTCACTGATGTCAGACTTTCTAATTGATATGAATGGATGTCAAAAGTCAGCAGGCCACGATACATTTTGATCGAGACCGTGACACATAAATTGTTGTAAACAAAATAATCCATAAGAACGCTACTCATAAATGCATACTTTATGATTATATTTTTATGATTTTATGCATACGAATGCTAAATTTGCTTAATTAACTTCACATTGTATTTAATTCTCTAAAAGAATAATATATCGAACGTTGTATTACGAGTATTGAGCGTAAATTTTTACACGGACATTTTTGTATTGTATCAGCCCATATACATACCACTGCAGGGAGCGGGCCTCCTCTACAATCGAGAGTACGATTGAGAGTGGTCAGGCCATATAGTCCACCACGCTGGCCTAGTACGGGTTGGCGGACTTTTACATACCATAGAAATGTATGCAAATCGCTATGGTATGCGGGTTTCCTCACGATGTTTTCCTTCACCGTTATAGTGCGTGGTGATTGACTATCAATACACACATGACTCCAAAAAGTCTGAAGCGTGCCCTGGGATTTGAACCCGCGATCAGCGTGATCATGTAGGCAGCCGCGTCTGGTACGTTACCAACAGGTCACTGCGTACTTATTTTATTATATTTATGATGACTCAGAAATTGAAGACGATTAACAAAAGGAGCCATAAATCATCTTATTACCACGTCAAAAATCGAATTATATGGGAAAATATTTTCGCTCTTATGAAAATTAAATAAGATGAAAAAAAACTTGCAAGTCGCTTCCGCAGTCTTGGGTGATGTACGGTATCTTATTGATTTTAACACAGTGTGTGCGTATTTAATTAGGGGCAGCAGGAAATATTCTAGACAACAAAGACTTGTACTTTTTTCTTTATCTAATACCGCACATTCAGCCATAATCTTAATTATTTATATATAGGTTACTCTACATTAGAAAATGAAACAAAATTAGATATTCGGACAGGTAGCTTTCATAATCATAAAACAACATTATCTAATACAAAATATAAATATCAGCAAGAATTTTGAAATTACTACATAATTTAATAAAGTTGTTATTAATTAGTATTTACAAAATCAAGGGTTCTGCCAACTACAACGTATCATGAAGGGATTAGGCAAAAAAAAAAGAAATAATTATGAACATTACAAAAATGACATATTGTAGACTAAAATTATCTTATTTTAGAAGTTCATGTATATCCACTCAGTAATTTATGGTATGTGAAAAGTGTATATTAAAGTCTTTGTTGCTTTTTACTTCTTAAGCATTCTATGTAACTCACATGTGATGTCCAACAAACCAGTCTACCAAGTTCATTTATTCCACTTTTACCATAGAACCCCGTTCCGTATTCACAATAATAAATAGAATGTTGACCTCTGCCAGTTATTAATTAATATTTCTCGATTAATCGTAAAGACGGCGCGAAATAAATCTCAACGTGGAGTTTTATCTCATGATCGCAGGTATGGTCAGGTGGCCGGAGCGTCGCATCTTTTTATTTGCCGTTGGAAATTTACGATTCGTGTTTAATATGTATTGGACGGTCACGTTGTGTTATGTATGAACTTATGTTAATTTCGTCAGAGTGGCTGCAGACAGAGTGGCAACAACATCTCGCTAAAACTCAACCCACGATGATCAATATGTTTATTTAGTGTGGCTTTAGTCATATAAATCTGTTTAAATATACCATCGGCCGCTAATTTAGCATTAATCATTATATGTTATTGACGTGCAGCTGCACACAATATTTAGTGGTCGTTTTATTTTTATACATCATAATCAATATTTATGTCTTTAGTAATAATGATTATTTCTTCTCGATATCTTCTGTCTCAACCTAATAGCTAAACCTATAGCTGGTTGTGCAAATACATTTTGTTATACAAACAATTTGTGACATATACTTTTAAATAGTTCATAATGTTTGTGGAAATATGTGGTAACTACAATTAGATTAGAATGGAAAATTGAACTTTAATGTTGTACATTTTGGCACTTTAAAGTCTCTGCCTAACCCAATGGGGCATAGGCGTGAGTTTATGTATGTAATGTTGTACATCTTTATTAATTAAGTACTTCCGGTAGAGTTTTAGATTCGTAAGACATTTTTTTCTTATATATGGATCTGGTTTTACATTAGGTGGGATATGCGTGCGTACTGCGTAGAACAAGAGGGTTTAAAATGGTGTGTCTGTCAGTTATTTGATTAAATATATTTTTTAAACCTCGTATCAAAGACAAAATACAATAAAGTAGATTTTTCAGGTGATCGTTTCAGCTATCCGTAACGTTAAACAGTTACACGAGTACCGTTATAAACAAAAACGTTCACCAGTTTTACAATATTTCTTGTAGTATTTGACAAGTTTAAAAATTTTCGATCGTTAATTTTTTATGAGTGTTCGGAATAGCGTTTACTTTAGCACCTTGTTAACCTTCATGTATGTCCAGTCATCTCTCCAAGTGATGGTACCTACCGCAGGCATGCCTACAAAAATTATTAATAACATTTCTTTGAGCTTCTTGATCAAGTGACTTAAACACGTATCCACGTCCCATAGTTAAGTTATTAAGGACATAAATTAACGCACAACTCTTTTGAACCTCAGCGGTTGCATCTTTCATCAACTCAGTAACGACCTAGTTTATATTTTCGCCTAAGAATCTAGACCGAGCAATATAGAACGTAATGCAATAATAAGAGATACAGTTGTATGTAAATAAGGCATTTGAAATATATTTTAGAGCGCGTTGATTCATTATTAGAATTATCAATCTACAATCACTTTAGGTTGATACACATATAGCGAACGGTGAATTGGAGTCATAAATACCCATAAATTTCCACTTTTTTCGTTCGTTTTTCTGCAAATATTAAAGGTTGCATTTAGATTGTATCAGGTGTCAAGTTTCATCTGGTTCGATTGGTCAGATCTTTGTAATTTATGAAATGATTTCAATTATTTAGTGCCAGTATCAGTAACAGGTGCATCAATAACTACTATAATATATTATTGTTGTGTGTTAGTTCATAAGAGTTTTCCGAAGAAGGAAACAGGAAAGGGCAGATTTTTGGAAAATGACGTAATTATATTGAAGATTTTATATATTGAATAAATTATTATAATGACTCATTTTACTGTATCGTTCCATTTAATAAACTACGTTATAAACAGCGTTCCTAGTATAGGGTCAACAGTTCAAGCGCAGTATCAATAATTCTTCTACTTTTTAACATTTTGTAGACATTAAGTAAAACAGTAAATGATGTCACGAGCGGTGAGTCACGTCTTATTTCAATAAATAATATTCAACAAGATTCTACAATAGAATATTTACATACGCGCTAAAACGTTTGTTCTGTATCATACCTATATAACTCTATCTTGCTTCCAAACAGTAATGTTGAAAGCGGGCGTGGTTCTCGGAACAATTCGCATATCAATGAATGACTGGTAATTTATACGCCTAATTCTATAAACAGCTCATCTAATGATATTATTTTTGGTTATACGTCAAGTTTAGTTTCTATTAGCAAATAATGTCTTCCAAACTTGTTACGTAAATCGTCGCCAATCTTGTCTGTTTTGTTTTAGGTGCCTTATTAATTAGGATACAAAATAGTTATATAGGAGTAGTGTTACTGCCGTCTAGACCAATGTGTCACCTTATTGTATAAATTACTATTGTCTATTGTTTTAGCCTTTTTGCCCCTTTAATTAAATGTTGATGAAGTTACCTTTGCGGGCAATTCGCTTGTGTAAGTTTTTCGGCTTGTAAATCTCGTATGATTTTCCCTGGACTGAACATGTGCCCGGCATGGCATATCAGAACGGATCAATTCGGCGAATTGTGGGTGTTACTAAAGCATCTGTGCATCCAGGGATACAGTTTTATTCCAAATCCTCTACACTTGCATATAATATGTAAATATCCTTCTATGTAAGAATTTACTCCCTAATTAGTAATATAAGTTGCATGATGGATCAGTTTTACATTCTCCTTTTTCACCTCTCGAATTAATAGCATGTGTAACTTCGATATTTCTTTTAAGAACTGTAGATATAAATCACAATGAAATGGTATTTGTTGAAATGCCACTAACACTGGCTCTTCATTTATATTTTGCGCGAATTTGACGACTATTTATAAACATGTTTTATTGTAGTTAATATTTATGTGTCGATATTTTTCTATGTAATATAAATGTTGTAGTTTAACCTCACGAAAGGTTAAACTTTTTATCGCTTGTAGCTTTTACTCATCATTTAACCTAGAAAAATAAATTAGTGTCTATATAATTTTTATTTGCATGTTTAAATATGAAAAATCACATAAGATCAATACGTCTCTTTTATTTTGTCAGCAGCTTATTCAGGCACAAACACATTTTTGATTCATTAAGATGAATAAATTGTAAAACTAACAGTTTTATGGTACTTTTGAAATACGTTAAACTTGTGTTGTTGTAGCAAAATGTTAACTACGTTTCCGGAAACGTTGGTGTGAATAGATGACAAGACATTTGCAAAAACTGTTTGCGGCACCACTATATAATTGAAAATGATAAATTGAGATGCGTGCGGTTTTTTGTCCGTACAAAAAGTCAAGTATACATTTTAGCGCAACTTTGAGCGGTCAAAAAGTATATAAATAGTGATGTCGGAAGCGTTGAATCGCCTCTTTTTATGTTTGAACAATCATTAATTAGATGCCTTTTTATTGGCTTGTTATCGATGTACATCTCTGATATGTGCCGAGTGACAGATTTATTACTCGTACAAGGTAATGTCTTGTTCACTCTTCCTGGTGCTAAAGATATTTTGTGCATCATTGTTTTGCGCCTAATTTAATACTACAATAAAATCGCCATCGATAACCTTTTCAGATTAGATGTCAAAAAATATTATTATGTTTTTTGCAATGATTTATGGTTACATTATTCGTTTTATTTTTAAATTGTTTGTGTACGTGGGCTAGATCAACAATATAATTAATATAATAATGTGAAAGGAAACAAAATTAAAACATACCTATGTATGTATCATATAATCTCTTTTTCAACTGTCTTCATTATTTTGTTATTGTCTACTTTTTAGATTCATGCCAATATTTCCTTGTATAAAAAATATGTGTAAAATAAGTTTTTGATAACAGCCCTTATGTAATGGTATAAATAAATGCATGGTATTGAACGTTGACCATACATTATTTATAGTTTACCTTAATTTTAATGCGAAATATGGACTGATTAACAGTAAAGGACTAATGATTTAATTACTTTGTCAAAATTGAGTGAAAGGATCAACAATATGTCAATAAGTCATACAGAAGGTGATATTTATTATCACATTTTGATCAATAAAGTGGCACGATTCGAGTTCAAAGGCGCCCGCCACTGAATTGATACTGTGTTCCGTTTTGTAATCGATGTGTCGCATAATTCATGAACTGACTATACGCAGCCCCACCAATCAACTAGAAAAGGCTTACTGAGATTAATTTCATATTTACTAGTGTCAGTCATAACTATAGGTATTTTAATTTTATTATCTGAAAATAATCTTGGAAATATTAATGGTATATCTAAAGAAATGTAGCTTTTAAAGGTTATTCACAATAAATTTTATTTATATTTAGAAAAATTGAAAGTAATGCCACTTTATTGAATGCGGCAATAAACGTGCCAGCCATATATTTACATGGCGTTCGATATGCAACCAAGATACACATTTAAAGGCGGTTATTTTTATTTTATTGTCATATTTTCGACCCTTTTGCGGAGACCTTTGTCGTGAGGTGACAATATAAATGTGAAAGATTATGGCGTTTAATCTGATACGATTAAAATGTCATGCGTCCTTTTACATTGTGCTGTTGCATGACAATAATGGCAGAGCATTTCTATGCATTACGTATGGCTATGGGAGGAGGCAGCCTCTACAAGTGTATGTGTGAAAGGTCAGGGCAGCTCAAACTACACGGTAATTAAAGGTTATTTTTGGCGATAACCATCAGTAAAACAGTTACCTACGTGCGCGAAATAAAAACCCGATGGTTCCACTTCAACAAACCTTGGGAGGAAGGGCCTTCGCACGTAAAAAGTCAACGCGTTCATGTATCGGTTTAAGACAAAGTTGAGGGCTAGAGGGAACATTTTAGTGTCAACAAAATTTCTTTATAAAATTGTCTGTCAACTGGCAAAATGGTTTTTATTTATTTTTTATTTTGTGCACGAGAGGTAATTCAAAACATAATAAAATTCTTTCGTGTGAAGTTATTTCAATTAATTTAATCTTTATGCGTAGTGAATCGATACGGCGAATAAATACGCTCATTGTAACATTATTAAATTTCTTTCATTCTTTCATGAAGTTGAAGTATTGGCACATTGTTTTGCATCGATAGTTTGGGAACAGAGCTTATCCGATCCATCGCGATCGTCCAATAAATTTTAGTAAATCTGCCGAGTCAAGGCGACTCGGTGTGTTTTTTAAACGGATAACGAGTACATCTGATCAATATCCAAATAAATTTGCCAATATAAATGACATCACAATAAATGATCAATTTTGTCCCGTTTTCCCTGAGTCATCGCTGTTTTTCGCTTTCAACATTAATAATGTTGTCCAATCGGATGTTTCATTCACGGATTTATTTGAGCACTGTCGCTTGTAATCTGTCCAGATTAATCCGAGATAGCTCTCTCTACAATTGTTTCGTTAAAACGTTAAATGTTCCTTTACAATGTTAAGATAAATAAATATAGAAGAGTAATACGTCGCATGTGTTGCGGCAGTAAATACTGTTACAGTCAAAGTTGTCTCATGTTCCGCTAGCATAAAGATAAATCGGTCGGCACAAATTAAAGGGAAGCATTGAATATCCTGATTTATAACTAAAATTACAATACAATGGACATCTTTAAATTTATATTTTCTTTTCAATAATCCCTTGCATTACACGTGAAATTACATTTCGACGTAAATTTTGTGACCATTTGTCACTTGTGCGGAGAATGGACTGCGTAAACCCGCTTTAGGAATTTTGCGTCGCTTGAAAATGTTTAAAAGATAACGATTTGCATAATGGTTTTGTTAATGTATTCCGAATTAAGTGGAGCCGAATTGAAATAGTGGTGTCATCATGTTGGGCAGACTCCATGGCGTCGACTGGCTGTGCCCACTCATTTTATAATATTACAGTTTTGCTTATTTACGATTTCGTTTTAGATTCATCTTAGAAAAATGCCAAGTTTTCGCGACAATTCAATTTATTTATCGGCTATAAATAATTCTTAACATATCAGTGGGACACATCAAAAGTATTTTGTAACTGCGTAGTTTAGAACAAATTCGAAGTTTTATTCTTGACTGTTACATTTACATTTGTACATCATTATTTTTTTATAGCAAAGATGATATAAATTAAGTTGTGGCATAACAAGTTCTAAAACATATAGATCAAGTATTACAAGTAACAACTGAATGTAATTAAAACGCCAATAAATTGCTATATTTAAAATACATTAACATTATTGTAATCGGCTCCTCTATTACAGTGTCGTTTGTCATACGTTTTTGTGACTGAGCAAGTTCTTATTATAGATTATGTTAATACACACAATCCATATCTTAGAGTTGTCTCTTTTTAATTTTACTTAAGTAAATGTATGAACCATAAACTATTATAATGGCCCGACTTGTATTAAATTGATATCTCTTGGGTGACAATCTTGACCCAAGAAACGTTTAATAAATAGCTTTATTCTTCCATTTGCCACTGATATTTATAAATGATTTTTTAAATGGATTTGACGCGTTAGCTTGTATATTCGAGTTCGATCGAAGGACCACTTAACGATATATTGTGTAGGGAAAGAAGTTTTGTTTATTTTATAAAGTATTTTGGGTGAACACGTTTAGGTATGGTCGATAAAATATGGGTATGCTTTTTGTAAAAACTAAAAGGTTAAGTAATATAACGCCGCGCTGTTAAAAATAATTTACCACGCACTTATTGCATACTGATTCAATACCGAGATAGTACTTGTTGCCCCGGCGTCAATTAGACATCTTGTATCAAAGATTTATACAATTTTAGTTTGGAAATGCCTCATATAACTGCAGGTGGTTTTTATTTATTTACTTCATCTGATAATTAATTCTTACCTGTAGTATTCCTTTCTTGTCAATGACCTTTCGGTGGCCGGTGTCCGCATTTTTTAAAGTTTATGTACGGGATCATTCTGATTTCATCAGGAAGTCGGCTGTATAATTATGAAATTTAGTCGTAGCATAAATTATTGTCAATAATTTTTAATCTAGTTGAGTGTTGGTAAGTGCATGGTGACCTGATGGTAACGGATTAGACTCGGCTACCAACATGTTCACGGTGGTCGCGGATCCGAATCCTAAGGCACACCTTTGACTTTTCGAAGTCATGTTTGAATTGATTGTTAATCTCCTTGCACTATAACGGTGAAGCAAAACATCGTAGTAAAACTGCATACCATAGAGATTTGAAAGAATATGTTAAGTCCGCAAACTCGCTCTAGGCTTATGTGGTGGACTATATTGCCTAACACCTCTCAATCGTACTCGCGCTTATAAAAGAGGCCCGTGCCCTGCAATATATGGGTTGATATAATACAATTAGTGTATTTAAAGAACCACAACACCAAAACCTATTTAAACGATAGTTCGCTCAGATAATCGAATGCATTCATGACACGTATTTTGCTGTTAGACTTATTCTAGGATATAATGTTAAGCCTTGCGTTTGTCCGCGTTAAATTAGTATTGACTCGTAACTATGCCAAAACATTTGTACATTTTTCCGAAATTATATTAAATTAGGTAATTTTCCAGACTTTAAACAATATCTTCTAGAATTTGCTCGCTGCTTCGTTCGCGTGCTTATGATTCTAGCACCTAGAATTTTATTACATCCTGTAGGATACCTTAGACCTTAAATACCACATATAAAGGCTATACATATATCATTTAGCCTTTATGTATACAATTTATTCAAATCGGAAGAGCGGATTTTTATGTCAATTTTTTTTCGGGTCCCCATTTAATTGTTATTATACAGTAGGTACCTGTTTTCTGGATGAAAAACACTATAATATGTCCTTTCCGTATCCATGTCTGCATATATTTTACTATTATAAATTGAGTAGTTAAGGCGTGAAAGCGTAACAAACACTCTCATTTAGATTTATTATATTAATAAAGTTTAAACAAAAACGATGTCGATCCGTTTATTCTTTGCTGCGAAAAATGAAAAAAGACGCAGAACACCCATGCGCATTTAATGAAGATATTAAAAGTATCTATTAAATTATAGCATTTGCACTGTTTTATTATTGAACAATTAGTTAAGTGTATGTGGTGTGTGTTCCAATAATTTTTGTATTTGTTCGCAACCTCGGCCTCAGTATTTTTTTTACTTCGTGAACTTTGAAATTTATTGATCATTCATGTAAGATTGAAGTCGCAATTTATATTTTATTACTTTTTTGTTTTATAATTAAGTTCCCATGTGCATTTAATGTTGTTCATTATTAACATGGCTGAGTTGTTGAAGTTAAGTGTGTATTTGTAGGTAAATATTTTATGGATCACAATAAATTTGCGGCAACATATTTGAGAATTCTACACCCGAACTTTTATAGTAATATGTGTAGTGCGCTTTGCACTAAGCTATGGTACCGACGACAAGTACCATAACCGAAATGAAGTTATAAGTATTCTGCAACTTGAACGAAATCATGTTGGGTCGATTCCTCATGTTTTATAAAATGTATGTGGGCTGTTATATTGATTTGAAGAGAGTGTTAATATCTTATCTGCCATGGGTGCCCCTGAGGCACGAACTCTCTTTATATAATATGGAAGCCTTGTCCACCAAAATTTATTGAAGGACATTACGTAGATAATATTGGATAGGATAAAATTGGAAACTTGGTAAGAAGTATAGAAATCGTATTACATCGTCTTCTATTATTAAATCAAGACACAGATACATAAGTACCATTTACATTCGTACATTTTGGTGTACTTTATAATTTTGCTACGGTCGATATTATTTTAAATAGGTAACCCAAAGTATATACGAGTAATAATTTGTGAAGAAATTACTTTTTTATATTATACAGGATATATCAAGACTGCTACCGAAAACGAAGCTAGCTGGTAGTTTTAGTGACTAAAGACACGATGCAACAAAAAATTGGCAAAAAAACGCGATGATTTTTTAGTAATGTTTTAAATATCATTGTGTTTGGGTGGTAAATCCATAGCTTTTGCTAAAATTATAATTTAAAGCCTTGCGTACTATAGCGTATTTAAAAATAAAAGGGTGTATAATTTTTTTTAGACAAATGTATGTATTTACCTCCTAAATACGATGATAGGAAAAAAATTACAAAAAAAATCATCGCTTTTTTTTTGCAACAAATTTAGTTGCATTGTGTCTAAAGTCTCTAAAACTACCGCCTCGCTTCGTTTTCGGTAGCAATCTTGATATACTCTGTATAATCATGCATACTTTTTTGCTCTGACGTACCTAAATGACCAATTATGTGTTTTTAACCGTACTATGTTTATTATATGTTAATATGGGTATAAGTACCTAAAGTGATTTCGCTTTCATGACCTGCATTATTTGTTTTTTATGTATATTTATAGCTTTGTTGGTAAACAATGCAATGAGTGCTAACTTTAAATAACTTATGCGATACAGCGACATCTATTGGCATTTTCCGCATGTTTTTAAAGAACTTACAAGTGTTTTCTTTTGCAGTAGGTTCTGTAGGGAGATTTAATGTTTTATACATGTTTGAAATGAACAACAGATGGCGTTTGAGTAGTGGCAAAGAAAATTTAATGAAACCACTTTTTTAAATCGTGTTCACTACGTCATCGCTGTTTCCATTCTCTGTTTTGTTATTGAAAAACGATTTAATGTATTCAAAAGTTTTATTTTTCAAAATAAAATGTACACCTTAATACTATACTTAAATAAAAATAAATTAAAAAATGAAAATAAATAGTACCATTATGGTAAACCTAAACACATTCTATAAATACTGGGTAACAATTTTGCAAGTTTTCACTGAAAACAGCTTTAGCGAATGGTTCGTGCGTGTTCCTCATCTTGATGATCGTATTGTTATTGAGGACCACATCGCTGAAGGAATCTAAAATTAAATTATTGTGTGGGTGTGCGACCTCCATGTGTTTTATCTCTTTCGCATGGCCGCTAATGAAGCCGAGTTCTCTGCAAATAGCTTCTAGCTCCGTTTTGGTATGGTTTGGAGTTGTGTAACATTTGGAATACCACACACCGTGAGAGCGTATTATCACTTGTCCCGTTCCATACCTGGAATAAAATTAAATTTTACGATCTGGATTTTTACTTACAAATAAGGGACTTACTTTTCAATCGTCCGATGTTGCTATTGGGAATTCTCGGGAACTGCCAGTTTCACTTTAGAAATGATGGCAAAATTGTACCATTATTCATAAAATCGAGATAGTTATCTGACCAATAAAAAACCAAACCATATAATTCAAAGTAACAGACAGCGTGTAGAAGTAGTTCGTTCCTAAATATAATGAATATGAAAACCTGAGAAGTAAAACAGGACTATTGAAATTTAATCACATGAGTCAGTTGATAAATCATTTTGCTATTAATTCAGGGAATCATAATATTGATGGTAATTTCAAGAAAATAACTAATTTGTTTAACATATTAAATGGTTGATGTTAATTTCTTATAGTAGCTGGCAATAAGCTTAAAATTACGCCGCTAATGTTATCCACAAATATCAGTTATTAATTAAATTAACTGTACGTACTATCAACCCTATGCGTCAAATACGCACAAGCTTCACAAGGTTACTCGTTTCTCAAGGGCTATAAAGAATTCACAAAGCTTTGTACACTTACGGAGTGCCTTCCGGGGCACTAAGTCCTATGCACGTTTGTTCGTCTTCTCCGCTGGGACAGTCTCTGATGCCGTCACACACCATGTCGGGAGCTACGCAGCGATCGCCGTCACGCGTCCTTCTACCGCATCTGTACATTTGTGCGTTACTAAATTTTGTTTAGTCGCGTTAATGTACATTTTGTCAATCGATTTAGGCAGAAGAGCATATTAATGAGCATCAGATATTATTGTAAAAAAGCCTTTAAACTTCCTTCGATATACATTATTGCAATTCTAAATACAGCATGAGTTTTAAAGAATGAAAAAAATAGATGGTTGTTTTTTAGTTATAGATTATTTTAAATGTGTCCCTGGTTCTACAATATAAGAAAGCGATTTCAAAATAAAATGTTTACTTGTATGTTTTCTTTGCGTAACACTTGCAGAACACTGGATCTTCATCGCTTCTGTCGTGACAGTGCAAAATTCCGTCACAGAGTTTTGAAGGCATGACCCTGGCCAGATAATCCGAGCAAGTAGTATAGCCTGGTTCATCAGTGCCGTCCCCGCAATCGTCGTGACCGTTCCGGAATAACGATTTAGAAATACAGTTGCCATTCCGACATTTCATTTGGCCCGATGCACATTCTGAAATTAATCACCATAGGAAACAATTTTAGCTTCCGAATTGAATAAATTGGTTCGTGATCAAATAAAATCGTTTAGTTTTTCTGGATAGACTTTCCTGTAAAAACTTAACTAAGAAAGGATTTAATTGATATTAAATGTCACTAAAGCCCCATTTACGCGGGGAGAGTTTTTCGCCTCGAAGACACGATTATCGTACTGATATAAAAAAGTTGCATCGCGTAAACATTTTCAGAACACGATAATCTTATGGCGTTTATGCCATGCGATAGTCGTATACGATTCTCGTAGCGATTAACTCTCCTCGTATAAATGGCGCTTTAGTGTGGTACTGAGACTATAATAATTGTGAAAACAATAAATTGTTTATTATTGTCGTACCCACAAGGTGGATAGAAAAACCAATGAAAGTGGCAGGGAATCGATGGATGCGGGCATTTTTTACAGGATGTTTTGGAACTCAATTCGAAGGTTCAGTAATGGACTTCCTGCGGCTGAAGCTGGTGTGATATTTGTTATGCCAATCGGAATCCAATTAATCGGTACGTTTTGGATCAACAAATATTTTAGTTTGCTGTAACTTGTATTTAAAGTTTTTAACTTTTATTTCCATTTAAAATATGCAAAAGTAGCTAACCACATCCTGCAGCGAAACGATCTTGTTCACATATTTTGTGTTTTTTATTGCAAGATTCTGCAGACTCATCATTTCCGTCTTCACAATGTCTGACGCCATCACATACTTCGTGCAAGCCTACACAACGACCTCGGCTGCATCTGTGGCCGCCGCAAGAGTTTTGATCAACTTGTTCCATTGAATCTGGTACAAATTTCTCGCCTGAAAGTTGTGTATTGTAATTAATATCACTAATCTAAGGTTGATAGTCTAGGTACAATACGGATACATGACAAAGCCAAGGCTGATAGAGATATTATCAACGATTATGTTGACAGATAAAAAAGTAGGAATTCTGCACAATACCTGAATGATATCTCATTTCATTCTTTAGGTTTTCAATGTCAGTTGCTAGAATGTAATTTCCTAGACCGCATTCCCCTCTGCTGTCTACAAAAGAAGCTACAGGGTACCAGCCCTGTTCTGTGTGGCAAGTTATTATACCAGCCCACTCGCGATCAGACGTCATACCCGGCTGAAAAGGCGTGGCTGATTATATAAAGTATGTATAATTAAATTATTTGGATTAATATACTGCAAAAAAATTGTTGATAGTCAATCACCACGCACTATAACGGTGAAGGAAAACATCGTGAGGAAACCTGCATACCATAGCGATTTGAATAAATTTCTATGGTATGTGAAAGTCCGCCAACACGCACTAGGCCAGCGTGGTGGACTATATGGCCTAACCACTCTCAATCGTACTCTCGATTGTAGAGGAGGCCCGTGCCCTGCACTGGGTCGTATATGGGCTGATACAAAAAAATACTGCAAAAAGAACACTTACGCTGCAAATATTTTGTTTTCCTTTACGTTTGAAACAAATATTGTGTGAAGTGCAATTCTCTTTTGTTTCTTCTAGGAAAACATTAACTGTTCTGTTCTGCCCATCTTGACCCGCTGCCACGCACATGTTATTTTTATAAAAATGATTATTGCTGAAATAAAATACACCAATTAAGTAGTTGTCGATTGTGCAAATATTATGGATATGCTGAATTAAAACATATTTATCAAATACTCACGAAGACGAAATCAGCATTGGTTTTACCATATTTGAGTATTTCGCAGGTTTATTAAGATGCAATAAAATTACTTTATTGCGATATAAATCTTTTTTAGCATCTATGCGATAAATTTGTTCAAGCGGACCATTTGTAACGCTCAATATCCTTTCAGCTCCGAGTATAACGGATATGAAGTTGTGATTATTTCTGGAATTTTTATTACTTGGAATAATTAATGTTTTCTTTTGTTACAAATCAACATAACAATGTAATATTACTTACGTATCCCAAAGACAAGAATGACTTATTAAAACCCACGACAGGTCAATTAAGACACCAGTGCATTTATAGTTTCCTTCAACATAAATTTTTGCAACCCAAGGCCACGTTTTATTTACTTCTGTTAATGAAGCTCGATTAATAAAATTCTCTTCGGATTCATCAAAGTTTGTAAATAAAGACTGATCGCAGTATACGTACAACGATTTACAAGTCTTTGTTATGTTCGGTACACATTGTTCTGGAATTATTTGTGGCTCTTTTATGACAATGTGTTTAACTGATTCACTTTCATTGTCAGCCTGTCTATAGGCAAAGTTAACAGGAATACTGCTATCGACTTCACGTTTTTTTCTTTTGTCACTTGATCTTCCATTCATAATTTGATCTTCTTTAACATTTATGTATTTGACAAAATATCTATTTGCCGCCCTACAATAATGTGACATAAAAATTTTATAAATAATATCTCTATAAGAAATTATTAGGTACTATCTTTGATATGAATATGTAAAGTTTATTAATATTACTTTTAATGCTGTACCTGAATCCCAAATAATTACATATATGACTGGCGGTTTCTTCTATTTGTGCCAGCGATAATGTATCCTCGCAAACAATATGCCATTCGTCCGCGTACCGTTTTGTGACATACCCTTCTATATTAATTTGAGGTCTTTCATCAATATCGTATTGTAGGTCTCTACCATTGGTAAGTGCAACTGTAATTTATAAATTTTTTTGAATTACCAAAATTATCATTATGGAGATATAATTTACTCTATAATTATACTCACAGCAATCTAATTCATCTTCACCTTGAGGGCAATCAGATTTTCCATCACATACATGTTTCATAGGCAAACAATTTTGACTTCTTTTACAAAGAAAATATTCTTCTGGACATACAACTAAAACAAAAAAAGACATAATAGAGTACATTAGTATTTTTAGTATATAGTTTGTAAAGAAAATCCGCATGTATTAAAGGCATACGCGGAATAAAAGTAATTTGTTGCGCCAATCAGCCAGATAGTAAATTATACGGAATGAAAATAAGATGTCTGGCAGGCGTCTATTACAAACAAAAGTATCGAAGTTGTTACAAGTTTTTACTTACAACAGTCGATTTCATCTTGTCCATCCGCGCAATCAAAATTACCATCACATAAAAGTTTTTCGTCCAATGTTGACAGATAATCTATACAAGTACAACTTAGTTCATCTGTGCCATCTTCACAATCGGATTTTTGATCACAGCGTTGGTGATACGGAATTACTTGTGTTATTCTAAAACATGTAAATACAATACCAATATTAAAATCTCATACAGTATTAAATATAATAAAGATATGTTCGACTTGTAATGATAGAGTTACCGTCCACATTCAAATTCTTTTGGAATTCTAGGTTTCCTTCTTTTTATTGGTGATTGGAGTTCCGAAAATACAATCTCTTCCATCTTTTTATTAATATCTTTTTTATCTTCAAAATCTGTTAATTGTTTGGGAGGGACATGTTTACTACTATTGCTTTTAATTGGCGACTCCGTTATTATATGTGATATATCATTTTCATTATCATCAAATTTGTCGTTCTCTGAAATTTCGGTAGTCGGTAGTAATTGAATTAGGAGCTCCTTAGAATTATTTTCTGATTCGTCATCTTCAGATAAAAATATTGTTGGATCACGTTCACTTTCATTATTTTCCCTACTATCTATGGGCTTACTTCCTTCGAGGATTTTTGTTTCAGTTGTCGATTCCAAGTGGTTACTGGAGATAGATTCTGATTCTTCTTTTAAAGTTGTAGTAGAAAGTTCAGTTGGTGTTGTGTTGTCTGTTGTCCAGTCCCAGATTAAAGTAGAATCTTTAAAGTGCTCAGAATTATCGCTCTGTTGATCTAAGTCATTTTGTAAAATCGATGATCTAGATTCTAATGGATCTTTGATAAAAGGTATGGTGACACTTTGGGAGTTATCAGTACTCATAGTTACCAGCGTATTAGTTGTAGTTAAAATTGGAAGATTTGTAGATGAATGTTCTTGAAAATTAGTCAATGTATCTTCCGAACTTACTGAAAATGGATTTTCCAATGTCGATGCATGTTCGAAAAGTTTTTCTAAGCGATCGTTATTTTTTTCAGTTTTATCAGTTGGTTTATCATGGGTAACGTAATTTATGGTTGTTAACGTAATATCAGTTATTGTGGTCGATTCAACTGCACTGGCACTACTTAGTGGGTTTTTAGTAATATCACTATTAACAGTACTATCGGTGATAAAACTACTTTCTGCTCCTTTAGTTATTCGGCTAACTTCAGAATTACTGTTGTTTTCACTACTTTTAAACATTTCGTTCATAAATATATTATCGCCAAAATTATTGGCTGTCTTTGTAAAATCGCACCCAAGTTCATCTTCACCTCCAAGACAGTCAATTATTTTATCACATTTTCTTTTATGAGGAATACATTTAGAAAATCCTGATTTACACTTGAATCCAGGACAATCTTGAATTGGTTGAACTATCGGCAACGATTCAGAAGCTTAAAACAATTAAAAAGTAAGTTTTATTATTGTTCTCTGTATAAAAGTTTGTAATATACATGTATAACATATTTATTAACTTTAATTCATAAATTGTATCGAATTTGCCGATTTTATGGAATGTAAAATACTTACAAATATGATACTTAATCCATTTGACAAAAAGACTGACGCGAGTGTAAACGCCAGGCTCATCTTTACGAGCACACCCATTGCCATGACTCACGATGCCAGCAATGTGCCATTGTTGTGAATTCAAAGGATTTCTGCACAAAAGCGGTCCTCCACTATCGCCCTAGAATACCACAACAAAAGGTAAAGTGTATATAGGGATATGGATTTCTCCTTTTAAATAAAACAATTCTGTAATTTCATGTGTTATAAAAAATATGATGACCAAAAATGTTAAATAGGTTAAAAATTGTAAGAGTATAATATTCCATTTTCCAAATTACCTGACATGCGTCCTTCCCTCCCTCGACAGGGCCGGCGCAAATTTCTTTTCCAGCCCTGTCGTCCCGATGTTTGCAATTTTCCCAAATTGGAACCTCCACTTCCCGCATGTGATCCGCTTAAGAGATAAGTAGTCTTATTTTAATATCACTTAGTTTAATTTATGCGATTACTTTGAAATATGTATTGTGTAACATTATAACATTAAAGACAAAAAACCACATTAGGGACCTCCAAAAACATCTAATATAGATAACTTTTTTAAGTGTAAATATCTAGACGAGCATGTCGCTCATCTGATAGTCTCTCCCATATGAAGAACTTAGGTAATGCCAAGAGCTAATCGTTCATGTTCGTCGTTAGTCTGTCTGGATAGCAATTTACCATAAGGTATGTGAAGTGCTAGATAAGTCACTTAGTCGAGTTTTATTTTTATTGCAATGAATGGCGAGACGAACATGCCATTTTCCTGATGGTAAGCGATACGACCGCTCATGGCGAGTAGCAAACCTAAACAACACCATGAAAAACAAAATAACGCTTGGAATTCCACTGCGCTCACCATTCTGAGACATAAGGTGTTAAGTCTCATTACATACAGTAGTTACTCTAGTTAAAATGTTATTCAAACCGGAACACAACAGTGCGTTTCCACTGTTATTTCACTGAAGTAATTGATATTGCGGTGGTACCACCCAGGCGGCCTCTCACATATGAGAGACCTACCACCAGTAAAAATGTGAGATTGTCTTAAATTATGATAATTTCAGAATAATGTTACTTACGATCAGGTCCATGTTCAATTGTAGCTCCCCATCCAACAGCTGTACACATTGTGCCGGGAGTAGGTCCCCATAACCAATCTGGGCCTGCGGTGTCAGGTCCTGGCAAACAGACAGGACGCACCCACCGGCTGAATTGAATGACAGGTTCGACCCTTAACAACGATAGATCGTTTTTCATGTCTGTTTGTCTATAATGTTGGTTTACGATTATATGTGTCACCTTGTGATTATGCTCCTGTGGGGAAAACGAGAAACGACGCAGCATTCCTACTTGTATTTCGTAGTAATGATCCCAGAATCTGAAATTGATATTTGTTTCGTTAGTGAATATTTACAAACGATGGAGTATACATTCTATAGGAAGAAATTAGTTATGTATTTTTTTGATCTTGCCTTAATTTTAACAGATTGACCTGAAACAGATGCTGAATGTCACAATGCCAATGATAATTTGGTTGATATTTGGCATGATCTTTATTCCTTATAATTACTAATGCTTGTATTAATCTCATTTCTAACATTTGCTTTGAAAATAATTTTAACTAATTGAAAATATGCAGGCATCAAACTTCATTTTTCGGAGATCCTCCCCTAAAACATTGCCCTATACAACACATTCACTAGGTTTCGAAGTACAACACTTTGTTATAAATATAAGCTAGGAAAATATTGAGGAGAGTGACATTTATGAAATTTATGTACGTCGTGGGTGTTATTTAAGGATGAATAAAATTCTGGCGTCGCCTAAAGCTTCGGTATTTGTTGCGAACGGCATCTCATTCAGCTCTTGCGTAGTCGCCGCCTGTGTTTTACAGCTTTGCTATTAATTATTTGCAGGAAGCTTTGTTTATCTTTACCCTGTGATTTATAATTTATCTGCCTAGTTATATCTGCGGAGCGAATTACTTGGAAGTAGGATGTGCCTGTAGTTAATTATACTCGTAGAATTATAAATGAAGTCTCTTCGTAATGTCTCCATAATTTATTACAAATTTGTCAACTATTGTCATGTCAATAGAAAGTATTGCTTTTGCTACAGATATATTTAATAGCGGATAAGTACCTATATACTATTTAGCTTACTGTACATTTTTGATGAGGTTTTCCGTGGATGAAATTATTGGTAACAATAATAAAAATATATTATACGTACTTGTGAACGCAATGCGCAGCAGACATGACCCAATTTTGTGTCAAAACCACTCCACCGCAGTGAAACATACCATTTCTGTAAATGGCAACCATCCAAGGCCAAGCTGCTGGTTGACTGGGTCTGCCACCAACTACCCTGCTTTCAGCCCTTCTCTTTCGCATTTTTTCCAGTATCTTTTGGTAGATTGTTTCACTATCCGTAAGAATACTTTCGTCTACGGGCTTCTTTATAAAGTCATCCACGTTTCTTTTTTTACGACTTCCGTAATACATTATAGGATATGGTTGATTCGGCAAAAGGAATCTTTTATTTCTTCCAAAGATTTGACTCTCTATTACTGCGTTCTGAAATGAAAGAAATTAACAGCATTGCGATTTATATCCATAGAATTGTTGATGATAAATAAGCAAATGTAGTAAGTAAATAACTTTCATAACTGATTATACGTTTTTGAGGGAACCTAAAGCTATAGAGGACTTTGTTATATTTATCTCAAAATTATACCCGTTCTTCTAAACGACGAATAAATAAATTCAACCAAAATATTAAGGTCACAACGAAAAAGGTACAATCCACAAAAAGAGAAAGAAACTTACCTCTCTTAGCATTTGGGAAGTACTTAGAACCCTCGTTCCACATAATAAATCGGGACAAGTGACGTAAACAGCTGAAGAATTAAAACATGTGTCAGTGTGGAACAGACCGCTGGGGTCTGGGTTCAGGTAGTGAACTTTCATCAAGGGATCTACAGGTACAAGTTGAATAAACGGAGGTCTGAAAAAGTAAAACAGTTTCTAATAGCTACCTCAAAAAACATTAATTTTGTTTGTAATTAGTAAATCCTAAAATGATTAAACGTTAATTTTTATTGTTTTGTTTTATAGCATAGGTCCGGCAAACGAACAAGCACCTGATGGTAAATGATCACCTCCACTCATGATCATCCACTACGCTTGGATCATGGATTTGTTGCCTGTCCATCAGATCGAGAGGGAAGCGGGAGGAATAAGGAAGGGAAGAGGAAAGAGGCATCCGCTAGTCTCACTCACCGAACGAAACGCGACAGCAAAGCTGTCGCTTGAATGCCGTTTGTGAATACCGCCCACTACGCATAACGTAGAGCTCATAGATAGACACATATTATTAGTTATTGGAGTAGACTTTTGGAAATCATAATTTCTAAAATGACGTAGAAAGTGACAAAATGTCGACATCTAAAGTCCTGTTATGAACGTTGCGAAAATGAGTGAAATTATATTAAGCGTATTTGACGCCCACTTTACCTGATTATAATGCCTGTTTCTCTGCGGCACGCATCATGCGCCCACATGTATGGGTTTTTACACACAGCGTACCAATCTCCTTTAAAATTCCGGTGCAAATATCCTTCCGTATTAGAAATTGCGTATAACTGTAAGCATCAATAACATTATCAGTACTGCGCTACGTATGTTATATTCACGATATCGGAAATCCGTAATTATTTTTTTACGCACCAAAAACTATTTGTTATGGGATTTCACGATGTACCTATTCTTTTATTTTAATAAAGTTTATTTTTCTTTGGACTGGTACTATGAGTATAACAACTCACACTGTCACAGATGTTTTCTTTTAATTTACGAGATATGTTAGAAGTCACAATTTGTCTTCGATTTCATTTCATGTAAATCAACATGGACATATGTTTATTTTCTTTGAATATCAATGTTATAACCATTTTTGTTTGGGACAACTTATGCAGTAATACTTATTCTGTCTGGCAATATGTTACAAAACATATTTGATTTTTTACGTACCGATTTTTCGTGTAAACTGGGCGCTAACATATTACACTCCACTTCATCCCTGTGATTCCGACAGTCAGCTCTATTGTCACATCTTTGTTCCTTAGTAAAACATGCACTTTGAGTATTAGCGTCCAAATCTTCGCAGCTAAACATATTTTCTTCGCAACCTTTCCATTAATAAATCTTAAATTATTATGTATCTTTTATTAAATTAGATAAGTAGTAATGGTACGCTATTCAGAGGGATTTCTTAATGTTAGAATTACTGGTCTGCAGTAAAACAAAAACTCCTACTCGCCATGATATTTTTCTATCATTTTATATACTTAGACCAACATTTACATTCTTGAAATACAACTTACCAAAACAACCCATTTCATCTTCTCCGAAAGGGCAATCAAAATAGCCATCACAGAGTCTCGATTTTTCAACCCTGTGTTTGCAGGCACACTTAGCCTCGTCGCTTGCGTCAGCACAGTCTACGTTTCCGTCGCACCATTTTAGACTAGGAACGCAATCTTCTCCGTTGTCACAAGGCACCGTACCCACAGAGCAAATAGTTTCTCGAGTTGAAGAATTCGTTATTTGATCTTTTAAAGATATTTCAGGTCTACAAAATTCAAAGACTCTTTTACTTAAATATTAATTCAGCGATCTGTCTAACTTATTCTTGAATATTTGCTAACTTATTGAATTATTCATAATATATTTATGAATGGATGGTGAAGCAATGTTCAATACACTTTCTAACAACTTTGTTTAACAAAAGGTAACAATAATTGTAAAATTATCGACACAACTCATTTAATATTAAACTTAGGTATTCATTAGTTTCTTACCGATTGATTGTTTTATTTTATTCAAACGTAATATGGACACATAATTTAGTATTTAACGAATTGTTAATACTTACTTAGATGTCAAAAGATTCATTAATATGTCTACATCTTGAGGGTGTAATTGGCTTTTTCGGGTTTCAATATCACGTCCTCGAATATAAGTTGGTGGACTTGGTGGAAAATATCTATAAATCATAAAATATTACATTAAAATTATAAATGAATTTAAGTAATTGGAATGCAACGGGGAACAAAATTAAAATACCTTGTGTGTGGCAAGGGTGGGTGGTCGTAATGAGGTCCCAAATATTCTGTAGCAGGAACGTCGTATATTCCTGTAGAATTAATTAAAAATTGTGAAGTGCATTGAGAAGTTGGAAGTACTTGTAGCATGCGAACAAAGTTTAATGTCTACCGTGTACATGAGGATATTTATGTTTCAAGAGCTTTGCTAACAAGCAGGTGTCGGTGAGATGCGAAGAAGGTGGCTGAGGGGGATGTATCGTGTTCATTGGATTACCATATCCATAAGCATAATTTTCCCTGCCATCTGTGTGTGGAACAGATTCTAATATATTCTGAGAATTTCCTAAAGAAATTAATTCATGCTTGTTGAATGCTTTCGGCGCCACAGCAATGTGCTGTCCATCCAAATCCTTCGCTTCTCTACTAATGTCGGCACTTGCTAGTTTAAAATTGATTCTACTTATTTTTTCAACTAAATCATTTTTGTTACTTAAATCTGTATGATCTTTTTCTGCAATCATTTTCAATTTCATAAAGAGATCTTTGCATATTGGGGTTTCATTGTCATGGCGGCATAATGAACCATATCTTGCAATCGTGTCCTTGATATGTTGGATTCTGTTTTCTTGTAATTTTTGGACGTCTTCTTCATTTGCGCTATCGTTAGAGGGAGCTGCATTTCTTTTTTTTCTTTCCCTTTTAACGTCTGTGTTATTTTTAAGGCGAAGTATTATTTCCACATCTTCGTCTTGTAGAGTAATGTTCGGATTTTCTCGTATCCCCGTGACCACGATAATTTCAGTACTACGAATATTGTCTGAAATTAAAATTATATTGGGTATAAGAATTAAGTACGTATTGTGTCGTGTGTATTGAGATTATAAAAGGGTTGTGTTTCTTAACTTACCAGTGTTATCTAATAATTTTAATAATAAAATGTATGTCCCTGCGCCGAATAGGATTAATAATATCGCAACTAATAGTTTTTTCATTAAAGATAGCAAACATTTACTTGATTCTCTGGAATTGCGGACTGAAATAAAAAAAAACAACATATTTCGTTATAGTTATAAAAGGGTTCATATTTAGAAAAGGTAAAGTAGAATGCATTTTACCATTAGACGTTGTTTCTGCTAGTTGCATTGGAGGTAAGCCGAGCTTGCCAAACGACCTTTCCACTTTTATTTCTTGACTTGTCATCTAAAAATAAATATGAAAATCTTACTACTTTCGTATTTGCTGAAATTCTAAACTAGTATGAATGTAAAAGCTATGATTTTTTATCATAAAGTTATTATTACAGCAATATTGTACAAAGTATTACAAGTTTGAGTTTTATCCGTGTCATTATTGTATTATTTGTCACTAGAACAAATGAGAACATGATTGCTGGCAATGATTATAAATTACGGGAAAAATTATAACAAATAAAAAACAAATTAAATAATTTATTATCATTGTAATTCAAATGATTTAGTAATACACCGTCCTAATTACAGCTCTTATGTTACAACAGGCGCGGAAACAGTCAGAAAATAATATGTAATAAGCAATATATTCAATTTAGGTAACATCTTATTGTGTTTATTACGAGATGATGAAACAATAAGCGTGCCTCGCCCAGTACTAATAACACTTGGCATCGACACAACAGGCAATACCACTTATATCAAACACTTATATCAAACATATTATGTTTTATATACACGTAAGTTAGATACAAAAATATGGATGATATCTACAACTGTATGCACACTGCAGGGGTAAGAGCTATGGTGCAATAACTGCATTTACGTATCGCCCATATTTTCACTTTATGATGTAAAGGGTAAAGTTTATCCGATAAACTATGCATTATCCTTACACAAATAATAATAAAATTATATAATCCGGATTTCATACTGAGGTGCATATACTGGTCATATATCCGAAGTTAGGAGGAATTTGTCATATGAAATTAAGCGAGAAATGAATATTTGAATCCGTGGACAACTGATAGAACAAACATTTTTCTTGGTACGAGGCTCGAATCCGCCTTTCTATAGTTCGTAGTGCAGGGGAAATTGTTTATTTTCCTCTTAAAATTGAAAATATATTGTAAATAAATTGACGGACTATGTATAGCACCCCGGTCTTCACGATTATGCACTTTATTATTTAGTATTATTTGTTACAGAACATTTATATTAGTAATAAATAAATGCATACTTTGAAAATAAAATTTTAAATTCATTGTACGATATAATATAACTAGTTGGTTAACAATACCCCTTATGAACACAAAACTGTCTGCAAATATTTAATAATTAAATAGATATTATTCAACATTTTAACAAAAAACAGCAATGTCTATGAGGGAGCGTTGAAAGCAAATTAGCAATTATAATGAAGAGGGCAATTTTGCCAAAGTTATCTCATTACTTTACAACAAAACAAGGGAAAGGGTGCCTTATTTTTTGGGAACGAATCTGGTTTTGTTTAACAGAGCACTAACGTAACAATTATGTTTACTTACTTTTACGTTAGTAGTTTAATTATAATCACAAATCACGAGGCTACATTTCGTCACAAATAATAAACGGAGTAAATTTGTTCACGAGTACTCACTGACACCGACACAATGAGCTAACCGTGCTGTTTATGCTGATTGTTGAATTGTGGGGTAGAATCATATTTCACACGTCAGTCATTTGTTTAAACGTAATGTCACGCGTTTTGATTGAATATAAATAATTATGTTATTCGTTTTCGCATCTGTTGCTTCCTGCGTGACGTCAAAGTCTGTTTTTACTCTTGTACCAGTGTGCCTAACGTTATTGCTTTAACATATCAAATCAGCTAGTCGTCATTGCTCTGTCGTTCTATGCCTACCGTTCAGTATCTAGGAAAATTTTATTATTCATATCTACTGCTGAAAATACACTTTAACAGATCTCCAGGGCAATCTGTGGCAAAATAATGATAATAAAGTCTTTTTGATAGAATTACTTCGTTACCCATCTCAGAAACATAATAAATTGTAACGCAATCTTCAATGTACTACGAGTAGATGACACTCTATAATCATTATGATGGGAATTCTTGGACATTTCCCAAAGAATAATGAAAGAGTAATACCGCAAGATGCATGGAAGTAACATTTACATAACGCATTGGACCGGAAAGCTAGCTTTTTGGTGGCGAACTGCTTGGATCTGCAACATGATATTTAAAAAATGTGTTGTTATTCACCATTTAAAAGGTAACGTTTATACCGCCAAAGGGATAGGCAGAAGTCATAAGTGCCACCCAGAAATCGCCGAACTGAAATAGTAGAACATTCCTACTGCTACTAATTCAAGTTAAAATCCAATCTCGAGTGCCTAAGTAATTTTGTTAAAAAAACATGCGTGATTACTGATTGCCCACTGGGGAATCAAACCTAAAGCATGTTTCAAACTTCTTGTATGCTCCCATACATAAAATTTGTTAGGTTAAAACTTGAAGTTACATTCTATCGTCGCACAGTTTGTTAGCATGATCATCAAAATAATCCACCTTACGTCGATGACCCGATATTTATTGCGAAAGAGTATGGTTAACAGTCTTACGTACTGAATTGCATATTTATAATAATCTACAGATGTAACTTAATTTTTTCAAGATAAATTTGTTGTGTACATAAAAAGGTATACAACAATTCCGTTTGAAAGTAAAATCTATCTAACGGAATAGTTAATTTGAAGAGTACGTTTGCATTATGTGCCTAGGCAGAGATATTGAGGTACCGAGACACTGGTCAGCGATAATGCGTAAAAATGGTCTGGTTTGATGTCTGCAACGAAGAAACATTGAAGATGCAATGATCTTATAATGGACCAGCAGATGATTTTTGAGTTGGAAAGCAGACCCTGGCACCTGCTAAAATAACGCTAGGTTGAAATAAAGGAAGTTAACCTTTACATACTACTAGGTCAATCAAAATGTCATCACCAGCCCCAAAAAGTCCACTCTTACGCATAGTCTTTTCAGAAGATTTCCAGAAAGATCTGTTTGATGGAACCTACGAATAGCAACCTTCGATGACTTTCGTAATATTGTGTCATTGACAAAACCAAAGATATTTAAATCTATACTTTTTACAGCACTTGTTGTCGAAATAGTGCACTCAAGATGTCCAACTTTTCAGACAAGTCTAAGCATACGTGAAACAACAAGCAAAAACTAGTTAAATAGATCTTTACAAGTACTTGGCCCCACTGTGAGTTCATAAGGCGCGGTCGCTCAGAACAAATCAATTAGTAATAGGCTATTCTAGACCGCTCGATCCATTAGTTAATTGAGCGGGATCCCGCATTATTAGTATCCAATTCATACGAAGATTTGTTAGGTACCTAGACCCTTTAGAAGATGGATAGATAAGGACCGGTCGTAACCTTCAAACTTGTATAGAAGATAAGTGACCGTTGCAGGTGTTTCGACCTTAATGGTTACCCCTCGTTAATGTCTGCTTATACCTAACTGGTGGACCCAACAGTCCTGTATGTATTTACATATAGTGTTAATAATATATATTATTTGCCACTATTTTAAATGTTTCTTTAGAGTGCCTTTTTTTTATTCAATACATACCCATTTTTTTCTTATTTGTCTGTTTCAACTTGTGTGGTAATTGGACAGATAGGACGGAAGTTGCAGGTTCGAGCCGATCTATTACTTTAACAGTAAAGAAAACAAAACCTGACGCAAGTTACTGATGGTAGGTTTCTAATAGTAAGTACCAATGCAATGTCTATTTCTTTCCCCAAACTGCAAACAGCAATGTAAATGCACTGTTGTCTTCCGGTTTTAATGACATTGCTTTGAAATTAATTGTGTTATTTACTTTTCCCACTATCCATGAGCGGTCGTATCGCTTACCATCAGGATGGTATGCTCGTCTCACCATTCATTACAATAAAAAAAATTAGAAAAATCTGACGCCAGTTACTGCATGATTCTAATTTCTTAGAAAAGGAACTCTGATAATTTGAAATAGTTGGACAGATCACGCAAATATCTTCGCATGAACGACAATATCGACACTCGAAAACTTAGCGCTAATATTATTATGAAAACTTCTTTCTTTTTAATCTTTATTAGAAGAGAAATCGAGTATAATCTATCAATGTTCAGTCTTAAAATGTAAAGACCTGACAATGCATATTTTATGCTAAGTGATTCTTAACAGCGTAAAGCCCTTTTAGCGGTACCTAATTAAACATTTTTACAAATATCAGTACTGGTTCGAACAGTGCGAAAGAAAAGCAAAAGATAGACATCAAAGGTACTCGTCGGGTGAAGCTAAAAATCGCATATTCTGCATCACTTAACAAAAGCGATTTCCATGACAAAGAAATTTTCGGTCAGTTTCATTTAAGCCTAAAGGCGAGGGTTTAATATCAAACTGACTCTGAGGATGTAGCTTTAATACATGCGATGTATTTGTTCCTGTGACAGAATGTAATGTCTAACATTTTGGCTCTATATAATACATAGTTCTATACAAATCTTGTGAAAGGCCATTGGCCTAAGTATAAATTATTTTTGATAAATATGTTTCTATACTATATTATAGTTCATACAATCTAACAAAATTGGTTAAGCAATAACTACGACTGGTTAAATTGTTACACCCTTTTAAAACACTTTTTTCATTAGTAGTTGAACGTTATTATTTTATTTTTATTTTTAAACAGCTTTATACATGGCGCAATAAATAGGATTATACGAGTATAGCAATTCATTATATACTTGGGCAATATAACAAAAATATATCACGGCATGTATATATAATTTCATATTAAGAAACTTTCATGAGTTTCTAAATTCAGAGCTGGCAAATACCTTATTTTATTATCAACGCCAGTGAAGCGTGAACATGGAGTAGTGTATATTAAAGCCATTTCTGGTCATATAAATATGATATTTTTTTATACAGTGGTCCATATTCAGTTTGGTCTATATATATGCCAATAATTTTGTTAAGATGTGTAGTGAGAAGATGAATTTATGGTCAGCCTGACAAGTAGCCTGTAGGTCGGCGCTAAATCAAGCCAAAAATATTCTGTTGGCCAAAAATTCCTCATTTTCTTAGTGGCCCTACCTATTGACCACAAACATTGGCATATATTGGCCAACATCTCACAGGCCAAAATGAAGAGTTATATGTATCTGTCAAGATACCGCCAAGTATACATCCTGTTGAGTTACGATATTATTTTTTATAGAAAGCCTGCAATAAATAAAACGAGGGTGGGCAGTGGGCACAGCACACATCGTCATGGTGGTGCACTAATGCCTATGTGCGTATGTCTATTAACATGATTTGGTTGGCGATCACGTGGAAAATTGTTCGCTTTCTATCGACCAAAGAGCATATAACATAAAGGGGTCAATGAGAATTTCCATTCTGTGTGTGACCTTGACTGTAGACTAACGTGCCTGGGGAAATTTGGACTCGTGGTTATTTCCTGCTTGTAAGTATATTAGTATTGTTTGGAATGTAAGGCCTTATTTATTGTCTATACAGTTTTATTTTAAACTGTAGGAATTCAAGTATTACATTTGCAAATACACCTATGATTTAATAATTTCGAATTTTCTTTAAATACACCAAGATTTCACAGTTTCTTTTTTCAACAGTGACCAATGTGGTAGTAAAAATCGGATAAACCAAAATATGTATAAATACTATTCTTAGTTTACTAATACAGTCAATAACCCGAGACTTGTTCAGTTTCAGCTTTTATATTGCTATTCTCCGAGACATGGGACGAGTGGTAGCTATCTGAATTTCGTGACAATGCATACTCGAGCCGAATACATTGTTGTGGTGTGGCTGTTTGCTTCATCTGTAATTAATAGTTGCCACGGAGAGCAGAAAGATGACACAGATACGTATCTGAGCCATTTTATTGCCGACTTGTGGTTGGAAGGCGCCGATGTCGTGCGTATTTTATGGAGAGATTGCTCCAAAAAGGTAATTATTTTTGCTTAGGTTTTTCTTGCTTCATATAAATTCGAGGATAAGCAATAAGAGCCTAACCAGTCATTGGTTTGAATTCGAAAATCATAAATATTAATTGGTTCACCTAAAAATCTATCTCCTTTTAGAGTGGAAATTATTTCCTCAAACTCATAACCTCGAACCCACCATTATCTCCCTCTAAGGCTTCTTAATTGTTTTATTTTTTTTCCTTTTTACATAATCGAGTTACAAAAATCTTTATTCAATCTTATGGCTCCGAGTGGTTGTAATTAAGTACACAAAGACGTTTTATCTGTCCGATCCATTAAAGTCTATTTAAGGACATTCAACAAAGTGTGCTTTGCTCATGTTGATATCTAGTATAATCTCTTCAATAGCCGCTCAGAATCTAGTAATCGGCTTAGCCAACATTGGATGGACGCTTTCGTTCACTTAACTAGAATTAAGCCAGCATTTACAAATATTGCTACATTTTTTGAGTCAATTATCGACTTTCAACAATGTAATATTACTGTCACTAATATATTAAAACCTTGTATGTGACATTGTAAACAAAGTTAGACAAATGTGATACTCCGTAAGTTTTTATAAACGAAAACAAAAATAGTGCTTAAATTAATGACATTTATTTTTATAAATAAAAATACCTGCATAACTTTTCAATACCTTATACTTTATAGCCATTGAGATTGTAAGAATCAGTTGTGCCAACACAAATATAGTGAAACATGTGTAATCTTAAAAGCTATCATTTATCAACTGTGGCTTATAAATAATTAATTATAGAAAAAAATATATGTGTATGTTTTATTTTTGCAATACAGGTGTTCAAAAATGTCAATATTGCTGATTATTTAGAACCGGTTTTGAGTTACATAATTTATTGATTGGATGACTCACAAAATGCCACTTGTAATTTATATTTATCCTCGGTAGAAATTACACAATTAACTTGTCTGACGTCATAATATTTTAATAACTTCGAGATTTTAGAGTAAATCAAATCATTATTTTCTGTCGACAATTTATGCAATGACAGAAAATACGTTGCGATTAAATAGCGTTATTGATTGAAAAATTGAAATGGTTCAATATTCGTAATTATTTTCTTATTACTTGATTCTAATGAACCTTAAATAGAAAGCACTACAAAAGAGCCCGAAAATTTACTATGTACAATATAAATAACGAATATATAGAAGGCTGTACTCAAAATTATACTTATGAGATTGTTAATGTAAGAAAAAACGTTACTCTGTGTTTGAATGATGAAAACAATTTTTTTGAACCACATTTTAATGGAATCAATGCTTTTGTACGCATAAATGACTACCTTCGCTTCACAATTTTGAACCATCTCTTGTATTTTACTTCAATTACTCGAGGAGGGTTTATTCAAAGAGATCCGACTTATAAGAAATTCATTTTAATAGTAAATGTGGCTGTTATGCGGAGTTACATATAAAAATTACTGTTTAACATATCATTGGCATTTGAACTAAGTATGTAATATGAATTGTTCTTAGAATATGGTTTCCACAAAATCCATATTAATATTTATTACAAAAAGTGTACAATTTGTATTTTTTTTAAACCTTAAGTCTACATCTTGATCTTCTGGGTCCCTTTATGATTTCGGTACTCAGAGGGTTTCATTGGACTAGTTCGAAATAAAATTACGCGTTTTGAGGCGCGGTTTAAGTCAACAATAAGAATGGATTGATACAGCAATATGCTTTATACCTAAAACAAATAGCAATTAAATTATTTTATTTACCTCGAGTACCTACACAGGACAAAGACGTCACCAAACATCAAATTTAATTTTCATATTAAATCTATTTTTACAACTTCCAATTAAATATAGTAAATATTTTATTTTAGATTTGTTCAGGACTCAGATCTTTTACAAAAACTAGGTGACCTGTACTGAAACCGAACTTTCAAACTATTACTGAAACTTTACTAAAACGGTTCAGTCGGGAACCGCTTAAAGAACGAATGGTAAAAGAAAAGCGCTGATATTTTTCATGATACCAAAATTCTAAGTCTCAAATACAATTTCGATTTAGGTCTTACAACGGCTGTAGAACTAAGCACATCATGATTAGACTATAAACATATCAGGTAAAAAAAGTATTAATTGTATGAGTTATTAAGAAGCGCTTCCACTTGACCGTTTTCTCAGCGGTTGGTGATGTTTCATAGTAATTTATGATTCAAATTAATATTTTTTTTAGTTGATAGGTCACTAAAACGGTCATAGTTTAATTAGATGAGGACCCCTTATCAATACACTCCTTTATAAAGATTATATTTGCAGTTGATGGACGTGAAGGATGTCATCGACCATAAAGAGTACTTCCCTAAGTTCGTGAGATGTATGAAGCGCAAAACTTTGCGAGCGCTCGATCGAACACTAAGCCCCGATGTAGTGCCTATAGGCGAAGGGGTTAATTTGGTTCGTTTCGAGCTTGTCGACCGATCCGGTAACATCATGCCCGAGAACTATACCAGGTATGATTTTTCTCTATATTACCTTCAGAGATGGCTTTAATTTGAGCCACAATTTGCCGAGCTGATTTCTGTCTCAAATATTATGGAGGTAAGCCTATCGCCATACTTAGCATAAATTACAGTCACGGTAACTCTACTATTTTGATTCCAAGCGAAAATTTCTGCTAAAGTCGGTTGTTCAACCTGGTTTCAAACCAAGGACTTTTCGTTGAGAGGTCTACATGCTGCCACCGGATCAAATTGGCGAATTTTTTTATAGTTATTCGTTATAATAAATATTCAGGCAAACATATTACTTTTATAATATATTACGAGTACGATACAAATTTGTGTGCAATTGGATTATCATTCATACGTGAATTTAATAAGTTAGGAGGGTGAGCATAAATATTATTTACTATAGATAGTTAAAAATAGATGGTATATAAAATGATATTGAATGTTCTCTTGCCTAGTTTTATGTATATAATTAGGAAGTAAACAGTAATGTGAAGGTTGAAGGTGAACTCTTAATTCAATTTTCATCAGTTAGCTGGAGTATTAAGGAACCCTCTACTTCCTACACCCTTCCCTGTCATTCCTATTAATTAATCGAACGCAGGATATTGTGGGAGTTTATGTCTACGAAGTGTTGGAATAAAAAATTCACCCGTCAGGTTACTGACCTCAAACAATTCGTCAACGTCACACGTAGAGTGGATGTTGTGTAAAAAATTGCGCAACACGCGCTCCAGTTTCACCGAAGTGGCGAAAATATTGATGCAGCGAACGCCCCTAAAAACAGCGGGCAGCTGACGTAAAAAAAAATATTTTACATGTTATTGGTCCACTGCGCGAAAACTATTTTAACACTCGCTATTAAAAAAATAATCAAATACGAGTACCCACATACTGCGAGCGTGTTCCGACAAAGCCTTTAAAACTTCAGTGTTCGTTTTTTGATGTTTGTGTGACGAAGATTTTTGCATGGCTTTATTTTGAATCTGTAGTTGAGTTCATGTACATAGTCAGCTTTCCAGTAATTGCTCATGTTTTAACAAATAACAACTCCCATTGATGATTAACACTACAATTTGATGTATTTAAAAAATATAACAGAAGAGACACGTTACAACTATTATAGTTCCTTTCTAATTTCAACGAATATGATACTTTATATGGATGCCATTCATTATATACTGGCTAATACTATAACTTTTCCTATTTAATTAGAATAATTAAAAGTAATAAAATGTCTTTTTTTGTTTTAAAGTTCGTGGACAGACAATGAATTAGAGGAGGGTGATTGGCGTACGCTTGCTCTCCAGAGAATGGCAAAAGTTCTTCGGACACACGTTATCAAGTTCGATTTTGATGATGGAAAAGCCATCGAAAAAGGTATCTTTTTCAAATATATTTTCTTGTAACACACATAATAGAATAGACACGAAATGAAACAAAGTTAATATTGGCTGCACTTATTCTAAGTATAATGTATACATTAGTTTGCCTCGTTGTTATCAAATTTTCATTTTTGATAAAATTATGTATACAAGAGTTTTTTTTACATAGAAATAATATTTATTTAGTTTTAATAAGAGGATGTTTTCACAGTTGAGTATCGCGGGCGCCGGCGACATCAGATGATGACAATGATGATGTTTGGTGTCGTCTCTATTGGCATGGTACTTGTGCCAATGGGCTTCCAATTCCTGGCTGTCCTCGGTGGAAAAGCACTTCTCCTCGCCAAGATGGCTCTTATTCTGGCATCCATACAGGGCCTTAAAAAGGTAAACATTTGATCTTTCATAGTCGATTAGACTTATAACTAACAATTATTTGTCATAATTGAAATAAATAACATCTATTTTAGCAAACAAGATTAACATATATTAATACGAGTATTTGTGTTCATTAATCTCTCTGCGTTAGTGACGGCTCGATGGTTTAATTGACATATTACATTAACTAAACAAAGTGTGATACTTCAACTAACTGGATACTGAAAAATTAACATTCTTTTTTAGGTAGACAGTAGTAATGATCATGGGTATCATGGGTATCATGACAGGGGGAAGGTATGATTTCAAATTAATCCTTTCCTACTTCTATATCTCCACGAGAATATCAATGGATTAATATTACACAAATAGGCTTTAGTGCACTAATACTAATTGCCATGAAGATAACCCGTTAATAGATGTTCTGTTCCAGATCGCTGCAAGTCCGCTGACCTACGGGTTCTACCACACCTACCCACCGTACGACCATTACGAGAGGCGAAGCCATGACGACTGGCCACCACCTGCGGTTATGGCTGCCACGCCCCCACCAGCAATGCCCATACACAACCCGTGGTCAGATGCAGACATCAGCAACATCAAATCCGATAGAATACATATTGCTCAAACGAAAAACGAAAACAAAGAAACGAAACGAAAAGTCGATGTAACATGGAAGCCGGAAATCCCTAAAGCTGTTAAGCAGGAGTCGGAACCCAGACTTTATCCTGTGTATTCAGGAGTGCCGGATACTCAAGCTATATTTACTGCTATCGATTCACCCACGCCGCTTATAGATCTGACAACGAGGCCTGGAGAAGTTCAAGCTGATTATACCTTAGACCTGCCCTTTAATAGGCTGACATTTCAGAATCCCACTTCTGTGGTTTCAACTTGACGTGTTTATACAATTGTTCAGAGCGTTATATAACGTAGTTACTAGTATTTATTCGTATTTTACGCAAGTGCTTTATCCTAATAGATATGTTGGATATATTAATTATAATGAAGTCGGTTAAATACAGATTGTTTATATAAGCTTCCGTGGCACTTTAGTTTTGTAAATTGTTTTTATTTTAGAAATACACGATATACAATGTTTTGTTAAACCGTTTATTAATATTTTATTTCTTAGACTTCGCCTCGCATCTCTTTCTTTTCATTACAGGTTGAGAATAATAAACATTATATTGATTAAAGTAAATTCAACATTAAAAATGTCCATAAAATAAATTTTGCGTTGGTTTAAATTTTATGTAAATTCTTATATTTGAAGCACTTTTAAAAGCATACCTTTTATCTATCTACATATATTGCATCATCTTGCAATGTCGGCAATATTACCTGTCTTAACAATCCAAAACCAACGCATGTGGGTACGACGGGGGTTGAATTCCAACCGTGCAAAGCGAGCCGGGCCGCTTAATAAAAAACCTGGTATTTTTAGAACAACTTTTATTTTTTAATTCTGACACGACAATGAGACTACACGCACCAACAGATATAATTTATTTGTTTTAACTAAACAACATCTATAATCCACATACGTTCTATAACCTAGAATTAATTAATGGTAAGGCTTATGCATGGTCCACCACGCTAGCCTAATGCGGGTGGACCGACTTCACATGTCATAGAAATTCTTATAAGTCCGTGGTACGCAAGCTTCCTCACGATGTTTTCTTTAATCGTTAAAGTATGTTGGATACCTGCATATATTCACCATGTTTAGACTTGTGAAGAAACAGAAATGAGAAATCGAAGTCTGTTCAAACATCATACGTTTTGCATCTTTCACAAATTGCCAATCGATGTAATCAAAAGCTATTTCCTTGTCAGAGGAAGCAGCGCGCCTGAGCTTCTTCATTCGACGTAAATGTTTACACACACTGTAACATAATTGATTACGATATAAAGAATCAAACGCATATAAAAATAACTATAAAATACATATAATCAACTTAAGAATCTGTTGATGTGTACTAGTTTTCTACAACTTCATATTTAGAATGTTTCTTCTCTTCTATCTCCCTATCGTGACTTCTTCGGGGTTATAGGTGGCCGATTTCACTCAAAAAATTTCCGAATTCTGAAGAACTTATGTTTTGTTTCACAAGCATGGTCGATCGTCACCATGGATTCTGACCATATCGCTCTGCCGTATTAGCTCAATGACGGCACCCAGTGAAATGGTACATCATTGACATAACTCTGAAAATAAAGTAATAAACTATTTTTAGACTGTAAATTAATACACCGAATAGACGACAAAAAAATCACAAACTACGAGAGACTTTCGATCTCACAAACACACAGCCCCTGAAACAAATACTTGTCGATCACACAAACATTAGTCTCGATGCATGGATCCAACGACGTCTGAACCAATCGTGCCACGAACGCTGTGGATGAATAGTCAGATATAAAAATATTAATATTTTAACATTTAATTTTAATTTTCAGTTCCAACTTTCATTGGTTTACCTACCTATGATCGTATTGAAATTACTGACAATGACAGACTCTATAGTCTGTGACTATCCACAGGGGACAATAAATAGAATTAAAGAATACAGATTTATTTCTCTGTTCGTCAATTTGTGCACAATTTAAAAGCATTTTTAAAACATTTGAAACGGTATGCTTTGTGGACTGGATGAAATGGGCATTCAGTGCGAACACGAGAGCAGCTATGTGAAAATGTGGTTGGATGAGAATTAGAACAAAGGAAATATCTTTATTATAAAAAAGAACTATTTGTACCAGGTTTTTTAGAAATCTTTTTTTAAATCAATGTTTTATTGGTAGATATCTTTGCTGTGTGTGGAGTTTTGGATTAAGGCCCCTGGCCCACATCAGTTCAACA
Organism: Theretra japonica; assembly: GCA_033459515.1. Taxonomy (NCBI): domain Eukaryota; kingdom Metazoa; phylum Arthropoda; class Insecta; order Lepidoptera; family Sphingidae; genus Theretra; species Theretra japonica. The sequence continues at coordinate 6,770,576 of CM065935.1, forward strand.
TTGTGATAAACGAGGCTATTGATTTTCACACCATTGTAAAATTTAATTGAAATCCTCCGATCTCTCTTACATTTAAAATGAACTAAAAAAAAATCACCTCTAGTTGCCCAGTCTACACCCAAACATCACACAACACGTTACTCCAACCAATAGACTTCCCAGACGAATTCTACACTCAACATTATAATATTCATGTTATTTGCTACAAGTGTGTGTCGTCGGCAGAGTGAACAGAATACGTTAACTCAACCCGGATAAAAAAAATATTGCATTAATACCAAGAAAAATGGTCCAAACAATTCGATGAGTCGGTATAAAATTTGTGCCGCAACCTACTATTTTCACTTTTACAGCACATTGTTATTGCCGGATTAATAGCTGCGTATTCTTTTGTCTCATATTATATTCTGTTGATTTAATTATTATACGACAAACATTAAAATATAAAAATTTTGATGTTATTTTCGAAAGCGTAATACTGCTCTCGGCATTTACCCCAATCTTGTCATACACAAACATTATCATACATATCAGAGAATTACTTTTTGCAAAACAAATATATTTTTTATGATTATGTGAGCTAATGTTTTTGCTGTCACGCCTCTTAATACTTTCGCCATGTTACATTTATTTACCGTCTATTCGATTGTACTCGAGTTTTATTGATATAACATCTAATGGAAAACCCATTTTGACATTAAGGTGACGGTCGTAAATATGATGTACGTAACTGACTCTGTTAAAATACATCATGTACCTAGTCCAATAACCTACATTTTTGTTTTGCTGACGTTAATTATATATGAACGTTTTATAAGTGGAAGGCTTAGCGGTGTACTTTATGTCATTCAGGTAGACCTCACTGAAAAAAATCAAAGTCAAGTGCCCACCCACGTTTTGAAACTCTAAAAATAAGTAATTGATGAGTCGTGCTTAGAAAAATCTTTTATAGATTTTGGATGGACTAGTAGTATAAAGCGTTAGGGCTTAGAGCAAAAAGGATGAAAATACACAGATCATTGATAGTAGCCATTTCAAAGAGAGATTAATTCATTTTTCCTTTAAAAAAACCCAACTCTAAACATTACTGGTGATAAGTTTTAGCACATCTTACACATGATGTTCATACAACAGATTTTATATATTCAGCTCCCGCATATGTTTAAATTACCAGCATGGGTTGTCCCAAACTATGTGTACTTAAAACTTTATAAAGACTTTGAGACAGCGATGCTCTGTGATAGAAAAATAATCTTTCAGACAAACTTGCGTACTTTAATATTACAGGGAATTTTAATAAGGCGACTCGCATACCAAACAGAGTTTCTAAAGAAATGCTCCGATTTCAGTCAGTCTTTGTTATTGAAAACTCAACGAGAGTAATGAGGAATTATATTTATCAAGTAATAAGAAGTACAGAGAAGTTTTACTGATAAAATACTTTAATAAATTATGTATTGGACAATCCTTCCACCCGCACTCGAGCAGCGAGATGAACTAAAGTAATAAAACTATCTTTTAATTGCAGATGATGTAATATTTGCTCAGCAGTGGAGATTACCTATATGCGCTGATATTTTTTGTATATTATGTTGATTTTAGAATCTTTTATTATTGCGTTTAAATGAGTGGGTACACCATAAATAAGAATTTTGAAATTATGCCAATTTATACGCAAAAAAGAAAATCTTCTTTTTAGAATATTAATACTTACGTTCTCCCATAAAAAGAAAAGCGCTGATATTTTTCATGATACCAAAATTCTAAGTCTCAAATACAATTTCGATTTAGGTCTTACAACGGCTGTAGAACTAAGCACATCATGATTAGACTATAAACATATCAGGTAAAAAAAGTATTAATTGTATGAGTTATTAAGAAGCGCTTCCACTTGACCGTTTTCTCAGCGGTTGGTGATGTTTCATAGTAATTTATGATTCAAATTAATATTTTTTTTAGTTGATAGGTCACTAAAACGGTCATAGTTTAATTAGATGAGGACCCCTTATCAATACACTCCTTTATAAAGATTATATTTGCAGTTGATGGACGTGAAGGATGTCATCGACCATAAAGAGTACTTCCCTAAGTTCGTGAGATGTATGAAGCGCAAAACTTTGCGAGCGCTCGATCGAACACTAAGCCCCGATGTAGTGCCTATAGGCGAAGGGGTTAATTTGGTTCGTTTCGAGCTTGTCGACCGATCCGGTAACATCATGCCCGAGAACTATACCAGGTATGATTTTTCTCTATATTACCTTCAGAGATGGCTTTAATTTGAGCCACAATTTGCCGAGCTGATTTCTGTCTCAAATATTATGGAGGTAAGCCTATCGCCATACTTAGCATAAATTACAGTCACGGTAACTCTACTATTTTGATTCCAAGCGAAAATTTCTGCTAAAGTCGGTTGTTCAACCTGGTTTCAAACCAAGGACTTTTCGTTGAGAGGTCTACATGCTGCCACCGGATCAAATTGGCGAATTTTTTTATAGTTATTCGTTATAATAAATATTCAGGCAAACATATTACTTTTATAATATATTACGAGTACGATACAAATTTGTGTGCAATTGGATTATCATTCATACGTGAATTTAATAAGTTAGGAGGGTGAGCATAAATATTATTTACTATAGATAGTTAAAAATAGATGGTATATAAAATGATATTGAATGTTCTCTTGCCTAGTTTTATGTATATAATTAGGAAGTAAACAGTAATGTGAAGGTTGAAGGTGAACTCTTAATTCAATTTTCATCAGTTAGCTGGAGTATTAAGGAACCCTCTACTTCCTACACCCTTCCCTGTCATTCCTATTAATTAATCGAACGCAGGATATTGTGGGAGTTTATGTCTACGAAGTGTTGGAATAAAAAATTCACCCGTCAGGTTACTGACCTCAAACAATTCGTCAACGTCACACGTAGAGTGGATGTTGTGTAAAAAATTGCGCAACACGCGCTCCAGTTTCACCGAAGTGGCGAAAATATTGATGCAGCGAACGCCCCTAAAAACAGCGGGCAGCTGACGTAAAAAAAAATATTTTACATGTTATTGGTCCACTGCGCGAAAACTATTTTAACACTCGCTATTAAAAAAATAATCAAATACGAGTACCCACATACTGCGAGCGTGTTCCGACAAAGCCTTTAAAACTTCAGTGTTCGTTTTTTGATGTTTGTGTGACGAAGATTTTTGCATGGCTTTATTTTGAATCTGTAGTTGAGTTCATGTACATAGTCAGCTTTCCAGTAATTGCTCATGTTTTAACAAATAACAACTCCCATTGATGATTAACACTACAATTTGATGTATTTAAAAAATATAACAGAAGAGACACGTTACAACTATTATAGTTCCTTTCTAATTTCAACGAATATGATACTTTATATGGATGCCATTCATTATATACTGGCTAATACTATAACTTTTCCTATTTAATTAGAATAATTAAAAGTAATAAAATGTCTTTTTTTGTTTTAAAGTTCGTGGACAGACAATGAATTAGAGGAGGGTGATTGGCGTACGCTTGCTCTCCAGAGAATGGCAAAAGTTCTTCGGACACACGTTATCAAGTTCGATTTTGATGATGGAAAAGCCATCGAAAAAGGTATCTTTTTCAAATATATTTTCTTGTAACACACATAATAGAATAGACACGAAATGAAACAAAGTTAATATTGGCTGCACTTATTCTAAGTATAATGTATACATTAGTTTGCCTCGTTGTTATCAAATTTTCATTTTTGATAAAATTATGTATACAAGAGTTTTTTTTACATAGAAATAATATTTATTTAGTTTTAATAAGAGGATGTTTTCACAGTTGAGTATCGCGGGCGCCGGCGACATCAGATGATGACAATGATGATGTTTGGTGTCGTCTCTATTGGCATGGTACTTGTGCCAATGGGCTTCCAATTCCTGGCTGTCCTCGGTGGAAAAGCACTTCTCCTCGCCAAGATGGCTCTTATTCTGGCATCCATACAGGGCCTTAAAAAGGTAAACATTTGATCTTTCATAGTCGATTAGACTTATAACTAACAATTATTTGTCATAATTGAAATAAATAACATCTATTTTAGCAAACAAGATTAACATATATTAATACGAGTATTTGTGTTCATTAATCTCTCTGCGTTAGTGACGGCTCGATGGTTTAATTGACATATTACATTAACTAAACAAAGTGTGATACTTCAACTAACTGGATACTGAAAAATTAACATTCTTTTTTAGGTAGACAGTAGTAATGATCATGGGTATCATGGGTATCATGACAGGGGGAAGGTATGATTTCAAATTAATCCTTTCCTACTTCTATATCTCCACGAGAATATCAATGGATTAATATTACACAAATAGGCTTTAGTGCACTAATACTAATTGCCATGAAGATAACCCGTTAATAGATGTTCTGTTCCAGATCGCTGCAAGTCCGCTGACCTACGGGTTCTACCACACCTACCCACCGTACGACCATTACGAGAGGCGAAGCCATGACGACTGGCCACCACCTGCGGTTATGGCTGCCACGCCCCCACCAGCAATGCCCATACACAACCCGTGGTCAGATGCAGACATCAGCAACATCAAATCCGATAGAATACATATTGCTCAAACGAAAAACGAAAACAAAGAAACGAAACGAAAAGTCGATGTAACATGGAAGCCGGAAATCCCTAAAGCTGTTAAGCAGGAGTCGGAACCCAGACTTTATCCTGTGTATTCAGGAGTGCCGGATACTCAAGCTATATTTACTGCTATCGATTCACCCACGCCGCTTATAGATCTGACAACGAGGCCTGGAGAAGTTCAAGCTGATTATACCTTAGACCTGCCCTTTAATAGGCTGACATTTCAGAATCCCACTTCTGTGGTTTCAACTTGACGTGTTTATACAATTGTTCAGAGCGTTATATAACGTAGTTACTAGTATTTATTCGTATTTTACGCAAGTGCTTTATCCTAATAGATATGTTGGATATATTAATTATAATGAAGTCGGTTAAATACAGATTGTTTATATAAGCTTCCGTGGCACTTTAGTTTTGTAAATTGTTTTTATTTTAGAAATACACGATATACAATGTTTTGTTAAACCGTTTATTAATATTTTATTTCTTAGACTTCGCCTCGCATCTCTTTCTTTTCATTACAGGTTGAGAATAATAAACATTATATTGATTAAAGTAAATTCAACATTAAAAATGTCCATAAAATAAATTTTGCGTTGGTTTAAATTTTATGTAAATTCTTATATTTGAAGCACTTTTAAAAGCATACCTTTTATCTATCTACATATATTGCATCATCTTGCAATGTCGGCAATATTACCTGTCTTAACAATCCAAAACCAACGCATGTGGGTACGACGGGGGTTGAATTCCAACCGTGCAAAGCGAGCCGGGCCGCTTAATAAAAAACCTGGTATTTTTAGAACAACTTTTATTTTTTAATTCTGACACGACAATGAGACTACACGCACCAACAGATATAATTTATTTGTTTTAACTAAACAACATCTATAATCCACATACGTTCTATAACCTAGAATTAATTAATGGTAAGGCTTATGCATGGTCCACCACGCTAGCCTAATGCGGGTGGACCGACTTCACATGTCATAGAAATTCTTATAAGTCCGTGGTACGCAAGCTTCCTCACGATGTTTTCTTTAATCGTTAAAGTATGTTGGATACCTGCATATATTCACCATGTTTAGACTTGTGAAGAAACAGAAATGAGAAATCGAAGTCTGTTCAAACATCATACGTTTTGCATCTTTCACAAATTGCCAATCGATGTAATCAAAAGCTATTTCCTTGTCAGAGGAAGCAGCGCGCCTGAGCTTCTTCATTCGACGTAAATGTTTACACACACTGTAACATAATTGATTACGATATAAAGAATCAAACGCATATAAAAATAACTATAAAATACATATAATCAACTTAAGAATCTGTTGATGTGTACTAGTTTTCTACAACTTCATATTTAGAATGTTTCTTCTCTTCTATCTCCCTATCGTGACTTCTTCGGGGTTATAGGTGGCCGATTTCACTCAAAAAATTTCCGAATTCTGAAGAACTTATGTTTTGTTTCACAAGCATGGTCGATCGTCACCATGGATTCTGACCATATCGCTCTGCCGTATTAGCTCAATGACGGCACCCAGTGAAATGGTACATCATTGACATAACTCTGAAAATAAAGTAATAAACTATTTTTAGACTGTAAATTAATACACCGAATAGACGACAAAAAAATCACAAACTACGAGAGACTTTCGATCTCACAAACACACAGCCCCTGAAACAAATACTTGTCGATCACACAAACATTAGTCTCGATGCATGGATCCAACGACGTCTGAACCAATCGTGCCACGAACGCTGTGGATGAATAGTCAGATATAAAAATATTAATATTTTAACATTTAATTTTAATTTTCAGTTCCAACTTTCATTGGTTTACCTACCTATGATCGTATTGAAATTACTGACAATGACAGACTCTATAGTCTGTGACTATCCACAGGGGACAATAAATAGAATTAAAGAATACAGATTTATTTCTCTGTTCGTCAATTTGTGCACAATTTAAAAGCATTTTTAAAACATTTGAAACGGTATGCTTTGTGGACTGGATGAAATGGGCATTCAGTGCGAACACGAGAGCAGCTATGTGAAAATGTGGTTGGATGAGAATTAGAACAAAGGAAATATCTTTATTATAAAAAAGAACTATTTGTACCAGGTTTTTTAGAAATCTTTTTTTAAATCAATGTTTTATTGGTAGATATCTTTGCTGTGTGTGGAGTTTTGGATTAAGGCCCCTGGCCCACATCAGTTCAACATTGTGATAAACGAGGCTATTGATTTTCACACCATTGTAAAATTTAATTGAAATCCTCCGATCTCTCTTACATTTAAAATGAACTAAAAAAAAATCACCTCTAGTTGCCCAGTCTACACCCAAACATCACACAACACGTTACTCCAACCAATAGACTTCCCAGACGAATTCTACACTCAACATTATAATATTCATGTTATTTGCTACAAGTGTGTGTCGTCGGCAGAGTGAACAGAATACGTTAACTCAACCCGGATAAAAAAAATATTGCATTAATACCAAGAAAAATGGTCCAAACAATTCGATGAGTCGGTATAAAATTTGTGCCGCAACCTACTATTTTCACTTTTACAGCACATTGTTATTGCCGGATTAATAGCTGCGTATTCTTTTGTCTCATATTATATTCTGTTGATTTAATTATTATACGACAAACATTAAAATATAAAAATTTTGATGTTATTTTCGAAAGCGTAATACTGCTCTCGGCATTTACCCCAATCTTGTCATACACAAACATTATCATACATATCAGAGAATTACTTTTTGCAAAACAAATATATTTTTTATGATTATGTGAGCTAATGTTTTTGCTGTCACGCCTCTTAATACTTTCGCCATGTTACATTTATTTACCGTCTATTCGATTGTACTCGAGTTTTATTGATATAACATCTAATGGAAAACCCATTTTGACATTAAGGTGACGGTCGTAAATATGATGTACGTAACTGACTCTGTTAAAATACATCATGTACCTAGTCCAATAACCTACATTTTTGTTTTGCTGACGTTAATTATATATGAACGTTTTATAAGTGGAAGGCTTAGCGGTGTACTTTATGTCATTCAGGTAGACCTCACTGAAAAAAATCAAAGTCAAGTGCCCACCCACGTTTTGAAACTCTAAAAATAAGTAATTGATGAGTCGTGCTTAGAAAAATCTTTTATAGATTTTGGATGGACTAGTAGTATAAAGCGTTAGGGCTTAGAGCAAAAAGGATGAAAATACACAGATCATTGATAGTAGCCATTTCAAAGAGAGATTAATTCATTTTTCCTTTAAAAAAACCCAACTCTAAACATTACTGGTGATAAGTTTTAGCACATCTTACACATGATGTTCATACAACAGATTTTATATATTCAGCTCCCGCATATGTTTAAATTACCAGCATGGGTTGTCCCAAACTATGTGTACTTAAAACTTTATAAAGACTTTGAGACAGCGATGCTCTGTGATAGAAAAATAATCTTTCAGACAAACTTGCGTACTTTAATATTACAGGGAATTTTAATAAGGCGACTCGCATACCAAACAGAGTTTCTAAAGAAATGCTCCGATTTCAGTCAGTCTTTGTTATTGAAAACTCAACGAGAGTAATGAGGAATTATATTTATCAAGTAATAAGAAGTACAGAGAAGTTTTACTGATAAAATACTTTAATAAATTATGTATTGGACAATCCTTCCACCCGCACTCGAGCAGCGAGATGAACTAAAGTAATAAAACTATCTTTTAATTGCAGATGATGTAATATTTGCTCAGCAGTGGAGATTACCTATATGCGCTGATATTTTTTGTATATTATGTTGATTTTAGAATCTTTTATTATTGCGTTTAAATGAGTGGGTACACCATAAATAAGAATTTTGAAATTATGCCAATTTATACGCAAAAAAGAAAATCTTCTTTTTAGAATATTAATACTTACGTTCTCCCATAAAGTTGCGTCTTCAAAGGCCCGTACACGTAAGTAACATTATTACGAATATTTTCATCTTGAAGGCGAGCAAAATGCGTAGGCACAGTGTAGAACATGGTTTAAATTTATTAATACAATATTAACAGGCGCATGTTGCCCGCAGGGAAACAGAGTTAAGTACGAGTATATGAACTTATTTAGTGCTCATTGCTGTTTATTATGTTAATGCTGAGGTGGCTTATGACATTAACACCTAGCTTCCTGCTATGGATCTCGTTAGAAAGATAGAGTGCTGGTGTCAAGCTATTCGTATATGTCGGTGTAACTGACACTGCGGAGATTCCTCCACAGTGGTCTATGACAGGTTTTCACTCGTCATAGTGATCCACACAAGTGTGTAGTGTTCTAAGGTCAGTCTATGTATATCGTTTTTTTTATTACATAGGTCCGGCATACGAACAAACAGGTCACCTAATAGTAAGTGATTACTGCCTCCCATGACCATCCACAACACTTGGTTCATAGATGTATTGCCCTCCCTTCCCGTCCCTCCCGTCCCTTTAAATTAGGACGGGTGCGGGAAGGAAAAGCATGAGAAGAGGATGAGGTATTGGGCAGCCGGCAATCTCATTCACAGAACTCAACGAAATTCCTGTGTGATAGTGGTACCATCCCGGACGAGCCTGCCCATTCATGCGTTATGACTGACAAAAGCGTGGCTCCATCATATATATCGGGTTTCGAGCACGTTGGTATAGTTCCATCGATTGAATACATTTTAGCACTTACCATCATAATACGTGTAGCGATGTCGCTTTGATTTTCTATTGTAAACAGTGTCCGTAGCCAATGAGCCCGCTATTTACAGATGTCGACTATATCCGATATTTCTTTTTAAGAAGGAATTAGAAATCCAGAAGCCTCTATAAGGGAAAGTCTCATATTAGTTTTTTAAAGTAGCAAAACTTGTCATTAGCCATAAGCAATGCAGCTTATGGTAGAAGGTGTGGGAAAGTTCTACAGTGGTGATGTAGCGAACGTCTATCCATTAAATATAGACTTATAAAGGTCGCAGGATGCTAGCTGTATTTAACTTTAATTCTTTGGAAACTGTTGGGAAAGGCTTTTGTGTGTCCACTATACATATCTAATGACTGATTGTAATGATGACGTGTGTAGACGTACAATGTGAAATATCTACTTGTGATTTGTGTGAATAGAGGAAGAGCAGGATAACAAGTGGTCTATTCTGGTAGACATTATTAAATATTAAATACCACATTAGTAGTGCTGTGAGGACTTAGTTCAATATTCTGAGAACGAATAGTTAGTCGTGATGTTGTTACCCGTTATAACTCAGTTTTCTGATGACAACAATGCAGTGGTTATATTTACTGTAGGTTTAAAAGCTAAAACACTATCCTCAATTAAATATCCAGTAAACGCGGGACTGCAAGTTTATATAAAGTTTGCGTCTTTCTGGTAATTTATAGTTAAATCCGTCCTAATGGACTAATGGACAGTGCGCGGCTGTGTGGTTCACTTAATGGGTTTATCGCTGTGTTGTCATGCTTGGGCTATTTTTAATGCGCCAAATGGATTATTGTTAACGACACAGAGAAATATTAACCCTATACTTTTCTCTAGCCTACTGCCTATTATACCCAGCCTGTCGCCGTCCAGTGTTGGACATTGGCCTTCCCGAGTAAGCGCCAACCTTCCCGGTCTTGAGCTGCCGTCATCCATCCGCTACCCGCTACTGCCTAAGTCATACATTCCTTGATTTTATTTTATCAGCGAGAATGACTAAATCAGCAGGTCATTTGCCCATACATAGAAGTACTTAGGAGTTTATAATATTAAGCCCTGTATTGTATTGCCCTACGCTCGTCACGTCGAGATTTTTTGTCCTTAGTCCCCTTGGCTAAAGTGTCCTTTAAACTGGAACACTTTAACAAACTTTAACAATGCAAACTAGTGATGCCTACCCAGACAGTTTTACGCTAGTGAACAAATCGACATATTACCTAAAAGAAATCAAATTTAGCCACTTTGTTTTAGTTTAGTCAGGATGTTTCGAAAGCAGCCCTTTAAAAGATTGACTTGATTGAACAACAAAAGAACCGTTTTGCAAACTTTCCTAAAACTGTAAGCTGATTTTATATGGACAAGACCAAGTAAAAAAAGATCGGAGACTTAAGAATCAGTCCGCATGTTTAACATAAGAGTTTTATTCCATTGAACATCTAGGACAAGGAGATTCTGCAATCAAATATTCCTCTTTTATTACAATATGCAAAGGAGCTTGAAGAATGTCGATTATTATTAAAGTGAGTTATAAAGACGCTATAGCTATGTATTTCAAAGCAATTTTCTTGAAAACAATCTAGAATCTGTTATGAAATATTTTTACCTCGATAACTAGATCCGGTAAAGTTTAATAGAAGTTGCCTTGTCGTTTATAATGTTGCATACAGGATGCGGTCTCATGTCACTTTAATATTTCTTCGACGGGTTAACATATTCAATAAATGTGCAAATTTGTTTTCACGCAATTTCCTAGAGTGGGGACTAAGTATGAGATAGTTTACGAAGATGTTATCCTTTTCACTGCTTTTTTATACTGGCACGGCTAAATAACATCTGATGGAGTTGTCGATAATTTTGTCGGAATTTTCGAACCTAATACACCAGGCTGGAATTGAAACGCGACACACGTGGGTTGTCACGTTGGCTTTTGTCACGGGTTTTCCACCATCGTATACGGTAATTGGTATCCGGCGGATGACAATGTCCTACCAGCAAAATATCACACTATAAGCTCTTTTAAGTAATTAAATTCCGTGTTCTACACAAACACTAACTAAATTTGGACATTATAATGCTGCGCGTTGAATATTTAATATCATAATATCTTTAAAGCTGTCATTTTATTTTAACGCAAACACAGAGCATTCGTGAGATTTAATACAGGCTGCTCCATAAATAAACAGCTTATCTGAAATGAAAATAGATTGCCAAAAAATAGATTGTGTTATTCACTTTATAAAGGAAAATTGTTATATTTTACGCTTCATTTTTCTAGACTTTATTAAAACCGACCCGGCTAAGGAAGTCTAAAGGCTGAGTCGATGAAAAGTGAATTCTTTAGTTGAACTTTTCGAGTAATATTATTTTTCTGAGTTCATAATTTCGGTCAACACGGTTTGGGATATTAACCACTAGTAACTCCCCGAACTCGTAAAATGATTGTGAATGAATTACTTAAATATAACTTACTAGCATTACACAACAGATAAAAATGTTCTTGTAGTAAATAACAAGTACGAATTTAATATTAAATTTTCGGCTGAAACAAAGCATAATTTTTACTCACATTACAATAACTTAATTAAACAATACTGATTAAATTTAACTCCAGTTAAAGCCAAATTGTTGATTTATGGTAATTAGCGGACTGGAATTGCCGACACTAGTGCGAGCATAACAGAGATAAACCATTATTATTTCACGGATGGATCCATCACGTATAATATAGTATGTGTACATCTGAATTTTCCTTACATAAACATATTTGAATTATGAGGGACTGGTGCCCATCGTTCCTACCGCGGAGTAGGTACCTGCCATAAAATATCTTTGTTGCCGCTAAAATTGTCGGATCCCGGAATTGCGGGTGACGCTTCTTGTAAATATTATAGATTGGCATTCGTCATTTTTATGTATAAAGATTTCAATAATTTATGAGTTTTTGGTGGAAATTATAATGGCAGGTCAGTCCAGTGCAAATAGGCGATCAACAGGCGATAATGATTAACCTACCATCGAATACGATTTTTTTTAATTGTACATGTTTAAATCAAATTAAATGTAGCACTTCCAGATGTTTAAATAAAGTTGTTTATTGTAATATATTAATCAATTTGTTTTTCATAGTACTATAGTAAACAATATTTTATTTTTTACCGTAGGTATAACCGGCGATTATTGTTTTCAGCAGAACGAAATTAGCCCTTTGTGTATCAATTATAATACTCGTAATAGGTAAACGCGTTTCTTATTAATAATAGTATATATTTAATTATAAGGCCATCCTTATAAGGCTTAATATAATCGGTAATGGGTCTCAGAAAGCCAGATAAGCTAGATAAGCAGCAAAGAAATAATTAGTCATTTATAAAATTGCAATTATTGGTCGTCGGTATCTTGAATCTTGTGATGTTTCTCACTGCATTTGATGTTTTCATATATTTTAGACAGACATATACATGAAAAACGGCTGTCCGTATTTGAATATACGCGGAAGAGGTGTACATAACATTAAAAACATGTACATTACACAAATGTACATTAAAAGCGTATGTAAACAATTTTCGTAGTTATATTTGCATGTTTAAATGCGGTTGACTATGTAAATTTATTTGTCTATAGCTCGTGTTTGTTATCACATCTACAACTTTACAATTATCTTCAGTTACACATTACACCATAGTAAACAAGGGATTTAGAAGTCATTTTTTACCATCATTGGTCTGTAGCTCGACTGGGCTATGAACTGTGAAGTCCTGGGATCAATAGCGATTTCGTTTCAAACCTTATTATTATTATGATATTTAACTTTAAAATATGATTTAAATAACTTGTGGCCAGTATCGTCATGGTCTTAAATAGGCTCTACAATATTTTTCTAGTAAGTATTCAATTTGGTAGTACCATTATATACAATAGTCTATGTTTTGTTTTCTGAAGATCTTAATCCGTAATAAAGTAATGTGCGTGGTTAAATTATATTTGAATTGTTAAGAGTCGCTGAAAATTGAATATTTAAAAGTATATTTTAACACCCACGAACATTTACAACTCTGGAGGAATAGTGCCTACGTACCAAGTGTGGAGAGGGATCATTATTTCATATGAGTAAATTACCAAAGAAGTATTTAATACGTGATACTACGGTGATGTCAGACATCAATGTGTCTTTTTCCTTTATTAAGTAGAACTATTATTGAAACGTATTACTCAATACTCAGTACTCACATTGTTCCCTGTAAATATACAATCAATCGTTGAAATATATTAGATCTACTATAGTATTATTCTTTATATTATTTATAGTTCATCAAATAGGAAATTAGTTTTTAACATTCATTCTTCAAAGCATTTCCCTCTTCCCTAACCTTGGATTATTTTTTCAACCAGGCTTTGTTAATATAAATAATCTTGAAGAGTGATGATTCGCGAATTAATTTCCGTTTCTTTTAAATAAGTTAATGTTTCAGAAATTTAAAATAGGCAACTGACAGGCAAAACAGATAAATGTTATCATTTTAATATAGCAAATAACACTTTCGGCATATTATTTTTTTTTGCCTGAACTTTTAATTTCAACGTTAAGATAATATATTAACTCTTACTGTAGTTGTGCAATAGAAACAAATGTTAATATTTTCAAAATTCAAGCAAAGTTTGTATTCACAAGGTTATATTTTACCAGAATTCTTCATATCAAAAAACATAGTAGTATATTTTTTATATTGTTCCATAGGTTTTTACGTACCCAATTCTGTTATACAAACAAAAGACGCAGATAACGTTCCGCCCGTATTCCATACAGATAACAGTTTAGTCGCGCAATTGCACTGACAGGTGGTTCACGACATACAGGAAAATGTTCATTCCTATCACTTTACATTTTATATTTTTTACCCAAATTTACTGTTGGAAACATAACAGTATATCTATAAAATAAATTGAGACTAATTTAGCGGTAGACGTTAGGAAGTGTCCACAGTGTGTGAAAGAGTTGTTAAGCGCAGTGGAGGGTGCGCAGTAACATTCGCCAACCCTATAAAGGGAAAGGAACTCTCGCCCCATTCACAAGTAACCTGACGTCGACGTCACAGTAAAGTTGGGACTAGTCCATCTGCACAACTTTGAGCCTCGATCTCGGCTACATTTTTGTGAAGTGAAATTGTGTAAAGTAAAATATGAGAGCGTTTATATTGATGGTTGCGGTCGCACTCGCGTGGGATGCAGTTGAATGTCGATATTTCCCGGTGAGTATTTATTATAAAAATTGTTTTATTAAATAAAAAAAGTGTATTTTTGAAAAAAAATATGATTTCGTTAACATGTTTTTTTTTTGTTTTGTTCATTTAAGTTAACTATAATTGTCGTTATTGTGTAATTTTTAAGTTTGCCCGTATTTATTTAATTCTCCATCGACCCCAAAAATTTACTTTTCTCATTAAAAAGCTAAGTGCTGTTCAACAATTAAGGCATCAATTAGACCGTTGTAAAATTGAAACTGTATATTTATTGAAATACCCCTAGGTATCGAGTGTCGAATCCGATATTGAGACATTGAGATAACTCGAGAGTTTTCCTGGTGACGCTGAAAATTCACTTTCGGATGAATTTGGAACTCGATACAATCTCAGAGGTTTTGTGCGGATCGTGTGAATTCAGGCGAAATTGACCGGAACAAAGCTTTGATGTGGTTTATTAGATTTTCCGATGTCCCAAGTTTTAAGCCCGTTGTAATGTGAATAGTGTTCTACTGAATAATATTGCGTATTGTGCTTATATTTTTGTTCTAGGAAAGTAAATTCAAAGTAATAACACATACACGGATTTTCGGTGTGTTTTCAATTATGTTATTGTTAGCATACTATACATATTATCTCTACGAAGTCAGAATGAGTAAATAAAAAATAATGGTATCAAGATACTGTAATTTTGACGATATTTACTTTGATTACTCAAGATATAAAAACACAATTTTATTCTAGTAACATGGATTTAACTCTATATACTATTTAAATAAGCCATTAAGAATTAAAGCGTACTATATTCCTGTGTCATTTAAGTATTTTACTGCTTTCACTCCTTGGCGATAATTCGATTCTAATTGAAAGGCCGTGAATTCGATTCTCACACGGAAACAAAATATCAACCAATATTTTATTCTCTGTTTTTATTTTAAAAGTCTGTCGTATTTTCTGGTACCTACCTTACAAGGCATATCTCATGGCGGAGTTGAAATTATATTGAATGTACAATTTTATTCAAGAAAAGATTAATTTATTTTGCACAATATCTTCATTAACACAACAAATAGTAATCAACGTATTTAGTCGGTGAAAATAAAAATAAAAGGTTTTAGATTGTTCTTCACATGTTTTTTTTACGTACCAATAGTGTCCCACTGCTGGCCAAAGGTCTCCCTCCATTCTTTCAATTTTTTCCTATTTCCTGCTGTTGCCGTCCATACTTTACTTGTTGTCTTCACATGTTACCCTAAATAATAAATGGGACGCATATTGACATTCTTTCAACATTATCATATTCACTAGATTTGCCTTTCAAATAAAATGGAAGGCAAAATAGTCAAACTATGTTGATTTTATGGAATTGTATGTATACGTGAAAATAAAAATTCACTCTCAATTTTCAATCCATTGGTACACATGCCCGACGACGCTTGGATCTAAATTTATCATGCTACTCTATTCAGAGGTTCATGACAATTAAGGTCCAAAGACTTCCACAGTCTCAAGACTGTGACATCCTTGTAAGCCTAGTGTAGAAATCATGCCCATTTTCCAGGGGATTTAGTCCTTAATCACTTCTATCAGTTTCGGACCGCAATTTATTGTAAATAGATATTTATTGCGAAGATGGGAAACATTCGGAAATAAAAACTGATATGTACGGATCTTTATCAAAAATAACTATTTTCATTGCATAAAATGTTTATAAATGAGTAATGTTGCCAATCAGGTCTTCCAGATGTCGATGAAATAAATTAAATGAGGAATGCAGATGATCGTCCAAAATTATCTCATAATGAAAAGCCTAAATCTGTCAGCGGATGTACAAATGGAATTGCGGATTGTCTATTTTAATCGTAAACCACAAATTATGTAAGCGACCATTTAGATAATTGCACAATTAACATTATGAATAGATCGAGCACGCCTATATTTGCTTCATTGTAATGCTAAAAATACAACTATTTTAACACAAATCTGTTTCGAAACCGCGTACGTGGGTGTTTTCATTATTGAGAAAGGATATAAATTACGTTACCTAAGTAATCAATTCCGCATGCATATCCCCTCCTATTTACGTACATGTTTCTCGTAATTTTACCCGGTTTAATCTCTGAAACGTTTCTTAAGTGGAAGGTGGGTACACAAAGGATGTTCACCGGGAATTGCTGACTAAACTGATCAAAGTAACATCAAACACTTTGGGGTCAAGTCAAGCACTTGATTGACGGCGTCTTCTTACGTTACTTGCAAACTATCTCATGTTAGTTGGAAAATGTTTTGAAAATTCTTTGGGTTTAAAGACTTCACTTGTATTATACTCGTAGTTAGTTAATGAATACTTAACATTTTAGATCTTGTTTCATTGCTTAATGTCGGTCTTTGTAAATAATTTTGAATAGTATTATATTTAAAAACATGTGTTTTTTAATGTTAATTTTTATTACTTTTATTACATTATCTTTTTGCATCATAACATAGTCAACGACGCTCATTTTCTCCGAAATAAAAGCTTTAAGTTAATAGCTGAATGTTATTGAGCCATTAATATTTACATACGTACATAAACATCACGCCTTTTTCTCAGAAGGGGTAGGCAGATGTGCAACCAGGACACCCACGTTTCGCCTTATGTGTTCCGTTCCATTATGTGATTTGAGGCGATGTTAATATTTAAGTTATATTATTAAAGTATTTTTACTAATACCTACAAGTAAAAGCCTATATTACACTTTAGAAATCGTTGGGGATTAAAGACAAACATGGCGAGTAACTTTTATAACAGAAGAAAACTTTAACACAATAGCCACTAAGAAGCTTAGCGGGAAACCAGGTGTGACACACCAACTTATTCCTCGTAAGTCTAAGTTATTACATTGTAAGTACTAACACAATATTTCTTCGGCTTTTATACTCTTTATTTTGTTGAAACGAGACGGGCCAAACTGATGAGCTACAAATTAGGACTAAAATGGAAAATGTTAACGCTAGAGGCATTATACAAACAAAAAAGAACGTAGGGACTACCCACTGCGTAGGCGAGGTAATTTATATAACGTTTTGTCGTATTTATTACGCAATTATATTTTGAAGTCACGCTCACACGGCAAACGATTCAATACAATCTAAAAATATTTCATCATTATCGTCACCAATCCGACGAAACGATAAATGTGTCCTCACATAAAGGATAATAATACCCTATTCATGTTATATTCCGGGATATTTTTAGTATAATTTCGTATATTGAAACAAATTAATAAAAACACCAAATACCAAATATCCGATAATTTACAGCGCGCAAAATGCATAATACAAAATGCATTTCGCTTGCTCTTCTAGAATAAGATAATAAATACGAGTATATATATACGTAAGCTGTACCGGGTAGGTAGGTACACGACTCACACCCGCATGCCGTGCTTATTTCCGCTCTATGGTAGTAGTAATACGAGTATAGGCTGGTCTTTCGCCTTGCTGGGGATATAATTTTTAAATGTCATACAATATATACGATAACGATACTTTAACGGTGAAGGAAAACATCGTGAGGAAACAGCATATCGTAGCGATTTTAAAGAATTTCTACGGTATGTAAGTCCGCCAACCCGCACTAGGCCAGCGTGGTGGACTATATGGCCTAACCACTTTCAATCGATTCTCTCGATTGTAGAGTAGGCCCGTGCCCAGCAGTGGGACGTATATGGGCTGATAAAAAAAAAGTATACAAGTATGTTTTAATTATCTCTCATAAAAATAAAATGGCAAAAAAAAAATTATAAATTAACATAAAGAATACGTACTTACATGGAATATACTGATAAATAAAAAAATATAATAATTTCTATACAAAGTTTTATTATGAGATTTAAGAGAGATACTCCTTTAATTTCAGTTACTGTTCTTCCGGTATTTTTATCATAGTCGTAAACGGATTGAGATAAGCGTAAACAATTGTTCTTGTTTTATAACGTTACGCTAGATTACAAAATTTTATGACTATATAACATGTAAATATTATGGATGTTGTTAATGTAACATGACCTAGAACATTATTTACTGAAGGATTATAATCTACAGAGAACATCAGTACTTTACATATCTCCATTAATGTGTACAATGTAGACGTGTTATATGTTGTTAAATTAAACTGGTTACTAATATGTTACAATACGTTATTGTGACGTGTTATATCCTAACGTTACCGCTTTGTTGGGTAAATTATGAGTAATTCAACACGAGTTTACTGTCCCCACTATAGAAACGTAGTAACTTGTCTATAGTATATACACTGGTACATACATTTTAGATACAATCCCGAAACACCAATCACTGGAATTCCTGTCAATCAGGGTCGACAGGGATACGCAAAGAACCGACACCCGACATCAAAGCTTGCCGAGTCTCATTTTAACACTTTGTCTGCAGAGAATTTAATTAGAAATAAAACAAAGTAATTCCTTTAGTTTTACTAATAATAATTAATTGGAATGGGAAAACTCTGAAAACATATTTTTTATACTAATTCTCTATATTATATAACTTTGTTAAAACCATAACCTACATATCCAATTAAAATAATCGTAAAATAAAAAAAATAGAAAAACATAATCCAATGAATAATTTCTTCCTGGCGCTACTAAACGATGCAATAAATCAAGTGTGACCTTCGGCTATTCATTGAGAAATTGACTTAAAAATTACAAGCTGAGTAATTAAATATATGAACCGCGCTCACGTTTCATTCACAATATCAATCTAATAGATTTCTAATACCATTAGCTCTCAAAAAACGCAAACACGTATTTGATATTTATACAGAATGATATTTTTTTAATTTTTAAGATTTATATTGATTTCGATGTGATTATTGATTTGATCCGCTGACGCCACTTGCGTCGATGTTTTATTTTCCACTAAATTACGTCCATTTTGTTGTTTTAGGTAATAGTTATTATATAGCAGACGCAATATATAACACATATGATTAGTTTTGCCGTCACGTTGCAATTTGCATAATAATTTTAGCTTTAAAAGCCGACATAGTATAGATTTAAGATTTAGAGGTTATTCTTAATTGTTTCATTTATTTAAACTGCGAAATGCCGCATTTGGAGGTAGCATTTTTTTACCTGCGAAAGATGCGAGAGGAGTGCAAGGGCTCCGGTACTGCGCTCACTATCCCGCCAGCTCAGCTTGTGTGAATATGGGATTTTTTAATTATGATCGCATGATCTTTGTTAATTGAACTAGGTTAATGATATTTGAGAATACGTTGAATATTTTGTTTTGCTTCAATCAAAAATGGTCACGAAGATAAAAGTATGGATACGTCGGATGATCAAAAGTATTATAATCATTGTTTTGGTTATACAGTGGTGGCTAGTCTAAAAGTTTTTTTAAACATATTATTACTACGAAGATTTATGTCCATTTGCGCCCTCTACAAGAAAAACCTCAAATATGCATTAGGATTAAAGAACTTCCTACATTGTCGCCTTATCATCTAAAATATAATTTGTTAAAGCCATTATGTAAATATAAGACGTAATATTTTTAAAAGGAATTATGAGTAATACATTGAAACAAACTAAAAATGCATACATTATTTTTGACAGACAAAATTTATTGGTATTATATTTAATCAGTAACTAATTTAGTATGTTTTCGAATAATGTTCTAAGATATTTTTATCCCATAAGAAACCACGCTTTATTCCGTAATAAAAGTACTCTCTTACGCCCATAAACTCCCTTTATGCAAAAAAATATGTCGATCCGTTGCTCCATAACTGTCGGTAAGAAGGACGAAGCAACAAACACAATTTAGCTTTTATATTATAAGTGTGATAAAAAGACGCGCTTGCAGTGAGTCTTGCCATCTACTTAATTTATAAAAGAGTAATATATTTATTTTTCTTCACGGAAAACACAATCGGGGTATCAAATACATGCAGTTAATGTTGCCCAATAGTGGTGAAGAGTGTGTTTTTCCAAAGGAAGAAAAAGTTTCACGAGACATTTTTTTTTTAATTACGATAATCATCATGATTCATTACATTGTTTAGCGTTTTAGCTTGAAAATTAATCTTTTGTAGGATACATTGAAATAAAAGATTTTTGATACATGAGAAGTCGGTAGGTATATAGTTGTACGGATGCCGCGCCTTTGCTTTTCATATCTAAGGCGTGTAATTACTGAGTGTGTGGAGCGCTCTGTATGCAATCAGAGAAATGATGATGCCCTTTGTGCATCCACTTGGAATGCGAACCACACCGAGAGATGTTGTAATTAGCCTTCAATCGAACTACAAACTTTAATTAAGAAATACCGATGTATAGATGTTAAGAAATAGACGTAAAACAACAAAAATCTGTTTTTTCTCTGATTTCTTTTTGATTAATTTTGTGTTAGTTAATCACAAGATAGTTCCCCTAAGAGACTTGTCGAGCTTCAGTACAATAGAAAATCAGAAAGTTCTACACACAGGGCTTAGGTCATAATTAAAAACGTGGACCGATTGCTGGTTGGTGAATTCATAATTGTACCATCAAAATTGAAATTTTAAGTCACCGATGGCATCACGATCTCGTATTAGGTCTCCAAATTGAAGCACCAAATGTGATCGCTTTCTGACAATTATTCGATCCGATTCATTCAAGCATGCTTGAACTGGTAAAATAAAGATGATTCTTTGAAACTGTCTCAAAGAATCATCTTTATTTCTCCAACAAAGGTTAAGATATTTCATTGGTATATTTTTGGCAATCAATATTATCTCCCAATTCAGGTTCATGAATGCGTTAAAAACAAAATAAATGAGCCATAAAATGCAATAGAAATAGACCATGGTAATAAAAAGGAAATGATTATTGACGCGTGTATTTGACTTTTACTCTTCAGTGACTCAGAAATGAAATAGAGGCGGTCTGTTGAACTTATCGACTCGTTGATCGAGTTCGTGATACTAAGTTAAAAGGAACGTCAGGATGGTTGGCAGAGAAATTTCTATTTTAAGAATCCTGCGATTGAATTCTTGAATTTCCATCTTGTCCTCAATATATATTACTACGTAAACTCATGCCTGTAGTCTTGAAGTGGTAGGGGGATGTGCAGTGCCACTCGACTTGCAAAGACCTTATATTCCGCTCGAAAACGTGATGTGAGCCTATCGTCGTGTCAAACTCCAATCTCGGACACATGAATGATTAACGTGTCATCAAAATATTACATGAATTTGAATACAAATATGTAGTTTAATACAATATGATAGGCTTAAAATATTAGCAGATTCCAATAAATAGGCAAAAGCAGAGATTTAACTGTTTTGATTTACCGTGTAAATATTGATACAAAAAGCAATTATGTCTGACTGGATTTAATCCCAAAAGAAATTGCGGATTAAACATAATGAATAGTCAGTTTATATTGAAAGAAATCTATTTTGTGTAGTCTTTTAGTGAAGTCGCTTCGGCTTCTTTGTAAACAGACATTTTCTTCGTTGAAATGCCATTTATATTGACGATTTATCTAGTTTTCTAGACATTTCCATTGATTTTCCAGTTGAACTTTACGTTCTTTTCAATCTTTTGTAGCAACGGACAAAATGGTTCTTAGCTTTTTATGTCAAAACGGTTTATAAAATAGAGATATAAATTGTAAGGTTTCTGAGAATTGTTTGAATGAAGAGTGATTTGAAGTGATAGCATCTGTCGTCACATTATTATTTATGTGTAATAAATAAAGTTTTATTGTGGCTGTCTGATGGTTTATTACAATAAATGTATAATGATGTGTCGCGGGGGCCGGGTGTGCGTCATAAACACGTTGCTCGCTGTTGTTGTCGTATCAAATCAACTAATGAATGCAGAGGTACATTTCACGCCTAATTTGATGAATATGATTTTATATTCATTCATAATCGTGAGCCGCGTTTCAAAGGATTCGCTAGATGAAAACACACGAGAAATCAATCAAAGTCTAGACAAAATGTGTTTCATTTCCCGTTCATTTCTGCGGCTCTCGATAGATAGTCTTTGAAGGGAAGTGAATAGAGATAAAAAATCATTAAGTTGGAAGTAGGTGGCAGGATATTAGCGGTAATGAAACTGTTGATAAAGGTCCTTTACAGACAAATGAAAAAGAACTATTTTTGTAACGTAGCAAACCGTGTCAAACGAATACTGGGTTACCTGTTGAAAAGGTATAGCTCTCAGATGTGAACTCCTCGTAAATTATAAATATTTTGAGCTTAAAAACAGGTAAATAGAAGCGCTGCGAGAGGCAAATCAGAAGGATCAGAATTGTTAGGCTTCCTAGAGTAGTTCCAACTGATAACCAAAGTGGACAGTAAAGCTGTTACTTCATGCCGTTTTTTTACGAAATCTTGTCCCGATCGGCTTCCAATAACCAAGGTTACATTGTAGCTATAGTTCCTACGTAAAAAAATATACATCCATATTTACGCTTCATAGACGTTAGCGCTAAATATGAGTCGTTTTTTACATCGCCAGCCAAAACAAAGACGATTTGTCATTTGCAAGAATTGGAGCACTGGCAATTTTACTGTTAAAAATTTCGAATAATGTATTGAATTTCATATCAGACAGCTCTGTTCTTACCATTAAATATTACGCACTGACTATGCGTTGTCAGGAAGAAAATTGTGTGGAATTCCTAGAAAAAATTAAGTAGGTATTAAATTGGGTTTAAATGCATAAAATGTTCCATAGCAAAAGCTAAAACACCTGTAATATTGCACAAGTTCCATATTTCTGGCAAAACTATTACCAAAACTCGACAAACAAACAGTAACTAGTTTAGGACGCCTCGAGCAGCACGGAATAAGTGATGAAAGTGTTGGGTTACTACTTCAGCAAAGTGAAATACGAACTATGTATACAGGCATAATAAATTACATTTGTGGCTCGAGAAAGCACGTGAGCCTGTGGGATTGTGGGTGAAGGTCTTATAAGCTTGACTTGCTACGAGGAAATAGCTTCTCACGCAGTTCATATTTTTCCCCATTTATTTCAGGCAGTAGTATCGCCGTGTGTAGAATTGCAGTCTTCAAATGCCTAGATTAATGAGTGACATTTATTTTAGTCCAATTTATACGAATCAAGATATATCACAAAAATCAATCGATTACAAATTATATATAAAAATGAATATAACTATTATAGTCTATAGTTACACTCTTTTTTGGTAATATTACCTAATTTAATTTATTTATATCCCGGGGAATATTTATAAACAAGTTTGATATAACAAAATATTTGCTTGTAAGTGGAGTTTACGAATCAATAGTATTTAATCAGCCATCATGTCTCATGACCAATCATGTATTAATATTGCAGTGAATAGGTCTTGAATTCAATAGCTTTGAATCAGTTACAGTAGATAGATGTAAGCTACTCGTATAACCGGGTTGGCGCTTTGTGTATAATAGGAGTCACTTAAACAGGTACAAGTACCTCATTAAGGCGGGAGTCTCCCAAAAACGGTATTTTCGAATCCATTTCATTAAGGCATTAACCATATTTGAGATTCGAAAAAAATATATGTTATTCTACAACACTTGACCTAGACGTGTCGGGCAGCCGATACACGATTGCATAAACTTTGCAGCATCAAAAAAAATCTCAAAGATAGGTCTAAACCGATATTTCGATTCAAGATGATAAGCTTAATATTCACTTTAAAATAATAAAAAATATACCATAATAACAAGCAAGTTATGCACTAGGCGGCTCGGGCAAAACATTTTAGATTATTAAAAATCCACCCCCTCTATTCCAAAATAATGTGATTTTTGCCACCGTTCCGCCGCACTTCGCGCTCGGCGCGTCTGTTCACTCCCCAGCGGGACGTCTTGGAAGCAACACGCACGCCAAATTTCGTAGCGCCGCGCAGCACCGTACATTTTGACAACATAAAATAAAATCCTAATTTTGAATTTGGCGCGGCGTACGCCACGTGCTCACTACATGGCTAACTAATGTTGGTGATATAATATTTTTGTTGTATTCCGTATTGTAACAAAATATCTATGTGATAATAAGTTATATTTTTTATGACTGCCTCGGTGGCATAGTGGTACTACGGTACGATTGCAAAGCTGAGGTCTCGGGTTCGAATCCCGGGTCGGGTAAAGTGATATTGGATTTTTCTATTTATTATCAGCCCGGAGCCAGGTATTTGTGCCTGATATGGCGATAGGCTCGCCCCCTAACACATCGTGGGACGGAATATGCAAGGCGAAACGTGGGTGTTCTGGTAGCACCTCTGCCTACCCTTCTGGGAAAAAGGCGTGTGTTTATGTATGTATATTTTTTATGAATTCACTTGAATTTTAGTCTATTGTATTGGAAATAATACGTACACAATCGCATGTAGACAAGCGGTTCTTTATGTATGCGGGGATATAGATATCCCTGAGGGGGTAAATAGAGTTTTTATATGCACGAGATTATTTCATTCCCAATACGTGATAGGATATTGCCATACCGGGCACAATTCTAATCCTTGGCAACTCATGTTTCCTTTTTCTAAAAAACACAAAGTTGAGTCCTCTACAAGAAAATCGAACCCAGCACCTCATACTTCACTGTCAAACCACTATACCACCAATGACGCGACTTTTACCGCTGTGATATAATAATTTACTATGTCTAATTATACGGTATTCTTATTTGACAGCCTCCGTGGCGCAGTTGGTTTGACGCCGGCTGTAAAACGAGAGGCCGCGGGTTCGATCCCCGAACCGAAACAAATATTTGTTTCGGGTCTGGGTGTTTGTGAGACCGAAAAATCTTTCATCGTTCCTGATACCCAAGACACAAGTCTCGATCTTAGTGTGGGGTCAGGACTATGTATTTATTTATTCAAATTCAGACATACATAAACTCACACCTGCGTCTCGTCTCGTCTCGTCTCCCCTGGTTTTCACCAGGAACTCACACAGGGAACATACAGGGCGATCACATCTTGATGTGATAAGGGCCGAGCCTATCGCTATATCGGGCACAAATTTCTATCTCCGGGCTGATACATAATAAAAAAATCTAATATCACTCCCCGACCCGGGATTCGAACCTTCGATCAACAATACACTAGACGAACAGACTCACGAACAAAAACCAAACTCAAATATGGCATCGACTGACTAAACCATAAAATGGAAAACGTTGTAAAGGTTTTATAATTTCAACGTAAACGATGCCTTATTTCCTACGAATAAAACGTGATTTAGAATGTACTAACATTCACTTACGACCTTACGCCATGTATAACAGATACAGATAAGAAATGTATACAACTCTTTTGTTCAAAATTCATCCTTATTTCTTTAACTGTAAAGCAGAGAATAAGAAACACACCATTTTATTTACGTCATTTTATAATAACCATAACAATACTACTGGTCCGAATAAACTACTACGGAGTCGCGCTTCTTTTTTCTAAGAATATAATTTGAGTAATTATCATTACTAAAAAATCTCATCCCGTCCCGTGCCGTGATATCCCGCATTGTTCCGTCTCATTCTCACTAAAAAATAATTCTCACTAATATATGTAAATCCAGTCCCATCCCATTCATTTGAGTACAAAAAAGTAACAAATATATCGGAATTCCTCCCTCATCCCACGGGAACACTACATTTTTCGGGATAAAAAGTAGCCTAAGTGTTAATCCACGGTCAATCTACCTCCATACGAACCTAACTGTTCTTCATAAATTAAATAAAAATATTTCAAATAGTTTTTTGATTCATTACCCATTATCACGTGACTACAAATGCGAAAGCAGCTCGCTGGCGTCATGGATCGGGCGGCACCAGTAGGAAGTATCATCGGTAAGCTATTACTCTCGATAATTTGTAACAGCAATGTTAATATTTTTCGATTTTCACCACAATAGACACTTGATTCATTAAAGTAAGTAGTTCTATCGTAAGAACTGAGTTCATTTTGATGGAACGCGAGATTCAGGACCCGATCGGTTACCTAGATTATAGTCACGTGACAGCTTGGAGCGTTTTAGTGGGAATAGTGAAACCTATTTTTATTTGCGTATTTTTAATGAAAATCTGTCGTATATTTCCTTAAAATTTTTTTTTTCGTGTTTACTATGTTTGTCTATCTTTAAAATAACAGCATTTCTGAAAATTAGCCAACATGCCTATTGTGATGTCTGTTTAAAACAGATTATAATAAATAACACCTACACTAATCATCTAGGTCTAGTGACTAGACCAATGCAACGGTGAAGTAAAGAAAGACCGTATTATAAATAAAAAATATATAAAGGTCTAAACTACTCCGTAGATTTTTTGTTCAAACATCAAATCGTTCGAAGTGCGTGGTGGCCTGTTGGAAACGGATGAAACCCGGCTGCCTACATCACAGTGGCCGCGAGTTCAAATCCTGGGGCACACCTCTGACTTTTCGGAGTCATGTGTGTATTGATCGTCAATCACCACGCACCATAACGGTGAAGGAAAAACATATACACGTAGTAGGAATTGAAAGTTTTGGCTGTTGTTTTTAAATTTTTAGTTATTGGTCCAATTGGTCTCAAATTCGATATCGGAGGGAACCTTTGTTTCAAAAACTTTTTATTAATAGGTGAAATTAAGTTTTAATTTCTAAAACAACGAACAATTTAAATTAATTCAATCTGGCAATTATTTTGAGATTTGAGTTCACTTCCATACAAAAAGTAAAACTATTTTTCATTGTCAATCTATTCATCTTCGTAATAATAATAAACTGTAATTAATAATTAATATTTTTATATGTACGTCTTTTTTTATAATGTATATGTAAAAATTATAAAAAAGAATAAATAAAGAGAAATAATATACTGTAAGTAACATTTCGAACGCGCAGCCGTGAAAGGTCATCTACCCCGATCGTCGCGGCGCCCGCGTCGCGTCGAGACTCAAGCCGCGCAATCGTAAAAGTAGATACGTCGCGCTCCATGCGGTGTATTGAGGTACGGGGCTAAAATTTCCTCTAATCGCGAATACTCTCGCCTTAAATAATCGCCAAGAGTCACTCGGAATTTCTTTACTAAGTATCGGATTCATATTTTGATAAGGTCGCACTATAAAAGACTCTTCCCGGTTCTCAAAGCTAGTCATTATTCTCATGTTAATGGAATAGTGAGTCTGCGTGTCGTCTTCAATTGTGCTTTAGTCAAAGTGGCCATAATGTTTTATTCTACTTTTGTTCTACACAGTTGGTGGTCACGCTAGCAGAGGATGGGTTTTAAAAGTGCTGGTTTAGTATAATTAGTATATTGTAGTTGAGGATTTTAATATGAATAATTCCAGGGTCGTAAATTTGAAAAATTGTACCTTGGACGCAAGTTTATTTTTTCTGGTTATAGTAGCTACTTATCCTACTAGTCCTACTAGTAATAATATTATAAAGGTGGAAGTTTGTGTGTTTGTTACTTCTTCACACTCAAACGGCTGGACCTATTTTGATAAAATTTGATATGAACGTAGCTGATACCTTGGATTAATGCATAGCGTAATTTTTATCTCGAAAATGTATTTTCCCCATGGGATGACAAAGGAATTCAAATATGTATATTTGCTACTCTTTTCAACTCAAAGGGAGGGTTTGAGATAATATAGGGTGGAAGAATTGGGATATAAGAGGACAGGATTCGTGCCTCGAGTCATGAACAGGAACATGACGTAACGGGACGGAACGAAAAAATCAGTATAAAGGGCGGCAGTCATGTTGAGGTTAAATATAAAACAGTAAGTATACGTAATAATATGTGTGTGATGTGGACTGGAGTCACAAAGTGTCTGCACATGCTAGTATCGGTAGTCATCACTTTGATTATGAAAATCGTTTCATTATTCATATGGACAAGTTAATCCGTGGATGATCGAATCAAAATGAACGTTAAGCCACATCGATGACATTTAGGGAATTCGAAAATAATTTTTCGTTTCGACATAAGTGAATTCATCAAGGGATCAACTAAATTTACCCGTCAAATACTTCTAAATGTTCGTTTTTACCTTTATCATTCAATTACATTTATAGATGTGAACATTCGTAACATACCGCGTCATATCGACATAGGATATTTGATTTAACCCCCATGTTTCTCCTCACCTCAGTTAACATTGAACAAAAAAATAGCCGAGAGGAATTTTTGACAAAAGTCGTGAATTTAGTTTTCACAATTTTTGTGGCCCGTATAGATACGAGTATTTTTACCGCTTGGCTGAACTTCGGTTGGGTTGGAAAACTTACCTGAGCGGTAAAAATGCTCGTAGGACCTATATGGTCTGTTCAAAAACCTTAAAAACTAAAACTACCAGGCAGTTTTTTTTTGGCTGGGGTGGTTAGAAACACGTGGTTTCAATTTTAAGGTGTCAATATCACCCGGTACAGTCTAAGGAATTTAACTTACAACACACTTTAGCTTTTTAAAGGCTTAATTAAAAACATTTGTCACTATTCTTGGTCACAATATTTCTTGTAGCTGTCCGGTTTATTAATATTAATATAATATACAGGACTCGCAGATACTCGAGAAATATTCCTGTAAGTAAAAACATTGCTTTCTGTTTGATAAAGCCGTCTAAGCGACCGTCATGTTTCATTTCGTTTTTTTTTCTCTGAACGCCGTCATTTATTACGCAATTGAATCTTGTACTCCAATGGATTAGATTTGGCTGGAAATATGTTATATTTTTCAGAAGATCCAAGAAAAACACATCAAGAAATTCATTACATTTTCCCACTTCTGTGAAATAAATATTACTTTTCGTCACGCACTTACTTTTATGAATTTGAAATGAAATAAATTCGTTTCATATGTAATCTTCGCAAAAACAACCGTACGTCTCTTTTACGTTCGTAATTCAAGTATATATTTATATACTTATTGATCAGCGCCAATATTTATTTATATTCTTATAGTTCTAGCTCTTTTTTCTATCCTTATACTTGTCACTACATTTTCCTATTCCATATTCAAACTTTTATCTTTGAATTAAATTTTACACGCGTAATTTACAATACATTATCATTATAATCATAAGCCCGTTGCATTCCACCGCTGGACATAGGCCCCTCCCAAGGTACGCCACTGAACCCGATCTGATGCTTTATGCATCCAGTCGCTGTCGTCCCTCAGTATGCAGGTTTCCTCACGATGTTTTCCTTCGCCGTTATAGTGCGTGGTGATTGACTATCACTACATACATAACTCCGCAAAATCAGAGGTGTGTGCCCTGGGATTTGAACCCGCGACCACCGTGATCATGTTGGTAGTCGCGTCTGGTCTGTTACCAACAGGCCACCACGCACTTTTCTAAAATTTACTCAATTTAAATTAAATAATATCATCTTTGTTAGCCTCCATGCCGCAGTTAGTTTTCTCGTAGTTGCTGATACCCACGCCACAAGACTCGATCTTAGTTTGGAGTTGGACATGGAGAGTCAGGACTGTGTATGTGAATTTTGAGTGTATTTGTTTATTAGAAATTTATTCGAAAAATAATTTCCTAAACTAACATGACAAAAAATATTGATATTAGCTGTTTTTGGACGCCCCACAAAGCCTTACTGTCGGGGTGTTGTTATAAATCGAAATATTGTGTTAACCTCCCACAGTTTCATGTAGCGAAAATTGACGATAACATTAATGACTTTTTTCGACAAAACAGAATTTTAGAACATTTGGTTCCATCTCATAGATAAAATGCCATCCTCAATTTATTTTCTTCCTAAATTTTTATAATCTTGTTAATTATTAAATATGTTAAGCATAGATCTTTACTTCACATTTCGGAAAACATCAACGGTGGTATAGATTTCTAGCTGACTCCAACCAAAAAAACGTAATACACTCTTCAAGAGGCACCATTTAAAAGCAATTAATAATAATAATATTTTTGACGTATTAGATGAATATCCTGCTTTTGTTGTGAATAACTTTAATAACTTTTGAGATAACGTCAATGAATCAAAATATGATGACGTATTATATCTATTTGCGTCAATATCTAAATTACTCAATCTCTATTTTAAACTTGCTTTAAAAAAATCAATTGTATTCCTAGAACCAATTTCGTTAAAATTCACAAACAAGTTTTTTGTATACGTTATGATATAACAGATAGGCCAAGTTTTATTGCACTGATTATTCAAGAACCTATTATAATTTCGGATTTACGTTGACCTTAATAATATGTAAAGCTAAATCCCGCTTATGTAACAATATACAAAACGATTTTTGATTAAAATAGAAAATACATTTATTGCTTTATAGGTATATTAGCTCGTAAAATAAACACTTGCCTTATTGCTTTTAGAGAAATATTTAACAGAAACTATTATGTCAAAAATAGTAGTAAATATATTTGTTACGATAAAAATAAAATTTTGCATAACCAGTTTATGTCAATTTAGCTCTTATATGCTCAATATTTTATTTATATCAATATTAATATAGTTATTATCTATCTTTATTTTTAAGAAATTTGTCCACGGCAACGAATCATATATCGGGTAGGCCAAAACGTAATATTGATTGTTCATATCATACCCGTAGGTATGCTACGCGGCGAACTACGATTATTATTATTTCAAAAAAAATTAAGTTGCATTTAAAAATATATTTTTTTTTTGTACAACAGTACAAAATAAGTTTGAATAAAAGAATATTGGTCTAATGTCAGCATCCAGATGAGACATGTAAAGGATTAAAAAGTTATTCACACTCAAATTAAACTTTTTTTAGAAATAGTATTATATTTAATTTAATAAATATTTATTGTAATATTTATTCAAATTTGTTTTGTACCATTATGAGCAAAACATATATTTTTAAATTTTGCTTTTTTTTTTCTTTAACGCGGTGAGCTGCCTGTGGCTCACAGTGCTGTGAAGGATTTGCTTTCAATTCGGTCATTATTGGTAGGCGATGGAGATTGACGATTAACGATTGACGTTGGCGAATGACGATCTAAGGGACATTTTCCATAGTCATTCATACAAAGAAACATTGTTTTTTGTCTAGTACATCCACAAGCATAACCTTATGTTGTACAAGTCATTAGCTTTTACCCACAAAGTTGAACCCAACGCTGTAATAAAATTATTGTTAGGGAAAATTTTAATTACCAAATGGGCATATTATGTATATGGAGTCTCACACATGTTTATTTTATCAAAGCAATGCCGATTGAATACAAAATACTATACTTCAAACCCTGTCATTCGGTAAGTATTATTCAAATGTAAAGGGTAAGGTATTCAAAATGAGAGACCCTAATTTCAATTCTGTATATAATGTCAAAGGAAAAAATTAAATATACTTACAATTTGCACACGTGTTCAGAGAAACTTTGACGTGAATATGTCGCAAGGGACGTTTTAGTGAGAAAAAGTTAAATTTAACAACGCTCCAAAAGTAGTTTTCGTACATTTACAAGTAAAAGCATTTCCACGTGCGTTTACAGACTAGAACACAAGTTGAAACGGCAGCAAACTTTACACAAGAAACTTCGTTTAATATTAATGTGTTAATTTGCTGCATACAGAAAAACGTGGCCCCGAGCTCGTAAAACTATTTGGGAAATTAATTATGCATTAAGAATACCAGTTTTATGCGCCAATTTCATTTTGATCTCAATAACATTATTTCTGCGAGGTGACGGTGCAATATGATTGGAATCAAAAATAATTTATTTATATTATTACCTTATTTTTAAAAGTTATTTTGTTTCATAATAGGATGAATAATATGGTTTATAAAATGTTAATAAATACTGAGTTGCGTCCCTGTTATAACCTAACATTGTTTTCCTTAGAATAATCAACATTAGTTCGGACATGTGCTATGTTAATATCCTTTTTCCTTTTACTAAGCCCCAAAGAGAATATTTAAATTTAAAGCAAAGCACTTACTTACTTCACTTACTTTAGCATTTAATATTTTTGCTTTCGCTTTATATAAAATTCTATTAACGGACGCAACAAGCAGCTTATAACCCTTTGAAAGATCAAACAAATTCAACTGAACTCTATGCATGTTATCTGCGGTTTAGTTAAAATAGAGTGGATCTGCTCACTACATTTGCAATGAAACTACTTATCATATATAAGTAGTTATACAATAATGCCTCAATTACTTTCTTTGGGAGAATATTTTACAAATTACAAATCGAAATAGTTTTGTTAAATTATTGATTCTAAAATTGGATGTTTTTTTTTAACATCAACAAAGTAGAAATACTGGTTGGTATAGTTTAGCAAAACCAGATATATAGCGGATTTATTTTATAATGACAAATCTGTTACAGATTTACAGCTTGTCGATAATGATATATGCGGGCTATAATTATTCATTTATGTCTATCATAATTCAATATCTGATCAACGGGACAAGTAACTTGCGGCAGCTTTGTGTATTATTTTTTCACTTATTAGTATATAACATTTTATTGTATTAGCCCATATACGCCCCACTGCAGGGCACGGGACTAATTTACAATCGAGAGTACGATTAATAGGGGTTAGGCCATATAGTCCATCACGCTAGCGTACGGCGGAATGGTGGACTTTACATACCATAGAAAGTCTTACAAATCGCTATGGATGCAGGTTTCCTCACGATGTTTTCCTTCACCGTTATAGTGCCTGGACTATCAATACACACGACTCCGTAAAGTCAGAGGTGTGGCCTGGGATTTGAACCCGCGACCACCGTGAGCAAGTAGGCAGCCACGTCTGGTCCCTTACCAACAGGTCACCACGCATTTTTATATATACAAAATATAAACATAATAGATATAATCCCACATTTATTTAAAAGACAACGTCATAAAAGAATACACGATGATAATTTTAAACAAGTTTATAAAACATAAGTGTAAACTTATTATAATGTGCTCAGAGTACAATAAATAAAATAGAAATGTCTAAATATTTGATAATATTAGAAATAGTTTTTTTTAAAGTATTACAATATTACAGAGTTTCGATACGGCAGAGAAAAGGCAATGACTTGAAGCACAATGGAGAGTGACGCAAATGTATGCTAATATTGGGAAAGGTCCATACCAGTCGCGAATGTATCTACTAGTACGCGTGCCTTCACTTCAAAGTGCTTCTGATAGGGAAACGTCGATTTAGATTCAATTGTGAAAATGTAAAATCCAATTTCATTTTGTTAGGTAAGATAGTTTTGCCAGATTTCCATTTCGGATCTACGATTAACAAAATACTTTTGTGCAAAGCAAATTGAAAATAAAGTTTCATTTGCTTTAGTGCAAAATAAAATTTATTTTAAATCTTACTTTAATTTTTTTAACCTCTCCCTGCTAATTTTAAAATTTGTGAACCGGTAAATTAAATTTAATTGGCGGATTTCAACTATTGTTACTTGGTATCTTAAGCAATTAATTAGCGCAAACTTCGAAATTAAAGTTATAGTTTATGTAGGGAAAAGTTGGAACAACTTAAAAATTTGGAGTACAACGAAATGGCGAGCCTGAAATAGCGCTTCTGTCGAGAGTAGTCCGGTGGAGCGCCCGGCTCGAGTTTCGCCAAAGCGAAGCGTAACATTTTTTTGTTATTTTTAGATTATTATATTTTTTTAATTAATACATAGCCTTCAGCCACTGGCTATAAACAGGGGATTGAGCTTTTGATACGTAATAAACAAAAAAATAACAAAGAAGCTCGCTTTGGTTCAAAACTGAAATCTACTTTAGATTGGAATGTTTAGACGGTTTATATAAATAGTCAATTTTAATTAGTAAATGGATTTTGTTGACCGGGAAATTGTCCTCTTTTCGCAGAATGGAGATTTATTAGGGTCAAAACATCCTTGTACAATAAACGTGTTCATTATCCCTTAACAAGAGCTATTTTATTTACAACGTTAGAAAAATCTTTACCTTCCGGTAGTACATGTATTGTCAGTGGATTTGATGATTACCATTTCGCATTGATGGATGTTTTGAGAAATAACTTTCAGGATAAATATTCCGTAGGTAAAAATATACTGATGAAAAAAACGATAACTTTAGTTAAATACGAATATAAATGATATGCTATTAACGTTTGGAGAAGACTGTGTTTATAAGAATTTATTTTATACAAAAGTTAATTGAAAATCACACGCTTTGCACAACTTCTAATAAACCAACACCTCTATAAAAGAATGAATAATAAGTAAATTAATTTATTAGTGAGCGAAACATATTTTTACACTTTACCTCAAAAAGTAATTTCTAATATCATTAAACAAGTCATAAAAATTACAAATAAAAGGTACAATAAGATTGTAAGAAGTAAACACACCGGAAAATACTATAAAGCTTTAAATTTAAAACTAACCACCAAAATAAAACGAAAATTAATTGAATTAAATCGTGACAGTAAAACCAAGGGAAGAATTACGTGATCTTTATTTATGAAGCCTTTAAATAACTTTTGGCTGTTCATCTGTATGGCGTTCACGTTCTAATGGACGAAAGTGCTCAGCCGTTACATTTAAAATCACTCAAGAGTCGAGGCTTAGCCAGGGATATGAGCATTGTCGGAAATAACAATGAGTGCCCCGCTTCTGTATGCCTATCTTTGAGGATTCTTGGCAGGGATTTTCCGCAACGTTTAATGGAGTTTTAGAGTTAACTGTTTTACTTATTAAGTCACGAAATAAATATTTTACGAACTTTTCATATAAAACGTTGTTTCAAGGTTTCTTTGTAGTAGTTATTGTGAATCTCAATAATGATGATAGAGCCACAACGTATACTGAGACGAATGTATAGCGACAGTACCTGTGTGTTGAATACCGTCGCACGTTTGACGCTTCAGTCAATCTGCATTAGGTTTCTGACACAAAGGCCAAACGCCTTTGCAACGATAAAAGGATTATTGGGGATCCAAGCACAAAATAGGGTTGATATCCTCATAAAGGTCGTCGAAAAACCTTAGGTGTAAATCGATTTCAACAAATTTCTTAGAAAAAAATTTGAGAACCGCCTATGTTCGGGAGTGGAAATCTTGCAGCTGGTTATAATAATAATTTTGAATGTTCTATAGTAAAACAGGGCGAACTCTCTCTTTTGCATTCCTCTGGACGTCTAAATTGCAGATCAGTAAAACATTTTGATCACAAAGCAGTTAGGTTGTAAAAGTTGATACATTTTTGATTAACTCGCAAACTTATTCAATACTCAAAATCTCATAATCTTCAGTGATATTTATAAAATAATATTGAACTGTATAAGCAGATAGTATAACAAAGAAAGCAGACAGGTGTTTTAATCACTTAGGTATTGTAAACAAGGTTAAGCACAATTATTACTTGCTTTGACCAATTAACGAGCTTAGCACAGAAATGCCGAGAGGCTGTTCAATTGTGTTAAGTTATTAGGGATGGCAAAAGTAGTTTGCGTTAACCGACATGATTACATAAATGTGTTAGGGACTTTGGGACCTATACACTTTATGTGACACTTTCGTTTACGTCTCTACCGCTATCATTTTGTAGTCTGATACAGCTTAGGATTCTATTATTTGCTACGTTGATATGTTTATATATATTGATTATAATTCCTTTAATTTAATCTTAAAATATTCCTTGGTATTTTTAACCGATGTACCAATAAATGTTATCCTGTAATTTTATTAATATTTACTACGATCATTCTTTTCGAAAGATTACAACTGATATTAAATCTATTGAAATTTTAAATTATTTTTTTATTGCGATTAATGGCGAGACGAGCATGCCATTCGCCTGATGGTAAGCGATACGACCGCTCATGGACAGTAGCAACACAATTAATTACAAAGTAATGCTTGAGATTCCACTACGCAGTGCGCTCGCCATCCTACGACATAGGATGTTAAGTCTCATTATCTCCAGTAGTTACTCTGGCTACAATTTCTTTCAAACCGAAACACAACAGTGCATTTACACTGCTGTTTGCGGGAGAAACAGGCATTGCGGTGGTACCTACCCAGGCGGCCTCTCACATATGAGATACCTACCACCAGTAAAATGGGTTAATATGGGTTTTTATATTTTGTTCACAGGGTAAGGATTTCGGTCATGTGAGGAATTCGGCGCCTGCCATGTCTTGGTTCTCGAGAGTACGGCGCTTGTCCAGGCCTGCGCATCGTATCATAGATCCTGTTGAAGGCAAGTATACTTTTGTATTGTGAAAACTAACTTCCGATTTTGCAGTGATGTAAGATTGACTACAAAGAACTTGACTGATTTTTGAAATGATGTTTGCAATGACCGAGATAATGAAATTCAAATGTAATTAAAAATATATATAATTACCAAATTACTCTATTACGAGTGTCTTATCTATTCCTTTGTTCTGCTATAATGTGACCGTTCATTATCTTATAGAAATGTCCATGTTTTGAAGTATGTACCGTAAAAACATAGATATTTAATTTAAAAGGAATTAATAGGGTCTTGTTAACCTTTATCACGTATTCCGTTACCCTTCCTTGCTATTCATGATTCTGGTAATCCACGCGGGTTAAACAACGGTCTGGTTTAACATTTGCCTTGTACGAGAACATGATATAATTATCCTTTATTAATAATCCTTTGCAAATACAGATTGCTTCTTAGTGACGTCAGAGGAAGGGGAGCTGTTCTTTAAATCGCCATCGGATGAGCCGTCGGTATGCGGGATCTATATGATTGCCGAGCCAGATAAGAGGATCGAGGTCATATTCAATTATCTCGATGTACCATGTGAAGATGGGGGATTAGTTGCGGTAATATTAATACTATTTTTATACATATACACAATTTCTCTCAAGTGGCACTAACACGTAAAATTTAATTTACAATTATTATGTGGCTGAGAACACATTCGATTATCATAATATTCATCTATTGTTAATGTCAGAAGAACGATTATGTCATTAGACGCCGGTCATGCTCCAAAAATAGTCAAACCACTTTTGTAAGAATACATTATTTTACTTTTCTAACATTTTGTAAAAACATGTCGTGTTTGTGTCATGCCATTTAACTTTCACGAAGGTGCTTGTAACAACTTCTTAACGAGTTGGAGAGATGAGATGGTATGAAACTCCCTCCTCGAAGCTATTTATTATATTTATAACTTGCCACATATGCACCCTCATAAACATGAAACTTATATAACATATCCAATATTGTAATTTTGTGGGAGCAAGTCCAAAATACTTATTCCATTTATCTTCACAGGATGACTTGCTTTAATCTAAATATAGTTACGAACTTAAATTAAGTTTCGAGTACAAGGAATTACAATGAGTCTTCTAAAAACTATATAAACAAGTGTAGGCAGATTCAAAACAGGGTAAATGTATTTAAATTACAAATGGATTTTGCGGCTAGAAACTTAAAGCACATTCGGCTGAATTTAATAATCGATCTTGATTTCTATCTGACGATTCCGAAAAGTGACCAGTCTGCTCATAGATTTATCGCCACGCCCACATTTGACTAAATCAATATAGATTTAGTCAAATGTGGGCGTTATTTTCAAGATTAATCTTTAGGGTCGTTAATTGATTTCCGCCGTTTAACTTTTTAGTGGGTGGATGGTTGGGAGCTAAACGGTCAAGTGTGGCCCGCGGATGCCTGGGACGACGACAGAGTGGTGGAGTCATGTGACCAGCGTCCTCAACGAAAACTCTTGTCGCGGCAAAACGCTGCTCTTGTGCAATATCGTGTTCCCGCTCAAGGAAAAGGATTCGCAGTCACTATACGACATGTGAGAAACTCTAAACGTGAGTGCTATTGAAGTTATATTTATGGCTTATATGTTACTAGCTTCCTTTGTTCAAGTATTTCAGAATATTTGGACTTCAAACATAACGTCTTTGGTTAACATTTTATTCATATGGTTAATCTATACGTTTGTTTGTGGTTTAGTCTAACGGATAGTCTAATCTAATATAATAAACAAACTTCACAAAGTAGGTTGTTCGACTCATTATTTCAATGATAGATATTCCATTATAATAATTACAAATTCAACATGTTTCAGTGGTTAAAATTTTAGATTCATTCATCCGTATTCCGATTGTGTTTAGCTTTGACGCTTTGATAACATTATTTTTGGAAATCCATTTATAATGATGGTTCTCTTCTGAACCCGTATTCATTTTATGTTTATTTTCTATGGATTTTCAGTGAATTTAATGATCACCTCTATTGTGAAATATTTTAACAATGTTGAATCATTTTAGCTTGTAACGTGATGGTGTTTGGATCCGAGGGAGTGTACACTCTGCGTAATCACGGTGAAACTGGCAACTGCTCCCTGCTGACGGTGTCTCCGGCAACCGTGCGTGTACTGGACCTCAACGTCGGCCAGACTGTCAAGAAGGGACGCCTGCTTGAACTGGAAACTGGATCTATTCACCATGTAAGTGCATTACGCGAGCTATTTACACTAGCATAGAGTCCATTTTTGTTGGCATTTTTTTTAGTTATATCTTAATGAACTTTGTTGTCATCGGTGTAATGGCAGTATACATGGGAATTTTAATGTTTGGTTTCGATTCTTGGGATGGAAAATCCTCTTTAGACGTATGTGGTTTGGAATTAACAAATGAACTTGTTATCGGGTGTCAATCATAGAAACTACAAAATAACACACTACCAAAATAATGAACAAACTCTATCTGCAACGCGGATAAACACATCTCAAAATATACAAATGAATAATAAGTTTAAATAAACTAAATAAAACAAGGAGATATATCAAAGAAAACAATAATTGTATGCTAAAAGCTATCCAACTTCGATAATTCCAAGATTAAACAAGGATCAGGCAGCCAAACGACTTCATTATCCTGAAATAACTTTACCCTATTACTCATTAATCTAATTTCTTAAGTGATGGACGTCAAAGGATCATTTACATAAATGGGGTGACAAGAGATGAAAGCAAACAAATCTTCGTTAACTGACGCGATCAAAGCTTAAACTTAATAAACGCAAAATTATCTTTCGCGCGTCAAATCGTTTCACAAGTTTTACTGCCGGGGATGGAATGGGTTCAATGTATATTCATAGTTCACGCCACTGTTGTCGAGATTGGATATTAAAATTGTTATTAATGGACTGAAACAATACTTTTATTATTTTTTTGTTTTTGTCGGTGCGTTGGTATAGGCGGGGTTTTATTAAGGTCATGCAGGATAAATGCTGGTACGATTATTAACCCAAAAAAACCGTTACAGTGGGTTTTCTCTATTTACTACTTTTACTTTTAAATATTTTATGAACGAGACCACTGTATCGAAAACTAAAGTAATCAATTTAGGCTAGTTTCTAATAAAAGAAACTTTATTTTAAAAGAACAACCGAAGACGGTCACAAAATCATTTAATTTCAAGCCCTAATGGTAGGTACCCAAGCTACGAAATAAAAATGAATTAAAAATATGTTGTACAAAAAAGGAATGTCTTTGGTGCAAGGCCGCTAGATAGATAACAGGAAATTAATTTCAACGTCGATGAGATCCCAACTCCATGGAAGCAAGATTTTAATTAATAACAAGAAAATGCCTGTAGCAAATTATATTTTTATAGAAAACTTCGCCTGGCAACCAGATCAGTTAATAGAGTTACTTGTTCTTACCAGAGCGCTACGCTTTGTAATAACCCTGTATACAATAATTATTTACTTTATAAAAAAATGAATTTTACTATAAAAGATATTAGAAAATGTAAATCTTGAATACAGAAGTAAGTTGTTTCGTTGATAAACCGCTAGTTCAGTAGAATATTTATCAATAGAAAAATAATATCGAAACATCATTTATTTCAATTTATTGTCTTGTTTTCAGGGAATACAAATAACTTATGTTAAGTATCCTATTACAGCCATTAGTATCAAATACTATCTACAAAACGTAAATATAATATTTCTTGATATTGATTTTGAAATAAAAATTATAAAATATATTGAAATTTAAGAATATCAACGTTATTTAATCAATAATATGAATTAAATGTATTTGTGAAAAATTAATATTTTAAGCAGGTCTACGTACAATTTACCTTCTATGACGTAACATGTCTATTGAAAACATGTTTCTGTTTAGTGCACAAAGCGTGGCCTGCCTGATCATGTGGACATTGGTGGCGCCAGCGGCCTCGACCACACCAAAATGGAGGTCCTCGACAGTGTGTGCGGACTCGACTCTAATGAAGGTAACCATCCTAATAAAGGGAAGTGCTGACCCTCCTACATCTAATTACACCCTCGCATACATGACGTCATTTTGAATGACCTGCTCAACTAGCCTTTGTTAATTCAAAAGGGTTTGAATCGTGTACATACAAAATGAATCAATTGTAGTGTTTTTTAAATATAGAAATGGTTGAAAATTTATTTTCCTATTTATTTATAATTTTTGCTATCTAATGAAAGTCACAGACGATGGTTAATGATTTGTCACTCTTAAATTATGTGGAAGCGCAACTCGTGCTGCTTGGTAAAAGGATAAATAAATATAATAAATTGTAATTTATACTTCAACATCCCATTCTGTGTATTTATATTTAAAGTATAGAGTTACTCAACTATATTGAGAAGAAAACTGATATCCGAACATAAATGTTTTCTGTAGAGAAAGTAAGCAGTTAAATGTTACCCTACGATCTCCCTCGAGAGAATTCAAATAAAAAGTAATTGAATCTACTGCTGGGTAAGATCTTTGCTTTTCGTAACACAAATACTCTCCGGAAAATTCGCAAAAGGGACATAAGATGTAATCGAAATTGAGTACAGTTTAATAACATTAATGGAATAGTAATATCACTATAACAATAAAGGCCCAAAATGTAACTTAATTTCTTTTGTAAATCATTATTCCTGATGCTGGAAACATGAAGTATAAATTCAAACTGCCTGCAGAACATCGCGTCTGCTAGTACCTCAAAAATAATTATATTATATTGATACATGAGATAATTACGCAATCTTCCTCTATATTTTATAAAATAAATTATTTTATAATGTAATAATTAAAACTGTTTTGATTGTATTGTAGTTTATTTATACTTGAATTTGGACGGCTAAAATAACTTCATATGTAATTGTATATTGTAAGATGAGTGTTATTACTAGAGTACAGGTTGATAAGTACTAATTACTTCCTTTTAATTTACCAGCTCGTCGC
This sequence comes from Theretra japonica, assembly GCA_033459515.1. NCBI lineage: Eukaryota > Metazoa > Arthropoda > Insecta > Lepidoptera > Sphingidae > Theretra > Theretra japonica. The sequence goes on from CM065935.1 coordinate 6,812,411, forward strand.
GCGGCTCTCATTGCTTGTGAAGACACCGTAGTACGACTAGTGTCCAGCGGACAGTACTACAACTCCGTCACCCTGGCTTTCGCTCCCCTCTCCGCCGATGACATTGAGCACGCTGACTTGATATGCGGCCTCAACGACATCTAAAACCAATCACTGTGGACGCCTCGCAGATCTCGCTAAGGTACAACGTTGTAAAGTTCGTGTATTCGTCATTTGCGTTACTGGTTCTTCTTCACTGTGGCAGCGGTCGAGGTACAACAACATCGATATCTCTATCCATTTATAGAGAAAAGAAACTGACTTCGCATATAGCAACAGAATATATTTATGTAAAATAAGATGTAGCTTGTGAAGATTTATGATGTAAGTAGACAGTTGAATAATAATATCTTAGCCAGTTATCATTATGTAATCGAATCAACTTAGAAACTGGTATAATAGAGAAAAATTAAGAATTAAATTGTTTAAAAATGTTTATTATAGTCCCCAGGTTACGACCCCGTCGTCTAGTTATGTAATAAAAATGGATTACCGAATACAATGTTTATGTCTAGTCACAAATAAATTATAGATGTTTTACACACAAATTGCCAATAAATAAGTGTATATGTCAATGTGTATTTTTATTAACGAATTATTAAATTTAGTTTTAATTCGAAAAATGCCCAGGATTATCTGGGCAGTTTTTGCATATATGGCTACACAGCCATGTATGCAAAAACACACAAATCTTTACACACATCACATCTTTACACAAAGATCAACATAAATTGGGACGTAATTCTCCCAATTCGAAGTATACGGATATATCGTATATATTGTATAGCAAGTGTAATAACTGCTCGGAACACTGTCCTAAACAAACACTCCGCTCTAACAAAAAGTCGTTTTACGCTGTTTTGTCCCAATTTGGAACATATATACATAACATTCATAAAAATCACGCCTTTATCCCAGAAGGGGTAGGCAGAGGTGCAACCAGGACACCCACGTTTCGCCTTGTGTGTTCTAACGGATCATGTCATAGGGGGCGATCCTATCGCTATATCGGACTCCGAGCTGACAATGAATAGAAAAATCCCATATCACTTTGCTGGACCCGGCTATCGAACCCAAGACCTCAGCTTTGTAATTGCACCGTAGTACACAACTACGCCACGAAGGCAGCCAACTTGGAACGCTTGGAATTATCTGGCGATATAAACTATATTTTACTGGCATATTGAAACAAAACGTTGAAACAAAACGTGTTGAAATAAGAACTAACTAATGACTAAGAAACCATTTTACTGGCATGTTTCTCTCTATGACATTTTTTATACTTAAATTCCGTGTTATCAGATTGCTAATAGAATATTATCAGGCGTGTAGTTTTCATTCGGTTATTATAAAAGGAATAGTCAATAAAAAACACATGTTTGTTAAATTTTATTGAGTAATCTTTTGAATAGATTAATAATCAAATATTTAAAAGCAAAATATGATAACTATTGTCTAACAGTATTCAGATAAAAGTATTATGTCTCTGCTACATTCAAATAAAACATCTTTGTGCAACTGTACAAACGAATTTATATAATGACAAAACTCTAATAAACATCTAATATGTTTACATAATATTCAAAATCTATAATGAAATTGTACTAACTTAATTAACAGTTTCGTCTAAGTGAAAGGCTTAACGCGTGAAGAAAGTATACATTCCCTACTCAAGCCATAGAAGCACACAGTACATTGGAATTCAAAATACAAAAACAGATATTGTCGTCGTCAATCGCATTTTAGTTGTCCTCAGTAGTACAAAATAAATAAGTGCACGTCCATATGTATACATATGTATATTTAATTAGCACCTAACTCGTAAAGCAGTACCTACGTTTTATCTCGCATAACATATATAAGCTTTATTGCACAAATAATACGAAACATTTATTATACCTAACAAAGAATACAGTTGTAGATTTTCTCTAGTAGACTACACATTCAATAACCTGTATGACACAAAATACATTATTTACTTTATAATTATCAGATACATTTAATCTACTTATACACGCAATAGTTGTTTTACCTGACAGCTGGTTATGTTAGACTCTTAGAATTGTTTTTATCGAGTATTATTTATTGTTTTCTACTGAAGGTCCTCACTGCGCCACCCAGTCTTAAAGTCACTAATAAGATTGAAGCCGTTTGATGACAAGAAGAATTACTGACAATATATTCCAGAGTTGTGCTGAATGCTCTCGGGAAATGACCTAAAGTATAGCTTTTAGCACATGCTCTACAATCACATTCAACCTATCCATTAACATGTACGCTATCTACCCTACAATGCCTACAAGAATATCTTGCCTACCTTACCTTACAATATACTATTTGATATATTTTTATTACGAAGGAAAAGGAAATATTTCCAAACGCTATCTGGAAAGACAGTCACTAGGTAATTTTATTTTATAAAACAATACTTTTTCTTAAAATAGAATAAATAATCAAAAATATTGTGTTTATTATTTTGTAACCACGATAGAATATAAATATTTTTATTAAATTTTATAAGTTCGATCAGCATCTAAGTTTATTTATTAAAACATAATCGGAACAGATGTAATCTGAATATAAGGATATATATTTTATACAAGAATTAAAATAAACGTTGATAGTTCATAAAGTTCATTTCTTAGGCTTCTTATACAAATTTAACCTATTTCTGATAATATTGGATATTTGTTTACATTTATATTTTACTTTATTTACGGGGATAGTACTGGCTCGCGATAATTTGGAGTAAGTGATTTTTCAAAGTGGAAAATCGCCGTATGGCCAGGCGTCACAATATAGACATCTGTATTAATTGCTGTGGCAGGTTATAGTAAGTTAGTGGAATTCGGAAAATATGTAAATATATACTGTATTATCGCAAATATGCCTCAAATGAAACAACACACTAGCTTAAACACAGTCACCTAATTACACCTACTTGAAGCATCGGCAACTGAACTATTATTAAAATTAGTACAACATATAATATTATAATTCCTAAAATATTTTACAATCTATGATTACATTTTAAGCAGATCACTATAGAGTATACATTATAGCAATAACAATACTTCATTCATACTTGTTTTGTTTAAGAAGATCTTTAGACACCACGTTGTTGCGGCGGCATTAGTATCAATTCGTGTAATGACACATTTGTCTATTTGTTTAATCGAACTATTATAAAATGTTTGCAATTACAGATCCATAAGCTCTTGTTATTTGAAGTATCTACTTATTATAGAATTCTTAATTAAATCATTTTACACATCACTATTACTAATTAAAGCTATCCCATACAACTTGTCAAATTGTGCCTTAATTTAACGAGAAAGCGAGTGTGGTGCGAATTTTGATGACTTTATATTAACATTGAGTACTGACAGACAGCTAGGTATATTAAGATTACATACAATCTACTGTGACAGATTATAATGCATTCAGAAATTTAAACACTACGCGTATGCTTATAGTACAAAGGTGTCATTTCACAGGTGTGTGGATAGATGGAATGATTATAAAGTAAACGGTCTCAAACAAAATCAATGGTGTAATACATCACTTCCAATATATTCCCAACGCCTTGTAACTCGCTCAGTGATAGTAATTGACAATCGCATAATAGATATTATAAATATTTTATTACCGCTAACTTTTTTCATTAGTACAAACATTATGTTAAAAGTATAAAAATTGTTACTAAGTTCATAAGATAATTTTCACTTAAAGCATTATTAAGCTACAAATCACGTACTGATATGTCATGTTTCGTCAATATCATAAAATGAATAAACAGGGCTTGTGTCCGTCCTACAAAACGTGTAGAGTGTAAGAGTTGAATATTGAAAATATTTTAGTATTATTAGGAAAATTGCTAGTTGTCTACGGAAGGGCACTACCACCGTGTTTATTTCGTGCGGTGCCTGTGAAGCACGTCACGCAGCTACATGCGTGGTTACTCCTACGACAGTCATGCTCAGATCAGTCAGAACAAGGATCGTGGTTGAAATGTGCTTTAATATCCATATATCGCGACTAATTCTTAAGAAAGGACTATTTACAAAATATACTATCATCTGTTCGAAGTCATAAGAATTTAGAGTTCATAAGATCTTCAAGTGGTTCGAATTCAATAGCAATCTAAATACAATAGTAATAAATATATTGTTAAAAATTCTTCTCACAATATACACCCGACCGATATAAAATCTTAAAATTTCGCTACAATAGAGATATGTATCATTTGCTTTTAAGCAGAGGCACACTTTTGATATGTATAGTGACATAACGTACTAGTGTGTGAAAGCATCGCTTCAACAATCAAAGCCGACGTACTCTTCTAATATAACATCTTAACACACAAACACATACTAGGGATCATAATTTGCCGATCTGTAATACTTTATACCTTATAGTTAACGTTACATTTAACATGAAATACATCAACTAAATAAAACACCACATGCGACAACTAGATAGAGGAACATCGTCAAAACTAAACGTATTTATAATTTCAACACATATTTGCTAGATTTATACCACGAAGCAGTTACATGAGTTACTTTATTCAACCTTAAATAAACAATTTATATTTCAAACTATATTTTTGGATTTATATTACCACAACGTTTCATATTCAACTACCCAAATATCGACCATCTTTTCTTTTCCAAATTTCACTTTCACATTCATTGTTCTTTGTCCCTTTTTCATCACAAATTCATATATCATCATACACGTAGTCTTTCAAAATATCATGGTTTAAATTAACTTTATATATAGTTACATCTGTATATTTGTATACTTTGATATGTATGTTTCAATCCGAAATTTCTTCATCATTCGATTCCTTTTCACTGGTCAACAATCGATATCAACCTCCTCCCAATACACGACTCATTTATTCATCAATAAGTTACCTGAACGTACCATTAGCGATAACATCGATAACATAAATAATTTGTCTACTATGAACATCGAAACATGTAAATATTCACTTTGAATGTCTTTGTCGTCATCGATGACGAGTGGTTTGCTGATTTACAGTGCCACAGTGATGGCCAGCGTGGTGAGCAACACTATGGGTAGTGTTGTGCCGGCGACACTGCTGTAGGGCCCGGTGACAGCTCCGTCACAGGGAACGTGCTCCAATTCTGGAAAAAAATATATGCGATGTATATGAGTTTTAGCAAAGTATAAATTAATATTTTATATTATCAGAGTGAGACAAACTGAGCAAGAAAATTACACTAGTCTAGACATCATTAGACAGAAAAAATTACATAATATGTCAATGAAAGTAAAAACTAACTAAGGGTAAGACACCTCCTCTGAGTAATATTAATTGTTCATAAAATATATTCTGATATATTATTTATTTAAATGAAATAAAGTGAAATAAACACTACCATTAAGCTTGTTCAAGAAGTCGTTCCAGAAAGCGCAGGCGGACGCGCGAGGCCCGCGGGGTCCAGCTGGGCCGCTGGTACCATCAGCCGTGTAGGTGTAGTAGTGGGGAGACGAGCGTGAGTACAGCGGCCACTTCTCATCGCTCTTGTGGGGTTTACTACAAGATCAAATAAATAATGAGTTAATAAATAATTCAAGACTAACAATTAATTATACGAATTTCATTAATCCAATCCAATCCATCAGCCAAAGGAAGTCCACTGCTGAACATAGGCTCTCCCAAATAAAAAAAATGTATAGGTCTGTGGAAATTTCATTAAAGGAGGTTATAATTACGAAATATAAATAAATTACAATACGTATGATAAAGGAGTTTAGCATTACAAATTGAAATCTTTTACCATGATCCGTACAAGAAGTGTATGAAGATCTAAATTTAATTGATATTTGTGTGAGCTCGTTGAAGCATGGTTGTGAGAGAGGTTTTATATACTTTTCGGAAATACAGAAGAGTGAGTTTATTTATATATGAAGCAAGGAGATGATTTTTACATTTACAAGTCCAATCTGCACCGAAATAGTATCCTTCGTAATGCGTATGATGAATCACTAACTAAAAGTCTGCAGCCAAACTATAAACACGAACTCTAACTCTAACTCTTTGAAGTCCAATAAGAGATAAAAATAACACCTAATCTTACCCTATATTTGCAATGTATTATATTTTATTTATATCATCCTATTTACAGGTAAAAAAATAAATTACTCGAATCTGGTTACACGAAGATGAAAGGGACATGACGTAAACCAATAGAAAATAATTTATTTTGCTCACTACGATAATATACAGGGTATATCAAGACTGCTACCGAAACCGAAACCAGGTGGTAGTTTTAGTGACTAAAATGATGCAACTAAAATGCACACGATGCAACTAAAATGTTTACATAAAAACGCGACGATTTATTTTTGTAATGTTTTAAGTATCATTGTGTTTAGTTAGTAAATACATAGTTTTTGCTAAAATTATAATGCGCAATGCTTTATTGCGTATTTTAGCGTCATTAAAAATAAAAGTGTGTACATTATTTTTTTAGGCCAATATATGTATTTACCAACCAAATACGATAGGGAAAAAAATACAAAAAAAAAATCTCGTTTTCTTTTTGCAAAAAAATTTGTTGCTTTGTGTCTAAAGTCACTAAAACTACCACCTGGCTTCATTTTCGGTAGCAGTCTTGCTGTACCCTGTATATTTCTAGTATGATAAAAACACAACACACGTAATGAGTCAAAAGTAAATAATAAAATCCGTTGAAAACAGACTGCGACTGCAATCCGCGGGAACAAACATAATAGCTTTATGCAGTCCATCAACGACCTAATTTGGGAGATCTCTCGAGATCAGATATGCAACAACTGGGTCACGTTCGATGCCGCCCTTAATTCTACACAACAATCGCTCGATCGGAACTTATAACATGAATAATGTCTGAACACTGAGGTAGCTAGACGTTCGTTATAACTTTTAATTAAAAAGGAATGAGCTGGTTTATGCAAGAGCCACATCATGGATCAATACAAAGATTTGAAGAGATAAAATATCCAGAAATCCGTTTTATATTATATAACTCGTCATTTGAAGATGTCTGATTAATTCTGAATATAAAAATCAACAGTTTTAAAAAGTATAATTCCGTATGTATATTTATTTGAATTGTAAACAGCAAATTGTAAATCATTTAATGTACTTAGTTTAAAAATGATGTGTCTTGAACCCTTATATAAAACGTATTGTGACTAATCACGTAATCTTAAAAGCCATGAAGCATTTCAACTTCAAACTTGACAAGTGGTTTTGACAGAGTTTAGGTGCTGAACCAACGATTTGGCAATAATTAATCTGCAATGGGTGAATCCACTCAGAGCCATGTAGACTATGTGAAGTTGTATAAAAACACATGCATGATGAAGTCGATTAAAAAGAATTACACACGCAAATTTACAAGCGATTGAAACGACTGGTAAAATAGCTTGTTATACCTATGAGCATTAAATATAATGCACTCCTTGTTGTGAAGATGCCGACAAGCAATCCATTCACCTAAATATCGTCCTATAAAAAAAAACAAAAGTTATTCAAATGTTACCCAGTGAGAGCGAATCTGGTGAAAGACTGCATGATGTGCGCGGCCAGGTTGCGTTCCCGGGTGTGGTACTGCAGCGACATGTTGAGCGGGTGGCCGAACACGTACTCCATCTCGTCGCCGTGCATCACGCCCATCCACTCGCCCCACAAGCTCGTGCTTGTGCGCTGGAATAAATAGAAAGATATTTTAATTTATACAAATAAACATTCAGAAATAGACAGGCAAACTTTTCCATACATGTTAGAAATTAATCCGCCCACATACTTATTATAAATCACCCACACATAAACAAATATTTGTTGATATTTCTAACTTAATCTAAATTTGGAAACTGGATCTTTACTTTAGCAAGGGTAAAACAAGAAACTAGGGCGGATTGTGATCAAAGGCGCCCACTTCTGACTTTTCGAAGTTACATAATATTGTATATTCTAAGTTAATTATTGGTCGCCTCTAACACACAAGGGAAGTCTACATAAACCTTTCTGAAACGATCCGGGTGGCGGTAAGTTTACCTATATTTCTGAAAAGGTAATCGTCGTACCTTAAATGATGAGCTGAATTCTCCAACATTCGTAATTATCATTTTGAAACTTTATTTTATTTATCCGGCAAACGAGCACACAGGACACCTGATGGTAAATGATCACTGCCGCCCATGACCATCCACAACGCTTGGTTCATAGAAGTGTTGCCGGACCATTAGATTGGGAGGGGAGCGACAAGGAAAAAGGATGGTAAGAGGAAACGGGTATTGGGCATCCGGCAATCTCACTCACGGAACGAAACGCGACACCAAAGCTGTCGCTTTGCGTCGATTTCCTGTGAGACAGTGATACCAACCTGGACGAGCCTGCCCATTCATGCTGAGTCATGACTGACAAGAGCGTGGCTCTACATCCTATACAGCGTGGCTCTACTACATATACACTTGGTGAACGAAAAGAGCGGGTATCATTAGCTACAGAAGTAGAAAGTCCACATACGAAAATGACAGACCTATTGTTAAAGGACTTCTTTATCCAAGATTTAAATAAAACGAAGAATATTTACGTTAAAACGGTAAAAATATTTTATTATCATTAAAATAAATACACCCAACGGTCACACACATACTCCTGTTCCCACACTAAGATCGAGTCTTGTGCTGTAGGTATCACAAACTACGAGACTCTTTTCGGTCTCACAAATACCTATGGTTTACACAAATATTTGTTTCGATGCGGGGATCGAACCCGCGTCCTCACGTTTCACAGCGGGCGTCTAACCAACTGCGCCACAGAGGTGTCATTACATTTATTAATTATTTTTTATACGACATAATGAATACAGCTTCATGAGAAGACAAATGCAAACTTTGTAATTTCCTTAATATTTTTAGTGCATGATGTTTGCAGTGAGATTTTTGTCTGGCATGAGATTAAAAGCGAGCGTTGTTACGCACGGCCTATTTAATAATGCAAGACGGCGGGCAGGCCCGCGTTATGCGTCGCCATGCATGAGCTCGAGTGATGTCTATGTTCATAAAAAGGTCAGACCACACATAATTGTTTTCACTATGTTTTTATGGCATAGAATGCAAAATTGCAGTTCTCGTGGTAGGAAATGATCACCGGGAATGTCTTATTGAGTATTTTTCAATATTGAGTAGCAACTTGTCAAACCTCAGATTTTGAGTCTGATCCTTAAAGACAAGATCATTTAGGATCCAATAAAAGAGAGGCGAATACAAAATTTTATAAACAAGAAAACAATTTCCAAACTCGTAAAATTTTATTTATGCTCTCATAATTAATTAAAAGCTGTTTGTGTTAACATATGTGAAATTAAATAGTTTGAACAGATTTTACATAAACAATACACAATGTAGCACGACCTCCATAACTTTGAAATATCAATTTATAAACTGACAAAATCAATGATTACGTAAACACAAACCTTTTGAACTAACGTCAACACATTAAATTGGTTCGCTTTGTGCTTTGTGACATGGTAATCAAAATATAACGAGGCTAAATTATTGAAAATTTTGAAATTAAAACATAGTTTATGGTAACATGTGTGAAGAAGGGCGATGTTATTCCTTTTGTGTTATACGGGAGATGGTAAAACGCCAAACTGTATTCATAAAATGCAATAACAAGGTAGAACACTAATCTTAGGATCGATCCGATGTCGGGTTATTCAATGCAACGAGCTGATAACGTAAAAGGCATAGTAGTTGGCAGCATGACCACTAATGAGCAGGTTTCCGTATTCCACTCAACAACCTCAATCAATGGCGTAATCTTGGAGTTGACAGATAATTAATAGACTGATGGCTATTATCTCGAGTAATCATAAGTTGAAATTGACATTAATTAATGTTTTAAATATGTGTGTATTATCCAAGTATAGCACAGAAAAAAGTTCAGAAGTTCTACTATCTATAAATACATCGTTTTTATTATTTGCTATCTGCCGCCTACTCACTTTGGAAAAGGTTACGTCCAAAATGTGAGACCTCAATTAGTGTTGTTGTTACTCGTCTGAGTAACTTTTATAAATTTTATTTCGTAAAAGTTTCCTGAATGTGCGTGGTTCGGTACATAAGTAGGTCGTCGCACATTGAATCCCCAATTTCCGCTATTTAACTTATAGGATGTTATGCCATCTCATAGCTTCGAGGATTAGGTTCCGTGTTCATTAAAATGTAGCATACAATTAAGGCCCACTACTATCCCTTGCTATTCCGTACACCAATGCGTAGGCCATTAGACAATTTAATACCTTTATTTATTTATTTATTTAATTGATATCTTTATGTATGAATTCCTATTGAATATCACCCTTGGGTTATATGTTAGGCATTGAACAAAATATGTTTTTGTGTATACCTACATAGCAAGGTTATGTTATGTTACGTTTAATTACGCACCCAAAGGACACGTACGTAAGGGTCCTAAGGGTACCCTTGTCCACAAAGAGACAATGCGATACAACTGCAACTGGCCAAAAGTTCGCATTTCTCTGTATCATTTACACGTCAGTTTTTACTCGAAATCTTCACAAGAATATGCCAACCATGCTATGCCTACGAATTGCCAGACACCTTCCGTGGCACAATTGGTTAGAAGCCGCGCCGGCTGTGGAACGTGAGGCGGCGATTTCGATCCCCGCACCGAGACAAATGATTGTGAGGCCCACAAGTATTTGTCTCAGTCTGGGTGTTTGTGAGACCGAATAGCCTCATAGTTTCTGATACCCACGACACAAAACATAATGTATGTGACTGTTGGGTGTATTTATTCGACGAAAAATCGGTTTGAAAGTACATTTTTTCACATGCAAATATTATATGTAGACATTGGAAATAAAGGTACAATAATAAACTAGATCCAGTGACGGGAGCAGAAATGGAACGGCGACGGGTCACAACCCGAAATAGCACGTTGTTAATCTGTGACCTTTGGCCCCGGTAGCCAGCCGCGACCCATGCCTAATTTATTAAAACTACACTCGTTTGTTACCGGCTTCCCAGATAGCGTTTCTGCTTTACATCATAATTTCGTTAGTTTCATTATCGCAGTGTCCTTCCGTTTGCCTTTTTTATGTGGTAGTGACTGTTTTTTCTACTTGTTAACGTTTCCCTGACGATGGAAAATAATGCGTGGAGAAGGCAATTCTGAGCGAGTCTCGAAATTGATATTTTAGAGCGCGCAAGGAAAACTCATCACCTAGTAACGTTAATTATTTTATTAGAATGCATCTGTATAAATAATAAATAATATAAGTGCTATTTTATTTGATACATTAACACTACACAGCACAATTTAAAATCTAAACCAAATAGTATTTTTTCAGTATTATTTTACATCGCTGCCCGTGTGCTGCGCTGCCTCATTACTTATAGTGATAATTCGAGTGCTATTACATGCGCGGATCACGCAAACGTTGCAGAAAAACGGCACCAAATAAACTACGGTTAGTTCTCTACGCAGACTGTAAAGATAATGACAAAGAATTATGGCGCCACTATTTTATGTGCGGTGGAAAATGTAATATAACTTTAGCTACCTAAAAATTCACGAGCAGCTCCTTTATTATTCATTGTGTGGAAAGACAAATAGTACTCGGGCGTCACTTGGCTTGTTTTGGCGACTCGTGACCCATAAAGAGTGTTCGCAGTCTCTCCTCGTCTGTCAAATCGCTATTTGGACGACAAATCACGAACGCCGCCGCTCCTGCTAACTTCCTGATTTATTGTCGGCCATTTATCTTTTTTTATTCATATCGAGGTCAAATGTGGCAGGTTTGCAGATAAGTTTTGCCAATCCTGATATATTCTATTAAGACCCCGACGGCACTAGTTCTGTGACACAACTGATAAAGGTCAAGATCATGCAGACGAGAACGCGTAAAGATCTCAATGAAAGTAAGTATGTCAGGTCATGAAAGATCACAATATGTAAAAAGAAAAACAATTAAACGAGTACTAACTATTGATTTTCCGTATTATTACCACAGCCCAAGACAACCTTGTTGAAACTAATTTACAGTTAATTACAAACGACTGAACTATCGGCTACAAATTTTAGTTCACTGAAAATCTTTCGTTCAAATTTTGATGTTTTAAAATACGCCAGTTTCTTATCGTGAAATGTTTGACGTACAACTCCTACGCCTGTAATTAGTTGGCTTTTCAAAAGAAAGTGTAGCCTCTAGTATATTATCGTGATTTAACGTAGCTTCGTGACCTATTGTGCTTTAAAATCAATGATTTATCTATTCACCAAGAGACAACTAAGTTTGAGGTACCATCACGAGAAGAGGAAACGAGGACTATGGGTTAAAGTGCTCTTCAACGCACAAAAGGCCTCGTGATTTTAGTCGGAAACTGTATATTTGAGACAATGTTTTGGAACTATCTATTTAGTACAATATGGTAACTGTACAACTTGTTTTATACATTGAATCATAACAAACTTATGAAATAAAACATCTGATTCAATGTGTAGTTTGATATCTTTTGCAAACGACTGTAGAATATTAACTATCGCTACCTACGTACAAAGTCGGTCTTGTATTTATAATATGTATGAATATCAAAAGAAAAACAAAATATATAAGTCAATTATACAGTTATGAGATTACACTATACATTGTAGAACATTTCAACAGTGACTTGAAAATTGAAAAAGGCTTCAAATTAACCAAGTATTCAGTCAAAAAAATTGCCGTCATTCCGTCTATGCAGTAAGAAATTAATATTATACTGTATTCGTTTATATCTATTCCTTCTTTTTTCGTTTCTTAAATATTACTCGTATATTGAAGAAACAGACAGATTTTATTATCATTGAGTTGATTTAATGCAATACCACTACGGGTTCACGAAGCGTTTGGGAAAGATTTTACAAAGAAATTCGCTCAGGATATTTATTCTCTCTTGTACCTTCCTATGCGCCCAATTTTGCTATATTATACGCCGTCGTACTTTTTATGAATAGGAGACAATTTAACCGCAGTAATCTTTTGAAGATAGTATAGAGGGGCCAGGCTGTATAGAATAGATGCCCTGAAGTGCCGCTTCTGAGATGACATTTTTAACAACCCTTACGCTATTCAACCTTCAAAACGTTTTCACCTTGGCTTCACTACAAAACATAGGAATCATACGATCGTTAGCGGTCTATTATTTTTTGAAATTAAAAAACCCTTCATACTCAAGGTTTTTATGTAATGAAGGAGGTAATTTACCCTTTTATTTTTTTTGGTTTTCAACTAGCAAAAACATGTTAATAGTGATTATTGTATTGTATCAGCCCATATACGACCCACTGCAGGGCACGGGCCTCCTCTACAATCGAGAGTACGATTGAGAGTGGTTAGGCCATATAGTCCTCCACGCTGGCCTAATGCGGGTTGGCGGACTGTTACATACCATAAAAATTTATACAAATCGCTATGGTATGCAGGTTTCCTCGCGATGTTTTCCTTCACCGTTATAGTGCGTGGTGATTGACTATCAATACACACATGACTCCGAAAAGTCAGAGGTGTGCCCTGGGATTTGAAATTTGAATAGTGATTAGCTTCTTCCATATTTTGTATTTTTGTACATAATATTGCTGGATGTTTTCAGTATAAAACAAGACTAGCAAGTTACAAGTAACAATATAAAATTAATTTCACGTCAGGTTTCGTTTCAGCGGATTTCGCGCACATAAGTATATACATTACACAAGATGTCAGGATCAGAGCACACCGCTTGAATATGGGATTATCTTTGAGATATACATTAAAAGAAGATCGTGCCATGTAACTACGTAGTTACAAACGATGCATTAATAACCGGAGTCACCACAATTTAACTGCAATTTTCTTCGTGCTATAAACTTCTTAGCTTAAAGTCTAGACCAATTTATCTAGAGCTGTTTATTTAACATGGCAAGTACAACTGTGTTTAACTAAGGTAATTGTATTGTTACAGGGAACGTACTCGCACGTGAGAGATGTTAAGGGTCTGTTTCCACGTATCTTACTCTTCTCCGTTGCCGTTCACATATACCATGTTAGGTGTTTTTGAATTACTTTTCTTTATTACTTGATAAATTTACGCAATACTTAAGATATTCATAATTTCATTTAAATCCCGACAAAACGAATTTTGCTCATTATATTTTCGTGGTAACTGTTCCGCCACATTTTTAATTTGCCAAATAGCATGCAATATGTTAAGAATTCAATAGATATCCCAGTATTAGAAACAAATAGTATTTCAGTTTGATGTAGATATTGTGGAATCGCTACGTTATACATATTTAAATATATTTGCATGTATATATGTATGTACGTGCAAGGCAATCATACCGTGGCAAAAAAACAACGTAGGTAGTAGACGACACAATAGAAGCACGTATGAGAGGTTATTCTCAAGAATTGAATGACAAAGGAGTAAAAATACCCAAGGGAAGAGCGAAATAAATGCACCATAACAATGGCGACGTAGCCAATGAAGTGTGATGCACTAGCGACCAGAGCATAACAAGCGGCGTATGTACTTATTTTATATCGCAATGCTCTACCAAACATTAAATAACATGTGACCATCAATTATTATCAATAATAAATACGTAATCCATAATTCAAGCATTATTTAAAACAAATAAATAGCTTATGGTGCAGTGTGATTTATCAATGCCACTCCAGATTTCTGCACAGACTTTTTAATAGCGTTTTTCTTCCTCTTCACTGAGAAAAGGTTTTTATCTGGTATTATATATACTTACCAATATTATCTATACGGATATATCGCTCTGGAATTAAGATATTTTCTGTATTTATAAATAATTCTAAGTACTGACTAGTTAACAATGATTTCATATTAATAATAATTATCTTACGGGCCATTAAATCTTTCGTAGTACTGAAAACTTTCTCTGCGGTAAAAGCGCTAAATAATAAATGAGCGCACACGAGCGCGCGCCTCATTCATTATGTTGCTGCTTAATACATGTGTTCGGTCCTGTACGCGACAAACGCATAAAAGCGCAACTTTATAATAATAAAAATCTTGGTCCATTTTCGAAGCGGATTCTTTTCAAGTCATGGGCATATAAAATAGATCTGGTTGAGCGCAAGCACGAATTCAAATTCTCTTTGAATTCAGGTGCAACGTCAAAGTAAAAAGCGTACGCGGCCTCTCTATAAGGGCCCTCCCGTCTGGTTCGTTAGCCAAATTAACGTGTTAGCCCCGGACCGGTTTGCAGTTTAGAGTGCGTCTTGGTCACAGGAATTCCTTTGAAATGTCAGCAGACATGTCAGGCAAAGCGCTCTTTACCTTGATGACGTAAATGTTTTCGCACCTTCAGTTAATTTCTCGTATTTTAAATAGTTAATTATTTTTTAAGTGACCTTGATTATGCACTATCCTTATATAAAAAATTCTGAGTATGATTCTTACCCTACTTTTGCATTAAACCGCATAGCGTACCCCATGCCCATAGTATAGATCCCGTTATACTCGCGAGTGTATTACGATTTGGGTCCAGCCGGTTTACATACGCCCGGTTTCGAGTAGCCCGACATAATTTTCCATCGGTGAAATAATTGTCTCATGCCAGTCGATTCTTTATTTACGCCTTTATTGTGTCACGCAGTGCAGTCATTTTGCCGTGCCAAATTTAATAAAAGATATAATTGATGAGGTATGCAATTTACACTCACTCCCTTTTAAGGTAGCTTGAAAAATACGTTGGATGAATACAGTTTGAGCAATTACAATGTCGATCAACAAGAGGTGAAGGACCCTTAATAGTCCCACACCAGGCCTCTACGAAGTCAATTAGGCATAAATGAATTGGTCCTAACACTTTACCGGACCGAATGATTACAGTTGATTACTGTAATTATTACTGCTGTATTTCTATAAAGGAAATATACATACGTGTGTGAAATAATAGTAGTAGACGTCAACTCCGGAGTCCGCGAGCACTTCCGCGAAGTAGTTAGTCGGGCAGACAAAAAAGTAGTCGCCTACGACGTCTGCAATCATCTTCTGATTGAGATAGCCATCCGTTATTTCTTCCCAGTCCGTGTACTGTAAAAAATATGATATTTGTGTTAATACCACAAGATTTAGCTTACCAATGAATTCTATTTGATGTTACGTATATTTGAACGGTTAATTAGTGTAACTAGTAAACAATAAACAGTATATCATTTTGTATTTCCAATGAATAACGTAAACAAAGCTTAAGTTTATGATATAAATGAATCATCACGTTTTATACGCATTTAATAAATATTTCTTGAGAAATATTTTTTTCTATCTAAATTGTAAATACAAAATATATTGCTTTTGTTATCCAGAGTTCTTTATGATAAAAGGTAAGAAAATAAACATAAAAAAATTGTTTTATACACAGAGTCAATGTTAATTGTAACCAATGATAACGATGGTAACATCTTGATTGGTAAATTACTACAATAAGTGCAGCAATGAGTAGCGTATTTTTGCATTATTGACGGTAATTTGAGATAGGACATCCTATTTAGTTGCTTTGGATGTGACGTAAGTGGCGCTGCTTCGGTTAAATGTCACTTACCGTTGAATCGAACCGTGTCACTTTTTACCGTGAACACACGAACCAACTCGTAATTTCAATGAATTTAGGCCACGACCCTCGTTACAAAGAATTCTGTATTTGAACATAATCCTTGTCAAGAGCTGTCAGAGCGAACAAAAACATATGCCTAAAATGTTAACTTTGGTAATGGGTTTAATAAATATTACTTACTTGAAACACAATTGCCTCTCTCTTTATTTTGGAAAAGTCTTTGAATATAGTATCGACTATTTCTAAGAATTTTTCCCTCTGCAGGAAACTTGGCCCGTCTTTCTCAAAGTAGTCGAGAAAATCGTACAGCAAAAAATACGTTCCTGAAAGGAAAGTAAACGAGATTAACTTAATCAAATCAAAGAGAGAAAACGTATCTAGGTGCGAGTAATCCCCGTAATCTTTTGTGGGAATTCTAATTTACTTTGGGAGATAAATATTTCGAATTTAATTGAAGTGTTCTTTATGTAGTTCTTTTTCTTTACGTGTAAACCGACATTATATTTTTAAGAAACACAATTGTGACCTACACTAATTTCCTTTGTTATAATTTCAAAAACCTAAACGACAATTTTCATTGATAAACTTTTAAAAATATTTTTTTATAAAAGCGCCACATTTTATGCAATTTACAATATGATTTTTTGAAATATTTTCGTAGCAGTCATAAGTTATAAAAAATTAATTTGAAATATCTGTCTAGGCCTACCGATTTAAGGCGTGCATTGTCTGTCCACACTAGGCTAGCGTAGTGGACTACGTAGCCTAACCCCTCTCAATCGTACTCTCGACTGTAGAGGAGGCCCGTGCCCTGCAGTGGGACGTATACGGGCTGATACAGATTGTCTATCAGTTATTTAAAATGTATTAATTGGCGCCCCAACCACAGGTTTCAACATTGTATTTTAAGATTGTTCTCAAAGTAAATTATTTCTTGTATAATCCCTGAAACTTTTTATGAACATTGATATAACCAAGATTGAAGTAAAATCAGAGTAACCGAACAAGATGTATCACCTGCGTAAAAGAAAAGTATCTTAAGAACTTTCCTTATGTAAATTCCCACTTGTAAGGAATACAACAGATTATTATATGTAGAAAAGTCTCGACAGACTCATTGAAGGAAAGACGAATGTAAACCGGCATATTACCAGTTTTTTGTAACATATTTGTATTGAGAGTGGATTATGTTGGACCAAAAAGCCGCTAGTGGTTTTTGATACCATCGTCACATAACATGTTTGCTAGCATGATGTCATATGATGTCATCACGTCATGTGACTGTATTAATAAAATAAATCTTTGACCTCAGGAAAATCACAGAACGCCAAATTAATATTTTTTGCTTTATTTTTCAAATTTATGTGTATTTATATGTGGCGGCCAAATTTCATCCGATTTGTATGAACAGTTCTCAAGTAATATACCTATTTTATAATACCTCAGTGCCTCAAATCGAAAGTCTTCGATAGTTGGTGTTACCAGTGATGACATACGGCACCGAGACGTGGCCTTTCACTATGGGGCTTAGTAGGAGGCTCAAAGTCACTCAACGAGCTATGGAGAGGGCTATGCTCAGGGTTTCCCTACGATATCGAATCAGAAATGAGGAGATCCGTAGGAGAACTAAAGTAACCGAAATAGCCCAGCGGATTAGCAAGTTGAAGTGGCAATGGGCGGGGCACATAGCACGGAGAACTGAATGCCGATGGGGCCAAAAAGTTCTCGAATGGAGGCCACAAAGCGGAAGACGCAGCGTGGGACGTCCACCCACTAGGTGGTCAGACGACCTGGTAAAGGTCGCGGGACGTCGCTGGAGGCAGCCTGCCTCCAACAGGCCACTGTGGAATTCATAAGGAGAGGCCTATGTTCAGCAGTGGACTTCCTTTGGCTGATGGATGGATGGATGGATGAATACCTATTTTATTTCGTGTAGCTAGATAGAACTAGCAGGGTCAAAGTTCAACCTGCGTATTCCTAAAAGAATATATTTTCTAGATATTATCCCACTGGTTTTATTTTTGCTAAATACTTAAATGCTGGAAAGCATCTCGGCCAGTACATTCATTTACGACGTTATAAATATTGTCAAGAAGGATGGTCGTGCGTGTACTTATTATTAATGCAGACCGGTACAGATTACCGTAAGCTATATTTCAAAGAGGCCTCGCCCATAATTTGGTTTTCTTTCATTAAAAATTACTGGGATAATCCGACAGTGTGGGGCATTACGTGGTCGAATAAGACAATATTATAGCTTCAATCCACAAGGTTGCGGTAAATGCTTGAATAGATGTGTTTTGGGTGATTTTTCGTACTTTCTGTAATTTTAATTATATGTACTTAATTAATAGTTAGTGTAATCTGTGTTCCCTTTAAATTATGTCATTGGTGATAAACGTTTAATTGAAATTTAAAAAATATTTAAATGGATTTTTACAATTTCACAAGCATTTATATGATTGACAATTGATGTGGTCTCCGGTAAAACAAGAGCTTCTCATTTGTAGGCCAGTGTCTTCGATTGAAATGAATACGAAATAACAAACGATTTTCAGACAAAAGTTATTTAGAATTTCGTAAATTAACACAAAATAGCTATATTGTCTGATTTGGGAACATATTTATAGCTTTATAGTACACAGCCCATATCAATTGCCATTTGACCTATTCATTCCCCCTTCAGAGACACCTATTCATTACCATTCTTTATTCAAGACGAAAAAACAAACAACTTGAAAGACACACAACCACAACTTGGTTTTTGCTGTCATTAGAATCAAAACTTGAATTTAAAACCTATACACTCCATATTTTATACATAATATACATATTTCATATAACCACTAAATAAAATCAGTACTATGAAGGGAAAACTTTTCACATCAAATAAAGCAATTTACCGTCGTCTTAATAAACAGATAGAGATCTCAAAGGGAACGTGAAATATTTGTATCGCTTTAACGAACTACAGTTGACACGGTATCGCCTTGATTGGGCCAACAAAGCGGAAACAGAGCTTGTTAGTGTTTAGTGCAAATATACAGACACGCTCCCGTACAATGTTTATGCACGCTAGTTCTATAGAGTTCATTTCCTAGCAAATATCTTACAGTTAACGAAATATTACGGCTTTGGGTATATAAATTATGAGTATATGTATATGATATGAGTAGTCTCTATCAGATCCATGAAGACAAATTTATATTATGAAATAAGTGGTTGTGAAATTGACTTTGTTAACAATTTTGAATGAGAAAGTATAATAGGCGAAGTTTAGTTTTCTAATGCGTTTATTAATTATACTGTTTAATGTCACGACTCGCGTAATTTTTTTATAAAAATTATGTGATACAACTAGTTTCATTGAACTAACAAAATTATTTCATATATTCGCCAATAGAATCAATATATGAATAGATTTTATATTATTAAACACAGTATTTTATCATTTAGTGTGTATAAAAATGTTGATTTTTAAATATTGATAAGACAGTAGACACGTTACATAGCAATTCTGAAATAATTTGATTGACTCGCACAAATACCGAACATTTTATGATACGTATTATAATAACTTCACGGTTCCATCGCCTTATATAAACCACGTCTTTCGACTTACAAATAGTGCTGATGGCGTAAGTATACTAAAACAAAAATTAAGTTAACATAATAATTATACGGACAAAGCGAAAGTTAGTTTCAGAATCATATAAAACAACCCTCGGTGGCTGCCTTTATATCTATTGGATACAAATGCGACATTATGTATGTATGTATAAATCACACCTCGTTACTCTATGCCAAATAGTAATGAAAACAGACTGTAAACAAAACGACCACATCAAATTCATTAGCAATTCTATCGCGAAATAACAACCAATTAATATCCAATATTTACCGATATATGACATATTCCAACTGATATTACTAGAAATTGAACTGTAATACTTTCACATCAATTTGTAGAATCCATCTCAAAATTAAAAGTTGTTTGAACTACTTCAATGTTCTGAGAATCTACGCTATGAAGTTGGTATCCGTTTAATCTTCGAAGTTTAATACATACCTTTGGATACTAGAATTTATGATTCTAAGGGCATGTAATAAAAATGCTCCTATATTATATTTGTTTTGCACTAACCCGTATAGGGCGAGTTCGTCTGTACTGTTGTTAGTCAAGGGTCTCCTCTAAAAGCGAAAAGGGTCTTAGCCCATTACACTGATCTAAAGCGGGTTTGTGAACTTTATATCTTTTTCATAGAGACATCTCAGATTTCCTCATAATTTATTCCTCCATCGTCAGAAAGATGTATAATAGTATTGAAAAATATGTTTTTAAGGTATCAGCCCGAAGATGGAACGTGCGATCTCAGTCCTAGATGTTTTTGTAGCAAAGTGCCATCATTTTGTTGCGATTTAAAAAAAAAATCGCTCACTATTAAAAACGTAATTTACGAAACAAAAAATTTCAACCAGTTATAAAACAAATTAAGTAGGTATGTTTTTGCACATGTGCCTTCGCAAAAAGTTCAACGTTAAGATGGCCATAACCGCTAATAAATGTTCGTCCTTTGTCCCGCGGAGGGCGAGCGGTCGCTATTGGCAGGTCAGAAGCGAATAGAAGTAGGCACTCAGGACCCGTCAAAAAACAATTACGACTTCAATTTGATCTCGACTTCTTACTTCTTTGTTGTATAACTTCGTTTCAAATGCGATAATGTGGCAGCCGGTATATGAAATGGTGTTTTTTAAGAATAGTTGTAGATCCGGCATGCGACTAATAAGGGTGACGACTGACGATTATTATTAGTTTGCTTTACGTATCGGTTCACTTTAACGGTGAAGGAAAACATCGTGAGGAAACCTGCATACCGTAGCGATTTAAAAAAAAAATTCTACGGTGTGTAAGTCCGCCAACCCGCACTAAGCCAGCGTGGTGGACTATATGGCCTAACCACTCTCAATCGTACTCTCGATTGTAGAGGAGGCCCGTGCCCTGCAGTGGGTCGTATATGGGCTGATACAATACAATACAATTCAATTACGTGTCACTTGAAAAAAATATCTTGAATTATTCCAAGGTTTACTAGCTAAAATACTTACTAAATAACTTTTAAGTACCCTTTTTTTTAATATCAACCTCTACACACATAAACTTGGCCTCGCAGTAGGAAATCAAGCCTTATGAATAAGGTATCAGAAAGTAAGAGATATATTTTGACGTCACAACATCCAGATCCGATACCAATATTTCTCACAAACATACTAAATGCGGACATTGAACCTGCGGTCTCTCGTTTCACAGTCGACTTCTTAACCAACTGTGCCACAGAGGATCAAGTAGAGATAATGGAAATTGGTATAGGCAATAAAATAAATCCAACATATTTGTTCGAAACAATTTTGAACTGTTGTATTAAATTATATTGCTAATAGTATGTTTGTTTGGCCTTATAGAAATATTAAAATGTATAACTACTTATTTTATAAAACACAATCAAACAAGTATGTCAATTATAGTATGTGTTTTCCACCTGTGTGCAGGAACGGTAATTGCACGTGCCGACATAATACCTTCATAGAAATCTTTTTATGCCATCATGACGTGATGAGATTCCGCACATAATTATATTAATGGCAGAATAAACTGTGCTACGAGTTCATTTGCTAGAATCGATTTATTTAAATGTTCCGAATCGGTTTTAAGTCCTATAACTAGGGATAGTAAGAAATGACGATTTATTTATTCAATATTTACCTATTATATTAATCGAATCAAATGTATGTCACGTTGACCGGAGAAGGATAACGCGACCCGGATATTCAAACACTTATCTGATGGATTACAAAAACCAACACAAAGTTTCGAAGCGAGGCATTAAATATGAAACCAACATGGAAAGTCGGCAGCTAGCTTCACATCGCCTCGGGAAATTATTTTAACGACAACTCTAGAATTTGTAACAAAACAAAGCGACACAGGTACTGTCGTGAAGAACGTTTTACGATTGTTGGGCTCGTATCAACACGCTCCGTGGATTAAAATTTATTACACTGCATTTTTAAGAGCTATTTTTGCAATGACGCGAGAAACATCACTAATAGTCACCATATTATATATTCCAATGTTTGTACTACGGGATACTTTGACAAACAGCCAAATGTTTTTTAAACAACAATAGAGTAGTAGACGAAATAAATAATATCAGTTCTATTATTTTATCATCCGACAGAAAACTTATAACATGATTTATTTACTAAGCACTGTTTTTTCATTATTTTGTCTATGTAAATATGAGTGCTCCGTTATTTATTAGACCTTACTAAATAAACAAGCAGTTATCGGAATAAAAACATTACACCTTGCTAATCCAAACATCGATTAATTGTCGCTGGATGCAGGCCGCTTCCAACAGGTCGGTGTGGAGATCCTTGGGGAAGGCCTATGTTCAGCAATGGACTTCCTGTGGCTGAATAGATAGATAGAATCTAAACATTATTAACCAGAATGTTCTAAAAGTTGGTTTTATATTGCTTGTATTAACGCTATCGAACAGAAAGCATTTCCACTTCACAAATGTTTCCCGAAGGAAAAACGAGTCAAATCATTTCTACATAACAATTTTTAGTAAAACCTACCGTCTTTGATACCACTTGACCGCTTCTCTCTCAATACTTATCTCATGGAAAATTTACAGAGGTAGATTGGTCCGCACACAGCAACCAAATTGAATAAAAAGGCACGAGGAACCTCTATAAAACGAGGACGCTTTATTTACTAACTGCATTAGTAGATATTGCGACAATATACACAATATTATATAAATACCTATCTGTTTTTGAAAGATAAATCGTTGGATCACTAAGCTAACTTATACTTGCCGTAGGATTGACGAAGAGTGCTATATAACATTTGTAGAGATAATTTATTCATATATTTTTTGTGTAGTTAAATCTGAACCTATTACAAAAAGTAATAGATAATATTAGTCACTTATCATTGCTCTTATCACGCTACGCTTGCGTGTTTGGTTTTTGCAAATTCATTGCCATCTTTCAAAAAAATATTCCAGCCTTAGCTAGTGTCACGGCATGATACCGACAAATAGCGAATTTATAACAAATGTTTACATTTTGAATTAAAACGTAGTACATTTCCATAAAATCCTAGCGTATTTTGAATAATATTTACCATCTACACAAACGGCAACATTTCTCAAAAGATTTTATTTACATTTAAAAGTCGGCTGCAAACGGAATATCTCATTTTCGACGACTTGTTTTTAACAGAACCTGGAGACGTCTCTAAAGAGGTGGGGTGCGTAGCAACGGTCCAAGGGGGGTAACTATGGGGGTGGGGCGGGGAGTACCGAGCATCGAGCTACGTGGGCGAGTCTGTAGTACTTTGTAGTACGACTAAAAATCCACAGCATGTTATTGTTGTGTCTACATGGGTTTGCGCAGGCGCGACGCCCTGGCGCCGGTCGCTCTCCGGACCTGCTAGACTCAAACGACCTCGAACTCTACACTTGATATTAAGCTCATAAGCCTTTAAAACCGCATGGCCGATATGAGTACGTTTGCGGATTATACAGAATAATGTTAATCGCAACAGATGTTATTTTAAATTGTGGTTTAATGGAACAATGGCTGTGAGACCGGACTTGATGCCGGTAACATATGTGGCACAGTTGTTACAACCGACGATGACGTATAGTGTGTATTCGATTTCCGCTTCGGAATTTAATTAATGTTTTCAACGTTTTCACTGTATTTATTTCACGATATATGTTGCACATCATGAAATGTAAACATTGAAAAATCTCTTCCTTGGTTATTAAGCGTTAAAATTGCTAAGGTACACAAATCCACCTTTTATTATTGTAGTAAAAAAAACAAATGCCATGTTTCTTTTTTTTCGTGTAAACAGGCATACTTTTTGTTATGAACCTAGCCCAAATGCACAGTTAAGTTGGACAAGATATTCTTATGTTTGTCACTCGAAATAAAAAAAAACAACTCACCTTCATCCTGATTGCTTCCAAGGAGTACTTCGGTATTGTGGAAATTGCCCTCCTTCATCATAGTATCCGGATCTTTAGGCAAAAACACGCCATCCACGGTGGGAGCTGAAGGGAATCCTAAGATACCAGTGTATGAGTTCCATTGCTGCACAGATATAGTTTTAGCATCGACTCCCCGCATGCAGTCCATTACCAAGCTTGGATCAGCAGATAAAAGGCTGCTATTGCAGTTGCAATCATCGACAAGCACTTTACCGATCTCTTGAGCCCTCTCCCCCGTCATCCAGCTCCAAGGAGCATTCAAAGTACCCGACTGAAGTATTCCCCTTTTAAAAAGCCCTTTCATTTCAGGTGAGAGCATGTGCAAACTCACACTGCCGCCGCCAGCCGACTCCCCAAACAAGGTGATTAGATCAGGATCTCCCCCAAAAGCTCGTGCGTTATCTTTAATCCAACGAATTGCGAGCTGTTGATCCCATAAACCCATATTACCAGGGGCTTCCTCGCTTCCGGGAGAGAAATATTTGTTCAAATATAAAAATCCGAACGCACCAACCCTGTACTGCATGGAAGCCACTATAACATCACTGGAAGAAGCCATTATATCTGCTTTATATAGGTCAAGTGTTGCGGTACCGCTCATATACCCTCCACCGTAAATCCAGACTAATATTGGCACTTTGGGCCTCTCTGTAAGAGGTTTATCTTGGTGATGGCGAACTCTTAAGTGTTGAGGTACCCATATGTTCAAGTACAGACAATCCTCTGAAATATTTGTGTTCGGGTTCCACATTTCTTCTCCTTCGAAACCTGGAAAGTATTCATACCTTTCTTGGTAACAGCTGTTCGGCATAGCTGTAGCTTCCAAAACTCCATGCCATGGCTCAATAGCAACGGGTTTACGAAACCTAAGTGGCCCGAGGGGTGGCTTAGCGAACGGGATACCGGTGAAGATGTGAACCTCTCGGCCCATAACAGTTTTGGCATAACCCTTAACGAGACCGCTTTTTGTTTCTACGATAAGGGGATCATTATGAAAATTCTTTGGTATGGGACTAGTAGTTGGCGTTGTTTGTGTCGTAGACGTAGTTGTGTCATGATGGTTAGCCCATGATCGTCCCCATGCACCCGTAATATAAAAACACAGCAAAAGTTTGGTAAATACAATTTTCCTGAAGCTAATCATTTCGAACGACGTGGTCGAATCGGCACTTAACGAGATGCTTCGAAGCACAATCGGAAGTAGTCCGCCAGCCTAATGAGGTACTTGTTGAAACACATTTCTGGCTTCACTCCGGTGCTAAACAGCTGTGGCTGTACCTGGAACAAACATCACATCTATATTCACAATTCTAAGGGCGGCATGGCGATCGATCGCTCTGGTAATGTGTAACACTACCTATTAAACTTTAAAAGCCTTTCAATGTACTTTATCTAGTTTACCAACACAAAGCCTATATACTCGTATTACTTTATCTATAAATTTTGTAATTTAATTACAAAGTTAGGTCTATATTCAAGTTTCAGAATATTATGTAAGGTATGTATTTACAAAATACATACCTAACATAATATTATATATACAGTCAAGTCGTATTTTCAAATATAAATTCACGAAATCGAAATGAATTAAAGATTGATGAATATGAGTGAAAAAGCATTGATTGTCCATACCACTATCTGGCCTTAAAAATCCAGTAAATGTCGTGAAAATGATAAATCAATCACAATCAAATTGCTGAAGCGAGTGGAGTGGATTGTTCAAAGGTAATGGCGCCATCGAATGGATTAATGCAGTAGGGTTGCTCGAAAACTGACGTGTATTTCGCGTCAAAAATATTTGATTGTGATTCTATTAATCCCGAGCTGATAGTATTATTTCGTTAGTATTTTTGATTGCCTCATTCATGTAATGGAAGCGTGTTTGAGCTGTGAACCATGAGATATTGGGTGCCATTTTGACATCTGTGGAATTTTGGGTGTGTTTAGATTTTAAAAAATGCCTGACAATCTCACCTCTTGTCATATCTTGGAACGAAAACATTTCAAT
The DNA here is from genome assembly GCA_033459515.1 of Theretra japonica. NCBI lineage: Eukaryota > Metazoa > Arthropoda > Insecta > Lepidoptera > Sphingidae > Theretra > Theretra japonica. Next base: position 6,839,190 of record CM065935.1, read on the forward strand.
AGGTTTCACTAAAGGATTTTGTCAACCCTCTCAGGGGATAGAGGCGTTCGTTACCTTATCTAAGTATACACATGTTACATTTTCTGAACATAACATTTTATGGACTTTTTGATTGTCCAGATTTTACACTTTTGACAATGAATTCCGTTCTTTATTACAAAAGTTTTATGTGAAGAAGATTTTCGTACACATTTCTACCGCGACATAAAATGTGTTTCGTGTGTTAGTGTCATAAAAAATCAGATACACGTTTCAAACTCCATAAAAACGATTTAATAGGGACTCAACAGATAGCCCATCGTGGTTTATCAATTCACGTCGAACAAAGGGTCGAGTGTTTCTTCCATTTCGGATTCGTTCGGTTAGTCATTATATCATCGAGTGATCGCATTGGGCTCCGGGGACGCGTAACGGTTCGATTTGGGTACGCCAGGTATAAACCACGGCCGGAACGAAAAACAATTCCAGCCACTTCAGATACAACTACGTGGGTAATACTGCTTGGCAAATTGAAACACCCAATTCAATGATTTGTTTAGTAAATTGATAACATTACTCTTTAATAAAGGATTTAACTGTGATGTGTTTCAATGTAACTACTCATTATTTTTTAAAGAGTGAGAGTTTATAACAGTTAATACAATTAGTTTATGTATTCAACATACGTTTGTAACTCCGACCACTATTGTAAATTATTGTCTACATAGTAAAACATTATTACTATTAATAATCCTATTGAATATTAAATGCTTGTTAGCATCTCGGCCGCTCGGCTGTATCTATTCATCGTAAACAAATTCAGCTCATGCAAGATACTGGCGCATATCAAAGTACGCTTGTCGGGATCAGCCGCGGATCCCTCGGGGGGAGTCTTCGCTCTAAATTAACTTAGGGTTACTCTGTATGCAGACTGTCGTGTCGTCTAACGAGGTCCGAGACCCTATGGAACGAGTTATGTACAAGTTGTATCTTCAACTTGTGTAGCGCTGTTAAATTTTCGGGTCTCAGCGGGGCGACTTGTGGAACCGTGAATAATCGTCTATTATGGTACTTTGAAAAGAGAAACCTCACTTTCTCAAATATTTCACTTTAACTGCCAAAAATTTTATATTTTATTCCAAAACCGACACGAAAAATATTTGATTCAAAATTACGTATAAGAAATACAACAGATTCCGTGCATTTTAACTATTAAGTGATCAAAATTACTACATTTGTAAAAGGCTTTAACCGGTTTGATTCAAGTACATGTGATGTCTAGAGGACGCAAATATCAATTAATTATAAATTAACTACGGTTATAGTTAATATTATTATCAGAAATAACACTGAATTTCTACTTGTACATGTCGTTCAATTTCAGCCCAGCGATGCATGGATATTAGGATATCACTTAAAATGAATATCCATTGGTTTAAACTTCTATTGATTAATCATACATTGTTACGCTTCAGCTAATGGAATGGTTTTAACATAGTGTTATAGTCGCTATTGATACAATCGCAATGGAATGAGGATTATATGTATACTCATAGCTATCGATAACGCATTAATATATGCAATGAATATTAAACAGGAATGGAACCATCTGACAATAGCTTTATTACCACAAGCAACAATTATCATTGAAATAAAACTTGATAAACAATTAACACTTAATTTTCCGGTTGATGAGTCGCTTTGATTTATATCGAGGGATACCTATAAGGGTACCAATAAAAATATAATTTATAAAACTATATTTTTTCAGGTTCAAATTTAATAATACTAGCATTCAAATATAGTCACCATATTTCTCTATGTCTCTGGATTACGTCTCGCTGCGAGGTAAAAAGTCAGAGTGGATATTCAAATATTTTCTCTCTCAATTGCCAAATAAAAGGGCTTATTATTCAGTGTTTTCTGTAGGCGCTTTAGCTTTTCTCATAAAATTGCGTAATCCGTTATGAAAGCACGACCTTGCGACACCTTTTATGACATTTGTTATTTAATACTTCTTAAAAACTGGCTGAGTATGTTACACAAAAAATCCGAGATAAGTATGCCTTAATAGGTACGTTTGAACAGAAAGCCATATTATTAAAACATATTTTATATCAAATAAAATAATAATTGTTTTGTGAATTATTTTGTATAGTTTATCTGTAAATAACAAAAAAAATACTATAGGAATTACAAACTAAAAAAACAGTTCAGTACCTAATCATAAAATGTTCATCATGAAAATTCCGGATTAGCAAGTCCATCTATAGCTTAAATGTAGATCAGTAAAGGTCATCAAAATTTATTTACCGACCGAAATTACAAAATGTCAATTATTAAAAAAGCCAATTATTTAATTTGCCTAGGCCCAGATATGCCAATTAATACCGTTTCAAAATTTACATTGGCTGAATGCCATAAAGTCCCTGTGACTTTAATTTAATTCCACAACGTCGTTCCAGACATCATCTTGTCGATATGGCGCCTGCCTTAGTAGAGAAGAGAAGGGCAGCGGCGGGGGGATATAGGAGGGGGGTATTGGTGGACGGAGGGGGTAGGGGGCAAGTAGGCCGGCGCGCGCCGCTCGATAAATCGATGTTAGTAATACAATGCTATGCGGTGGTGCGGTGGCCCGGCCTTGAGCACCTGCAACTTGCAAGACACACCCCCGCTCTACTTGCCAAGTTCATTGCCAACTTAACGTCTTCAAGCCTTATCCATAATATATCCAACTCATATGCTTTCAATTATTTTGCGATTGTTAACGGCTTATAAATCTCTTTGCGTAATTGTCGGGTGTTATTTGGAGCTAATTATTTTTTATTAAGTGCCAGATTTACGCGCGTTACGAAGGTAATGGCGCTATTTAGATTTATGGCGTTGATTACAAAAGTAAAATCCTATACTGGTTATTAAAATAATGTATGGGTATTAGTTTCTTTTGTACATGCTTTGATAGCTAAATTGGTTTGGTTTAAATATTTATTGGCTCATAGTACCTACTTATGTATTCAGGGCTGATTTTTCACGTGTCAAATTAATCAGCCTAATAACTTTGTAAATATTTTGTATTTTCTTTGGAACGCCTGTCAAAGTGGAAAAAATCCTCCAATAAATTAATTGCCGTTCCAAATACAGCATTTTACTATTAATAATATTATCCTATCATAATTCACTCAACATTTCATTAAATACTTATTAGCAAAATGCTTAAAGAAAAAATAAATGAAACGAATCTTGAAGTTTTCACTTTTTTCGCTGAAACGTTCGCCGTGGCAATAAATTAATTAAAATGTTAAATTTACGTGCAACTTGGCTGCCACAGTCGGCTTGCCTTTCCACTTTCCGCAAAACGCAGTAAAACTGACCCATATACGGCTTAAAGTGGCAGAACTGAGTTCAAGGGCGATATAATTTTCATGCCGCCTATTCTGTAATGAATGCAAGAACATAACCGATGAACGGATCGATACCTGCGTGATTGTCACGAAGAACACATAAACTATAAAGTAACTTTAACTTCGCCAACTTGGGATTAGTTTTATATATCTAGTCGACGAAAGCATCAGCTGAATATGCTACCAAAGTTTCAGTCCTCTGTTGAATGTCAATTTTATTATCTTTTGTCAGTGAAGAATTTCGAGACACTGAAATTATTGATTAAATTTTATACGACTCACAAACAATACAATATCTTCGTCTATTTATTATTAATACGACAGAAAGAGAAAACTAAATTTTATCTGAAATTCGTTATGATGATTATAACAATACATTAAGATTAAACTTTCAACCCGAAATGGATAATACGCTTACCAAAAGACAAAGTCTTTTTGTGAATACATTTCGTTTCTTTATGTGCATTTCTGTCTAATAAAACACTGAAGAAAGACAAAGCTTTCAAGCAAATATATTCTAAATCAATGTGCTTACGTGCATCTTCATGAATAATTTATTTCAAATCTGAAAGATGTCTAGCCTTTCCATTACAAGCGACATGGCTTATGGTATAAGCTTTTACATGGCACAGGAGAAAAAAAATGAGAGGAAAATTGATTTTATTACGTTGTTATACGGTTCTTTTGAGTTGGTAATATTGATCAGTATAAAAGGACTTTACGTACTTGGGAGCCGAGGAGAGGAAAACACTACTTGAAAGGTACACTTCGTTGAATGTTTTTTGTCAATTCAATTGAGTTAAGGTTCCCTTCCCGGAATTCTTACACAAGGCTCGCCAAAGTGATTTGTGTTTGTAAATTCGGCTGAACAAATACACCGTTCCATGAAGATTCGCTGTGAAGAACAAACTGAATCATATTCTGGTTATTCCACAGTCCGTAGCGCCAGTTTTTAGCGAAACTATTTCCATTTCATAAATTCCGAACCGTAGCATTTGGAACGGATATTCCAGTTTCTAGGTCAGTTCATTTAAAAATTGATAGCCGATACCTATTATTGAAAAATGGCGGCGAATATGTGACAGTATGTAAATAAACTCCGCTATTTACAATTAGATCAGGTATTTTCAGCAGAGATCGTCCTTCGAAGCTTGACTACGATAGAAATAGCAACAAGGGCGCAAAGGTGGGCGCGAGGCCGCAACGTCATTTATATTTTAGCCAGTAATACAGCGTACATACTGGACGTCGTAAAATCTCAAACGACATTGCACGTATTTACCTATGCATAATAATAAATGAACACGGCATAGAAGCTCTTTATACATTTGTAACGGATTGATGTCTGATTGATGTTGTCTGTACATGGAAGAGAAATGAAAAAATCTAATATACGGGGACTGTATTAATGTAAAAGAACCCAAAACAATGTTTTGTAGAATTTTTGTCTGTTTGTCTGTGCGGTTGTGCGCGATGAACTCAAAAACGGCTTAGCGAATTTCGATGAAATTTGATATGGACGTAGCTGACACCCTGGATTATCACGTGGGCTACATTATCCCGAAAAATGTTAGCGTTCTCGTGGGATGAGGGAGGAATTCAGATATATTTAAAACTATTTTATATTCAAAGGGATGGGATGGGACTGGATCACATACCTTGAGTGAGAATGAGACGGCACAGGGCGGAATGTAAAAGGACGGGACGGGACGGGACACATTGATCACATAAATAATGTTTGAATTTGATTTTCAATTCACCGTACCTACCTAAAAACCAATTCCTTAGTTACAACCATATTCAACTGTTCCTTGGTTACAACTATATAAATGGATTCTTAATACATTTGACTTTCATCTATACAGTATCAAATAGTGATGAAAAATAATGATACTTAAAGTAAAATGAAAAATGTTTTTTTTCTCCTGACGCCTCGTCATCTGTGAAACCAGAACGCGATCATTACTTTGAGGAATTTCATGTTTAATTATTTTCTCCTCGTTCCTCCTCGTTCGAGGCATGAAGCCCTATCGCAACATACAGGAAGAAAATTACGAAATCTTTGCATATGTGGATAGATAAAGAATTATAAGTAATCCTGGCAGCGATAAAGAAAATGGTCCCTATTCTAGTATTTTAGCACCATTTACTTATACGGATTAAGTTAACTATATTTAACATATACTTCGTAAGCGTTGCGTGAAAACGTTTCAACAATCAAAGCAGTAACATGAATAACGAGCGATGCATTCAAAATCGAGCCGTCATGAATATTCCCTTAGCATTTTAATAGCCCCCTGCAGATTAGACTTGTGTTATGGAAACATGAATGGCACATGAATAGTGTCACCAAGTCACGCCATGGAAAAGCGAAATCTAATTTAATTCGCAATAAGTATGCTAATGGCTAAGCCAATAATCAGCGAAGAATTGCAAACGTCTATTGCTTCGGATGTTTCATCATCTATACAGCGACGTTGTTATAGTATAATTATTTTGCCTTAGGAAATAAAAAAATAGGGATTTTGTCGAATGGTTACAAACAATTATTTCTTTTGTAATTAGCTTGTATACAAACATAGTATACCACAGATTTGCCAGCGCTCCATTTCCATTTCCTAGTAATTTTTGCAATGAAGATTGCTGTGTCTTCATCGCGTAAAATATTTTATAAGACGCCATTAGTAATTTTGCGCAGTTCGAGGTGCTTTCACGAAGCGACGTCAGAAAGCAGAGTTATGAAATAAAATATTAGCGCTGCGCTAGAATACTGCACTACGTGATACGAAAGGAAATAGAAGTATCAAACTGTAAAAGGAGGATGAAAGTGAAACGAGAGTTAAAACACTATTTAGTAAAAAAAAACATCGTATACGTAATGCAATCATATAATTATGATAATATTTATTACGGCTGGCAAAATCACTTCATATAGTTGTCCTGTAAGTTGTCAATATTTAGAAAATAATTGATTAAAAGCTTGTAAGAGTAATAAGTAAGTCCGCCTACCCGCACAAGGCCAGCGCGGTGGACTATATGGCCTAACCATTCTTAACCGATTCTCTCGATTGTAGAGTAGACCCGTGCCCAGCAGTGGGTCGTATATGGGTTGATAAAAAAAAGAGTAATAAAGTGTAATTTGGAAATAATGTAAGTTAACAAATAATTAATAGAACCAAAGACTACCCAGTATAAATGACACATATCACAGCTTCCGTGCCCACGCATACCAAGAATAACCGAGAAAAATTGTTTGAATTACAAAAAAATCCTGAATCATAAAAGGAATATAATAGTAATGTGTTTTGCCCGTAAATGTCACATTTTAAAATCAATATTGAAAAAAGGTTAGAGATCTTTTAGGAAAATAGCGGCAATGTTTTACTTCAACTGGTTTATATTCCATGTAAAACGGGTGAAATAATAGCCTCCAAGCCATCCCCAATGTCGTCGGCTCTCAAAGAGATGTCAGTGTAAAGTTCAAACCTTTGATGATGTTTCTCCACAGCCCACGCAAAGTATCCCGGTGAGGGTTGCGTATTATGTAAAGTAGTTATATTTAGTACCTACTTTCATAATGTGGACACTGACCAACCTTTTAAAGTTTTTTTATGGAGCTATTTTATTATAGTAATATGATACAATAAAACATAGGTAGTACACGCAGTTAAATAAATTTTCCTCAGGGAATTAAAGTGATTTTGTTTTATTTCATACAAAAAAGATTAACACAAAAATTCCATACACAATAAACTCTTCCCTAAAGCGTGTTTCATTGTAGTGGTACATATTGATATGAGATCATTAGCAACTTGATAATTATTACAAAGTTTTATTTTTTAACACATTTCCATTTTGTAAATTAGGTTTCTTGTTTAATAGCATTATTTAATTTTAAAAAATACTATGTAATATATATTAGATGATTTTGTAACGTTCTATTGTACATTATAGAAAAAATCGTGGCCGATGATAATATAAAAATCGGATAATCATAGATTTTACTAGGCTGAATGATAAAAAACTAAATAAAAATTGAAATAAAGATACATCAAAATCCTTAACGATATGTTATAAAACGCTATTACACCTTTTGCTAAACTTTAAGTAACCTCGTCGGTTAAGAAAATCATGGATAAATCATATTTATATAACATTTTACGAGCAATATTTTTCAAGTAAGTAGAATTATTTCCAAAGCGATTTTCTTACGGCGGAATTTCTTAACAAGGTTATGAATACGGGACCGAGGTAAAGAGGTGTAAAATGTGGCACCAAGGACAACAGCTGGAAAACCTCAGGTATATTTAAAAAGGTCGCTTTTAAGTTATTTAGACGTTGGCTTCAGTAATGTTGCCATGAAAGTGAATTGGAATGGAATCAAAGTTTTATGTACTCAAGTGCTATACATGCATGTAGTTCGCTGGACAATTTTATTGTCGGGTGTCCGATTTGCATCTAGTCTTGGTCTTAAAAGATTGCGTCGCATTAGACAGATTCATGAAAAGGCTTTCACAATATTCCTGGAAGCTCGGAACATCGTTTACCAAAAGCCTTACTTATAAGGCTCATGATAATATTATTTTTTGGTGAGTATCTAATAAGGCCAAGGAAAAAGTACGTTTTAATATAAATATTTTTTTTGTGATCGGAGTTATACCCCAATTGAACGAACGCACTATTAGAAAAAGAGTAAAAAATCCATCAATTATCCGATCCCGATTTCCGTTCACACAACATAGTTCAGATTTAGAAGACAGTACAAAAACGATGTTTCTGGGAGCGACTACTACTATACTAGAAGTAATCTGGGAGCGACTAATAACAGATAATCAAAACCTAGCAACAATAAGTTCTGTAATCTATAACCCTGACAATCGTCATTAGTAACAGCTGGGTGATTAGAAACATATTAAGATTGATTAGGCATTCTGGAGCACTCTCCATTATGTACTCGGGCTTATTACACACAATAGTTACTATTTGGTTTTAAGCAGGATTATTTCATGAAGATTATTGATGAAAATATATATCCAAACAATTTAAAAATGGTGGATTTGTCTTGTTTTAAATAAGCTGTGTCCGACTAGTGCGGTACCACTGCCTAAACAGATGTAAAGTATAATATCAACTTTCCCGTCACGTTTTGTTTGGGGTGCTGCTTCATTCGCCAGAAGCCGGAAAATCCTTACCTCCCTCCTCTATATTCGTCCATCCTTGCTTCTTAACTGGGGTCTTAATCAAATGCATCAAGGAGACCTTTCAAATTGTGGCAACGTATCTGCAATCCTCAAACAAGGCAGCGAATGAATCTCAAAGGATTTGTAAGGACGCTGATTATCATTAATCTGCTGCCAGGCGAGTCGCTAGCTGACTTTTCTTCCCTGGGCTATAATAAAAACTAAATAAGTGACTAGAATATCAACTCGCAAGGTAACCTCAGCAATATTTTGCGTAGCACGTCTCGCTATTAACTCGTGACACTTTTAGAAAATAACATTAAGCGACTAATCGCCATTTACGGTAGCGAGTATAACAAAGTTTGATTCTCTTTAGACCCGAGTAAACCTGATCTTATTCAGGCTACAGGCTAACCTAGACACAGATTTAATGACATAGTATTCTCTAATGCGAGGCCATCTCACAACATTTTGGTTGTATATCATAATAAAATATACCACCTCGGTTATGCTTTCAGAAAAGGCAAAGAATATCGTAAATAGATTTGCCCTGAGAAATATTACTTATTTTATTATCTTCAACTGTGTTTGAAACTAGACGCCAAAAGTACCTACAAACGCTGGCAACACGTTAAATACCTTTTTTTTATTTTGCACTCTTTCTGAAACCACTACATGATCAAAGAACTACAATGCATCAGCTACGATTGATTCAATGTTTTATACATGTTCGTCCCTGTCCCATCATCAGATAAGCTGATAGCTCCTTTAACTGTCGAAGAAAAATACTTCAAATATTTTTAACACCATTATTTGAATAACACACATCCCCACGTATCGCTAAGAATAAATTACAAAATCTGAATTCTGCTAACCTATACGAAAATTGATATTCAAAACCAGACTCTATGTAATTGAAATTGAAATTTGTGATAGTAATATTATGTACGACTCGAATTAATTATCAAAGCTAATAGTGAAGTCAATGTGAATGTTATTTGAATGGTACCTAAATTACAATATTTTTGCAGCCTTCCTTTAGCCATCCTTTATTATTTTACTGGCAGGACCTATTTATTGCCTAAGAAACATGAGGTCTTGGATTCAAGAAAGATAGTTTTATGACCTATTTAGGCACGGTATTATTGTGTTATTTATAATTGATAAAATTACAAACGGCAGCCGGCAATATGTAAATTATGCTAATTATTTCAATTGAGCCATGATGGGATGTAAATTTAAATGTGCAGAAAGCAGTATGGTTCAATATTTAGCTAAGTATACAGAGTCATGTAAAAGCAAACAAAAAACCATTCAAGTCACGGATGAGGGCAGACGAGCGAGATTCAGAGCAGAATTGAGTTTGATTTATGAGTTTCACGAGCCTTCTGTAGCCTCTGAGATGGCTTATTTGCTTATAACACTCCAGTTTTACGTTACTTGTATCTTTAATATGGCATTTGTTATACGAAACTTGGGATATATTGGTATAACTTAGCAGTTCTGAATTTCTTGTGAAATACATTTTTAAAAACAGAATTATACACTGCCATATCATTATTTTAGATAAAAGAGGAATTTTTCAGAAGTATATATTTTATAAATTTATATTTTCAATTTATGTAATCAATATGATAATATTTATGTTTATATATATATATATATATATATATATATATATAAATATATTTAAACTCCTGCTGTCCTTTATCTCTTTTCCACCCAAAGGTAGACTGCTAGATAATGCCTCAGGCAGAAAGTACGCCTGTATACGTTCAGTGTATGAGGCTTTAAATAAATAAATAAATAATATTTCTTTTCTATTTTGAGGCTGTTTTGCCTAATGATTACTGTAGGATACTCTTTCGATGTATAAATGTAGTTTTATTATCTAATACCTCCTGTAACTAACCTCCTTGCACTAACCACATTCTAGGAAGACCTATATTGTATATACCATATACAATGTATTCCGTGTAACTTATGTGACATAAATGACCAAACATTAACTGATTTCTTGGCAACAATCCAACATTTTCCACACAAGTATAAGCCCGTAAAGAGACATGAGAGCAGACCGATATCAATGTCAAAGTCGGCCCACGGGCATGGTCTAATGTCACAGTAATTACCGTCTTTGTACTCCTAAATACATATCTCATAATCATAGTGGTTAAAGTGAAAATAATTATTGTTGTCAACCGTATTCGCTGCGTTATTTATTATGAATGTCGACAGCGAGTGAGCCCGGGTTTACGGTGTAATAATAATGGGCACGCGATCTAACAAATTAACGTCTGTTGAAAGGAGGCGACATTTCTCTTCACTATCACAATCTCCTCGCCAAAAAATATTGTAAGTACGTGCCGACCGCGTCCCGTGAATTATATTACTTTATCGCTTCGGAAAATGCATTTTTTTATCAAAACCTGCACACTTTCTTTAAGTACCAAATTGACTGTAGTCATGTGTCTTTAGGGTAATTAATTAGCAATAAAATGGACACAAACGTGCTAATTAAAATAAGCAATGTGAGAAAACTCCGTGAGGAAAACTTATAGATTATGATACTAGCGTCTTATCGCTCTTAGCGATAAGACCGCCGATTTTTAGCATTTTAAGTCTTAGTCTAGTCTTATGAATAGCTTATGTTACTGTATCAGGTGCTAAATAAAGAGTTTTTATTATTATTATTATTATACTAGAAAGATTATTTATTAAATTTTACTTTGAAATATCCTACTCTGAATAACTAGAAGATTTTTGAATTGTGCTTGTAATTGTGAGCACGACACATCACAAGAGACTCGCTCAACAACACGTACACTTAATTAATTTTGATGCATACGTGTTCCAGATTAGGAATGGCAGCGCTCTTAATCCTCTTATGCATGTAAAAGTCTATAACAAAGTTGCAAACAGTTTTGGAATGCAACAAAATTAATAACAACTATTTTATAAAACATTTCTTTAAGCCCCGAAGAAAACCCCTAGGGGAACTGAGCATGTTATCTGATAACACAGTTTTGATATATAAATCTAACTTATCTAGCAAACACAATAAATTGCATAAGACTTGAAAATTCTTATGTAAAATTGGTCTTAAAATTATTGTTCAAAACTAAACACAATGCGATCAAATTACCGATAGAGCGTGCTCGTGTTAACCTATATCGAATCATCTATAAAGTATTCAGATGCTCACAATTGGAAATAGCAAACTCCAGCGTTTATGCAAGTTATAAAGGTACGTAACGACTGCCTCGGTGGCGTAGTGGTACTACGGTATGATTGCAAAGCTGAGGTCTCGGGTTCGAATCCCGGGTCGGGCAAAGTGATATTGGATTTTTCTATTCATTATTAGCCCGGAGTCAGGAATTTGTGCCCGATATGGCGATAGGCTCGCCCCCTATCACATCGTGGGACGGAATATACAAGGCGAAACGTGGGTGTTCTAGTAGCACCTCTGCCTACCCCTTCTGGGAAAAAGGCGTGTGGTTATGTATGTATGTATGTATGTAAAGGTACGTAATGCATTCATTTCAATCTCAATCAATACTTCTTCAAAATTGTTGTATTGAAAAATTTTATAGTTTGTAATTAAAAAATAGTTAAACCACTATTTAATTGTAGATGTACAAAAGAAGGAAAAGGAAAAGCTCATCCAATAATATCTACTTGGCTGTAGCCTTACGGCCTTATTCATAGACAGATTTAAAACCTATTTTAGTTATAGAATATTTTGTCCCTTTCGAACGACTTTTGAATTCAGTTTGAGCGAAGACAAAACATTCGATAACGAAAATAGTTTTAAATCTGTATAATATGAATAAGGTAGTTAAACTTATCAATAGGGCTTCAAATATTATATGTTATAAAATAAACGTGACTCGGGCGGATTTTCAAAGAGAGTCAAGTAAAAGAGCGAGTTGCAGACACATGACATACACGTACAGATAAAATATATTATACTCTTCCACGTGTGCGGAATCGCGAGAACAGCCAGACAACAATAAAGAAGATAGCACATAAATTCATAACAAATGTGAATTCATGAATAAAACAATTTCACTCTCGAAGCCTACTTATCTATGTATCTATAAAAAATATTTCACCGTAAAATGTTATTTCACGTCGGATTATAGCCTTGGTGATTTTCATATTTTATTCGGCAATATTTAATATTCCGCGTGTGTAATACGTGTACGTATTCAATATGAATTGTGAAGGTAAACGTACATACGTATTGAAGTCCAAAGATGAGAGAATTTGTCAAACGAATTTGCAAAGGAGAAGTCGGAAATCAAATGCATGACTATTTATAAATATACAAAATGTTTAACGGTTTACATATAAACAATTGTCGTTAGTGGTCACAGTCTAAAATTAGCTGTTACTTCACCACACTCCACGATTCTTGGCCACATGAAAGCTGACATACTTTATATCGCGACGAAGTATTATATATAACCTCTGCTATTAAACATTCTAATTAAATGTAATATATATCATTATATATTCGGACTTTCAGCCCACTGCAGAATACAATATTTCTCTTCAATAGAGATATTGATCGAAAAGGCTTAGACTTGAACCAAAGATTTATACCATAAATCACCACGCTGCCCTAGACACTGCGGCTCAGTAGACTTCGCATATTAAAGAAATTGTTGTGAAAGGAATATGTTTACGAAGTCATTGAAAATGAAAATATGTCACATTATATCAACGCGGCAAAAGAAAAAGGGAGTTCAAACATTCGTTTGCATACCTAAACGTTTGTATAAATTTCAATGTACACAAATATATCACAAGTATAATTTGTCAATTTAATCAAGATTACATAATGAAATTCAGTCTAAACAGTTAAAACGTCGGATTCCCGAGCAAACCGATCGTGTGGTGGCCGCGTTCGCGCCATTTCTCCCACCGCGCCGTTCCGTCGACGTGCTACCGTGACTTCCGGCGCGGCTTTGCCTTACAACAAATCAATTGAGCAATTTAGTTTTCGTCGAATCGTGTTATAACCATATTAGATGTTTGTGAACGCCCGTCATGCTTCGTAACACGACGGGATATCAGTGGCGAGGTAGTCAAAGGCCGTCAAGCGTGTAATTGTCAACGTATCAACATACACTACCTTTATGGCAACATTAATTCTGCTGCAAGCTTTAGTTAGCTTATGTTGGTGGTTACGTCACGTACACTGCATCGTTTATAATATCGAAATATTTAGATGATAAAGGAACCTTATTCACTTTAGTATCGTGATCTCATGGTCGATTAAGTGGATGTCAGAATAAATAAAATATACCTAGGTACGTGTATGTGTATGTAACCCGAAGAGACAGACAAGTGTGTTGCAAATTTCGTCCACATTATTATTCCGTTCCAACATGTTAAAAAAGACGAGCTTATTCCCATGCGAAGCGCAAATACCAGACCACGTTAAATTATATGACATTTTAAAAATCCAAAACCACACCCGTAATGGGTTGCCTATCCTAAGTATAAGACTCCGGGTACCGTAGCTCACAACTTACAAATGTTTTCACTAAATCAATGAGACGGACTTCACCAAAATACACTAAAACTCATATCTTATTACCTTTCATTTATCAATGGTCTTTAAGTACTTTAAAAATATAATATTATGCGGATAATCCCCCATCGTATAAAATCGAAGAACTTGATTCTCACAAAGAGATATAATTGAAGCCTTGATATCTGCACGAATAACTTTAATCAATACTGCGATGCCTTTTCACCGTGACCTTTAAGTGATTAGCATACTAAACTAAGACACGAAATACAGTGTTCGTCTTCACAGAAATTGGAGTATGCTATGACAAACATCAATGATATTAATATCGTAATAAACTGTCTGTGCTATTGAAACTTGCGTGTTTAATGTTTTGTCTAAGACGAAGCTTTTGAAACCGCTTTAATAAACAATATCTGTTTTATTAAATCATTTTTTCTCCTTGTTTACTCTCCCGTAAAATTGTTTTGCAATAGTGGAGCATAACAAAAGGAAAAAATAATAAAAAATGTACATACCATTTCATCTGTGTTTTTGCGACTCTGGGTAATGCAAACGAATAAATTGAAATGTTCCGCGCAATTGAGTTCGACATTTTAATTTCTTGGTTTTTCGTTAAAACTGAGAAATTTTGCGAATGAACAACAAAATTATACATAAGTCATACTATCGCATACTCATATATTCTTTATAAATACGAAAAACACATTTATTATTTTCCATCATGAAATGATATAATTAAATATCCTTAAAAATTCGTCCACGTCCGTAAGATTGATAAGTACGACTATAAAATTGAGTAATCTCAATCGAAGGTAATTTTCTCAGCCCCTCAGCGTGTGACGACATACTACGCATCAAAGGATGTCTGTTAACAAATTGTTTTGTATTTCGTCATAACTCAAGTGTGCTGGCTTAGAATAATATAAATCAATCAACATGCCCGTTACAATTGCTCTCCTAGCGACGCGGTCGACAGTGGTGGTGATATTGAGTTCCGTGTGGGGCTCACTAGGGTTGCCAAACATGTGGTATTACGTTTCATATCACCTGACAAATTTCTGTTTGTCGAACAAAAAACATAAGGACATTGAACTTGTATTTGTCGTCAATGCGCAATTTACCTTAGAGTCCAACAAAGGTAATATAATCCTACATCTTTTTTATATTTGCGCGTTGACTCGAAATTACATTCCCCTTTCACGCTTTGAAACGAATTTAACTTTTTGAATTGTCAACTTTTTGAAACATAATTCGTTGAAAACCACGAGATACGAAAAAATACAAAGTGAACAAAATCTACTCACGACTTAATTATCTCCATTTTTTGAAAATTCTTAATAAAATATTTACGTATTTCAAATGTTGGTATTCCTTGTCAACATTTTATATTATCGTATTTTGTATATGATATAGTCTTGAATTTGTCGAAAATTCAATACAGAAAATAGTCACTGTATTGTGAATAAGTCTATAGTATATTAATGTATGTTGCATAATATATATTTTATCTAGGAAAAGTCAGTTCTGTGAACCCTAGGCGGGGCTGTACGCGCAGCCCACTTCGCACGTCCCACTCCCACTACTCTACGCATATTTACTACGGACGCACACATGTTCCAACAAAAATGTTTACATTTATATTGATTAATCGTTCATGTCGTCTACGAAATGTAGAATTACACAGTTGGCTGGATGCTACGGCGCACTATCGCTACGCCGATTTACTATCGATTCTCTATAAACGTTCTACAAACGAAAGTTCTACGGGTCAATCCCTGACTGTAACTAGACAACTTTTTGGTCTGCGGTAGAATGAACGGTGAGGCATGAAATTATACTAATGGTAGATCTGTGACTAGATAGCGTGTGCCGTGTAGAAATCTGATAGGTATATAATACTGATGTAGGTTTAGTGATTGTACAATAATGTGATTGAATATCTATCTTTACTTAGTATCTTAGTAAGCTTGAGTGGATTAAAATTATTTTTTGATAATGTCTAATATTCTTTGTCATGTTGGGAAGTTTGTTTAAACATATTTATATTTATTGGTTCAAGTGCGTGTAAAAATGAATTTGATAATGATTATGCTGTTTATGAGACCGAAAAGTCTCTCGTGGTTTCTGATACGCACAAGACAAGCCTGAATTGATCTTAATGTGGAGTCAGGACTATGTATGTGACTGTTAGGTGTTTTTTTTCTTAATACAAGGTTCAAAATTAACGATCGAAGTTGTAAAAGTTGTAAAATACCCGTGATTGGATCAGTGATACTACTCTCAGACTTCAGAGTCGTTACCTATCATTAAAAAAATGTCAGGTAATTAATGTCAGGCAATATATCATACCTTTCAATAGACATCATTTTGCATCGACCCTACGTAGGTAAATGTGGGCTAAGTGTGGAAAAGTAGAGCATATGGTAGTATAAATATGAGATCATTGAATACGAAAAATCGCGTAGGTTTATAACGATATAGTATTCAAACATGTTCCGGAACTCGGCTTCTTGTTATACTGGAACTACAAACGCCACTTAACAATACGATACCACTTGAGACGAAATTCTACATATAAGTTACAACGTTGTTACGAAGCATAAAATTATACGTATTACCGCGAGAACAGAGTACATTCTACTTGCGGTTTCTATATTTTATAATTAAGATACGTGTAATTAAGTAATATCTTGCAATAATTTTCGTACTGTTGTGAAGTACAATCCCTATTAATGTTATAATGCGAAAGCGTGTATGTATGTATGTTCCGTTTTCACGCTAAAACGGCTGAACCGATTTTGATGAAATTCAACATAGACATATATTGGACCATAGAGATGATATAGGCTACTTTTTTATCCGGAAAAAATATAGTGTTCCTATAGGACGAGTCAGGAATTCAATTCAAATACATATATATGCTACTCTTTCAAATTCGAATGGATGGCACAGGAGATGACAGGATTGCATGTTTTCGTCATGGGACAGAATGAGTGGGGACAGAACGGGATATAATATGAAAAGTAATATAGGCGATAGTGGACACATTGAGTTTAAATATAAAACAGTTAATACGCGAAATGACATGGAGTTGATGTGGGATGTGGACTGGACTCCAAAACTATCTACACCCGGGCAAAGCCGGGCCTGCCCGCTAGTAGTAGTAGTAGGTCGCTTTCTGCTTGAAAAGATAAACTAACAGAAATAATTTCGAAAACCTAATGCTATTTATAAAATAATCTAGTTTTTATGCACTTTAGTTATTCGTAATATATCAACCCGTTATACGTCCCACTGCAGTGAACGTACCTCTTTTACAATCGAGAGTACGATTGAGAGAGGTTAAGCTATATAATCCAAATAAATATTTATTTTATATTTCTTTTATCCGCAGCGCTACTAAGACGTACCACGTAATTGCCGTATTTGTCAACTAGGTAGCAGTAGAATTGCATCCCAGCAAAAAACAAGCGCTTTGCTTCTACAAGCGAAGTACAATGCTGAGATGGAGCCTAATTGCGACTGCAATGCATTACACTGCAATTTCATTTTATATTCTCTTAGTAGGTATTTCTTTTCTTCTCTCTGATATGTATACCGAATAAGCTGCCATCTGTCTGTTCTACTTATTAGAAGAGCTGAGATTTTAGAAGCTGTAGATATTTTCTGAGAGCATGGGATTTTGACTACTAAATTGTTGTAATATTTTCACTGAATTATAAGAATTATCTACGCAATAAACATACTACATCTCTCTCTCTTCAGCCACAGGAAGTCAAGAACTTAGGAAGTCCACTGCTGAACATTCGCCTCCCCCATAGATCGCCACATAGTTGTGGAAAGCTACTTATTATCAAATTAAATGTAACTATTTCATAAAACGTCCAATCAATTGGTCTACCAAAATATTGAACTTGTTGATATTTATTACCTCTAGAATATTGCTTTACCTCGGCACAACTCCTATATTATGGTAGTGTTGCTTACACAACCGGATCCCAGACCCGCAATAGCACCTGAATTGAATCTGGAAACCAAACTAATGTAGTTCTATACTGTGATTGGACACGCGAACTACGACCCAAAGACGCGCCAATCGATTGTTAAATTGCGAACAGGATTATTTATTATACAATGGTGTCAAATAATTAAATAATCTAAACGGACAGCGCTCGCATGGGTCCCATAAACTTAATGCGGGCATTGTTATACATCTCAGAATAGATACATTTAAATTGTTTAATACCCAATTAACGGAAACACTGGAACCGGTCACCTGCTCTACATCTTGCTGGTCAGACAAAAAGTCTTGATTCTCCGCTTCCGATTTTTTACCACTGTTTATTATTAGAAAATATTTCCTTAACCCGAAATTTGTTAGTAATAAAATACATTGGCATTTTCTGTAACATATTATTACGCCTCAATTTCAGCGTAATGTCAAGGCCTGTAATTTAAAAATTTAATTTCACCGGGAATTACATACTTATGCCATTACATTAACTTGAGTAAGGGTGTAAAATAACAACGCACAATAATAAAGCTGCCTTACAAGCCAAGGTTCCCTGAAATATTTACATAGCCGCAAAACTAACTAAGGTAGGTCACAGCCACGCGGTATGGCGAGGGCATTATGAGTGTAAACTAGTACACGTTATAGGTGTTAGGAAATAGCAATGATGTTATGTGAATTCCTGTGTTTAGCTGGAAAGCTTCCAGTATTGTATACGACGTAATTAAGGACGTAATTCATTGGTCAATTGCCCCGTTTTGTCAAATTCCGCGCATACATTTCGGTGTGGAATTTAATGTTAGACAACATATTTGTAATCGAGTGACGTTATCTTAAACAAACGAAATACTTTAAAACGTTTTATTTGTGATTATATCAACAATTTATTGTGAAATTAATGAAGTTAAGTAATAATTCCTGATCTGGCATTACACATTCTCGTCACATTACTGACAATCAAAATACGTGAGATACATCAGATCGCGTACAACTCGGAAGCAAAATAAATTGATACTCTCAGAAGTTTAGAAGGTATACCGATGGAGCGTTTGAATAACTTCAGGGTAAACATTACCGCCCTAAGGGCTATACCTCTGTAATGGTATCAGTATTACTTCATCGGCTTGAATAATTCATGGTTTATTGTGTACTTATAATGTTAACTTCATGTTAATACTACGTAGTTCTAGTTTGGAATAGGGATGGAAAATATCCTGTTTTGTTTTTACTTAGACTGTTTGTTTTTGACTTAAGTATTCGTACTATCAAAATTAAAATTTATTTTAACAACCATAGATTATAATTTAATGTAACTTTTACGAGCAAGTATGATAGTCCGTTATCCGTATTTTTTTTACTGTTGACGTGATTATAGAAATATCAAAATCTTTATAAAATTTTAAATATGTATAGCAAAGTTGCTTTGCGCAACATCAAAATTTTATGCTCTATAATGTAATTCGAAGTATTTAATGATAAGGCAATACTACCAAACCCCAAAAGTGATGAAATTAAAACGGATTTCATATATTTGACTTTTAATAAACCACACGTTGCAGAGCAGATTTTATGACAGACTCAAATTAAAAAGACAATTATAAACTTACCATAAACTAAACTAAACTAATGTATAAACAAGAAACAAAACTTTTAGCTAACATTAGGAACACACAATTTTAATTTTCAACACTCTCTCCAAATTGTAACGTTCCTTACATTTAACAATTTAAAAGACATACATTAGTTAAGCACATATTAGGGCAAATAATTAAATAGTTACATAAACAAAAATAGTACAACCATATTAAAGAACATAACTCAACATTTTTAATTACACACTTATTTTAAATTAAACCGTTGTGTAAAGTAATAGTGATCAATACTATCACCACAATAATCCATATCAATGTGCTTACAGCGTTTATGATAATTTTCGTTTTTTATCACTGAGATTGCACTTTGGTTAATCAAGAAATTTGGTGTATCATTAAGTTGATGATCTCCAGCTTGACCTCCAGCTTGGCAAAGGTAAGTATTAGACTCATCCTTTATATTCTTACTTTTAGATCTTGTAATTATATTTCTAGTTTGATTTATATTTATTTCCTTTTCAGGTAAATAGAGAGAATCACAATCAGAAAAGGACTCATCATCATCACTTAATGTTACTGAAGAAGTATTTAATTCTTTTAGGTCCTTACTACATTCCATTTCAGTATTTTCTGTGTTTACACAATCATCCGACATTTTATCACCATTATTATAATTAACATTTTCTGTCAACGGAATCAATGTAAACTTTCTTTTTATTGAACTTTCTAGAAATATAACATCTCTGCTGATAAGAATTTTTCTTGTTTTAATATCTAGTAATCTATACCCTTTGGTGGTTTCAGAATATCCAACAAAAATCATCTTACTTGCCTTAGCATCTAATTTTTGCGTTTTGAATTGGGTATGTGCACCATAGCCTCACAACCAAAGATTCTAAGATGTTTTAAATTAGGTTTATTACCAGTCCAAAGTTCTTCAGGCGTCATATATGAAATTGATCTTGTCGGACAGCGATTTGTTACATACGCTGCTGTTGCAACTGCTTCTGCCCACAGGTACTTCTGCAAATGAGCATTACGCAGCATACAACGAGCTCTCTCCATTAGTGTACGGTTCATGCGTTCAGCAAGACCATTTTGCTGAGGCGTGAATGGATTTGAAGTATCATGTATAATGCCACAATTTTTAATATATTCATTCATTTCATTACTAAGATACTCTTTACCATTATCAGTCCTTATTCTTTTAATTTTTAAATCAAGTTGGTTTTCTACTAAGACTTTAAATTGTTTAAACATATCAAAGACCTCAGACTTATTTTTAAGAAAATACACAAATTCTTTCCTGGTATTATCGTCCACAAATGTAAGGAAGTATTGTGCCCTTCCAATTGATTTGACTTCTAATGGGCCACAAATGTCCGAATGTATCAGTTCCAGCGTCTTCTTTGCACGAGAGCCTTCTTTGGGAAATGGTAGACGACACTGTTTTCCCTCTTGACAATATTCGCACACCATATTCTGCTTACTGTTAATCAGCTTAATACCTTCAGTGCATCCGGAGAGCTTACTCAGATCTGACAAGTTCAGGTGAGCCATTCTTTGATGCCATAAGTAGCTGTCAGTTTCTATAGTTGCTATCATTGCCTGTGATTGACTCAGAACATTCAGTTTGTAGGTATTGTTAGTAAGACTTGCTGAAACCAAGCTTTGTTTATTTTTATTTTGTATCAAACATCCAGTTTCATTAAATATTACATTATATCCAGTCTGTATTATCTTATTTACAGACAGTAAGTTGGTTGAAAGTTCAGGTATATATAAAACATTTCTTACTTGTATTGTGTTCTCAGCATCTAATTGTATATTGACATTACCACAACTCTCTACATGCAATATTTTGTTATTTGCAATCTTTATACTCGTGATCGGTGGAGTAGTTTCATTTTGCAACCACTGTCGGTGCATGGTCATATGAGCTGATGCGCCGGAGTCAATATACCAGTTGTATTTATCATTCAACTGCATCGCTGAAAATGCTGCAATAAAACCATTATTATTTTTGTTTTCAGGTTTATCTTTTCTGAACCAACAATTTTTACTAATATGCCCATATTTGTTGCATTTAAAACAACGTGGGCCTTTGTTTATCTTGGCTTTGCTGTCATAATGCGCCTTATGCTTCTGTTTGCCAAATTTATTTGCATATAGCGCCACGGACTCGGAGCCCTTTATTTATTGTAAGAGCTTAGTTTTAACGGAATCTGCTGTTATCGGCACACCGGAACTTTCGAGGGCCATGATCATAGGTTTATAGACTTCGGGTAAGCCAGCTAAGAGTAAGGTACCTAGCCACTCATCATTTACACTGAAACCTATGTTCCTCAGTTTGTGCGCTGTCGTAATAATTTTATTGACATAATCTTCAATATTTATGCAAGATTCAAGTGTCGTGGTTATTAAATCTTTCAATAAACCCACACGGCGCGTCAATCCCTTATCATCAAAAGCTTTTTCTAAATTTTGCCATACGGCCTTGGCAGTCTTTGCTTCAAGTATGTGAACATAATTGATAGGATCTACCAGCAGTATAATTTTGGACTTAGCTTTCGTATCCTTTTTGATGTCGGTGTTTTCGGTCGTTATACAGTCCCACAAATCTTCGTGTTCGAGATATGTTTGTACTGCAAACTTCCACGTAGGATAATTTTCTCTTCCTGTCAACTTTTCTATCAGTGTCATCGTATTAGAAGACATTTTGTTGATGAAGTTTATTTTATTACCAGTTGCCACGCGTGAATTATTTTATATTATTCAGTGATTCAGTTTTACTAAATCCGATCCAGATATTCTGGGCCCATAACCTGATGAAATTAAAACGGATTTCATATATTTGACTTTTAATAAACCACACGTTGCAGAGCAGATTTTATGACAGACTCAAATTAAAAAGACAATTATAAACTTACCATAAACTAAACTAAACTAATGTATAAACAAGAAACAAAACTTTTAGCTAACATTAGGAACACACAATTTTAATTTTCAACAAAAAGGAAAAAATCGTTTTCACTGTAATCAAACATAATTTAGGAGATGTTATCTTACGCTTAATTAAGCATCAAAGCTCAAAGATTAATGAACCAGGGCCCTGAACAAAATTTCCTTGCATATTAGAACTTATAATTACGAACACGTTTATGTAAGGGGTTATAAATCAAATAATTGAAGAGATCCAGTAACATTGTGTTTTAATATTATCTGATATGCACGTCTTCTATAATTTATACCAATTGCGATCTTAATTTTTAAAGATTAAGGTGGAGATTTGATTGAATTATTTCAAATTCGAACACAGAGATATGTATTTTGCAATGTATGGCATTAAATCAGAAAAACAAATTGAATAATTATTTTCGTTAATGGAATTCACGATTTTTATATATGCAAAAATAACATTAATATTCATGTGGTTAACATTTGATTACGCAACTGTTTATAATGTTTAATTCAAACAAACATTAATTATGTTAACAACCGGACGAGCTCCATATGTGGAGGTATTAATTAATGAGCAAAACTCCAGACATCTTTACTCGAAATATTATGGAGATTTCGTGTCTAGAGCTACATTTGTTATATAAACCACATACATTACATATACATTAACATATATATTATTTGAAATTTATATTATTGTTCAACCATTCTACGCACTTATAAATGTATCCGTCAACATATTATGTCTCACTGCTGCACCGTTGTTGCATATTATACAAAATATAGTATTGGCTTTAGTGGATCGGAAGTGCCCTAATGCGGGTTGGTCGACGGAAATGACGGAAGGAATCTATTGAACTATTTGTCAGTCGAATTAGATAATTATAAAGCCATCCTCAGGATTAATGTACTCGTATATACATTTTGTTTCCTAAACTAGACGAGGATCTTTGTCACTCGAGCATTACAGTACAACTTAGAGTATTGATCATATAGAGGGAGCGTTGATACTTCAAAAATGTAAATAAAAATGGCGGTGCCGGGCCATCTTTTTCTGCCCTCCTATTGGCTGATATTTGACAGGTTGTCCATGCACGAATAATTTAAAAAAGAAAATTTTAAAACTGTAGTTTAGTGCTATTAAATTCCACTCAAACTCCTTTTACACGGATAATAATTACATTTAATTTCGGTTACCAACGGAATTTGTAGAGAAATTTGTTGTGAAATAATTAGTTAAATTTTCACTAATGTAGCAGTGCTACCAAAATTACGAACAAGAAAATATCTAGGTTTTTGAAGACTCAAATATAGACAACAAAGTTAGGGTGATACATATGAAATCTATTGAGCGGGAAGGAGAGTGGGGGTAAGAAGAGGATGGAAAAGATGGAGTAAATTGTTTTAATTTTGCCACGTCTCTGTGATTAGTGAAAAATATTTCAGAATTGCTTACGGATGTGTACAATACTTTCGCGATGGTAAAAAGAAAGTTCGCGTTATAAGCCACCAGAGTTGCCATCCCACAAATAAATTCACCATGCTGTTAAAATATACGATAAATATTTGATATCTAACAAATAACGTTTTAACAGTTTGTGTAACCGTCGCGGCGCATTCATGCCACGGCTCAATTTTCGACAGTGATGCAGTACCGACAAAGACCATCACTCTTCCGATGCGCAGTTTTTTTCAATTTATTACTTTGGCTCGAACATTTTATAAAAACCACTAATATGCCTGCATAGGAATTCAATTTGTGATTTTTTCTCAAATATATTAATTATACTTATCGCTGAGATAGGAATCCCTGTAGCTTGAAAATCACAAGGGTAAACAGCGGTGCCCCTAAAAAGTGATTTTATAGGACCGTATAGTAAGTGCAGTGGAGATCAAACAGTGTATTAACCAGATGATGAAAGGGTGTATTTTTCAACGATCGATATAATAATGCCGGGCTAGGAGAAACCAGATATAAATTAGATAAAGCAGAATCGCGACACATTTATTTGGTTCAATAAAACGGCTCTTCGACCATTCTGCAGGTACACCAGTTGCTGCTCAGGTCGATAAGAATATTCTACCTTCAGCAGATTTTAAACAACGTCTAAGTTAGATGCTACAAAGTGATTGATAAATCAAAATCTTTACATACTAAAGCACTTACTAACAAAATAAACTTAAAATTGATTCTGCAAAAGTTCTGACGCAATACTTACCACAAGCTATAAAGCATCTTTAAAATTTAACGTCAGAGTCAGCTCATTATGAGAGCAGGCGTTTAAATACTGCAGTGCAGCATCCTCATCCAGTTGGCAAATATAACGGCTAGTCTGTGTTGTATTAAACCGTACGAGGTTATTACGAATTTACGACGCGCTGAAACGATGATGCATTTCTGTCACCGTCAGCGAACGAGCCCACGCTCCGACCGCATGCCGTCATTAGGGAAGGGACTTTATCGACAACTTGTCATTTTATCGCTCTTCGATATTCGCAACGGTTTCGGATTAACTATTCATCGATTAAGAGTTTGGTTGTATTGAAAAGTGTTGCGTAAGAACTGATTCTCTTTATAATTGTTTTTTCACCTGCACCTACCTGATAATATCGTCGGGTAGGTGTTACGAAATGTGTGACGTATACTGTATTTTAAATATTGCAACTAGTTACTGATACAAAAACAATGAATAAACAAGCTAGTTAAAATTTTTATCGGTTTCGTACAACACGTTTTTCGTGCATGTTGCAAAAAGTTTTGATTACATTTTTATCTTCCGCCGAAATCATATAAATTCGTTTTTAAAGTACAAAAATGAACTATTTTCTGGACTATGTTCTTAGCGTTATTTCCTTTTTGCCGAAATATTTATCAAACCCAAAACTACTTAAACAGGCGACAAATTACTTGTTTAAGTTCTTACAAATGCCCTATGTTAAAACAAAGCTGACGACTTCATTATGGAATTAAGTAGTAAACGAACCCAAAGGCCAGATTTGTGTGCCTAAGCATTAAGTCAGATTATGTTCGCTCTGGGTCCTTGGAAAGTGGTGGCTAGTATGAACTGTCAGCGTAAATAACGCAGGTGGATGATATTACGTCACTTACTACGCATTTAGAGTAAATTACAAGGACAGCGGAGCGTGACTTTATAAACTACCTCACTCACATGTAGACGTGTATAATTACACTACTACTAATAAACGTACGGAGTTCCAGAAGTTTGTATATTTCGTACTAACATCGTATATAGTTTGCCTGTCCCCTCTATATATTTTTTTGAACCTAATGTCAATTGCAGAACAGTCCAAATACAGTACGCATCGGCAGAGGTCATCATTACTTGCTAACACAATTATGTCAGGGATCTCGAATTCATATAACCACACACTGAACCCGAAGTGACTCGATAGTGACGCCCTCGTGAGGGTCACTGTCGGATGCCCATTGAGTAATTTATGTTTATATATATTTAGACATGTATACTTTTTACATAGTTGTGTCCTATTGTGATAACAGATCGATAGAGCATCAAAGCATGCACAGCTCTCAGACTTCTTCAACTACCAATTACCTCATGAAAGGTGCTCGTTGTTTGTCTCTATGTCTTATTTGACCCTGTAGGTTCGTCTCGAGCGCTCTGGATCGACCTTAGTGTGCACTTTGTAACATCATTTTGTTTTCATTTTTGTATCTATGATTTTCACATGGCTAAATTGATTTCAACATCTTTTGTCAAAGCAAGTCCTCTGTTCAATGTATGCTTCTCCCAAGGATTGAACCAACACTTTTATCTTACCCATTTAAAAAAGCCATTTACTGTTCGGTATTATGAATCCCAATATTGTATGAAATATATGACGATGTAGTTAAAATGCAGAACAAATTGTTGCATGGATTTTATTCTCTGAATGTTGTATTGTTTTTATCAAATAAACAAAAGCTGCCTCCGGATTCGCTATTATAATTGTGACCTAGTTCAACGTGGCAGTAAAATAAACATTTTAAATACAATGTTGTGCATCCCTATTCCGATTTGCAGCTGTGAATCGAGACTGCCCTCTGCTCAGCGCGAGATTTAATTGAATTATTTGAATGAACCCGACGCTTCCGCCGCCCCGACCCGGCCCACTGTGCAGGATATACCAATTGTCACTTGAAAATATGTATTTCTGTTCATTTACGTTGTATTTTTATACACTGTGGAACGTCAATGTGTGTATTTTTTTAAATAAAGTTACAAGTGTTGAACGCACTTAGAGTAATGAATCTGCCCTCCAAAATTTTATGTATCTAAAATGATAAAATGATTTTTAAATTGTTGATGATAATTTACGAAAAAATATAATTCGTGATTGTTGCTCCCGCTCAACAGACATTTCGAAGCTGCCCTCAGGGCTTTCAACCTCTTGGGGTTCTTAACTGACGCGACGGCACGTTTAACCGAAACGTTCTTTTCGTAAAATGTCCACATTTCATTCCTTTTAAAAATATTTTTTTCATAAAGCTAAGGTCTTTAAATCAACTTTTTAAGATTGTCTAGTATAAGCGATGTTTGAAATCAATAATCATAAGATTAACGAGACGCCGAACTCGCAAGGGACAGATTGAGTCCAATTTTGATGATATTTTGGTCCGAAAACCAATATATCTAAATTAAATAAGAATATGCCATTATTAAAATGAAGACCCTACGATATAGAGAACGTTTGAACAGGTCAAAATAATTGCATGGAACGACATATCGATTTGATCGAATGGTATGTATAATTGCTGCAGACTCTGTATTATACCAAACGATTGTAAAAAGGAGTATAGAAGTTCCACTAGATACATGTCCTATATAGAAACACGTTATGGTAGCTATCGCGTAAAATCTTCTAGTATTTTTTCTTAATAAACATCCTAGTATGTACCTAATCTTATTATGATCCTGGAGCCGATAAAAATAAGTGAGCTCAATAAAGTTTCGACTGCCCAGTGTGTAATTTTTTATGACCAATTAGCTACACGGCAACAACCTTCGGTACTTCTTGCAACTTCTAATGAGAGAATAAATTTCCTCTCAGCATTTAATGAGAATTGAGAAAAACATTAGTTGATCTGATGTTTTTTTTTTATTCTAGTTGATTGTGATCCTAATTCCGATCATGTCATTAATAATATATTAGAATCCTTTGTAAATCTTTAACCATAATATGTGTCACTTACTTCTTTCCTATCTTCTATCAATCTCATACTAATATCTGACAGAGTTTTGACTTTAACATACCACACGCTGTTTAAAACGTCTTTATGGAATAATTAATTCTAATAGACTACAGTATTATTTATCTTCCTACGCTACTCATAGAATTTGCAGCCCAGATGACATTGTCATCCATTTATCCAAGCTGGTCTAAGCAGATAGTTGCGTTTCTATGAAAGCAAGCTCTGGTCCAGATCGATATTTTTGATGCGTCGAGTCTCGATATGTTCGCTGTCATAGATGCTACCGATCTAGGATTCGAATCCAAGTCACCTCTAAACATAGGATATCGCGTTACAAAATCTTCCAGTGTACCCGAGACATTAATAATTTATGATAATTTATGTAAATCATTTACGAGAATGAACTAACCGGTAGGTACTCGATTTTGTTTTCTTTTGTGTTTTCCTTATTATGAAGATGGATAAGGGATCATGATTATATAACGCCTTACTCAAAGGATAGACAGCTGATGTGACAGTGATAATGGTAGATCCCCACGGGGCCCCAACATTATTACCCGAATATTATTTATGTTAAAAGAAAAATATTATTTATGAGATGTACAATAAGACATTGTTGGATATTACAATGTTTTTTGAACCAAATTATCAATATAAAGTTGATAAAATTAAATATAAGACTCAATAGTAACAAGTAGGTATCTATTTCAAAGTTTTAAAATAGTAGTTGCATTATACGTTTACTTTGTAAGTTTTAAGATGTCTGGGCAAAATAAGACATCATATTCATGACTAATAGTTTATTTAAATTCGAATCATCCGACGACTATGCTTTCGTTCGCCAGTTAGTTTATGTTTTAATCTGTAAAGCTAGTAGATAATTAAACATAATGCAAAGTTGAATCAATAAAACAAAAAAAAGTTTGAGTACATAAAAAATAAATAAAAAGTGCTTCAGTTTGCGTGCAAAGACAAATAATATCTACTTACAAATAAAAATAACAATAAAGCATAATATCCGACGTATCAAATTAGGTCACGACTACTACTAAGAGTCATCTCAAGAGCTAATCTTGACAGCTTGAGATAAAAATTAAAAATATCTAAGAAGCAAAAAAATACAATCATATGACAATTGTTCAAAATAATTACGTACATGTAGTGTACAAACACAACAGGTGTCAAACAGCCGAATGATGACCTTGAATGTATAGTTCGTATAAAGGAGGAGGGGTGCAATCGACACTCAAAGTATGAAGGTACACACACACACACTCACTCGCGTTTTGTATAGTAATAAATTAGTAGGGTGGGAGAGAGCGACGGGCGCGATGTGACTCCATCAACGACACGGAGTAGACTGAGCGCCGATGTGGAACCGGTCGGTGGCTAGAAGGGTGGCAAGCTTCGTAAAACGCTTTCCTCGATTTTCGAATTAACAAACACGAGGCTTTATCGCTTGGTCGATATCAACCAATGTCTGGCCGTGATATTGTTTTAGAAATAATTGCCTGTATGTTTGATTATGGCGCTCGTGATGCCATCAATTTTTTACGTTAACAATTACTATGTATGTATAGCCTGACTTTTATAGTATCGACCTTAATAATAGATAGAGAATACTGTGCTAATCAATGTGGAGTAATTAGATATAATAACTTTCTAAATAATTAGAATAAACATACAATGCGGGTAAAATAAAATTCAGTTTTGAATATCGAGTGCAAGAACGCGTTTTTTCACGAAATTCCAGGGAATTTATCAACACTGACCTCACTCGCGGATGATCGCTCTTCCCGACGGGTATTGCGCCCAGGGCACCTTATACGGCGTAGATACTCTCACCACGCGATTAGCCTGCGGTGAATATTCCAACATTTTTTATCCATTACCTTTTAACTAAGCGGGCGCGCTACCATATTTCATTTTGACACATTAATGTAGATGAAATGTTTAGTAACGAACTGAAACTCCGTACGACATTTTAATGGATTCTCAGTTTTCGTAGAGCAACACCTCGAAAACGATTAAATAATTGCAGATCCGCGGTGGTAGCTCGGCTTGTTCGTGAATTTTCGACGAAATTGGGGCATTCAGTGGGAACTTCTTGATTACATTGAACCGGATGAATAAATTATAGATTGGTATTGTCCGAGGGAACACTTTAAGGGCTGTTAGTTTACGTTTACTAAACAATCAGTCCACCACAGGTGCTTGCCCTAAACAAATACAGGTTCATGATTCACAGTGCCACGATGCATGAGATGGGGATGATCTTACATTCACCATTTCCTTTTGTGACTTATAAAGACTCTATTCAAGAGCTTTTTAGGACTATGAGAGCGAGAGTATATTGACGGTTAAAAAAAACGGTAAAAAGTGAAATGTTTTAACGATACTGGGTTAATTACGACCCGTGTGGACAAAATAACACACTAACCAATATAGTTTAATAATTATGTGCTGGAGTAAAGACAAGAGATGAATAAATCGATTTAAAAATGTTCTTAACGATAAATTATTTATTTGTAGGTTTTATAATTACAAACACAATGAAAAATTAGTAGATTAGACGTTGCTTCTTAAAACCCATGTTTCGTAGAATTTACTTATCCGCCTCTGATTAATTATTATCAGTGTTTTGGAGGTTCCTAGGACACATTTGAACACTACTATTATCAAAGCAGATCAGGTGCAAGATTGACGTACCATGTCGTTCTACCGTGAGTACTGCATAGGCAATGTTGGAAATGGCGTTGACGACAGGACATAGGCCACTCGGATAGCAATCAAATGCCCAGTTGCATAAGTGATTTCTGAAGCCGTCAGTGCATCGGGAACAACCACAGTGGAATTTAACTGCATCTGGTTTTATATGTCCATCTTCATGTGTATCTAAAAGGTATCTAAAGTAATACATCCGAAACTGATATTCTATAACTTTCTTTGTCATTCAGGCGAACAGTGATGAAAATAACCAACAATATTTCTTTAAAATTTATGTAAGAATTTTGAAAACACGCGAGTCTCATTTTGAATTTTAAAAAAGTAATGAATTTAATATTTAAAAAATTACCCAATTGATTTTGTTTCCGAATTGCGCAGATATAAAATAAAGCAAAATTAATATTGATCAATTTATAGCACCCACAATTTGCGCCATTGATGTTCAAATGATCAAAATACGAATATTAAATTTAGAATTTTAAATCACAAAAAAATATTCTCATGAAATGATAAATAATATCGTATTTTAATGTTCATACTTCGTACACATCACACTGGAATTACCTACGCAATTACTCATGCTTGTAGACTTGACACTTTAAGAGTTAGACTATGAATTTTCTATCAGTCAGTGATAGTGATAAATGATAATATAAAGTATCCATATTTAATAATCTTAACAATTTTCTCCTTTTGGAAAATTGCAAATATTCATTATTACAAAGTGCTTCCTATGCCTACGCAATATTACGTACAAATGGTTTTTAAGTCTTATACAATATCAAACAGGTTTGCTTTATTACGTGTGGTGAATATAATTAGCAATGACCTTCAAAAGACGCTAGCAAAGAACGCATCCACAATTGTATTTTGTTGGGAATAGACATAGCGGAAATAACCTGCTATCAGGAAATCAGCTTACTGGTCTTCAGGCCCAACAAAAATAGATTTACCTCGTTTTATATAACACGCAGGTGTAATGCATGGTTATTTTATATATGTATATATATAATTTATCATGTGAGACCAAGTAGACAGTCTTTTAATAAACATCGCAAAATAAACATAAAAGGAAGACTTTTAAAATAGACGGGTCGCGCTACACACAAACCCTACCATTGACCCATAATGTTACATGGAAGTAAGTAGGTTATAGATGCTGTTCTTAATTTTATTTTAATTTGGTATATTTAGCCTAGTTTTTGGATACCAAAATGTTAATAAACTTATTATAAAGTTGTAAAAAAAAAAAGAAATAAAATTGATGATTAATTACAAAACAAGGTTGATAAGTAGGTACTAAGTAGCTATCCGCGTGCGTAAAGACGACTGAAGGGAGAGTACGGAGCATGGGGCAACCGGAAGGGTAGCGGGCGGTGAAAACTTACCTAATCGCCGCCGCCGCCCACACAGCTGATTTGCGTACCAATATTGTCTCAAACTTCAAAGGTTTATAATGTTATGTTTTAGATTAAGTTATTGTAGGTTAAACGAAACATCGTTACGCATGAAAATTTTCAGCTTAACATTAATTCTGAATATATCATTTTGCTATACATAAAATTTATAGTGGTGGTAAGATTTCAATAATCTCAACTAATTAATTTTAATATTATAACCCGTACGGCAGTTCTAAACACGTGATAAAATTTATTTGGGTCGTTTGGTGGCCGTCAGACATTAAAGAATAAATAATAGATCGACCTAATTAAAACTAGTAGATAATGAAACGTTACCTAATTATATCCCGTTTCCTAAATAGAGACGGTATTTTTTGAGACTTAAAGCCGCAGAATAAAAACTCCACGTGGCATTCAAAATCTTTTCTGGAAAATATTTTGCGCGTGGTCCTGAAAGGGTCATAAAGCAAGCTCATTAAGGCCTCAAGGCGTCTACAAGGCTGTGGACGAGCACCTACGTAGCCCACGCGTTGTTCCTGTTATGGATAAATGTACCACTTACATACTTACTCCTATAATATTTTCTAGTTGCCAGTTGCGCAACTAACATAGTATACTAACATATTTGTTTTGGTAATTTCAATTGTCGTTCTAAGATAGATGAATGATAAATGATGGATGAATAAGATTTCACCGAGCCAAGATCCTAGGAGTAATGACTTTTGCTCTAATCTTAATTTTTCGTTTATTTTTGTATGTGTGTATTATAATTAAATAAATAAAATAAATAAATACACCCAACAGTCATATACATAGTCCTGACCCCACACTAAGATTGAGTCTTGTGTTGTAGGTATCAGAAGCTACCAGAGACTTTTCGGTCTCACAAACACCCAGACCCGACACAAATATTTGTGGGCCACACAAACATTTGTGTTGGTGCGGGGATCGAACCCGCGGCCTCTCGTTTCACAGTCGGCGTCTAACCAACTACGCCACGGAGGCTGTCCGTGGCGTAGTTGGTATTATGCATGTGTGTATGTATGTATTATGCCAAATTGTAAACAAAATTATAGTACGCTGATACAAATATATTTATTGAGTTTGTAAGGAAACAGGCACAGTTGTAACCCAATAAATAACAACATAGACTAAAATATAGGAAGGTGGTGTTCAATTTTATCACAAGAGGCCAAAGTTTTCACAGCCATGACACAGCGTGGGAAAGGCCACACGTTTAAAATGGTGGTCCATTTTTTTAGAATCTGTTTCCGATAATATGAAGCAAAACTGTACCGGGTCGTGTTATAATTTCTACCTACAACAAAAAGCTATGAACTCAGTGAGTAGCCAAGTTTTACTCTTGTATAATGATTCATAACTGGAATATAGAAATTTAATATTTAAACACTCATATAATTTCTTTAGGCTCAAAATATAAGTTATAGTTGTAGTGGAAAAATTCAAATCAGATATTTCACGTTAAAAACTATGTTTTTACGTCAACACGCATATTTTATAAAAATAAGTGTAAGTATTTATAGGAATTTCGCCGTTAGATACAATTAACACGGATTCAAAATTATTTTACACACATTGTCCTTAATCAAAATTAGTTTTATACAGTTTAAATTCCTTTTTTTTAACGCGTTCCTAATGTAATGAACATATTTGTTTTATTACTCACACACAGTTTGTAATCAAATGCTCAGTCTAACATGATAATAATCATAAATCTGACAGTATTAGGTTCTCATAATATTAGTGTGTTCCCACTGGAAACATATATTATTGCCAAAGTTCCAAAACTGTAGTGGGTTTTGTAGAAATAAGTTATAAATTAAGGGAGGGGTGGTGTAAATAAAATAACGTTGATTAATGAAACAAATATAATTATTTCATTATGAAATTAATTACCAACAAATCCATTTTCAACACGTTTCAAACCATTTTCAATTATGATAGGGAAATGTGCTTTTTTTTAAGTGCCAAATTTATTATTTAATAATGCTACATATACATAGTTACAGACGATAGCATGAGATCATTGTAATATTAACAACACGTAAACTGAACAATAAAATTACTTTATTATTCATCAATATCAGCGGTAACCATATATGTGTAGCTAAAAATTTTACGCCTAATGGTAACACTACAACACACATATTTATTGCACATTTAGAAATTTCGTAAAGTGTTTTTGTCTTTTTTTTTTCTTATTTTTAGAGATCCAAGACATTTACTATAATTTTGCACATCAATATTAAATGAAATAATATACACAATAGCATTTAATTTAGATCGTGGTATAATACACATCCAAAATATGGAACTATACCTAAGTTAGTTTGGACAGTGATGATATTACAATAAATAAATAATTATGAACATTTCGGTAGACAAAATTCCCATATTGCAAAATTAAAATCTTGTAAAACAATTACTTAATAGTTAATTGTGTTAAAATATAAAACAGGACGATCTGTTTAACAATAATAATTATCTGAAATATACAAGTAAAAAAAATATATTATGTAACAGTTATGTACTATCAACTAGTGTTTCAGAATAAAACCCGAAGCATAAATTATATTCTCTAACAAAGACCATTTGTAATCTTAGTGCCCATCAAACACTAAACCTATTTGGAAATATTGACAAATAATTTAAACATTACACATACGAGTACGAGAGAAACTCATGGAGTCACTATCTGTTCGATTCAATTTGTTTACTATAAGGTCGTTGGATAGTTTGTTTCCACATAAAGCTTGTCCCGAGACAACTTTATATTAATAAGGCCGTAAATCAACTTTACACTTGTATTAAACTATTGTATATAATATGAAAATGACAAACTGATTTCTAATGAAATTACCTAACTAGCATCCTCGGTATTTTAAATACATCAACGATTGTCGTCTCGTTAACAAACCGTTATAAAACTTGGACGTATTTGAGAGAAAATTATTTATTAAAAAATCTACTATTTTAAAACACACCACCGCGTCATTGCTTCTCGGTCGATATAAATCTCATAGAAATTAATTACGATTAAAAAACACCGTGTTGCAATTTCGGAATGGTCAAACCACCAAAGTCTTTGCATTCAAAACACCTTACATTAAAATTTATACTTTGGTTTCTAAGAGACATTCGACCAACCACAAGACAACTTTAAAAATACTGGACAAAATAAACTCTTATGTAAATTACCTAAACCAAATTATTGCTGATGTCGGTATATCATAGTGTAATGTGACTATATTTATAACCTATGGAAGCTTTAATAAATAAAATGTCTCTGAAGAACAGTTTCTATCACATATCATTACACTTTGTAGCACCACACGGTTAATAGACCCATCTACGTCTACACTTACCTCTATTCATTGTTGTATATGGGGATGTATAAAAATCAATACATCTGAAAAATAATTTAAGCTTGGTATATTATAAAACATTCTGTATATTATGTTTAAAAATTAAATAAACTCTCTTATTGTTTTATGTCGTAAACTATTGAGACTGTGTTTTGGCTTTTAAAACTTTTTTAAATCAACACCTATTCATAAATAGTACTTATTGACTGCGAAACTTCTGGCCTACTTTACTTCTACCCGAAAATCAGTCTATCTACTTCGATCGTCGTTGGCTTGGTTGTGGAGAGACTTCGTGTATTCGTACCGTATCGATGATTCGTCTTAAAATAATATCACATTCAATGCAATCACCGCGAAACATTACCTACAAGTCAGTTCCTTCCGCCCGGCGATTCCTTAACTCGTGCTACACAAATAAGCATTAGCTGAAAGCCTCCGAAATGGCTCCGATCCTATACTCCTATCACTCCTTTCCTTCGATTACCAGTTGGTGAACATTATGATGGCGTGCAGTGGTTAAGAAGGTAACAAATAAGTACGTATTAATTCGATAAATTGAATGAGAAGTACATAGTTAGTCTTAATTTTCTTCATAACGAGTGACGCAGAAACTGATCCTAAACACCGAAAATACAATAGATAACGGTTATGATGTTACTACGTGTCATTAAATTAGAGATTAGCGAATTGGATGGTACAGTACAAACTCGAACTCATGAGCTTCAAGGTGATAGACCATAAGTAAAATTATTACGACACAGGACACAATGTTAATTGGACGGAGACAATGTATAAAACGCTTTATAAATGTTAAAATTGTGCGTCATTGTAACGATACATGACTGACTTTCGACAATCGCAACCCTTAGCGTAAACAGCTCTCCTTGCGCGGAAGTCCTCCGAAATATATGTAAATTAAGAGTACAATAAATAATGCCCGTTAAGCTCACAGTCGATGGTAAAATAATATCTTATGAAAATTATATAAAAAT
The DNA here is from genome assembly GCA_033459515.1 of Theretra japonica. Lineage (NCBI taxonomy): Eukaryota > Metazoa > Arthropoda > Insecta > Lepidoptera > Sphingidae > Theretra > Theretra japonica. The sequence goes on from CM065935.1 coordinate 6,875,577, forward strand.
ATTATGTGTCCATTTATAAATAACACAATGAAGATATGTTACAGCTTCAACTCATAAATAAAATGGTAAAAAGTTTAAGATGTTCTTAGTCCTTTTGTAAAAAACAAAAATCACTTAAACCCTAATTTATCACATTTGACCTGGTTAGCACACGCATATACTCGTACACATCAACCGTTGCTGTGCTCACTATATTTTAGAATCTGATTTAAAATTATTTTATATAATATTAGAGTTAAAATGTATGTTACATGAACAGATAATATAAAGAATACCACACCAACATTAAACACTACGAGAATTCAAAATAATGAACCACTCAAAGTAGCATTTAATTTTGAAACATCCAAACGGTTAATATTATAAAACTGGCCTTAGAATATCATCGGGATACAAACTCACGCTTACTTCGAGTGGTTAATGACCTTAAATCTATAAGACACTAAATTACACCACAACATCGATAACTACCGCTGAATAATATAATTATAAAAACAGTCAACATCAATTTCCAATAATATTTATATTATAAATTTGACATAATGGCGAAATATCTACATTATACACAAGTGTGAATGTATTATTACATTATCCCAATAGTAATGTATAAACTCGTTCAGAGAAAGTACGAAAACTGATCGTTGTCATCCGAGACGTTGGTGCATTGGCTAGTCAAACAACGGCTACATTAGAACAACTCCGAATGTCACTTTAACAAAAACTATTCGTTGACGAATGAAAAAACGTCACAAGAGATCAGTTTTCGTCGTTACTTTGATAGCAATTAGAGTATTTCCATAATAAAAATAAAAAATTCAGAGTATTGCTTCTCGTTTATACTAAAAGTTTTCGATTACCTACGTTATTTATTATATCCCTCTGGCATTGTCACTATTATACTCGATATATATGTGTGTATATATATAGCATACATTTTATATTTAACTGTATATTGTATAACAATGAACAAATAAAAATATTTTAAAAACGTATTAGTCATCTGCTACAAACCGGTCCATGACAACAGTAATAACTAAATCAATTAGACTATGTTAAAGTTCTCCATTTCATATTATGTGTTTACTTCGTTGCATTAACTACTTATATAACTGTTATTATAATGTAGGCAAAATAATCCTATAAAAATATTGTTGCTCCTGTATAAGTAACTATTGCAGAAAACACTCGCTCGCATATCAAAAACACCTATTTATTTTAAGTTAACTATTTCTCTTATCCTATTTAATTGACTGCTCATCTTGCTGTGAGTGAAAATAAAAACATACTCCTATTATTTCATTTAAAAACATCGATGCAGACATGTAATGTTGAACAATATAAATCTGTGTGGAAGTATAAAAATCTTGATGTACAAAATATCACAATATCGGCAGTTAACATTACTTTTATTAGGGTTGTGAGGCCTGTATTTTATGACATGCGAGCGAGTTGGTTTTTTAATAAATACTATTTTTGTTCGTTCCACGAAAGAGCAGTTTTTGAAACAATTATCTTGTTCAGCGTGAAATGTAAACACGAACATAACCCTGCAGTGGTACGAGTAGAATGCATAGTATTCAAAGCTAAAACAGGATGTTTACAAACAATCATCGATAATTATTTACCTACTTCAATGTTTACTTTTATGAGGTACATATTTTGGCACAGAGAGATTTCTTAAAACTATTAATTTATACGTATGTATATCTAAATGTTACATAACGTTATTTTAAATTACATAAAACATTTTTTCGATGTTCTAAAACTTGTTTGACTGGTCTTAATCATACAAATCACAGTTTTTGCATTCTCCTACTAACCTATCGTTGCGACTACCAATTTTCTAGTTCCGTATCATTGGAATGAATATTCTTAAAATAGGCAGACATACAAAAATATGGCAAAAAAACTTAACTTCAGCATCTCTTGTAAACCGGACTGCATTTCCTATTTAATCTTTTTTATAACATCAATAGCAGCGAGCTGGAAATAAACTATAAAAAGAAATTTGTATAGTCTTGACCCTTTGTCTGTGAGAAATGTCTCAAGACTTGGGATCATAATTTATATTTTGCATCTGCCAGTAACAATCTTGAGATTTTGGCGTTACGATATTATAAGAGACAAGAAAATAAAGTCAAAAATGAAAACCCGCTCATGGAAACATAAAATCAAAGTAAATCAATATCCCAACATTTGGTAGTCAATTTTTTTTGCAACATATTAAAATTTCTCTATTTTCTTAGGTTTCATCATCAGTTCTGAGTGTGAAACGAAACTGGCATTATAAAGTTATGTCTATTGTTCAACGGCAAACATATATTAGAAGTAGGTATTCATTATTTGCTATTAGAATCAATATAGAAAATTATTTTGTAATATACATAAACCACTCCAAAACGAAAATTGACCTGTAAATTTCTAATTAAACCTGCTTAAGTATATACATAATTAGGTTGTAAAGTTTAAAAACATTTTAAAAAATATTCCGATTTACTGTTTTAATATGACTCGGTCATTAACTATAGAGGTATGCGAAGATTTGAAACAGGACGGCGCGTTCCAGCGTTCGAAGTTCAGCGCGTGTTGTGAACGTGCGTGGTAAGATGCTTGGACAGGTAGTCGGCGCGGGCGAAGCACTTGCCGCACGCCTCGCAGTGGTACGGCCGCTCGCCCGTGTGAATGCGCAGGTGCCGAGTCAAGTCGCTCTTGCCGCCAAAAGCGCGCCCGCAGAATAGACACACGAAGGGTCGTTCGCCTGTATGTTTCCGAACATGCAGCTTCAAATTCTCCTTTGACCTTACGCATTTGCCACAGAAGGGACAGGCGAATCTCCTCTCCCTGTCCCTTTGTCTTTCATCGCTTTGCATAAATCCAAGGATTCCAGAATGCGAGCTGGAGCTCTCATGTTTGCTATCGGCACGGGACTCGCTTTCCGAGCTGTCCGCCATTGAGCTAACGCTGGCGAAAGATACGGGGATTCGCCTCCTTTCTTCGGAAGTGTCTCGTTTGGTCTCGCTGTCGACACCGGACGTGCGGCAATCAGCCGAATCATCTACCGTGACGATAGAATCTGCTGGACCGTTGGAGTCAACGGTGCTGTCTTGTTCCGCGTCTCGTATCGGGTCTGCCGGGGGAGATCGCACGCCATCAGTTCGTTTTTTCTTCATGGACAAGTCCATCTCACCGCACTGTCCGATCAAAGCTTCGTTTGTGCTCGATACGTGATCGGTGCCTTCTGGCACGTCGGTGTTTTTCGTGTGAAGTCTTTCTAAAGTGTGGTTGAGGCGATGCTTTTTGAACGACTTGAGGTAGCGGAATTGCATACCGCATACGTCACAAGTGAACAGCTTGTCGGCCGGGAGTCTCGCTCGGTGGTTTTGTTCTCTATGCTTTACGTAGGCGGATCTGTATCTGTAGCTCTGGCCACATTGCTCGCAAACGAACGGCTTATCGTCGCAGGAGGTCTGCGAGGCGTGCTGCAAGGCCGCGTGACGTTCCAGCAGCCACGTGGAGGGAAAGGAAGCCAAGCAGACGCCGCATCGGCGCCGCTCGGAATGCATTAAATGCCTGCTGGGATAAGCCATACAGTCGTCGGAGAGGTACCTGCGGAGGCGGCAGGCCTGCAGCGCCAGCAGCGGCGACCACAGCGGCAGCGCGGTGGGGCTGCGCGCCGCCACGGGGCTCGCCAGGCTGGGCGCGCACGACATGTCCAGGCACATCTGCAACGGAGACACACACTACTCGCATTTGTTATATTACCACGCCGACAAAAATATTTCAAAATTTCATCACATACCTTGACAGTTGGTCGGTGGGTGGAATGTGTTTGATGCAATAAAAGAGCTATTTTGTAATGATTGTAGAGCTTTTATTTGTCAAAATTGTATTTTTACAGCTATGATATGCTTATATTTGTTTCAAAAGTTACATTGATCAACAGCGATGGATCTCTGTTATGACTGTTGCACAATTGACAAAATATTACACCGTTTGATCCTCGGTTCCTTTGATATACTGTAACCATCTTTCAACAAAACTGTACTGCTCTTTGTTACATTATGAACTATTAATAATGTTAAGGCAAAACAGATTTCTCTAATCTAAAATGTCAACAATGATTGTTAAATAAAACAGCTTAAGAAAAATCATCATAAGTTTCACTGACGAAGAAATAACGATTAATTATTAAGCTCTATAAATAAAGTGGACCTACATTATTTGAACTTGTGCTTATATTATTTTATAATAGCATAATACACGTGAGGTTAAATCAGCCTTCAATAACGCGATTCAACAACATGACAATGTACACATGTAGCCTTCATTTCACTCATAATATGCTGCATATTATGCTAGTATAAATATTAGTCACCAAAGTTTTATACTAAATAATTTATATTAACACATTATAATCATTAAAACAAATTGTACCAATATACAATAATTAATACGCCTACAGGAACTTAGAAAAATTGCAATATAAGTTCTATATTTAGGTATGCCACTTAAAAAAATGGTAAGTTAAATATCAACTAACCAGTTCACGATCCCGCTGGCTCCTAACACGATATCTTCGGACGCAACTTAACAGTATCATCTAACACTATAATACGAAATAAATCTATTGTTATTGGTCGTGAAATTTACTTTACACTGCTTGTTGCTTGTTGGTTGTTCAACATCACGAGATTGGAATGCGCTATCTACGGAGATGTTCAGCGGCCGCATCGCGCGCACCTTGCCGCGTACGACACGTCATATGATACAAATGAAACGCCTGGAGTGTGGACAGAAGAAATTGCGCTAATCACATATCATAACGCAATTACAATTTTCACCATAAAATTACACGTTCTCTATCCGCTACATATACTATGTATATTCCGTGATTTGCAGCCTTTATATAAGTCTTGTATAGGCAAGAGGCACTCTAAATATAAAACTGTGGTCACAATTTATTATATAAAAATGAAACTACTTCGTATCTATTTGAATCCATGAAATGTTTCGTGCTAGTGTTTCCTTAAAATTTATGCTATGCTCAGGTAGGTGTCGAAAAACGAAATAAATCTACATAAAATATAGGTACGTGCGTACCATGTTCTTTAACGTATACGTATATAATATTTGTGCTAACGGCGTGTAATCTCTGCAGGGACGTGGCAACAATTAGTAAATGTTAAAATTTGAATAACTGCACTTGGGGGTATAATCTATTGCTCACACTCACCACACTGCCTATATACAGGTAAATACATAGATATATAGATATATATTATTCTATTATTATTATTACTCCGTTAATAAATAGTACCTCTGAAAGTTAGGAAACAAAATAGCATTTTAAACGGCATTCTGTACTATAAAAACTATCTGATAAAACTCGTACAAATTTGTTAATTCACATCATTATTATTCATTTATTTATTGCTATTATTTATTTGTGTAAATTGTAAATATTCAATCTTTCTTAAAATAAGAAGAGGAACATTAATCAAGGTTTCAATATTGCTACAAAGTTTGGTAACGTTCGACTCTGTGAAACAAAAAGAGTGCAGCTTTTCAAATAGCAACATTGTTGTCTCATATTCTTACATACTCGTTTACTTTAGAAATTTCCAAATACTAGCTCCGGGAAGTAGCGCATCTACCAATCTATCACCTAAAATGCCTTTAAATATCGTGTGATTTTAACAATAGACCAATTTTTTTTTTCAATTTTCCGCATTAATTTCATATTAATTAAATTCGCTAAACTTTATACAGAATTATAAAAACAATGTTACCAACCAAACGGATACGTGACATTGATAGGTATTTAAATTCATTTGAAACTGGACATGCGCCGGCTCAATTCTCAATATGTAATGGCTTTGCTTAAAGTAAATAAATTTAAATACCCCGAGGTGAATGGAATGTTATAGTTGTTCAAACCGCACATTCTGGTCATCCACGTCAACAAACGATACTGTAACTATTGACAAAACAGACGCGTAGATCTAGATATCATTACCACGTGCAACTGGAAGAGCTTCCTAAGGACACTACCACATCATTTATTCATTACTTATTTATCGTATCATACTGCCGAAACAAAATAAACTAAGTCATTATATATTTTGATATCCTACGGTACTCACGGCGACCACGGATCGATATGATTTACGCGAATTGCTCTTAAATACATTTATAAAATATTACCTACGCAATATCGGTGGCATTCCAAATAATAATTAATGACACTGGAATCATTTTGGAATGTTAGGCGTTTGATAAACACAAAAGTAAAATTTTGAACATTCTCTTATACAAAACCTTATTCGCCCATTTCTGAAGGCACTAACTAGAAATGTGATATGAAATGACATGTACGATTTACAACATATAAAACACTATGTGCAGTAAAAGTGTGAAAATGCATTAATTGATAGCATGTTAGTGTCTTTAGATTTGGTGTAAGTCACTAAATTTCTAAATGACGCCTAAAACTTAAGAAGTAATATTGAGATCTTCAACATAAAAAAATATTAATTTCATACAAATAAAATCATAACCGCAATTTATTTTAACGTAGTCTTTTCAAATGACTGTAATAAACTTAATTTAAATTTTGTTTACCTAACACCATCACTGAGAAACGTTACGTAACAATAAGCGTCCGCCTTCCTTACCTATGTTTTATTTTGAAATAATTTATAATAAAATTTCAATAAATTTCGACCGCCACACGCGAAGACCTAAAATTTTCAAATCACAGTCTGAGATCTATATTTTTAACTCCCAGATGTTGCAACCTTATCTTTATATAGTATCACAGATCTTTTCCTTAATTTACAGTAATACTTTCTTTTGATAAAACCCCAATTATCAATTAAACACCTAATTATAGATATTATTAAAACGCCTACATTCAAATAGAAACCAATAAAATAATTCAACTTATATTTTTGTATATATTTTTTCTCCATTTGAAATAAGAATTATTTTTTAGTTTAATGATATTTTTTTGTCAAAAAATGATATGTTTTTCGACCGAATGATTGTTAATGGTATGTCTATCGACTAGTAATAAGTAGTCACATAAATATTTCATGAAAGCGACAATTTAATTTTCGCCTAGAAGGAATTAAAGTAAAGCGGTCCAGCCATAGAGTACCGTGGGCAACACAAAAATAAATATACGAATATTTTTTTTCAATCCAACTTACATACTAAAGTGAGCCAACATCCAATCAGTACCAAATCAAAGCTTTAGATATAATATATATATTTTATATACTCTGTTGTGATGCACTGTAAATTATATTTGGGGGAAAATTTCAAACGTTCCGTTAACACTGAGCCCGATAAATGAAGCCTAACTCTAACATGGTATGGTAAATAAAATTATGGTGTCGTCGTAAATTAAATGATTTTACGATCCATAAAATATCCCTGTATTTGACTCTGTTGAATTTATTGAACACAATGATTATTGTGAAGAAATTCAAATACAGAATACCCATAGATATTTCGTCATTTTAGATATTAGATAAAATTAAAACATGCAATATTAGATTTATTATTCATGAAATATGTATGGGTTCTATGAATTGGGGTAAATATTTAATATGAATGTTGTACGATATTTTTCTCTCTAGATTAAAAAAAAACTTATTTTTGATTGTCAGATTACATGACGCACGGAATATATGATTTTGACGAAGTGATCCTCGTAATCATAGTACCTAATGATAAATTACATTACATTGACATCAGTCAATATAATGTAATATGCCATCACTCATCTATACACAATTAATCATAAAAAAATGGTAATTATTTTATAGAAATAAGATTGAAACTGTGTTTACTCTTCTGTATGTGTGCTAGTGTAAATAATTTGTAAACATATATCTTATAGCCACTACTACTGACTTCTGTAGCTCTCTCATCCTTCCATCGAGTGCTTATAATCATACTTCAACCTGCGTAGATACAATGTATTTGAATTTCCTCGAGAAACAATGTGGTTCTGCAGTATGAAAATAGATAGAAAATTTATATATACTTATAGATATGTACCATGCCCCTTCAATCCTATTTAATCTTCAATTCGTTCCATTTGAGGGTCTCTGCGACTACAGCATGGCATTATCGCGCTGTGGACGTATCAGGCAAGATTTCTTTGGTAGAAATTACTATGGATCGCGGCCAACTTGAATTGGTGATTTCGTCATAGGCCGGTGACGATTCATTGTAATTTATACAAAGAAAAAAAATGCCTTATAAGTTGATAGCAGGTGATGCCATGTTGTGTTTAATATTGAAATGTGCCCAGAGTGGGCCGTATGGTAGAGGAACGAAGAGGCATAGTGGTGAAACGAAAGAGTGCTTAAAGCTTTGATTCCCATGATCACACTTCCACAACCCTCCCCGTGTTTACCAAATACAGAGCTACCGAAGCATTTACATTCTAATAAATTTCCTAAAAATCCGATATTATCAAACTATATGTTATTTACATTTATATGTCGTAATATTGCTTTTGAATTACCTCAGGGGAGCGTGCGTCATAACTTCGAAAGACATAAAATTAGTAAAAATCTCAAATCCCTAACTTTATAATTATTACCAACTATTTTGAGTGCATTATTTCGTATGTTTTCTAATAATAATAATTAAAGCACTCATTATCAATCTTCAATTTTGTTTATAAAATCAACTCTGACACAAAACTACTTTTAATAAATATGCAAGTCTCTAATGATTATGTCAGCTCTAAAGTAATACGTTATCTTACAATTTCATTATTTATTTTTCGCAAAGTTTTCCAAATGGCAACCAAACTCGAAACGAAGCCCTCTCCAATATTTGAAAACAGATGATTATAAAACAATAAAATTAAGCAATAAATTGAAACATAAGCTGTATTTTCATTTCATCGCTATGAAACAAAATAGGAAGTTTTACTTCTCTAGCTAACTTTGGCTATGCCGTGTAAGTTACTCATTGTGGAATGAGTTCGTCATTATTATCTAAAGCATACAGAAAGCACCTAATTCGAAAAATTTATCTGAAACACAAGCAAACCAAGTAGAACAAACGACCAGCTTTCTGAAAATAAATCTAAGAAGTAACAACTTTAGTGTCAATTATCTATTAGTGAAATATCAAATATTATTCATATCATTCAGATCACAGTTGCGGCATTTAAATCACATTCTTAAATAATTACAACATATTGTCCTCCATTTGTTCATTCGACCATCACTTCGCTAACCATTGACTATTTCCAGCAGTAATGTATACTGTTGGTTAATATATTATCGAAGGCTAATTGGGCACTATCTTGCTCCCATACTCATTGATGCGGGCTCTCCTCCTCCGTGTCGACAGGACTGGGCGACAGAAACTTACGCGCATATTTAGGATAATGAGTTTTTTCATGTGCCTTCAATATAGTCGACCGCGAGAATGTCTTGCCGCACAAACCACACCGAAAGGGCCGTTCACCTAAAATCAAAGTTTATAAAGCATTAAAACATTCACAAAAATTACACCACTCAATGGGGAATGCCCACTTCTGGGACCATGCGGTTAACATTGAATCTATACTGTAATAAAACGTTACAAAAATGTTACAAAAAAATGGTCGTAAAAGATACATTTCCAGATTACAACAGAAACCTCAGTTCATTTGAATGGCCGAAAACTTAGTTGAAAACATGTAAAAAAGGATGGTATATTTGTGGGACTTTAAATTTTTATATCTTGAAGACAAATCCATCAATTTCAAATTTAGCATGGTTAATAAATACATTATTAATTTCTGTGAATATGTCACTATTTACATCCAATGATAAAGTGAAATTTGGCATTCCCCTAAATTAAGTAAACCAATATATTTCGAAATAGACAACTTAAAGTAATCATAACGACTTTTTTTAATATGATAATAGTATATAAAATACAATGAACTAACCTGTGTGAACTCTACAGTGATCTTTCATATGATGCCTCAACTTGAACGCCTTCCCACAAAACTCGCACTTGAAAGGCCGGTCGCCCGTGTGTACCGGCAAGTGCGCTATTAAAGATGATACGTCTGGAAAACTCTTGCCGCAAAACTTGCACAACACTACGTTCCCAGGCTCCACGGGGCCAATATCCAAATCTAGCGGAGATTCTTCAGCGTGCATCGCCATGTACGGAGGTTCACTGTACTGTCCTATCATAGGCAAGCCCATGGGCCTGCCTAAAATAGCGTCCCGGTACTTGAGCGTATCTAGCGTGTGCGTGGTCAATATATGTCTGGTGAGCTTGCTCTGGTGCGGGAACGCCGCCCCGCAGTGCATGCACACAAACCCCCGCTCCCCCTCCTCAACACGTCCGCTACCGGACCCTTCGTACTCCTGCAACCACAAAAAAGAACATCAACTTCTTTTTTCTCTTGTTCCTTTTCACACGAACCAAATTGTGTGTGCATTAATTCTACCACTACGTTTCTAAATTGAGATGCAGTCTCGATATATTTTTTATTTCCACTATCTAAGTAAGAAGTTGACGCTCATTTTTGCCCATAAAATGTGCAGGAGTGACCCGGGAGCCGGCTACGCGTAATGCCTTGTTGTTTAGCAACGCGCGCGTACTGAATCAGAGATTCGTACTGTAACGTATGCATGTACGAGTAAATGGCCAAATATTAAATAAAAAACTGCTCAAAATATATATCAAACAAATGAATGGATATAAAAAATGATGGCCAACAAAATGAAGGTCAACTTCTTGACAGCAAGGCATAGTACTCGATGTTCAAAATAGCGCAGCATATCAAACAAGCATGCATGTAACAACTCAACTTTCACATGACACACCGACACTAATACAACTCAATATCAATCGCAAAACTTTCAACAAAACAAAAATATTGCCATCAACTCTACTACCTACACGCAGATTAACTACCACTTTGCATTTTTAATGGAATGCACAAAAATAATTTTAAGCGATATTTTATACACATACTGTAGCTTTAACAACTGGCCAATAATTGTGGTTGTATTTGGGGTTGGTAAATCTTTATTTATATGTTCCCATACTCATTATCATCTCTATAGTCTATTTATTAGTCTATATATCTAACCAACCACCGCATATGGGCTTTTACCCGAGGCAATATTCATTTTTAATTTTTTTTAAGTAATTTACTTTTACAACACCAATTGGGAAACATTTTAGTCCCTAGGTACAATAAAATTATTACCATGCAGAATAAAGTAACTTTTCAGCTCTCTCTCATACTATTGAAAACATTTTCACGGCAAATACTATATACTTATACTATATACACATCATGCACAACCATTAAAAAAATAAATCATGTATTTTTCATAAAAAAAAACACAACATTTATTTCTATCAACAATTAAAGTAATCACAATAGGTACCATAAAATAATACAAGTAAAATGACATACGAAATCTACTAAATATTTCACTAAATACCAACATGTGATTACTTTAACATCAAATCTACAGCAACAACAATTTGCACAACACCAACAACGTACCGATTCATGTTGTAGCCGATACTCAGAAGAAGATTCTCCAAGCTTTTCTTCGGCGCTCCTCTCCCAGTCTACTAATTCTTTTTTAAGGGACTGAAACAGCGGTAAGAAAGGCTATTATTTAATAGTACAACCTAATTGCCCACTAATTGTATTTAATACTAAACATAATACTACACACTTACAATGCTGTTTTTTGAGGTTTCAAACTGTGGTGGATAATGCAATTTTCAGTTCACTCATCAAATAATTAATGATATTGTTCAAATTAATATTCATTCAGAAATGTCATATAATTTTACTGCTGCATATTTGTGCAATATTATTCTTTTTTAATTTAAATGAAATGATAATTTAGATACAATTTGTGATTTAAACAGCATTCAACATGTGAATTTTGTGATCATGGCTTTTTTACTTTTGATTTTATTTTTTATGCATTTTAGCAGACTTTTTGAAGTACAATAAATAATCATATACAATGATGAGTTTTGTATAAACAATTATAGATTATTTAATTATCACTTTTCATTAAGAACATACTTGTATTATAATAATATACTCAAAAGCCTGCTGTAATATATTAGAACAATTACATAAAATTAGAAAATTTTAAATTTATAGAACACAAAACTATTATTGCAAATTAATAGCATTGTAAGTTAATTTTGATAAATAATATTTTCTCATATAAGGTGTCTTTGTTTCTCAATCCTTACCAGAGGTGCTTGCTGTACTGGGGGGAGTCCTGATGGCCCCGGGATGGGCTCAGTCCTAGGACTAGGCAGTGATGGATGAGACGGATGTGGCAGCCCAGGATGAGGTATGGTGTTCAGAACACTTAATCGTTCTACTGGAGAGTACCGTGCCCCGAGGACACTACTGTGACTGTTGATTGTCATGTTTATTCCTGTAAAATGGATAAAATAGAAATTACTAAGGGCACTTATTTGTCAGGTTTTTTTTTAGATGACTGTGTTTTTTTTAGATGATGTTTTTTTTACTTAATCCAATCATTAATTTGTTTATGAATAAATATAGCTGAATATAGTAGAAATTGATTGACCCATTTCTAGTGTAATCTATCAAATTTGGTTATTGTTATAACCATCCTTATAAAATGCATTAATTAACGGGGAAGAGTAACTAAGCTCTGCTCTTTAATAATTAGTGGCGAAGGCACTGTGCGAGATTTACGTAAGTTGATAACTCACATACGCAATAACTTTTGTCAAACTTTTTGGATAAAGGTTTTCTATACTAAATCTGTTCATGAAATTACCTGATTATTATATTATATCCTTGTTACATTCATGTTATTCTTTCAACTAATAAAGTCAATCGAATATTCCATAAAACCCATTTAATTTTCAATAAACTAAGTTTTGAAATCATATCATAAGCAGTATTTACAACTGAATGTTTTATCATTTTTATACAAGACATGATACTTTATTTTGAAACAGCGGTTACTGCGATTTATAATATGATAAAGCAGCAGGAAACGAATGTAGATAATTCCCAATTTACGCGACAATTCCGCAAAACAATGAAAATTGAAATACGAGTAATGACATGTTTTGAATTCTGAATGAATAAGAGAGAATAGAGTGAAAACTGAAAGAGTCAGAAAAAGTAACCACCGACTCTTGAAATCAGTAAATAATAATTCAAAATCTGTCCGGAATGGCGCTCGTATAGTAAAAGTACTATTTTTTATGACATTAATGGACATGCAATTTTCAAAACATTACAAAAATAATTATTATTTTAATTATTGAAAAGCTTTTTTTTAAGAATTTTTGACTGACTTATAACTTTGAGCACGTTCTTTAATAATGTACCCTCTTGCCTCAGTTGTGACATCTTATTTTATATTTAATCATCTTTGGATGGACATTTTTCATACATAAAGATGGGACCTATCACTACTTTATTCTGTTCTCTATGGATTTGAACAATAGTTTTTTTTTATTTAGAACCGGCTAAGGTCAAACACAATGCTGCCGGTTTATAAGTAATGACTAGAGTTGTGTAATTTTCGGAATAATTCTATTTTTCGGAAATTTTTCATGTAATTTTTCCGAAAAATATCAAAATAGAAAAGTAATGGAAAAAATACAATTATTTAAATTTGAGCTTTTAATTCGTGAAATAAACTTTATTATTTTACATTATTGATGTACATACTTGGTAATAAAGTAAACATACATTTATTTGTAATACTGTAGTGTCCAAATTCAAGGCAGAGATTAAATATAATGGCTGTCATTTGGAAGAAAGAGTCTATAATAATTTATAAATGTAATATACTTAGATTCGATATTGGAATATGTTAAAACAAGACGACTAGTTTATTTCTATTTCCCCTGCTTTTTTATGTATTCCCATTGTTTTGCAATGTTTCGTTTTATTCGAAGTTCAAAATGTTAAAATATCGGAAAAAAATCCAAAAATTATTCATGATCAAACACTGGTAATGACAATAGTTATTGCTAACAGTTATTCCTGCTTTGTAATTATGAAAGTTTGTTGAAGATATATTTTTTTATTATTTCACCTTCACGATATAATAATATTATTAATATTAAGTCATCTACGATCTTCTGTCGCCCCAAAGCGCTGTTGTGAAAGTATTTATATAGCTTTTCTCTCCTTGCTTTTTATTACATAGGACCTATTATTACTATTAGATTACAAATTGAAATGTTCGTTGTTTATAACATGAAAAATGTGTCAAACAATGCATTTTGTGGTTTCAATGGTTCAATAAAAAGTAAAATATATAAAATAGTATGAAAATGATTATATTAATTAATATTAATTTAAACACACGCATTTTAATAAATATGTATATTGCTATACGGCGCTAGATGGCGCTATTTTCTTGTCTAAAGCATAACTGCTCTAGACAAGAAAAAGCTGGTATTGTATTGCCGCCAATAGGTATTATTTTTTTTGCTTATTACTTGGTACATTATGAAAGAAAATATAGCGGGTAAATTGCATATACGGATAAAAACTGTATTAATGTTCATAAAGTTAGATTTAAAAATGTTTTGGCTACCTAACACGTCATTAGATACGAAATAATTATTATAGTACATACCGACATTCTCATTTTGGGCTCCATTGGATCTTATTGATACAGAATCGTCTTCTGGTGATGAAGATCGCATGGGTTCATCAGGAGGTTCATCTTTAGGCAAGGGAGGGTGCGTAGGTGTAGGTGTCTCTGTGGAAGTTTCAGTTCTAAATCGCCGTACAGACAGCAGTGGCGATATTCTAGAAGGCGACGTTTCTGGTGCCTCTCTTTGATCTCGAATGTCTCGGGAGTCCCTAGGATCCCTGACCTCACGTAAATCACGTGGTTCACGTATGTCTCTGCCCTCTCTGGGGTCTCTGTGCTCCCGTAATTCTCGGGGCTCTCTCATGTCGCGAGCGTCTCTTGGCTCTCTAATGTCTCTGAGATCGCGTGGATCCCTCATTTCACGGGATTCTCTTTGTTCCCTATGTTCCCGTGGTTCTCTAGACTCGCGCGTGTGACTCTCTCTCGAGTCACGACTTTCTTTGTTTTCTCTATCACGTGAGTCTTTTATGTCGCGTCTTTCATCTTTTTCCCGGTTTTCTCTGCTATCTAATCGATCATGCAGTTCAGGACACTCCTTGGTGTCTTGAGCTTGGCACTCATCCATCGGTTCCGGGACGTTCCTTGTATCAATTCCGGCTGCGCTTAATGTCGTCATTTCAGCTAGTCCTTTAACCTGAAATTAGAAAAACAAGTATATTTGTATATACTCGTCAAATTACACACAATAGTCAAAGTTAGGGATAAATTAATGATTAATCAATTTACAAAAAATCTTACAGCCTGTGAAGCACAAAAATTGCTAAAGTACAAAAATGATAATGTCAAACTACGTTATAGTGTGTGAAAAAACAGCCCGAAGTTAATAATATCTATTCAAAATATTCCTTTAATTACGAGCGGCTAGACTCTGCCCCTGACATCAACAGATACGCGGTTTAATTACCTACGGATTTTCTAAAAATAAATAATAATCTACCTGAAGGCTCTCAGCGGTTTTGAGAAGAGCAGGCAGCTGACAGTACTGGACGTTGACTTCGCCCTTGTACATGAAGTCGACGAGGGTGCGCAATTCTTCCAGACCAACGTCCTTGAGTATCACGATAGGGTGTCGCGACGGGTGGTCCACGAACAGCGAACGGAAGTACGATGAACACGCAGACAGTACTACCTGAAATGTTATAGGGGAATATTAAACGAAGTGTTAACATACAAAAACCGAAAATTGCTAGTTCATTTTAAACTGTCTTGACAACATTTCTATGTGTATTGGTCCTAACGGTAAATATAGGGCGGTCCAAATACACTATCATCTGAAAACTACGCTGGCCTGCTTTAACCTTGGCCACGGTTTATCTAAAGGACATGAAATTATAAGCAGGGACGTTTTGCACAGTATGACGGTGCGTGTTGGATAGCAATTAGCGAATAACATGCGCTGTCCGAGATGGTTATTACTGCAGAGGTGTAGAGATACGTAGACCAGCCTGGCATATATTATAGAAATAAGAAGAGGGTTTCTTAATATATGTATCAAAATATTTTTAGTGACGAATCGCCCCATTGGTACAGATGCAGTAAATATATATGACGAGCTTTGGTGTTCTGAATTCGTACCCTAGATTGAGAGATAGACTTTGTGTGAGTTTATAGTTTGAAAAATCTCACATGAGTTACCCGAGAATGAAATATGTGCCTAGAATATCACACATTGGAAGGCAGAGACCTCGGCGAACGGGGTTAGCACTACCCATTCAGGAATATAGGTTTAAGTTTATATATAGTACTTATATGTAACTAATAGCAAACGTGACGATATTCCCTATGTCCTTAAAACTCATTTGGATTTTTCATAAGTCTCTATTATGCAATCTTGCCTACTTGGAATTAGTTGCAATGACTGCAATCACTATCTTATCATTGGCTTAATTGATTAATTGACTCAGATTAATATAATTATGCTTATAGCTCTAAACCTGAATCCTTATGCTATTTTTAAATTGTAATTTGACGCATCACTGATAGCAAAAAACATTTTCCATGATTCATGGTAGATATATTAAACACCCAGTGTTGGATCATGATTTTCCGAATAATTTCAAAATGTTTTTTTCAATATTTCAGAACTTAATCAATCCATCAGCCTAATGAAGTCCACTGCTGAACATAGGCCACTGATTTCCACAGTAACCTGTTGATAATATTTCAGAAAAATATGAAAAAATTCCGAATATTCTTCCATTTTGAATTTCGAACGAAACGAAGCATTCTGAAAAGTGGGGTGAATCGAAAATCAGGGGAAAATATGAATAAACTAGTCGTTTAATTTTAACGTATTTTATGAACTAATTAAAATATATTTTATTTATAAATAAAATTTTTAAGACTCTTTCTTCCAAATGACAAATAAAGGGTGGAATAAAAAAAGAAACGAAAGAGATATAACACTATATTCAAACCCTTTTAAATTTGAAGTTATTTGTTATATCCTTGATGTAGGCTGTAATTGAGTGTTGGATTGCACAAGGAAATGAACTTCCACATTTATTACAGCCTAACTCTGTTTATGAGTAATTATAATACACATTAATCTTGAAATTATAACATAGTGTTACTGTGTAACAATGCCGTGTAGCAAAATTAAGCGTGGCTGCTTTTGTACACGTGCATTTATGCGAGCAAATGTTATTACTCTAATAAAAAGGCTCTTGAATGATAGCCAGAGTGCGTTAAAAAATACGTATAAGTTCAATGCTTTTAAATTGCAGTCGGTAGAACAGTTAAATTATTGAATTAGTAATAAATATTAAGCCGGGCAAGACAGGAAGGTTCCTGAGGAATGAGCGGGTCAGTGACACAGTGAGTGTCCCCGATATTTATCGATTGATCTCACGAGGATTGTAAGGCGCCATGGACACGTACGACATAACACAGATCGTACCAAAGTGTGAAAAAATTAGTGAGACGAAAAGTTATCGTTTGTTAGGATAAGAAAAAGTTGTTATCAAATTTTAGTGGAATCAGAGTTAGCATGAAATAAAATGTTGCTCAACTCGGCATATTATGTTCGTATAGTTAGTAAAGAAAAATCATATTATTATTGGGCACAAAAAATATAGTTGTGTAATATTTATGATAATTAAATTCTGGAAAAATTATGACTTCGCTGATGTTTCAATGGGGGACGTCTGCATTCTGTTGACGCGGGTTGGACTTAATACTAATTTAACAGAACTTTTTCATCTACGTCTCGACTATGTTTCTAATTGCCTAAGCCTGGCACTAGGTAGTTATACAAGTTTTTCTGCTAGCTCGTATTTTTTATGTTATAACCGAATGCGAAGAGTTGGTATTGGTAGAGACACATTAATAGACAAATGTAAGCAGATGAAGATGACAACCTTGTAATATTTTTCTAGTGTTAGCCTTTGCTACTAGGAGGAGAATAAAAAACTAGTAATGCTAATTAGTAATGACTGAAGGCTTGTTTTAGTGTTCATATACAAAAAATATAGTAGACAACTACGCAATAATTTAAACATTATACACGATGGTAGCACGAGAAAATATTATTTTTACGTATTATGAGAATATCACTTTTACCTTCATTTATAATCGTAGTTTTATGCCTAATTAATTCTCGATTTAAAAATTCAAAAACCAAAGTTCGTTATTTCAAAATGTTTTCTAATAAGCTCCATTAATTTACTTATATCGTAATTAATTACAATAAATTTACTTCAAACTACTTAAAAAACTGGGTCTATTAGATCATAGTCTAAAATGACTTCTAACAAACGCTGGAAACCTGTTTGCCGATTCCGGAATATAAAAACAAAAGTAGGTGGAAAGTTACCTTATGAGCCCTTATGGAGGCACCCTCGGAGCATGCAAGCGTGACGTCCACCAAACTCTCGTCGTGCAGCAACTGGCTGAATACTCCCAGCAGGTTGCTCTGATGATTGTTCCACCTTAGGCAATAGTGCTCACTTCCCATGTCTGAGCTAGCTCCCGCCGCTGTAATCAGACAAAAAAATCCTAAATGAGTACGTATATCTTCATCAGACCTTAGACGTCTTTGTAAAAGCTTATTGTTTATTGCAATCGTAAAAGAATATGTCAATGTCAAGTAGGGGACGTAAAACTATAATAAGGAATTTACAAGATGGCTATGTCTAATTAGCAGTATGTAAAGTTTCAAAGGAGCAGATGAAGTTATTTCCTTTTTTTTTTATTTTCGACAAATATTTAATAATATTTATTTTATAATAAAGAAATAACTTTTCTATAATAAAGTGCGCATGGCTCCAGAGCATCTTGAATACGCTTTTTACGTCGTTGCTATACACAAATTATATGATATGCTTTGTGCAATAGCGACCGCCCATTAATATGCAAAACAGAAATATTACGATGCCTGATGGTATGTATGCACGTACTTACGATGGTAACAAAAAAAAGATTAGATAAGTGCTCTTTAGTATCTTGGTATTAAAGTAAAGCCGAAATTTTTACGCCGGAAATGCCTACATCGCTGCAACGCACCCATCCTCAACGCACGCCCGGATGCTACAAAGGTTCATAAAAATTGTGAGAGTGTAATAATCATGTTTCACTGTTAGTAGAAGTTACCTAAATAGATTCTTTGTCTGTTCCTGGTTATACAAGACGATTGATTGTCATATTTGGCATAAAAATAATTTTAACCACTAACTTGCCTTCAGCGCTAAGGAAATCGTCAAATATTGTATTAAAATAAATTTATATTAAAACACAAAAAAATGTGGAACAGGATGTAGTTGGAAATCCAAATCCATTTATAAATCATAAATCTATGTCAGGATATCAACTGCACACACTCTGGGTAAAAATGATAACAGTATCACACGTTTACAGAACCAAATTAATGAATATTACAATGTTAAATTGTGCGTAAGCCAGATGAATGAACTTTGAAATGGCTTTCAACGTAAAAACAAAAACGAGCTAAGACAATTGGAATCATAAGTATTCAATTTTCTTTGAGATAATTTTAACGTCATTAAAAATTTTTTTTAAATGACATACAAAAAGCCTGATTTTTCAATTAAATTCCTTGAACTCATAATCTCAAAGCTTTTAACTATGAAAGGTGGAGGCAATTATATAAAAACTAATATTATCTAGCACGTGTCTATTCTTATCAGATTAAGGCCTATTCCGTGCACGAGTTTAAATTATTATCGTTTAGTGCCAGCATCGTGCACTTTCAAGTGGACTTGTAATTAAGAGATTGGATTAGTTGAAGTTGTGATTTTTTAACACATGCTTTATTTAAAATATGTAGGTATATATATTTAAATGTGCATTTGCAAATGTGATTTTAAAACGATTTTAAACTTAAAGTTAATAACAATGATTGCTCAGACCACACAGTCGCACCCAAAATTTGAGACGAAGATAACGCATCAAGCGAGAATTTTATATCGCACAAAAAAGTAGTTTCTATTTAGTGGAGGCATCCAATGCGCTAATTGCAGCGTTTACCTCCAGCACGATCAGAAGGCGGAACTGTCAGATTCTCTAATGAGTACAAAATGGCATTATAGTGTAGTGTAATCATACATTTGTATGATTACAGTTTCGCGCCTACACGCGCGATGATAAATATAGTTGCGGGTGTACCTACCTAGTGTTTATACGTAGGCGTTGGTGCGCACACGCGTGCGTTGCGGCCGCGACGCAGTCAAGATCAAGGGCGCGCGCGATTGCGCAAGAGTTGGCGGTCGCACCGCACTGCAACTCAGTGTGATGTCATCGGGCCGTCTGCGTCCCCCCACTCCTCGCTCTCGCATCACACGCCCGTTCTAAAGGCCTCGGACGCGGAACATTCTATTTTTAATTTTTTGACCGTACTTATTGTGTGTAGCTATTATGTTGTGTCTGGTCGACTTCATAGTAATTTTTATTGAAGTAGGTCCAGACCACCGTACTCTGTCATCAGGTAATAGACGTCGACTGGCGTAGACCCACTTTTTGTCCGACTCTACATTATAACTGTAGGTCGTATAACGTTTAACTTGACTGACACTGACTATTCAGATATTTGCAATGTATTTTCCGGAACGTTCTCAGATATAAGCTAATCCCTATGCACTCGCAATTTTTATTGTATTTTACTGCGGGAGAATATTAACTTTTTCATATTTGTTATCTTTACAGCGTCCGTAAGCTGATTTTGATAACAATATCTACTTTCTTAGCATGCATTTGATAAAAAATGCAATACATGGTCGCTATGTCAGTTATCGCGGCGGGTTGTGCAAGCAAGACGCACGATTTTGGCAGAATGGTTTTTTGTGCCTATCACAAGTCTCTCGCCAACTGTTTAATATGGCAAATTTTATATCATAATTCGACACGTCTAGCTAGGAAACAAGACAAAAACGACTTTGCGATCATGTGCAATTAAAGTGTCTATAATTATAATAAGTTTTATTACACACCAATATTAATACAGCTGCATAGATTAATTTATATGATCAAATAAGAACAATAATTTTATCTCGATAAAGATTTTCATGAAATTTTCGATAAACGTAATGCATATTACAATTCGATAAAAAATTAAATGCGAATAATGCATTGCAAAATGAAACGTCATTCTATTTTACACCTTTGGTTACCATGTGCGATGTAGATATAATCCGATAATTGTTATCACTTGACGTGTTTTCGTTTACCATGTATAATACGCCTTGATGTGAACCGCAAATTGATGTGTAAGGAACTGGGAAATAGCAATATACAACAGTCATAGCCTCGGATACAGCTGCGCGTACAAAGGCACTCACTAAAACAATACGTTCACAATTAGTCGCATACCCATATAGACCGCACCTGTACATGCAACATATTTCACTTTTCATTCTCTTTAAGGATGACTGAAGTAGATACATGATCAACTCTAGGGAATGAAACAGGAAAAATCCAATAGCATGAAAAGTATCATAGTGTTGTCACAATAACTAATCATTCGTATGATTTTACGTATATATATTTTGAAATGACTCTTGTACTAAAACGTAGAGAAAAATAGATTTTTTCATTTTCGTTACAGTCCAAACTTCTCATATTGTCAGGAACCCAAAAAACGCGAAAATCTTAAATATTTTTGCCCAAAATAATACATTACGGTAATAACGCTAACAGATGTCACATATGCATTTATTTGCCAAATCCAAGGACAAAGAGGGTGGATTGGAGAATATCCTCGTCCGATCAAACACCATCTGCTAAAAAGATAAAGAGAGAGAGAGAACAACCGATTGTTCTGTCAAAAACATGAATCAACTTTTAGCTGCAGGGTCGCTTTGTCTTTCTCTTGCTTCCGGGCAGTATTTTTAGCTCTACGTCTTCAGATTCATCCGCTCTACATCTATTGTCCAAGCAACCTTCTCCACAAATTCTGAAGATTTATAATACATGGAATACAAACCCAATAGTAAGTTTTGACCCACGTATACGTATTTAACGTTTCTGTCCTTGGATTATATGTCCTCTATCTTTTAATTTTATTAATTGTTTAATTTAAAAGTACATGTCAAAATAATGTCATGTTTTCTTTTTTCGTATTATTGTTACATGTTTAATTAGATACCAATTTCAACTTTAATTTAGTTTGTTAATTTGTTTTATTTTAATATGTGTTGATTTCCTATAACCGAGGAAACATGCTAATTGATCAGTTTGTAATATATTATTATATTAATGTTATGTGTGTTCCTTGTTGAAAATCCTTTAGTAAATAAATAAAAATGAAGTTTTAATCCAAACTAATAAAATTAAAATTATATTCATACTGCATTGAAAATACTTTTTTCTTTAGTCACATTGGAAAAATAAGCATATCCAGGTGACCGTACTAATTTTACTCTGCTAGTGATCGTGTTTATCTAAACCACAGTAATAATGTAGGCAGTAATGCAGCCGTGAAGCTAGTCCGTAGTGTTGCCACAGCCATGTGCGGCCTTGATCGCACAATAGTCTAGTGAATACATTTAAGGGAGTGGACATATGATAGACCGATGCAGCCGACCACCTTCCACGCATGACAGATGTGCGCACTACGCAATTAATAAAACTAATTCTATTCAAACATAACTTGTTATTATATCAGATTGGTGTCTTAATAACTTATACGTTAACGTCGTATATTATAAACTGGTATATTGTAATGTTTTTTTTTTACTGTATGCTAATTCTATTTTCGTAATTTTATTGACAAAATATTTATAATTTTATCTTTTATTTTTTGTATTTAAATCAACTAATTACTGAGATAGTCTGTTGTGAATTAAATAAATTGGATAAATATTATTGTAATATGTTCAATATTAAATTAGGTAGACACAAAGAGTACGTGTACACTTATATGTTTGGCGCAGATTAATTTCTCAAAGAAAATAGTTGTCGGTTGTAACGCGTTATGGACACGTGGTTTTATTTTCCGAACTATTGAATTTATACAGTTGAGTATATATATGGTTGGAGGTAAATTCATTTTTAAATAAGACAGGCGATAAAAAGAAAACAAGCTGTTTAGTATATTATACGGTAAAAGATAGTTACAATAAGTTAATTTATTTAATTTCCGCTTAATAGTGTACCACCGTCCTATGTAGTGCAGTACGCATGAAGCATGATGCTAATTCGAGACATTATATTTGTGACGTTCACAATAACGACAGCTGTTTGAGAAACATTTGTTGCCTTGCATTCAAAATGAACTTTAAATACTATGAAGAGAATATGTCAATAAACGGTAAATACATATGCATTAAGAGGGAGATGGTAATGTACTGACTGGATGAAACTGAGACAATTTTAAGTTTTTGTGAACACACGATAAGTAATTTTAAAGCACTAAGGAACAAAAGGGAAATTTATTCCTACAATCAAAATGATAAGATTAATTCAAGATAAAACCCGACAAGACAGCTGACGTAAAATGCAATGACCTTATCGTCCTTAAATCGCAAATATTTTGTAATGTACTTACAAAGCGAACGAAATTGTAGCAGACGATACAAGATCAAATGCATGGTGTTCAATAGATATCTTCCTCATTACCGGCAATCTACTGAGCGATCGTTTCGGTGTCCATTGACGTAATTACGCATCCTGAAAGTGCAGTGTGGATGTAGCCTTACGTTACACGCGCAGATCGACGCGCGCTGCGTGGGGATCAAGGTCGCCGTGCGAAATAACGCATACGCCCCACTGCACGAACGCGAACGCGATATCTTCTCGCATTTACCTTCCGATCGGTTTGTTGCTAGTCACATGCTCCCACTATAAAGGTAATGCAACACTATTCTTACTCCGATGCATTTTTTGTGTCGTAAAATGACGAATTATTCTGCGCATAACAGCGATAACTGTTCCTACTAGCTCTGTTACGACTAATGTTTTTACATCCTACATACTGTTTTATTGACTTATTATTGCAGCGTTTGTTTCTTTTACGTATTATTACGTTGCAGTATCAATCGCTATATACCCAGCGTATATTTAGTCTATGACTGGATCTCTATGATTTTTTGTAGAAACACAATACAAAAGTGGTCCCGGCACGAGGAAATAAAAAAAAATATATTAGTAAATAAAACTGTCTTTTATAACACCATATCCTTGAGGAGAATGAAAATTATTTGTTCCGAAGGAGTTTATGATATAGTAAATGCAACGCGGCTGTATATAAAAAGGCCGGCTCGGCATGTGCTATGTATTACGATGATAATGGGTGCATGGCATTCTGTGTTTATGTATCTATTCCGCTCTGTAAATGCTGCAGACGGTATCTACACGTATAAGCCTAGACAATCGCACCATACACCTGTACTTATAAGTTATATTCTAGGCAAAGGTTTGATATTATGATTAATGTTTCCTGTGAATAATTGCATTACTCGTAGTTGCAGCTTTAACCTTGTACCAAATTCGTATTCTATATTATTATTTAAATGTATATCATAATTGCTGGATTATTTTTTACAACCACGTAGTTAGTGAGAAGCTGGCAACGGGTGGTCGCGGGTTTGACTCCCGCACCGATACAAAAGTTTGTTTAATCCACAAGTATTTGTTTTGGGTTTGAATGTTGTGTCTGTGTTTATTAGCACACCAGCGACACAAGACGATTATTTTAGTGTGAGGTCAGGACTATATGCTGTATAATTATATGTTTTTATTAATAATTTGTTCGCATAATCGCTCGCCAAGACTGTTATATTTATTTAAATCCATAGATAATGCCGAAATACCAGAATTTAATAGTGTAGTAGACCTTTTTTTATAGCGACACGAACATGTTAGCGTTGAGTTGTATACGAGCCGAAATGTCGGTATTACATCCGGTCGGGCCTAATACCTATCGAGATAAATTTAGTGCTATAACATTCGCTTAGACTCGTCGCGCACCTTGAATTTACTTACATCGGGGACGAGTTGTAGAGCAACGGGATCTCTCTTATTGCTGAAGAGTATCCTAGTGAGTTTTAAGGATAGACATACATATAAGGTAGGGATAATTCAAATTAATCCTGGAGATGGATGCAAATTGGAATTTATAGATTAATTAATTCTTATGACTATAAAAGTTTTTATTAATGATTCATTTAAACATGTTCTAGTATTGCTTTATGTTATGCACAATAGGGTGAACTTTAAATCGAACGCTAACACTTCAACATGTTCAGCTGCGCTGCTGGCCTTACTCTCCGCAACAACCAAACTATATCTCACGAACGATTAAATTCCAATATTCGTATATTTATTTAAAGGGATTCTGACACTATTTTTGTAGAAAGAAATAAATGTTTAGTATAATAATTACATACACTAGTCGTTATTTTATTTTCGAACTCAATATTTCCTTTACATTTTAGAACATTTTGAGTAAAGCAAACATAGAATTCATACGCGGTCACTTTTTAATGATCATTGGCTTAAATGGAATGCAGACTTCTCCTGTGTTCAAAACTATTTTGCGGGGACTTTATAATTTTTGATTGTGTACAAAATTTAAACGCTTTTGCATCGATTTCCTGTGACCTTTCTGATTTCGGTCAGTTGTTTAATTTTATCGGCATCCTGGAGGCAGTGGCTGCTATAGAATCTCTTTTTTAATTTATGCTGACATTGTTTTATCTATTTTTCTTCATGTAGATATTGGTTATTTATTGAGAGCCATAACGGTAAGGTTTTCTTTGCCTATTTTTTAAGTGATTTAACTAAAAACATCAACCATTTGCAAGACTTCCCAACATTTATTGCATCAGTATACTCGTACAATATATATTACAGGTTTTAAAAAAATAATGAAGTAATGATAATTGAAAAATTAAAATTAATGATCCAAATCAGTGAAATAACGTAAACTAGTTAGCAACATTTTAAGAAAGTAGCTCGTGATATAAAAATCAATCAAGCAACCGATGTGCTGGTTTCCCAGACTTTGTTGCCCCGAACTATTGCTAAAGAATGATATGTGTGCTTTTTCGTTCTGTTTAACGGACAATTAATTAATATTAAACCACTATGGCTTTAATGCCGTGATTTACGCAACATCTGCTTCTGTTCTGTAGTTTTATCTATAGCCTATCGTAATCTTAACCTGGGAAGATTTTCATTTGAAAATATCAATCACAGTTCTTGGGACAAATACCCATTTGTGTTCAAGACGGCGACAAACTCGCCCTCTATCGCATCTTGGGATGGATGCCACTACACGTAACTCTGCCTACCCAATTGGAGGTACTACCCTGAACTTATGAACGATATTATGGCGATCAAAACACTCCGTTGACAATCTGTGAATATCGAATAGACACTACGTTTAGTAGCTAAAATCTACAGTCGCCCCGCACATGACTTCTAGAGCACCATAAGTCGTCACTTCCTGTTGTTGTCAATTGGCAGCAGTTGAACCTAGTCAGAAATAATTTAGAAGACATCAATATTGAAATAACCCGACCATTAGTGAATAAAATAGCATTTTTGCTATTATCAATAATAAATAATTGAGTGGGAAAATGTGTATGTTCGTTTTTCTTTTTTTACGCAGTAACGGAATGACCTTATTTTTTTAATGAATAAAGCTTATGAGCCGTAGAATGACATAGGCTCCTTCTCATGTCGAAAACATGCACAGTTTCTTGTTGATACATTTGTGCCAAAACATGAACGAAAATCGAGTATAAAATGTATTTGATAATTTGCTGTGTGTTCTTCTTTTACACTGTGTTTATCAACATGTTATAAATAATAAAAATTCCTATAAATATGAGTCAACATATTTTGGTTTCAATACTGTAAGTTTGCATTTTACTTGAAATAAATAAATAAATATTGTACCCACGGATAATTTGTATATCACAAAATGACATCGGCTACTTTTGGATTCCCGAAAATGTATATAAACCTGGGGGATAGGTTGTATATAAAATGAGGTTAATTTAAATCGAGAACTAAGGTGCAAACCGAAACCAATTAAATAATGATGAATTTGAATTAGTAGATGGTGACGAGAGACATTGTTTTATAATTTAATTGCAACAATAGTCTAGCAACTACATTTTTATTAGGCATATGAATATTCAATTACTTGGTCGTGTGTCCGTAAACTTAAATTCTAGTTTTTTTCGAGGTTTCGAATACAAATCCACGTGATTATTCACCTCGTTGGTTTCTAAGTTGGTAATTTAAGGATATTACAAATTAAAATATTTTATCAAATTATATTTGAATTTATTAAATATTCATATCCTTGTAATAAGTCTTCTCGGTTAAATTCCTATATTTCATAGAATTACGGAAGCCAACGAATCCATAATAAAATGAGAACAAACAATTGCCATGTTAGCCTTGATGTGCCAGTCTGGCACATAAGTGATAATTGTATGCAAAATGCATGCATTTGTCTATTTAGGATGGCCTTAAATTTTACGCAAAACTAAAAGAAAAGAAAATCAATAGTGTCGTATAAGGTTGACGTAACAAAGAATTATTAGCATACGTTTGCAAATGTTTTTTGGTTTTCATTTTTGTCTCAGGTGTCTATTACCAAAATAACCTTCCTCAATACAACCCATGGCGGTTTGACTCGTACATATTAATATGCTCGGTGAGTAATGTCGTCGTATTATACTATACTAGGATGAAGATTTACAGCCGAGGTTACGACTTCGGACTGATATGGGTGCGAATCCAGATTAAGAAGACATCGTCGTGGATAAAATGCGAGTGCCAGGACATTTCAAGTAATAGATCACCCAAACATAATGATAATTAAACCATAGGGAATTCCACTATTTAAAAAAAAATTAAGAGGTTCCTAAGGTAAAAACGAACTAGTAAAACAATCTTTATCCAATCGGCAAGTCCCATAAACATCCATTTTAAATTTCCGCGCGTAAATGTCAGAAAACGCTAGGATACCGTGTTACGAGTAATTACGTCACTCCGCGTCGAAACGTAACCCATGTAAACTACGACGCTGTACTTTGTAAAGCGTGAATTATTGCAATAAACATGAGTTAATCTCTTATAATATTTTATTTAAATTATTTGAAAAAAAAATGTACTGGAATAATAGTGTTAAAACCTCTTTGTTAACGCACAAGGTTTACTATTTACACACGGAAAGTCAAATTATCTCTATTCATCACGGCGGCTTCCGTTCCGCATATTTGTAGGACAGATAAAAAAATTGAAATATTTAAAACTAATTTAAATTTAATTCTTTGATATTGTTAACTAAATTAACATATATTTATTGGCTAATGTTACAATATGTAGATTTATTGTTTTTATTTATTTGGCACTTACAGTAAAATAACCCTATTGTAAAAAAATATTGTTTTTTTTTGCGAAATTTTTAAGTGACATTGTGTCTGTAATCACTAAAACTACCACCTGGGTTTGCTTACAGTCGCTGTCTGGATACACCCGGTTCTATACCGATTCAATTCTATTCAATACTTCATTAATCTGTAACCTCGACGGTCTCAAAGTCTAATCAAATTAGAAACATTACTAAAATATGTTTGGGTATTTATACATTTACTGAGAACAATAAATTAATAGTGGTTTGAATTGCCGAAGCGTGAACCTCAGGGTCGCACCTTAGACACTTTTTAGCAAAGCTATAGAAATGTAAATATATCAGCAATACACATTATTATAAAATTAGTATTATTATAGCTAACTTAAAAGATGAATAATGTATTGTGAGAAATTCTACGTAACCATCGGTTAAGATTTTCTAGCTCCTAAAAAGACTCAAAAATTATAAATATTTTTGAAGTTACCGCTCCGAGGTCCAGACCGATTTTTTAATAAATTTACAGACGATACACAAATCTTTAAATTCTTTCTTTTGTTCCCTTTGCTCCGAATATGTTTTATTTTTTGTCCACGTGCAAACTACGAATGTAATATTTATCAGATCCAATGATGTGCGCAGAATCGCGCGGGCGTTGCATATGTTGCGCCTACACAGTGCGATTTTTGCCCAGAGAAACGACTATCATCTGCCGCCATCGTAATAAATCCTCCTCATATATTATAGAAATTCATGTCACCAAGTTGGGCGTGACAACTCCTAACGTTCGATTTATATGTTTCAATTTACATGATTGGGATTTGTGACAGAACCTGGTAAGAGAGATTTTATTATTTAAGATTTTTTTTTATTATTTTATTTAGTAAAACAAACGAGTAAGGAATTATTAAAATGTAATGAAATTACGTACATATCCTAACACAACATGAAGGCTTCAATTTGCTATTAAAACCACTGACTCATATCAAAATGAAAAATAAATTGCCATTTGGGGACAACCCTAAACTTAATGTTATGCTTGTCTAAAAGTTAAGCCAACTTGAGGCCTCAAAGACGTGACAACTTTTCAAAAAAAATTATTAAAATATGCCTTATTCGGTTGTTATCTTTACTAATTACGTATTTTGTTTAAATTCCTCTCAGTTCAAGGACAAATTTTATTTAATTGCGTCATGCTTATCGCAATTTGATACCTAACGATTGTTTTTTGTACATTAATAACTACAACATTATAGTTCGTTAGAATATACTAAATTATAATATAATTTATCCTATTTTTAACATGTTGGGTTAGTGTTGATGAATTGAAATAATTGCGAAAGTACAATTTTATTAAGATGTGTGATGAGCTTGCCAGTAGCACCCAAATCCGAATGAATTTGAGCACTGATGAAAATGGATAAAGTACTACGTATGGTAAAGTCCAGCAAAGTGGAGATCCAATCTTTATGTTTTACGTATTTAAAATTATAATTACATCTTGTTTTACCTTAGGCAGAAAATATTTAAAATGTGTGGCACTCTGCTAGACGGCACTATGCTACTGTAAAAGGCCTATTTCCAAAACACTTATTTGTCAGAACTCCTCGTAACCAAAGAGAAGGGGGTCTCAATCAGTGGTGTTATTATTGCTGATTTTTCCAGCATTCTGTGCAGGGCACGGGCCTCTTCTTCAATCAAGAGTACGATTGAGAGGGGTTGGGCCATATAGTCCACCACGCTTGCGCTTATTACATTGTGATGATAAATGCGGCACTGGATATCAGTGGGCAAAAAGCGCCCTGCTTCCCATTCATATGATTAGTTCCTTTACTAGTGTTTCCAACATCTTTATTTATTGCCGTTTGACCAGCTGACCTGATGTAAGATAAATTGCACGTGACTCAATTAGTATTTATAAGGGTTAGTTGCTCCACCTTTATTAATATTGGTAACACCTTCCACATTTATTAAGTTTAAATGAATCCAATTACGAGTTGTATCTTTGACATCCTTAATTTAAATATTCATTTGTATCTTGCCATTAAAGATCGATAAATTATTACAAGATCTTCAAACGACTGAATATTTTTTTCTATTTCGTTTAGATTTAATCTAACAGAAAAAATATTATTCAAACAAAAAATATAATGAAAAATATAAATCCATGAAATTCACAATAGTTATAAAAATCTATTAAAATAAATTCAGTACAATTTCATCCAACCGTTTGAAATTGTAATGTTTTATTTCCCACGCGTCATAATGCAATAAATTAGAGAACTGCACACAAACTCATTTATATTCAAACAATTAGTTTATTGAAGTTCGCGTCTCTAAATATTTATTTTTATTCCACTGCATGTTATGGTCTCCTTATGGGTTTTCTCTGTTTTCCCTATTTTTATTCATGTTGAATTGTTGACATTAAAAATATTTTACTATTAGTCCACCTTTTATTTTTTATTAACGTGTATTAGATATGAGTTGCGCGGTTTAAAAAAACTTGAATTCATTCCCCACAAAAAAAAAGTCAGGCTAGCTGCTAAACTAATTATAATCAAATGTCTTATTACAAATATACATAAGTAACTAAAAAAGAAAAGAAAATCTAACTTATTCCGTCCGTACTGCAAAAAAAATCAATTTACGCACCAATACATCGAAAGTCCCTGAAAGTTCATTGAATGTCTGTATGCCCAAATATGGCGATGTTGCAACAAACAGATTAGTAGGTAATAAAAAATCTACATTTATAATGTTGATATCATCCCGTCTGGGAATTTTAATGAATTCTATAATTTTACTATGCGAATTAGATAATATTTTAGACTATCGACCGACGTTAGATTCGCTTTGCATGCACTCATTTCGTGGAAGGCCATTTTAAATAATTTATTACACATATTAGTTTTCACTTGAGACCTCGTCTGCGTAAAATAATGATTCTAATCTGTCTACCGAAGATATTTTTTTCGGGATATGAGTTATATCAACCTACATATTATATTTGTATTTGTATATGTCCATATAGAAAAACAACATACACTGTTAATCTGTTGCTGCGTAAGGATGTATCCAGCATATTATACACTTCCGCATCTATAACATTATCTGACAAAACATGTGTTGGTTAAAAAAAATAAATCTAGACAACTAAAAACACCATTTCAGATTGCAAGTACTGCAGGAAGAAAATGACGGCCAAGGAGTGACGCCAACATCTCTCGAGCATCTTCGTCACTATGGCGGCTTGCTTAATTGCTTCTTGAAACTTCGCTTGAACAACCTAATATTGTGGAAACACGAGAGACGGCAGACTGCAATACAGCTTGACAGTGCATAATTTATTATAAAATAATCAACAAAATTCATTATGAACCTTGTATCTTTGTGCTTTGACTATTTAATATCTTATGATTGTGATTATTTCGCATAGAATATTTAGAAAGTTCGACTACTTATTCTTACAGTGCTTCACAGTATAGTTGATTGCTTTCAAATTGCAATTACAATTAACGTGTAAAAAATATTTACTTAAACAGAGTTGACAAGACCCTGTAAATCATCCAGTGATATTACGAACGCTTCGCAGTGTGACAAACTGTGCCACAAGTATATAAAAAAATAACATTTCTCTAAAACTAAAAATAATACAAATCGAAAAATATACTATCAATTTAACAGCATAAGCCTAGGCTCTTACTAAATGTATATATGCTGTTTTCCGTTTTATTGTGTTTCAAACTTCTAATATTGCTCTCTGTTGACCTTGGCAAGTTCTTAAAGAATAATATTGATATATTGTTTTTTTAAAGAATTACTAACTCTGTATAAATTGTGTATAATGCGACATACAATAGTAAAACATTATACATACATCATTTATTACAAATGCTTTGTGATATATTACAAAATTTCTACGAACTTCCCCAAAAGGAACCCTAATCATAGTGGCAAGCATAAATAGATAATGGAATAGATAAAAGAGCGCTAAACCAGTTATCCAACGTCTGATGTGTGCATTTATTTAAAAAGTCCAATTTAATTTTACACAGACAGTATTATAGTTTATAGCCGCCACATGCGAGGATGCATGTCTAGTAAAAACATCCAAATATAGATACCTACAGTCATTTCGGCGGTGGTTTTTTTGTTTGTGTTCTGGCGCGTAAAACCTGTCTAGTCTGGGCTTAGACGAAACGTTAGCAATTTTAGTCCGTTACGTTTGAAATGCACATCCGCGGCGACGCAGACGTTATCCGATGAGTTTTATGCTAATTATTATTATGTGTCTACTGTCTGCGACTACATATCTGCAATACGCCCGGTTAATTTAAATGCTTTTTTACTCTATTTTCGGTCTGAGGTCAAAAATCTTTGAATAGACTCATTTAACTTTTTAATTAATAAAAGCTTACTTATTTTTAGACATTAATTAATTATTTTTATTTAAAATGCATGCTATGTGTCTCATAAGTCATAACGCATTAGAAAATACACTTATTTAATAATTTTATATAATTTAATTTTTGTAACTTAATGCACTTACTTTAACTTTTAACATAGACGTAACTAAAACGGTACTACGAGTATAAGGAAGGCTATGTTTGATATTTATCTAAAAGATCGTATCAAAATTATAGAGATGCAAGGCTAAACAAAAGATCAAAAAGATCGCCCATTTTTAGCAGTTACTTTGGACATCTTTGAGGTAGACTAATATTTAACCGTAGGTTTTTCGGAGGTGATGATGACAATTAACGTGCAAATTCTTTCTATGATAAAATATATTTACTACATGTATGCCTTGATTACGCATGTTAGCGCATTTACATAAAATACATATTGTAATCTTACAGGTTACAATAAACATATTATTTCACCTTTACGACCTTACAGCGTAACAATTACACAGAGCTACAGTCAGAAAATGGCAATTTGTGCGTGCGTTTTTTCACCCGACATTCTCTCAAACCCAACCCCACACAATATGTCTTCTGTTACGGCTATCAGAAATTTTGTATAAATTTCTATGGTTTGGAAAAATCCGCCAACTCGCGCTAGGCCAGCGTGATGGCCGTGGTGGACTTTATAGCCTAACCACTCTCAATCGTACTCTCCATTGTAGAGGAGGCCCTTACCCTGCAGCCGGACGTATATGGGCTCATACAAAAAAAACTAAACTAAATTTTTACCGGATATTTTGCTAAAACCACTTACCAGTGACCACATCGCTATAGACAAAACGTTCAAAGGTTGTATTGTTCTTTTTGGGACGTCCGTAGGTATGATAGGCTCATTGGGATTCCCAAATCACTAGCACCACAAAAAATGATACCACAAACTACAAAGCGAGGTCGACGTGCCTACGTAGCTATGCGCAATATCTTCTAGTGGGTCCACATAACTGTTGCGATATAATGACGTATAAATGCTGTTTATAATAAAAATAATTGGGACCTCCAAAACGTTTCTCTGCCTTGCTGTTACAGGTTTTTGTGGGTTAGAACAAATTCGACGTAACTGAATTTGCACAAAATCATGTTCTTTATTACTCACTCTTATCTTAATATTGATTTTTGAACTATTTGGTAATGGTTTTAAAAACTATCAGAATTTGTCGTAAACTAAAATATAGTTGTATTTTTTTTGCAAAATGTATTGACATATACAATACTAATTAATCGACCATCCGTTAGATGTACTCATACCTACATCCTGTTGACAAAATCACATAATTACCAACAAACCATAATTAGTTATAAAAATCAATAACATTCCGGTTGACTGTAATAAAATAATAATCCAAACTTGCAACACACCAAGTATATCATATGCCTACCTCACTCCGAAAATGGTTAGAGTACTAACGAACACAAATATTTAATTATGCAATGTAAGCACTAAAGCGCTTGAATTAAAAGGATAATGTAACTAAAAGAAATAAACATTCGGAGTAGACGGTCTTGAGTCATACGGCGGAATAGATACAGACATAGTAATATTGTTTTGTGTAAATTACTTAAATGTTAACGACCTTTTCAAGAGCAATAAAAAAACGACGTGTCTGTGTCTGTCGCATACAGGCAACGTGACTTCCAAAATATTAGAACAAACTGAAGCACTGGCATGTCTACATTATAGAATCACTTTGATTATTATCATTTTATGTAACTTTATATTCTGATTCTCAGGTAGAGGCTATTGTTTTACGAATTTTTAGACCCGAACAAAAAAATATTTCTGAAGCTGTTTTTAGGTCTTATACGGTATCTGACTGTATTACATGGAAATACCGTTGAATAAAAATCTTTATATTTTTTTCGGGACATGGATAAAATGCAATATTATTATTTGGAAAATATAAAATACACTCTTTAATTAGAGCGAACTACTCAAACGAAGGCATTTTAAACTCTTAGAATATTCATACTCTGTTGTAACACATTTGTATGTAAATATATAGATAAATGCAAATAGTCGGCAATGCGTCTAGGAAATAACAGGTAATTAATTAATTGATGTACATTCAAACATTGCAATATATACACACAAAGATAGCGCGACCGACGTCACGTCTGGCATATGTAACCTAGCCTTGTATCTCTCTTCCTAAACTTCATACTAGCTGCCTTTGTAAGCTTGTAAACTTACAGAAATCCTCTTCGTAGTCTCGACCTAAATCAATAGCATCTCAACTTCATAATTCCACCGCACTATAAAACTGTCGAACAGTTTGCCAGTCCACGTGATCCCTTCTTCCTATAATATAAACTTTAGAGGTCCTTGGCCGTCTCGTGAAAACCGGCATTGTGACAAGTGGCGAGAGTTACTTTTCTGCTACCAATCAATACTTCATTTCGATTGCACTACATTTACCTTCAGAGGCAAAATTTCCAAAGTGTGTAAAAAATTACCTGCTCAGTTGTTAGTGCTACCATAGCGCAAAGACGGCCGTGATGCGACACTTCACGAATTTGATCTTTGCCCTAAGAAAAACAAATATTGTTTCGAGTGCGACTGACGTAGGACAGAATAATTCTTCTTAGTTTCTGAGGCTCAAAAACTTACGTGTCATATTATTTGTCCGACTAAAAAATAGATTCATGTTTACCATGAGTCGATTGTTGATATTTATTTATTGTGTTACAAATAAAAATGGAACTCAAAATAAATAACTAAACATTTGGCAATTTCTTTGGGATGATTTTATTACAATTATTTAGCATAATAATGCGACGAAAACAGAGAACCGAGCAAAGAAAAAAATATGTACTGGTCCTGTTTAGATTAATTTTAAAATTGATAGAACCTCTTGTTTATATTATGCCACTAATTAAGGGATATTTTATACCATTGATTGTTTTATATTTGACAATATAAACAGCTATATGTCTCCGCATTAAAGTACTGGCAACATTTTATCAATGATAAAAACTTTGGTGTCTTTGGTTCTTTTCACAAATACGACCATCCAATTAGTGCATCATAATTTGTCACAAAAGTGCAAGATATAAGTAATATTTTCTAATTTATAAAAAATATGGGTAAATTATTATAGGTAGTGGATGCAACACTGTTGCATATTTGAATTGCATCGGAGGCCCGAATAGCAACATAATAATATCACCTCTTCATTTTAAGAGGCTCGGCAAACACTTGGCTGATAAAGCATTTAGGTACATAAGAAGCATATACTTGCTAATAATTTTTAACCTGTAGTATTACTAAAAGAATGCTTATTTTTTTAAATATGTAACTGCGTAATATTTCTGCGTAACAAATTGTTCTGCGTAACATTATTCCCATATTCTAATAAGAAGTTAGTACAACTTTCTATTATTTTTTTTTCCAAAAAAATTAGGAACATATACGTAATAAGTTATTAGTAATAATATTTACTTTATTGATTGACGGGATATTGACAGAAAATTATTAACGTGTGCGGTCTTAGAACTATAGTCGTGACTCACACACACGACCATAATGGTGCTATTACAATAATACGAATGAGCAAACCGCGGATTAACTGTAAATTGTTTTTTGCATAAAACATTTCGCTATAATTTGTGACCCTATAAATCAAATCATTTTTTTTGTATTTTAATGTTACACATTACGAAATAACGAATTGTATGTCAGAAGATATGTTTATAGATTTGGAAAGTGTCCACTAATATTTTAAATGATATTCTATATACAATTTTGAACTCTGGGACTTGTCGAAATACTAATTAACCTATTTGAAATAAAGGGAAAGAACCGTTCGATGTTATTTTAACATAGTTTTTGCTCACGCGAACTCTGTTTAAGATATTAAATTGAGATATTGAATATTATCAATAAACAATGAAGACAGTCGTATGTAAGTAAATTTATAATTGCACAAGAGATAAATAGTAAAAGTTATAGGTCCATAGATTACGTGAACTTGGAAAAAAACTATTGACTCATTGTATATGTTATGATAGTAGAATTATGTAGTAATTTAATATATAACTATAATGTATTTCAATTAGAAATCTTACTTTTTGAATAATTTCTTGAAAGGCTAAATTATTCACTCATGAAGATATTACAAAAAAAATTGTAATATTTAATAAGTCCATAATTTGCTTATTATGTATGCATATTGCATTATAATAATGTTCCTTTAATATGGTACCCGAATATTATTTCGTTATATATTATTAGATATATTAAAACATGTGCGACAAAAAGATTGATACAAAAAAATATGCCTACATAGAAGGTTATTAACCTTATAAGATTTATTTGGGCTGTCGGTGTCTGTTTACTGATTTGCAAACACACCAATGGTAGAGAACGACCAAAAACATTAAGAAAATACTTAAAAGAAAGTATAGTTTCCTATTTAATACTTAGATCTATAAAGTGATTCAAAGAATTTCTGCAACAAGTTTTTTTTTATTATAATGATTTGAAAAATCTTTTCCGTTTATTGTACACATTTTAAACTTTGAAAATAATTGGCATATTCGACTAATTTACGAGTTGAGTAACAGCCAGGTAATGT
Organism: Theretra japonica; assembly: GCA_033459515.1. Taxonomy (NCBI): domain Eukaryota; kingdom Metazoa; phylum Arthropoda; class Insecta; order Lepidoptera; family Sphingidae; genus Theretra; species Theretra japonica. The sequence goes on from CM065935.1 coordinate 6,913,120, forward strand.
TTTTGGAAAAGCATAGTGTGTGCTCCTCATTGGCTGCCAACAATGGCAAGGAGTTATCGAGGTTTGTTGGGTTCAAATCGGATAAGGTAAGCTTTGAGTAATTGCGAACCTCGTGGGACTACAAACACATTAGCTGCACGGGAGGATAACATTGTTTTCATGTTGGAACTACATATTAAACGTTTTTGCGAGTATCTAGATACGTCAAATTCTACTTTTTTTGCGAAGACCGACGATCTGCAGCCGGATGAAAACATAATTGAAATTCCATAGTATTAAACAAAAAAAGGTAAAGTTTTTATGTACTTATACAAGTGAACATAGAATATATTATTTAAATAATTCTAATTTTTATATTTTAAAATACAAAATTTTCAAAAAAATATGATTTAGGTAGCCTTGTTATGGAAATTAGGATTTCCTTTGTAATACGTTATATAAATATAAGGAAATCCGTTACGGATAAACTGTGATACTACATGCTCATATTTTTCTTTAAATAGAACAAGATCACTTTTCTGTGTATTAATCTTAACGACGGTAAATCTTTCAGAGTACTCCAAGATGTAGTGTCACAAAAAAAAAATAAACCGAATTAAAGTAATATTAACAATTAATATGTTGATTACATTAGCGCTAATCAGTCTTTATTAAACCAGTATTAAAATCACTTACGTTATAAAAGAATGTCGGCTAGAAGTTGGTATGTATATACAGAGCTTACCTGCATACTTAAAATGGAATGTATAGAATGAGATTAAATTTACAAAAAATACTAATCTGAGAATTCATTTGTTTTATGCTTAAATTGGGATTAAATAAACATATTCATAAAAAACTGCTGAATGCAAATTAATTATAAACGCAATTACGCGTAATAAGTAATAACACTATATATTTTTTAAATAAATGTTCATTTTAGACAAAAATATTCTGGAAGTTCACAAGGACGTTACTATCCAACAAACACATATATATGGAATTGTAAGAATCGATTAGAATCAGATTTAACATAATTTACATATTTAATGTTATGACATTATAATGGCGTGAGCTTACTCGCTGTGTTTTGAACTTATCGGCTTTGTATTGTAAACCTTTTACGTGCGAGGCTATGCTTAACATCCGAACAAGAAAGCTCACGACCCACTTTCGTGCTACTTCAGAAAGTTAGTTCCACTGACATTCTCGGTGTATCTTTCGGCCGCGAATAAAATAGCGATTAATGAATTTGCAGTTCTTTAGTAGACTGTGACCTCTGTTAATTAATGTTTACTTTTAAATATTATTGTTGAATTTTATCTACTTACAGTTCAAAAATACCAAAACTATTTTTATCTCTGTTAATGGGACACATTATAAATGGATATGTGCTACAGACTTACTATGAGGGAAATAAAATATTATCCACATTTTTCTGGTAATTAAACATTTTTAAGCTTCATAAACTAAGATCGTCAACCTCAGCTCTAATTACCTTAAGATGACAACATTGCAATGTATGAAATAGCAGGAAGGCCTGACTAACACAGGAAAATGTCTAGACACAGAAAGGCCTATAATCATATTAGCTTGAAAAATAAACTTTTTTTCACCGCAAAAGCCAGCAAACCAACAAGTAGGTCACCCAATTGTAAGCGACTCACTGTTCCCAATATCTTTCCCTTACTCGTGGAACCACATCATCTTTCCTTTTAATTAAACCTGGAATAGGTAACCTAAGATATTAATTCTCTGAAATAATCACTTCCGGTATTAGTGTACATCCGGTTTAGAGTAAGCAGAGATAATTTTGTCGACAGGCGAAATGAAATCACCTCTTGGCAGTAGTACTCTATTTTCCCAGCAATTCGCTAACCGTCAGATGCCGTGTCGTCAATTTGCAGTGCCAAAAATCGTAACTTATAGAACAAAAAGATAAACTCACTTGAGTCTCTACATTGTCAACAAGAAAGTTATTGAGGTAGATAAAGAATTTAATCTATATTATTACGTAATGCACATACGAATATGTTATCGTGTGTTTGTGATATTTAACTGTTGCATCTCTCTCCATCCTCTGTAAATAATATGTTTCAGATTACAAATGGTTCAACCACCACTGATGTAGGAGATTCGTCAATTACAAATAAGAATTGCTTTTTCCATAATGGTTGGCTACACTTGGCTGGCTGGCATAGGATCATGCTATTTTTAGAAAATTTAATTTAAATAAAATAGCACAAACTAAATCAATGTAGAAAAATATTAAATTAATATCCACTGCAAACCTATAAGTTCGTACAGTTTTTGAGTGTTTAGCTAATAAAGTTTTTACTCTAGTCGAGGTCAGCTTAATCCTCGGCGTAGCGACTTACGCATGATTCACCAAATCGAATATTATCTGCCAGTGTGTTGTGCATTTGTAGTTTGACCTCTCCTGTCTGACAGACAACTGTGAAAACAAAATATGAAGACGGCATTGGTATCAAATAAACATGTAAAAATCTATAATTTCTTAATTTGAAATAAATCTGTAGGCTTACACTGCATGCTTCAATCAATGCAAATTTGACGATGTAGGCTGTGAAGTTGGTATTACGCGCCGGAGGTTACGGGTTCGAGTACTTCGGGGGAAAAGAAAATAAATGTTTGTGTTGCGTGTCAAATTTTCGATGAAAATACTTAAATACTTTATATTGAAATTATGTTAGTTACAGCACGATACAAGAGTATCTTAAGGTAGAACAACGTTTAAAAAATGTATTATGATAGTGTGTTTAGTCAAAGTTTTCGATTAGTTTCTGACACAAAGAACACGCTGAATTAAATACCAGATAAGGACAATATCTTAAAGATTTTAGAATATTTACTCGTGCTATAAGTATACTAACTAAATTAGGGTACCCAACCCTGTACATTAAAATTGATATTTCGCGAACAGAATTTTGCTTACATTTATAAAACATGTTACACCCACAGGTATTTTTTATACTAATTTGAACATGTCTTGAACTATGCCCCTCATTATGAGTAGAAACAGCTTCGTAAATATACATTAAATATATGACACTCATATTTAAAAAAAAAAATATTATTAAAAAGCAGCGTACTACGCGTCACTTACTGAAAAGGGCCGACAAAGCCCTTGAATAGACATCAACGGGTGCTAATAATGAGTTTTGTATTGTATTATATATTTTTTCTTATTTTTTTTTGGGATGTTAATTTATACATCATAACATATTTGAAGGCTAAATATTTCCTTTAGTTTCAAATTTTAACCTTTATTTTAAACTTGACCGTTTAGGTTACTATGTAGCACAATAATTGTTTCATGAGAATCTTTTTTGTTTCAACAATCGATTTTATGGCTAATTTAGTAGTAAAGCCCTGTTATCCACCGCAGTCATCATACAAATTTCCCTACTTCCTTAGTACATGTTATAGAGCTGAATTTTATCGGATAGATAAAATATTATTAAATTGAATTAAAACATACAAAACAATACAACGGACTAAAGAAGAAGACGTATCATGTAAACACACGTACAGTGTAATGTAATGTTGGTTGAAAACACTAAAGTCGAACCTATGTCATTTATTATTATAGACACTGTTATATTTAATAATGCACCTCGTTACAAATATGTAGTATAAGCGTGACATAATATTTCGTAAATTATCCTTAAAAACGTCTGCTAAAAATACGACAAATGAAGAAACAATATACTGACCTAACACAATTTACGAGTTATAAATTTAAAAGATAATGGCTTAAATCACTGACGTCACACAGATAAGTACAAATTCGACGCAAATTAATGCGATTAAATGTTTTATAAGATTTGTTTTACATACGTCTGTAGCCAAAGATATAATTAAAAACCTCACAATTATACAGAATTTGTTTCCGCTAAATTGCCTGTGTAAAAGTGAACCGTTAAAAAACTAGATTATTTGTAGTCGACTGTCTTTTACTAACGTATGAGCTATACTTTACCTCGAGACAAATTGGTGATTACATAAAAAAAATCATAGCGTTCATAACTATATTCATATAATTTAACACGTCTATAAAATTACACACGTAAACCACTACATAATCTAAAAAAAATCAGTTCATAAAATATTAATCAGCAAAATACTTTAACTTCTACGTATATAATGATTTTTCTAATGTAAATTATATAAAACAACTGTTATGAAACTTTTAAAATCTTTATCAAATTCAAAATAAAATCAATAGAACTTAGTAAGGAAATACATGAAGTAGGTAAAGTATAATTAATATTGTTGCATGTAAAATATCCATGATTGCGTCAACGTGGGTATAACAAAGTTTAGTATTTATGCCTAGCCCGTATAAACACGCGCCTAAACATCAGTTTCCACTGCAAGTCAGTTTGCGAGTTCCCATGCGGCACATATTCAATATTTATATAACACGACCAATCCATCATCTCAAAAATCGGTACATTTATTAAAACCTGGGGACGGATAATTCAGGTTATCACGTTTTTATCAATGCATATTTCGGCGTGGAATTATCTAGCGTTTCGCATACGTTCAAGGGTAAAGTCTGCGTCCGAGCACACATGAGCGCGCCGACTACATGTGTGCGTGTAGACTCTAGTGTGCGATACATGCCTAGGCCTATTGTGAGTGGAGTGCATGTGTTGGTGTGCCTTACTTGTGAGTGTCGGCGACGGCGGCTGACTTTTTCGATTGCAGATATAGTTGCCATGCCCGAAATATAACACGGATGAAATTCGCGTCAATGCTAATTGCTAGGCATTATAAGCGGCGCCGGCGCGACGTGGTTGCTCGCTGCTTGCACCCGCCCGCGCATTTTAGATAATAAATTGCGATTATTATTTCACTGCCTTTGTGTTTTATTACAAAATCATATTAATTTGGTAATATTTTACGTCGCGGTTTATTTTGTTGCCTATTTTGTTATAGAAGACATTTAATAGTAACTATATCATAGTTTATACTAACGCTGGGTATCTACATGCTTAAAACGATTATACTTTTCTAAATAATATCAATCTTACTAACAGAACTCACAACGTTCCGCTAGGTACAACGTATCATATATTTTAAAAAGCACAATATTTTTGTAATTGAATTGTATGCTTCCTTTCAAAAATCTTCTTCGTAACAAAATAATTTTAGAATAATTCTCCTGATGTTTGCAGGAACAATTTCAATTTATTATGACATTTGTCTGATGTGAGCCATGACCTACGCAATGTTCGCCGTATATTTATCAGTGTATTGAAACTATGATATCAGTCTGATATTTTTGATTCACCGCAATAGAGGCGAGCCATTAAGGAGAGTTCTATTAGCGCGCGGCCAATGTTTGTTTTTGATTGCAGCTTTCCTGTCGCACGGTATATTACATTCATTTTCATTTGCAAATAAGGCATATCAACGGTTTTGCCCAAATATTTGTCATACACTATGTAAATATCCAATACAAAGTCTAACAATAATTTTAGTAGAAATTGAAAATAAATATCAATAATGTCATTTGCTTTGGTATAAAATGAGGAAAAATAAGATTGAATTATATGATTTAAGCATAAGTGTATTTTGTCACAGCAGTTAATCTTAATATATTTGGGTGATATGAATATACAGGTTTTTAACGTCCCAAATAAATAGATAGTATTTGAAATACTACTGTTACAGTTAAAGATTTGATTGTTTTAACTACGTCCTTTCCTTTGTGCTTCGGTAGGCTCTGTATACTTTATTTCCTTTGCTATTTTAATGAGACTCATTTTAGTTAAAAATATATAAAATTGCTACGCACCTAAATAAATACGCAACACTACAAAATGAATGAACTTACTATAAAATCCTTTATACACATTGTTGAATTGAAGTAATGTCGAATTAGGAAGGACATTAAGTCAAGTACATTGTCTAATGCATTGTAATAAATTCTTGACCTACGATGAAAAGGTTTGCTTTATTTCCTAATTACTCAAAAAGAAACATTAAATTTGCAAACAATTAAATTGCATTGTCGAGGATGAATTTCCAGAGTACGCATAGGTGTAATCGGTATATGAATTTTCCACAATCGACTCATTCATGAGCAAAGTTAGCTTGTCGTATGTTGATAACTGAATGCATATTTGTTACATTGTTGTTATCATTACATAGTTTGCACTATCAATTGCTTAAGATAAAACGATAACACATTTAAGAACATTATTTCTATTACAGTTTGCATTATCCAAGATTGACCACTAGCTAAATACGTGACCGAATCGAATTTTATGGCAAAATGAGAGTAGCGTTCGTTATAAGCCGAATCTAACAAAGAAACCCAGGCAATGAGGACATAAAATTGTATAAAATATATCAAACTTCTATTAACGCATGTCTACCGCATATCAAATGTATTAAAAGAATGAAGAAGATTAAGCATTAAAGGATCAGATTATACTTAGGTCGATGCATAAGATAAGATGTGTAATACAAGATTGATATCCAAATGACCGCTATGCCGAATTTGAAAATATATCACTTGGAGTATGTTATTGATTTGATAGGACATTCAGAAGTTACAAGCTTCTGTTTAAATATTTAATATAAGCAATTATTTCTTTGTAAAATTTTCTAATGTCATTTTACTGGAGTCGATGTACCCAGAAACTTATTTTTAAGCGCCAAATACACCCATTTTTAACCTGTTTTTTAAAAGTAACAGTATGCTATCTAAAATATTTACTTTACGTAGTTTAAAGTTTAAAATAAGCAGGTGGCGTTCTTGATAGAGACTGATATAACAGGTCATACAATATCTAATGAATCCAACTTTTTTTATTGCGTCGTTCCGAAAACCGCCTCATCTGCTCGTAAATGATTACCGTCGGTTATGGACATCCAAACACTCAAAATAAGAGGATATAACTCGTCAAATCTCACTGACCGAACGAAACATCACAGCGAAGCCGTCGCCTCCCGTCTGTTCTTGCGAGATTGTTGTATACCACCCATATATTGCCACAGGAGTATAAGATAACTACAGAAGTACTCCACAACTTTTACATTTAGGTGCAAGCAGGATGATTAGCGCTTTGTTTCTATGGAACAAAGTATAATACTATGCCGGCGCCTAATTGCAAGGATAACGTATACTACTGCAACATTCTTTATATGAGTACGTGTTTTCTTCTTTTGTTTACTGTATGATATGTTGCTAAAGTACATTATTAAAAATATTAGTTTTACAAATTTATTAAAGATCGTTAAATTCGTTATGGACATTTTTTATTATGATTCTAAGTCAAATCAGATTTAAAATAAAGGCTAGAGTTTACAAGTTTAGATTTACCAATTTTTCTACTTTAATAAATAAACAAAACCCACTAAACATTGAAATAACTATTTAAATATAAAAATACTTGAACGGTGGTTTTAAATCTTAAATATAGTCTATAAAACCTAGTTGAAAATGAATGATGCGCGTCAAATTAAATCAATAAGTGATATACCGTGTTACTTTGCTTATTATTCAATTATTGATGGAACATTTATAGTTTTACAATAATTACAATAGAAAGAAACAAAAAATTAATTAATCAATAATGTAAATATTACAGTCTAACACACCATTTTCCGGATCGTTGGAGAAATTATAATTGTTAAATTAGCTCATTGAGGTGTAATAAATAAACCTCTTTATTCTTCTTGTTGTTAAACGAGGATGAAATAAGTTAATGCATCGTCCTATCGTGGTATATTAGTTTAGAAAGCCAAAATTTCATCAGTGCGGTGAACTCTAGACTTTGAATAACAGTATTACATGATTCAATTAATGTATACCACGATATAAACGATTATAATATGCAGTTACATAGTTTAAATTAAGTATAGCAATCGGGACTTCAAAGTTTATGCCGTCGGCTATTGTTGTACTAGATTTTATCGATTATTTGTAAAATTAATGTTGTTTCTCACAATTTTACCGGTTTTTACTTATGAGATGCAATTAATATGACAAAAAATAGGTATTGGCGTGTTCTTCAACCTCCATCACGTACTTTATTAGAGTTAATTATCTTACAATTTGAGAAATAACTAATTACAAATGTAATGATTCATTTTTGTTTGTTTGCGCAAAATCGTTTTTCGCCAGAAAGTGCAGTTTTAATTAAAATACATTAAAAGCTAATTATATCACTGGAATCACGAAGGTGCTTCAATAAACACGATGTAAATTTATAACTACCTGAATTTAATGCTTATTAAACAAGATATGTGCGAAGATACGAAAATCCTCGTACATAACGATCCCCCATACAGCGCGGTGCGTGCATGCGAGTAAAAAAATCAATTTCCAATGCAATGTTCTACATGAATAACTTATACAAAGTGTTGGTCGTACTGCCTACACACTGTGTTCACGTTCCGCCAATTAATTGTCAAACGTTATTTTTAATTGTGGACCACAAACATAGAATGTTATGTCAATACATTATTTAATAAGTTAAAGCGTTGATTTGATCAGCTTGCATAAGTTACGCCAGCTAATTTAAAACTCACTAAACCAAAAAAAGGCCTAAGCCTAACAGTGCAAATTTACAATCTGTTTTTAATGATGAGTTAATTTTTGATAACTAGGCAGTTTCATGAAATAGTGATATTTGATTTTTGAATTCTCTATATCATGGATTCATTTCGTTCTATTGTTTTTATAGACATCAATTAAATAAATACTTTAGTGAACGGTTTTCATATAAGTGATTACAATTTTTTTATCTTTAGGAACCAGTGTATCTAAAAAGCTATTAAACGCTCTTAAAATCTTCTTTCATGATCCCCTATTCACCTATAAAAAATCTACGACAAACACAACAAACTAAATTGGATCTCGTTAATTCGACGACGTAGTTTTAATCATTGTTTAAAACTGTTGTTTTAAAACCGCATAAACTTGTGGACATAGACATATTTTTATGAACGGAGTAGCATAAGAAATGAAATAATTATTACTAAATCTTCCAAGTAAACATTCAGTATTACACGATGCCGCTGTGATGTAAGGTTCAGAATTAAGGCCTAAAATCCATAAGGTTTTTTAAGGACGAGTAGATTCTCCAATTGGACTCTATTTACTAGACAGATATGTAAATACTTTGAGTGCGCATAAATTCCTAAGCCTAGTAAAAAATGAACATAAATATAATCTTACGTCGTCTGACTTCATTTAATATGTGGAATTATTTTTCGGATTGCTACAAAAGGCATCATAACTAATTTAACCTAACTTACGACTGTAATCTTTCATTAATCTTCGAAACAAAGCATTTATTTTATATTTCCAACAACGCGATCTCTGTAAATTCTGTGGGATTTAAAGGACATGCTATAATAAATGTAAATACATTTTAAATAAGACAAATACATCCGTATGTTTGTAATAAAAATAATGCAAACGCTATTCACAACAAAAATAATATAATGTGACCTAGATCACACGTACAATCATCAATTGATCATGTATCAATGCATTTTGAAAGTGTGTATTGATAAATAATCGATGTACTATACGTTTCGCTTAATTAAATATGAACTTGTGATTTTATATAAATGCATATTGTGTATAAAACTACATATTATACAAAAAATAATGATTACAGAACGAGCCTGTGACGTGATACATTTATTTAATAAAACATTGAATAAAAAAGTCATTCATGTACCTGTAATCACTATTTAAATAAAGATTATTTATACGAGTAGTGTTGTTACATAATTTATATTATATTAATACAAGAAGACAATTTTTACAGTCGCCACGGAAGAACGTGGCCACAAGTTGGAAGGTTGTGCAGTTGGAAACTTTTGAAATGTTTCAAACTAAAAACTACTCGTTAGTTTAAATAATTATTTATATGCGTAGTCTAGAATAATTATCTTCGTGTTAGGATTGTTCCAAAATATCTATCTTTAAGATTTATTGGATGATATTTATTATTTTTCTAATAAGTCTATAATTATATGAAACCTGTATAAATAATAAATAGCTTTTAACTGTATCCGTAATATTTTATAGAAAAGGAAACTCTTTATATGACATAATTTAAATCCAAATGAGTTAGCCGCGCCTCGTGTTTGACTTCAGGAAACTTGGTCAGGTGGAGGTCCGAGGAAAACTTAAGTATTACATTTTGTGACCGCCGTATTTTATAATACATTATATAATTTCAACTTTAAATTACATTATTACATAATTTTGACTCTTAGGAAGTGCAAAACAGGTTTTTAGCCTTGTAACAAAGGGGTATGATGTTAAATTATCTGTTTGGCATCAAACTGATAGAATACACTCGAACCACAGCATTATCGTGAATTCTACATTTTTAAAATAAGCACATTAATTACAATGTTGTTCTCGTATAGTTTTATTGCACGATACCATAAATACGGCAAGAGAGGACACTAGAATTTTTTTTAACCGATTTTAACCGAAAGTTTGAACCGATAAACGGCGGGAAAATGAAACAGAGATTTTCCAAATAGAACTACGCACGGTAGTGAGAAACCTAGAAGTGTGCGTTTTTGGCAAGTTCCAAAATACAAGGACACGCACCTAGGAAGCTTGACATTTGGGCTAATAGCACAAGTGTGCGTGACATAGTAAGGAATTTTACATGAGTCACTGTTGAGTTCCCTCTCACGTGTTTCAGACCTACCTATAGCGAACGTCGAGTAGTGTGCGTGTACAGCTGAAGTATGAGGATGCGCTAGGGCGTGCTGTTTCTTCGGCGGGCGGCGCACAAACACTCACAATCAAATATTCGTCTAACCTTGATGCGAATCGGCGCACTCCGGGTTCCATCCGACGACTGTCGTCAATACAGACGGGCTGAAGGGCTCGCTTCAGGCGTAACAGTGAAAGCAACACCGGTGGTGAGGCTGAGATGCGAATTGCGCGGGAAGATATGGCGGCGCGGGCGTCGGCGTGCAGCCGGACGGCAGGCGCATCGGCGCGCCGCCACCGGCGGAGTAGTCGCGGGGCTGCGGCGCGGCGGCCGCGCTACATGTCACTGTGCGGCGAGCGCGCTCTTCGCGCCGTGGTCACCGACTCTCAGTGGCGTCGCCGTCCTACTGTCTGCCCGACGGCCGGGACGGCGGCGCGCGTTGCACCGCCCCGCTGCACTCCGCCTGCCCCCCTGGCGCTGCGCCCCCCTCTCCTCCCGCCGCGCTACACCCGCCCCGCCCCGAAGAATTTTCCGCATCGGGCGGGAAAAATCGATTGTGCAGCGAGCCCCGAATAATTTCGGCAAGACGCACGGCGCCCTTGCGTCCTCTCCGACGGCGGCGCCGATGCCGGAGGCCGACGCGGTCAAGCGCACCGCCTTTCACTCTGCCACCAAGCCGCTGCCGCCACATCACCAACTGCAAGCACTCTGTTGCACAAACACTCTATCACCTATGTAAGCACGATTAAATTCATTTTAATATTCACTATAGTGTTTCTGTAATGTATTTTTGTAACTAGATCAAAACATGTCAAGGTTTAAATGTTTAAAAAGTCTATGTCCGTGTCACTAATTTAATGCTGTTGCTTTACGAGTATATATCAGCTAAACATTATTTTAATTTTAATTATTGAATATTTATAATATAAGTTTGTATCTATCTACATGCACATTATAACTAGAAATATTTCTATAGTGGCAATACAAATACTTAATCGATACTCAAGACTACAAATCACGTAGTCAGAATTTATTGATAGTTGAAGAAGTTTCACTACGTGCAATGCAGCCAAAGTTACGTAAAGGTGACTGAAGCCGCGCTTCTGCCTGCCTACAGCGTCGGCTGACTCATATTTTTCAGTTAGGCAAACACTGAATTTGTAAGGATTTGTGGTACGAAATATGGAAAGCTATTACGGATGTATGGAAATATTGTTCTGCATATCGTGTACATAAAACTGTTTGTTATCTGTATTTATAAGTTTATGTTTAATGTCGTACACTTTTCTAAGGTTGACTACCTAATTACTTAAGTGTCAATGGGTCTCGCACCGAAACTGTACATTTGTGGGTTCGATTCGCGCTCACAGCGAACATATTATTATCATTACAAATATTTTATTTGTCAACGATGGCTGATAATGAATTGTTTCAACGTTACTCGTAACAGAAAAAACTATTAAGAAAATTTAAGAGTGACGTATGTTACATTTTTAATAACACAAAAACTGAACACATATTATTTTTGTTTGCATTTTGTATCCCTTATGACATCAGAGTCGTATGATATCCTCAACTTGGTTGAAATTGTTTGTGATTCTTAAATATCGTTTTTGTTATGTCTCCACCTTTATACTTAACGAATACAGCCAAATTTATTGACACCATGGGCCTTTTTAATAAACTCGGATGTGCGAAGGATTAACTTTAGTTCAAAACTTTAGAAATGTCTCGATTATTTTAAATAGCGAGGTATTTACGACTTTATTCATAAACACGGAATTGCATAGAGGGCTAGGCAACTATCGTATTGTAGTGGCATTATTCCATATTCAAATTAATAGTCAAAATATTCGAGTCAATTCTAAAACCTTGGACTAAAGTTATTCCTTCGCTCATCCGAGTTTATTAATAAGGCCCCATGTCTTTAATAAAACTTCACGTATGTACGTGATTTGTTCTCCTTTAATATAGTGTCGTTCTTAATGTCTTTTCTTGTAGTACGAGTATTATGGAGCTGATATGAAAATACCAAAATGACGGTCTTAATAAATTACTTTATGGATCTCATATAAATCTTATTAATAAATTAATAATTATAAAACCCAATAATTTTCACTATATTTTTATTGTTTCTTTATTTGAGTGATATTTAGTTTCAAAAACATAATTGAAGTACAACACTCAACTTTAAGATCAACATGTAACCGTGACCTCAGTCCTCAGATACAAAATGATATCGAGTTACAAATTATTACGCTAAGGTTTTTCAACCACTGCGTTGTAGAGTCTAGACAGACAGACCGCCGAGAGCTAGATTAAAACTTTCAATCATTGACAATCAAAATATTTATACAACTAGTTTTCTAAAGTATTTTTATACAATTTTCTAACTTTTCGAAGTTAAATGTATTAATACTCAGCTACCACACACTCTAACAGCAAAGGCAAAAATAGTAATGGAACCAGCATACCACAGAGATCTACAAGGTTGTCTGTGATATGTTAAGTCCACCTACCAACACTAGGCTAGCGTGGTGGATTGTGGCCCAACTTCCTGATTGTAGAGGAGGCATGTGCCCTTCAGTGGGCTCAAATGGACTGGACTATTATTTCATTTTATATTTAATATTTCCATAAGAATAAAATATAAGTATTTAGATTGTGAGGAGTTTGAAAGTGTCGAGTCTTAGAAATTAAGTAGCCGGTACTTTAAAGCAAGCAATGTTTTAATTCTGAGAATGTTACAACAGTTGTCGGGTGTTGTGTTTCTCATTTATAGGTAAACGGTGTGCATTGTGGACAGTAATGCTCAAGTTTAAACTCATTTGATGTGTTTATATCGGTCACATGCATTAAATATTTTTGTCCTAATTAGTATAGTTCTGTATCCGAATGTTACGTAGGAATAAAGTAGTAAAAATTAAGAAACATTGGGTCTTCCCAAAAAACATTTATTGAAATAAGATGTTTTAAGTTTATTAAGTATTTTTGTTAATATTTATTTACCTACCATTTCATTTTTTTTTGCCTAAATGGTACGAATATTTAAAATAACTCTTGTAGATTTATTAGCTTCAATCAAACGGTAAATTTCCAAAATACTATTTTAAAACATAGCATTTAAAGGAAATATGATCGATTCGTGATATCCATCAAAATTTTACAAGTATTTCATTTTGATTGTTGTTTTTCGGCAGTAACATTTATAGAAGCAAATGCTAAATTTATTTTTGCCTCGAAGCTCGATCAAACAAAGGCTCACAAAAATGTACTTTTGATATTAGTGCAAACAGATATGTTTTATGTCGCTGTCATCTCGATATCACATTAAAGGAATTACATTCGTTGACTTTTTCATAAAGACTTTTCTAATGCATTATGTTACCTTTTTTTTGTTTAGCAAATAGCAGAAACGTTTATGCCAGTTTTTTTAATACATAGTTTTTGAAACTAAGTAATACAGACCATAGTTTATACCAATTGACTACTCATATTGAAAACCCTGTAATTTTGCCACATGGTATAGTCCCAACATCATCTTAAGAGGAATGTTACCAAAGCAAACAGATCCTAAATAAATGTCTGTTTACAGACATTTGCGGATCCAAACCCGTAGTCTGGCTTTTCAAATCATGCTCGTTGTTCAGTACACCACACATACCGTCAAATACATATATGTACGTATTTTATATGTAATATGAGTATCAAAATTGCTGTAATATTATTTATATTTACAAAAAAACTGTGTATAAAGAACTAAGATACAAAATTATATTTTAAATTATTTCTAAACCAACAGATAATTTATGATTTACAATAACACGTATAGAATTAACATTATAATTGAAAACTAAGACTATAAAAAAGCCTTTGTTTTTTCTACTTTGTCGCAAAGTTGGTAAAGAATAAAAAACATATTTATAATATAATAAAAAGTATGGACAAATTATTAAAGATAATTTAATAAACACTACGCAAAATGTTTACTATAATTACGCCCAACTAGACTAATTCTTTATAATGTGTGATGCACTGGCGTACATTTGACAGAGACAAACCGACATTGCCTAACTTGATAAAGGATACAAAATAACTATCAACTGTTAATGCCAATATTTCTCTTAATTTGAATATCTATGAAAACACTTAATGTAACATATGTATCATTGAAAGTTGATGATTTATTACTTGTTTTCTAAATTTCGAAGTTATCATTTTTTATCCAGCGTGTTAAAACATCAACGTTCGTCAATGCGTATTAACAAAAACATATTAGATAACAGGTTTACATTATATCTTATAAAGTTTTTACATAGTGCTCATGTATTGTGTTTTTAATAAATTCAGTAAATTCTTCAGCCCCAAAAATGTCACTGCTTAAAACAGATTTTGTCTGACATCTCAACAATTAACTGTAGGAAGCGGATAAATTGGGTTATTTTAAAGTAAAATTTATATAATTTGCATTTTTAAATCTGTTTAGTGTTACGTCAAATAAAACAAATAAATAATCACAATCTTTATTTTGAATAAAAACGTTATATTAACTCTAGGCATATTTATTAATAAAAGTATGTCTACTATTTACAATATAACTTTTACTGTGAACACATTCATCTAATCGCATAATTGCGTAGACAAGAATACAATATAATATTATGTTAGAAACTAAAACATACTCTTAAAAAAAACGCCATAGCCACGTACTGATGACAATTGAAGGTCGTATTTATATCTAGACATTAATTAAACACAATGAAACATTAAATTCTATTTTTTACGTTAAATAAAAAAACATACTCGTAAAAAATGCAGACGGAGAATTGAATATGAATATAATTTTAATGCAAAATCTACGCAAATTTAAACAACAACGCATACGATTTTAAAATGCTGTCGGCTTGTTACATAAGACATATGCCAGTATGTGGGTGGTGGGGCTAAGGCGTGCCTTTCCACTGGAATCCACCAAAAGCAAACTCAGCACTTCTGATTCCAAGAACCAACAACGTGAGACTCGATCGCGAGAACGGGATTTTATTTAGTGTTGCCCGATTAATGTTATTACTTTCATTCTTCTTTGGAACAGAACCAATGCATTCCGTACTGCGAATAGAAATAAATTGCATATTTGAAAAACATTTGGTAATTCAATGCAAATACCAAATTAATCTTTTGTAGTTTAAAATTAGTTTGACTGTTTGCTGGACAATATTTTCATGGAATAATTAAAGTGTAAAAGTAACTTTTATTCACAATGCCCATGTATTCGTTTATTAAGTGTATATGCTAGAAAAATCATATTTATTTTTCTGTTATCAATATATATGCTCAAGTATTTGTATACAATTTGTTATGACCCAAAATAACTGTTGAGCAGAGTTTCGTAGCATTCTACATTGCGTAGGCTCTACACAGTCGTTATTACAATGTGCGTGTATGCTACGAATGTCACTTGATATTTAAACTTAAAGAATTCCTCTCCAAATACGGTGAATGTAAACACTGTCGTTAGCATCATAATACAGTTGCGTTTAAAATTTAAAATAATGATGTACGCGTACTCTCATATATTTCACTGTGATCGAATATATTTCAATTCCACTAATCGTCATGATAATGTTTTATCTTTTAACAGGACAACTAAATAAGTTTTCAGCGTCGACATTAGGGATGAGATATACTTGCATAATTAAGTACCAGGGCTTCTAAGTATGAGTACGTAAAAATACTAGGGTTCAAAACCAGGTTCTAAAATACTTGAAAGTATTTTGTAAGTATGAGTCGGCAACCCTTCGCGTCCCAGCCGCGGCGCGGCGTCTATAAAATACTTACATAGGAATCCAATCCGTATTCTGTAACTAATAAGGAGCAAAAAAGCATAAATAAAAAATACTTTGAATTTCAAAGTATTTTCTATTCACAAATACGATTGAGTTTCTTATTTATATGAAGTCAAGGATAGTTTTTCTATGGAAGTATTTTTATATATAGTGTTCCGAGTTCGTCGCGTACCGACTTATAGCGGCGTCTAAATTCGAAAATACTTTCATAGGAATTCAACCCGTATTTTATGACATATTAGGAACAAAATAGTATGAATAAAAAATACTTTGAAGTTCAAAGTATTTTTACGTAAAGTGTTCCAAGTTTTTCGCGCATCGACGTGCAGCGCCGTCTAAATTTGAAAATACTTGCATAGGAATTCAACCCGTATGTGATGGCTATAAAGAGCAAAATAGTATGAATAAAAAAATACTTTGAAGTTCAAATGTATTTGTTATTGACAGATACGATTATGGTTCTTATTTATATTAGTTTATGGATCGTTTTCCTATGCAAGTATTTTCATGTGTAGTCTCCAGAGCTATCTGCGCATCGACGTATGGAAATACTTTCATACTTGTAAGTATTTTCTGCTCGTACCAGGGCGCCGTACTTCGAAGTGAATACCTGGTTTTAAAACCTGGTATCGTAAATACGTCTCATCTTTAGTCGACATGTTTATCCTCTACAACTGTAGAAGCTCAGATTAAATGATATCAAAAGCTGTCGTTACACGATTTTTTACAAAGCAAAGTCTGAAAGCAACATGCGTGGACCTCATGTGCGTGCTTAACCCTTATGAATGTTATTTAATTTCAATTCAATTGATACAGTAACAAGTAAAAAAAATAGTCTTCAAAATTCTGAAACAATAACAACATATGGTGAAGCCCGCATATGAAGTCGGGAGACGTTGGCGGCAAATAAAGAAAAAATAATTCAGTAGCCTATAATATAATATTTAATCCACCTCATGATCTTACAATTAATATAAGTTACACAATTATAAGACGGTTTGTTATAGTTAAGCTATTAACTTTCCTTTAAAAATATGTTTTACTACAATTTATTGAACAAGCTATATTTTATAACATGACTGTAAAAAGTACGTGCCAAAAAATACGATCAACATTTTACATTCTAAATGATCTGTATTTTATTTACAATTTAAATCACAATTCTTCATTGAAAGTAGAAATGAATTTACTAAACATATAAAATCAATATTAGTCTCCATTTACCTCTTTCTCTTAAGTATAATGGAGATAAAAAATAATTCTTGAAATACATTGACAAAAAAGTGCGATACAAGAGGCGTCGCTTAAAAAGCTGGGCAAGAAACGTTTGAAAGCGGCGATTGTAATGGAATTCCACGAAACACCTCGCAAAGTTCGGTAACAAGAAGAGTATACCTAGTAAATTGACAGCTTCCGTGGCGCAATTGGTTAAGGCGCCGACAGTGAAACGAGAGGCCGTGAGTTTGACCACCGCCTCGAGACAAACGTCTGAGTGACACACAATTTTTTTTTGCGTCTGGGTGTTGCAAGGCCGAAAAGTCTCTTGTATTTTTTGATCTCACAATACTCGGCATGTATTTTAACGTGTGGGTCCAGGACTGTTTGTGTAACCATTGGGTTTATTTAAAAAAAGAAAAATGAAATATTAATGAACTTGATGAAGCTTCAGTTAAGTTCCGTAGGTACAGAAACACCCTGCACAAATTGACTACAATTATATGATCACACAATTTTATAAAAGACTTTTGTATACTGAACCGCATTGCACTACACTTAACTAAAAAAAAACATACTTCGTTATAATAACACCGTCATCTGTCAGTTATTAAATGATATCATTATGAAGTAAAAGCAGCCTAAAAAGCATACGATATTCAGAAAATTTCCAAGAAATACAGAGCTGTCTGCCTTAGTAAGGACAATGAGCCGACGGTCCCAGACATTTCATTAGCCACTTGCTAGAATTGTAATCATTGAGAAATTCTGCTTTAATAAAAAATCTGTATTTGATGTGTTAACACATAAGGTAAAACAGGACGCTGCCCAGCAGTGAAATGTATTTTATTTGTATGATTTATACTCATATAGCGACGAACTGTGAAGTGATTGATTTTCAAAACCCTCCTCTAAGTCATAATTTACACTATATCCTCATATTAATTTTCTAGTATAGATATCAATAAAAATATCATTCAAATTACATATCCCTGATGCATATTATTATATGCCGCACATTGCATACATTGGATAATATGGAAACATAATGGATTGTATTCGTACTTCATAAAATTCCAACCATAAATTACAGTTCAACAGTTTAGGCCTTAATGGCCGACCGAATAACACGATTATTATTGAAATTGGCCCATGTATGTGAAGTCGGAATAGTTGCACTATGCGCCGGCAAAGACGTCTGAATCATTTTTTGTGGCGCGTCTACTTTTTAGCGCACAAAAGCGCGTTAGGTACGTTTTTTTCTGTAAGCCAGTCGCGTCGTGACCTCGGCTGGCATTAAAAATATTTTACGCCTAGCGCACACATGCAACCAACCTTTGTATGTGAAGAAAGATACTTGGTCCAACATCTAGACAAATCTATGTTTCTGTTCTATTTCTTTAAATAAATATTTTACATTCGATAATTGCTTTAACCATGCACTTTTTTCTGCTAAAATCAAAATATGGCTTGCTTATTTAGATGTTTGCATTTTTTTACGAATATAAAACATGTAATATAGATTATCTGTATCTCTAAACCCGATATATGCCTCGAAACTTGCGACCAAATATCATTTTCATTTGTAATCTGATGAATTAATTTCCATCATATTTGAATTCATACAAAATTTAGTACACAGATTATCGTCGGTAACAGATAGCCTTATCTGTTCCTTAATATTATTTTATTATGCATCGCGAGACGTGAAAAAAACTGTTTAATTCAATATTTTATTTAAATACGAGCAATATATAATATGTGCTATTGCAACTTTTATATGAATAATAATTAACTGCAGAATAACAACTCGGCTGGGTTGCCGGTTCGTAGACAAATCGTATGTAAATTTTGCCTTATTTGGCTGATTTTATTTCCTTATAAGATAAGAATTCAGCATCTAAATAGCGGATTTACATTTTAAAAATAATAGACGCAATGATATTTGCAGTGGATTCTAGCATTTTATTTTTACCACTTTAGCGTCCTCTTTGAAGAGTAATTTTACTGGATAAATACTATACTTCGCGATTACGAAATGCCTATCGGAATTGTTTAAAACAAATGTGTCGGCTCGACCTATTTACACACTTGAGATACTAGCCCGAATTATATTCGTGCCACATTTCGATCGATATTCTACGAAGTCTATTACAATGCACGGATACAGCCTAGTTTAACATTTTATGATTTAATCATGCTTCATTAAGTGATACACGTGTTGCTCAAAGCAGTTTGATGTTCACACCCTTTATTAAACAATACTCTATGCTGTAACCTCCATCGCGGGTACATTTACAGAAACATATTCCACAACACTAAGGAATCGACGGGATCTCAGATCTAAATCGTGTCTGTAATATTAGACGGTATGATCCAAAAATACATATGCATATTTATTCTGAAAAAAAAGCCTTATAAGCCAAAAAATACAGTGCTATTTTGATGTTTGAATAGCAAATAATATACAACGAAATATTTTTATTCTTTCATGTATTTTTTTATTGAGACCGTGCAAGAAGAAAACACGCAACATTTTACTACAGTAAGTCGTTGTCAATGTGGAGATCCTTAGGGGAGGCCTATGTTCAGCAGTGGTCTTCCTGTGGCTGAAAAGATAGATAGGTAGACACAAGTCACTGTGCTAGTCGACTGCCAATTTATTTAGTTATAATTTGCTTAGGCACACAACATCTTAAATACGTTCTGAACAATACCTGTATTTGTTATTCTATCCGACAGACCAACTATACTGTGCCTGATGGTAGCTGCAGGGCAGTGCAGATAGAGCATCCCAGTAAATATCGACGTGAGATGGTTATTTTTCGTCGGTCGACATGATTATAAATAAAATAAATAAATACACCCAACAGTCACATATATAGTCCTGACCCCACATTAAGATCAATTAAGTGTTGTGTCGTGGGTATCAGAAACTACGAGACTTTGCGGTCTCACAAACACCTATCGCTATATCGGGCACAAATTCCTGGCTCCGAGCTGAGAAAGAATAAAAATATCCAATATCACTTTGCCTGACCCGAGATTCGAACCGGAGACCTCAGCTTTGCAATTATACCGTAATACAAAGGCGCCACCGAGGCAGTTATTCTTGGTACCTTAACTATTTGCAATATTACTATCTGTATCTGTATCAGCCCATACACGTCCCACTGCAGGGACGTGCATGGGTCTTTCGACTGTAGAGGAGGCCCGTGCCCCGCATTGGTACATATATGGGGTGATACAATACTCTATTTGATGTCACACCACCAATATTCCAATTGTTGCGGCTAATCGCCAAATATCGGTAATAATATAACACGTGTACCTAATAGTTTATGTCATGTTTTAATTACACTAATCGTACTAATCCTCAGCTAAGGTTAAACAGCCGTAAATAATCAACCGTATTATTTATAATACGGGGATTGTAAATTGCAAAACTGATTTTAATAATTTACGTTAAAGGATATAAAATACATTATGTAAGTTAATTAGCTCAAAAGATATGATGACATGAATGTTTCAAATGTGAAAGTTAGCTTGTTGTTTTGTTTGTTTGTACTTGTTTCATGTAGCAATAGATCGACATGATTTTTAAAGATAGTTATTGAATAGGAGAGTAACAGGGCCACTTTTTATCCCGGAAAAAATACTTGAATTCCTTCTTATGTGGAAAGTACTTTACGCCGCTGACGTAGCGGGTAAAACTTGATTTTAAAGCAATAAACCGAAATTCTCGTTTTTGATACGTACCTATCAAACTTTGGTCTCTTTCCATTTAATTGAGTAAAATTATATAATAAATTTAAAATGATATTAATATTTGAAAAAACATGTATGTAATATCATTAATAATGTATTTTTATTTTTATCATTGTTTAAATTAACAACGCATGCTTATTGAATTAATGCGCTAAACTGCCGTCGCACACATTGAAATAAAGTGTATTTTTGTTTATTACTGGAATTATTTTTCTATACATTTAAAAATACACACATAAATTGCCAATCATAAATAACGCAAGAAATAAAAACGAAATAATAATATTTTGTGCATTTAACAAAACACGCTTTATATATACTTATTTACGTTGATGACGCAATCTGCAAATTTATATAGTTTTTATTTAAATCAGCTATGGTCAATAATCGACTTGTTTCAAACCTCTAGAAAATAGTGTACTCTATCAAAAGTAAATTATCGAAATATACTCGTCTTCTTCTGCGTGCCCTTGTTCATCACTTACATACACGATGTTGACGCAACAAGACTTTTCATTCACTTCCAGAATAGTTTGGGTTCTATTCTTACGAGCGGATGCACAACATGAAGGTAGTAGGCGATTTTATTCTCGCTCCCAAAACGCTGTTAGTATAACAGACATAACACACCTTCAAAAAGTCTGTGTGGGTCTGGTTTTGAACCCGCTACCCTTGGTTTCGCAATCCGAACCTCATCCACAAGCTTTTGCTCCATTGTAGACTTGTATTCTCCAGCATCAATTTATAACTTGCCATCCATGCATAAAGGATGGTAAGTTTACTATATCTCAAGATTAAATTGGAACATCTGGATAAAAAATATGAAGAGTTATTAAATTAGGTTTATAATCACAGTTACAAAATATCGATAAATATAACTTACCAAACGCATAATTTTATCATTATACTACTAACTACTGCATGTAGAACAAATTTACGCTTCATGTTATTGCATAAATACAGTACATTTCAAATCTATAATGAATATATTCATATAAATCACATTTTATTCTGTGTGTTGTCCATTTGCATTTTAATTTTTTTTTTAATTACGTACAATTGATCACTACTATTAAATATCTGTTTCCCATCGGCTCGGCATCGGCGTGGGAAAACCGTTATCAGAATTGGGATCTGATTACAGGCAAACTAGAAGTCAATGACATATTGAGGAAAAGTCTCAAATAGGAACTAGCCTATAAAAAGCATAAAATCTACGTGACGAATCTAATGATTCTCTACTACGCTTTGAATTGCTTCATGATGAATCACATTTGGGGTATTTACGTTCAAGGGTAAATAATTTCTTTGATAACAAACAAAATAGAAAAATATTCTTCAAATAATAATTTGTTAAAAGTCAGTTACGTGTTAAAATATGAAAAGAGTGCAACTTGTAGACGCATTGTAGACGCTATAGACACAAGGCCAGACTATCTTTGCTGGTCAACGAACTCTATTTCGACGTCTGTAAGGCAACAGCTATTAAGTAAAAAAAGAATTTCAAAGCTCGAGTTTATAAACTGCATCGAATGCTAAAATATTATTATATCATACTTGGCTGTGCGAGGTTCCGTCCAATGATAGCGTACACATGTGTTATTAAAATTTATTATCACCCGGATTCATGTGTTGGGAACAATGTGGGTGAGCAAAAAATGCGTTACAGCCAGCGTGGTCTATAAAACATAATGGGAGTAGCCGATTTGAATCAATAGACATTCTGCTAGATTCTTTTGTCTATAAATGGAAGTAGCAAAAAATGCATCACAGCTAATTAACGAATAATTTTATGACAAAAAGGAAACTGACCACGGCGACACGAATATATTAAAAAAAGGAAATCTCACCAAAGTGCATTAGAAAGTTATAAAATGTAGAAGTTTATTTATTAACCGCGTCGGTATTAATACTTTATTAATGAGTGCTTAGACTATAAAGCCGGTGCATCGACATCGCAGAGTCCACCTGAGGTTAGACGGTATTATTAAATAATTTTAGAACGTTCGACGGCCAATGTATTCAAGTGGGACGCCAGACGCATTAGCGCGAATTCCTAAAACCGACTAGACTTGTTCGTATGACTTCTTTTGTTAAACGGCTTTCGGTCCGTCCCGACGTCTCTAAAGCCTAATTCACGTAATGCATTCAAGTATCGCTAACTGTGTATTTACGTTCGTAATTCTTAGATTCAATTACTGAATCTATGAAAGATGATTAATGTTTTATTGCTACTTTGCTTTATTCGACCTTTTGTATTTTTTTGTCGAAGCGAACATTGCCTTTTATAAATAATAATAAATAAAACATCCATTTTTTTATTCTGATGAATGACGAGACGAGCAAGCCATTTGCCTGATAATAAGAGATATGACCGCTCATGGACAGTAGCAAAACCAAATAACACCTTGAATTACAAAGCTATGCTTGGCATTCCACTACGCTCGCCTTCCTGAGACATTATGTCCAGTAGTTGCTCTGGCTACAATGTCCTTCAAACCGGAACACAAGAGTACATTTATACTGCTGTTTGGCGGGAGAAATACACATTGCAGTGGTACCTACCCAGGCGGCCTCTCATATATGAGAGACCAAGTAAAATCGGTCTTCAATCTTTTTGATACCACAACCGTCAAACGTAAGATTAGTATTTGTTGATCTCACAAATTATTTGTCTCGGCGCGGCTATCGAACCCACTGCATTTGTTTCGCGCACGGCTTCCCATCCACAGCGCAATGAAGGCTGTCTGTAATCTGACGCTGTCTTCGCGTTGAGTCAAAATGTCTGTATTGTCTACAATCTTTTAGCGTCTGAATGCGTTGTTGTCATGCTTTTGTCAAAATATTAGGAACAGTTTTTCTCTCTTCAAATTTTATTAAATTAGACACGTTAATACTATTAGATTATGCGTGTAAATGCTTGTTGTTTATATTATGAAAACATATCTGAAACAATGCGTTAAATAGCTTCTTTTAATTTTTA
Source organism: Theretra japonica (assembly GCA_033459515.1). Taxonomy (NCBI): domain Eukaryota; kingdom Metazoa; phylum Arthropoda; class Insecta; order Lepidoptera; family Sphingidae; genus Theretra; species Theretra japonica. The sequence goes on from CM065935.1 coordinate 6,937,644, forward strand.
TTGTAGTTCCAAAATTCGCCACACAGAAATAGAATTAACATGAAATATAATAAGACCGTGTGATACACTAGCGTTTCAATTCCGTTTAGTTAGCCACGCATCCGTATATATGTATATATACGGTTAGACTAGCTATTATAATATGCACAGGTGTAAGCTGAAACTAGAGAAAGGCGTCTATCAAGTGAATTTCTGCATTTTTTTCGCCGCTCAAAGCTTTGGCGAATGTTGCATCAGGTCAGTGAACGTTACCAAACTCACATGCATATTTTATTCCATCATCCGCAGTGAGAAACAGTATTTTGCAAAGATGAGTACGTGTTATCTTCGAGTATAAGTTGTCAGTCACTAAAATAGCCACCGAACATGATAAGAACGTCGTGACACCTGCGTTCGCGAAATTATCTAAAAAAACAATGTCGTACATCCATAATAGAGCATACAGTGTTATTCAAACAGCACAGACCTTCAATTCAACCATCTGCAAGTCTGTCTTTCATTATAGACGGTTTACATTGGATTCCGAAGGCGATTTATTGTTGGTGCAATTTTAACAGCTGTTTTAATATGTTGAAGGAAAAATTTGTAACATTAATGTACTGAAGATTTTTAACTTGTAAGATTTAAAACAACATTTTTATCCTAAATTTATTAACACGCTTTTATTAGCTTCGCCTGTATGTATGTAACGGAATCTATGAAGTCGATTTTCAATCACTTCAAAACGTCGGATTGACTTGAAATTTTGCATACTTTTCGAATTATTTGCCTTTGTAACATGAACAAAAAATAAATAAAATACACGTCGCTCTGCTAAACTCATGCCTTCTCTACGATTGAGAGGAATATTAGGCCATGGTCCACCTCACATGTCCAGTGTATTTTGGAGACTTCACATAACTTAGAATTTTTTTGAAGATCTCTTAGGTACGCAAATTTCTTCAAGATATTTTCCTTCACCATTAATTATTGCAATAATTAACTAATCTTACATACAAAGAACTTAACACGAATGCAAGTTAAAGATAGTATAACAATATCTGTGTAATTTTCGTCGCAAATTTGACAATCCATACATACATATATAAACAACACACCTCTTTCCCAGAAGGCAAGGTGCTACCAGGACACCCATGTTTCGCCTTATAATTCCACATAGGCTAAATTTGTCAATCCAATCTTGAAAAATATGATTTATTGGTTTTATAAAAATATTTTCGTAATAATCAATGATAGCAGTGGATGCATGTGTGCGGTGCACGTCGATATCGCCTGTCGTGCACGGCTCACCTTGTCCTTGTAAACTGCGAATATACTTGCATTATCTGCCGATATCCGAGCCAAGGAAGACCTTGCCTTTTTACTTATACTTTTCGGATAAGTAAGATAAAGATGCATTTGAAAATAGAACGTAGTAACAATAGCTGCAGAATTTCAAATGACAGTTTAATTGCCTGAGATTGCGAATGACAGTAAAGTTTGTAAGAGATTTTAAATGCGAAAAATATCCAAGGTTACTTGAAATTACGTTTCGTATAAAATACTTTTAGATTTAGAAGATTTACCCATGTATATGTTAACGGAAAAGTATTTAATTGGTCATTGTATATAATTACTGTGATATAGTACCTAGGTCGAAATGGCACATTCGTACTGTAGACAAGTATAGATATAATAAAGCTTGACCACTCTCTATCTTGAAATTATTGTAGAAATTTCTAAGGTACTCAGGTGTTCTCTTGATGTTTCCCTTAACCATTGCCGTGAGCTATTATCAAGTTTAAGTAGGTACTGTTATCGCATAGAAAACTTAAATGTTGTACTTTGGGCTCGAACCTTCAACGTCAAGTACGAGTATGTAATTCCGGTCCCTGCCAACTGCCGCTCATTTTCATAGTAGAAAACTGTATTATAGTCCACATTATTAAATTAAAAATTTAAATAACTTAACGGATTTACAAAATTCTGACATTTAGCCAACAATTTGCAAATATTTCAAATAAAGTTGAAAAGATAAAATCAAGATAACCAACGAAGGAAGGAAAACGAAGCGTGAGAGATGTCTATGTATAAAATAGAATTACTCTTTGTTCTTACATTTTGTGTTTTGGTTATTCTTAGTTCCGTGTGTTATTCCGTAGACCTAGCAAGCGGTTAATTGAGACTTTGCACTAAATAGAACTTTGTCTCTTCGTTGGGTTCGTCTATTTGTCATGCATACTCACAACAATTAATAATCCTTTGCAAACAACAGGAGAATAGTAGGAGTCGCATTTCTCTTTTTCTTTAGTATAGAATATTTCTTTGAAAAAGGTTTTGATGTTAGCTTATACTGTCAAAGCACATATCAAAGTAATGCATTATTTACGTTGTGTCTCAATTGCTTGAGGAAATACGGCAATAATAAAAAAACCATAATTTTCGTTATTTTGGGGCCCCAAAATTCTGCATTTTGAATATTAGGCATGCGTATAAAAAAATATATTAATTATAATTTAGAGTTTCCTTGTACGCTTACGTAATTTTTATGCGCTGCAAATTATGTTGCATACAATGCATCAAAATAGTTATAAAACAGCGCTCTCATGAATCGTGTGACGTCACGAGTGAAAAAGCGGGAAACAAAATGCAAAGCTGCGAACATGTGAGCGACTCGTATGGAAAATGAAAGTCTTTCGACGCGAGTTTCATTCAGGCGAAGTTGGCTAGCTCGCGGCTGCTGCGGGTCCCAACGTCAGAAGCGACTGAGCACACCTCGGTGGATAAGCTCTCTGGTTTTCATACATTTTTGATGCATGATTTATGTATTTCTACAGAAGGCTTGCTTGGTATAAACAAATATGAAGATGGATCCTTAAGCTAGATGGACATTTTGTTCTAATGATACTTTTCCGGAGTTAAAATATAAATAAAACGAGATTGTGATTGTTAGCGCTATTAAACTATTTGGCTGTTGAGCAATTGACTGCAAGTATTCTGTAGCTGACCTAATTACAAGAGGAAGGTGCATTTAATTCACTATCTACCCCTGACACTTCTGTATCTGGAAACTGGTATGTATAATGTTAACTATTAATGGATTTCATATTGATATCAATTCCGATAATCTTGGGAGAATACAGCTCATTGCTGATCACAAATGGGATGAGTTTTTCTCTCTCTTTCTTCAGCCACAGGAAATCCAAGCTGAACATAGGCGGTCTTCAAAGATTGCCATAGAAACCTCTTGGAGAATAAAACCAAATATTCCAATACATTCATATGGTGGCCTTGATCACCAAATGATGTCCTAGCTTTGTTTGGTTATAAAAGACTTCCATAAAAGGCAATCCAAGAAATAAATTACGAACCGGACGACAAAAAAAAGCGATATTTCTATGTTTTAAAAGGTTACTAGCCGATGAACATAGGCTTATGATAGTAAGAAGGCGATAATATTGAAATTTTAATAAATTAATAGGTTTGTTTATTTCTCAAACAGTCCACACGAGCATCACGCAAGTTATATTTAGAAAAAAAAAGTTTTTATAATGTTATTATTTTATAAAGAAATGAGACGAAGCATTTTAAAAAATGTATTTCAAACAGCTGCGATGTTTATTTATTATGATATGAATAGAAGGCACAAATAATTTATTTAGCAAATTATCTTTGATATTACTTGTTCTTGTGTCTTCACCAAATCCTCTTTACCATTTTATTTATTAAATGATTTTTGCACTTGTGTGGAAAGTGACTCGTACTGCAATAGATGCTGTACTATTGCAAATACTCATTATAATCTAGAAAGTAATATTTTTTTTACTGATAGTCCCATATCAATGCACAATTATAAAAAATGTAGATTAAATAAATTTGAAGAAATAATCTACACCGACTGTGGAAACATTTCATACATCCTTGTGCTGAAACTTAGCCAGAGCACTAACTTGGTGTTTAATAACACCTCCAACAAATTACATCTACACTGTGAATGTTGTTTGCGTATTGCCCTACTGCTCTACTTGAAACCATTACAAAAAACTAACACTTTTTAACCGCATAGTGGTTACATACTTATCTCTGTTATACTGTGTTAACTGTCTTTTACATTTAACTGTGTTACAATCTAAAACACAGTTCTACATATTAAGATTATTGTTTATCGCTTTAGGACAAATGTATTATGCCATGCAGAGGATTTTTGGTTTAAATCAACACATAGAATTTTTCTCTTGTAGCTTGATTCGCAATCTGCATTCTACTTTTGGCAAGTACAGCGGTTACTCCTTAGATTTTTGCACGAAAATAACATTGTAGATGGAGCTATGATAAGTAACATGAATACAAAAAATGTAATGGCAAATGAACAGTGAATTGTCGATGCATTTTTTGTGTAAGTATGCATCCCACTTGGATAGCGTCACCTACGCTCCACGTCGAGAATACAGATTGCCGTCTAGAAATTTCCGCCTCGTATTCCAATTTACTGAGCTACTATAGTTTGATGTAGGCGTTTAGTATCTGCATGGGGCTAATTTTAATTGCATGTACACTAGCACCTTCGAACGGACATGACCTACGCACTAAATGACCTTCAATTGTACAAGGCACGCGAGCGCGCACTTACGTTAATAATTACATCATTATCTTTTATAAATATTTTTTACCGATATTACCCGTTCGACCGTTGTAATTAAGATCGTTTAGAATAGAAATGACGGCTGTAAACGTTCACATGGGTCTTTGTTACATTTTAACCCCTCGTTCTGTGCAATTATAACGACAAATTATCAATACTTTTACATGCCAGCCAAAGTAGGGTTTGTGTTCTAGTTCCTCTTGGAAGTAGGTGTAAAATTTGTTTAAATAAATATATTTGGCGTGACCTGTCCATTCAAAACATATCATATTAGTTCATAAACTGTAATTTACTTTAATTGTAGCACTATTTTAATATATTTGTCGCACTGCTGATTAAAGATACGAACTTTCATCAGTGTGAATTCACTCATTGGTTTTATTAGGACGTGGGAGATGGTCGCGGGGTGAACTTTGTGTTCGGATGTAATACACTTGTGCATCTCGTTGTTATTCATAGTGGCTACAGTTTGTAAGGCTCATCGAATGGGTGCAACAGTAGCGACAGTAACGCAAGTTTTCAATGTCACGATTTGGGGTCTGCCAATATATTATATACCTATATATAATGTAAGTGTATATAGGGGGCACATAGCACTATTTCTATGAGCGCACCCCACCGATTGTAATCTGGGTGAGGGGCGAGGCGAACGGACCAATCGCTGTGCTCCCGTGACCAGAAAAGGGGGAGGAGTTTCGCACCCCTAGTTTTCTAGGGGTTAGTGTGCTTCCGCGGCCAACCTAGTTTGCCGTAACCCCCCGCGCGCCGCACTCACCCCCGCACCCACTAATTTAGGGTTGATCAATCGGGCGCGCCGCCGTTGCCTTTACGTAACCGACACCAGACAAATTTCATGCGATGCAGCGCTCTCCGTCGACAAGATACCGGCTAGACATACCTCGACGAGAACCCACAGTCAACTTATAACTATACATAACTGGGTATTAACCGTCGTAACCAATTATGTTTATTTATAAGTAGAAGCTTAACTGAAAATAAGAAGTTACCAGACTTCAAAACTTGACGCCAAACTTAATTTGATATGGTCAAATGTATTGCATAAGGATTGGTCGATATTATATCGATGTATTCAAACCAATAGTCATAATTGTCTTACCTGGTTGTATAAGCAAGTTGCCTACAATTAAAGTACCACGCTGCAGCAATATAAAGTTCATTAGAGGACGGATCCGTCTGCATTGCATAATGAAAATTAACAAACAAAAAATAAATTGGTGTCTAATTACTCATCACGGTATTGTTAGGACAGCTGCCGCCGTCAATGAATGAAAACTGTGACAACTTCATAAAAACGCTGTGCGCAACCTACGTAATATAATTGCAGAGAATATTTTACCATAAAAATTTTCCTCAAACAAGACCTATTACTTTTCGTTTGGAGCGTGTTAACTTTAAGGCACAAGTCACTTAATTAAATTAAAAAGCACTTTGAATTCTGCACCTTACTCAGAAAACTTCAACGTAGAATGATTTGGAAATACCCATATGAACGCCGCCATAGCCTAATATACGTCTATAACTAGCGCAAATACTCAACAAAAAATTTGAAAGACGCATCGTGATTCAGACTTATTAAAAACAAAAATGAACAATACTTATTGGGGCCGCAGCATGTCATGATGAGTTACATAATTTGAAAGACTTGCTTGAAATATAATTGAGGCGATCTGTAGTAACAAGAATTCTTGCCCTTTGTATTAATACACCTATTCTTTTGTGCGATAAAATTCATTAAGCTTCTAGAAATACGCCAATGATTGGGATATTTTCTATAGTTTCTTTACAGTTAATTTCCAAATCATCAAATATGAATGAATATTTATATGGTATAAGGCACATTTTTTTTTAATTACAGAAGTATTAAAAACATTGTTCAATTGTGTGACTTTTATATTCGTGCAAGTTATAATTAATTTTATGGATATCTTCTACCTGAAGATTAAAAACTCAGAGCTTCTTGCAATATGAACCAATGACACATTTGCCACTGTCTTTAAAATATTTCAAACTTATGTATATAAACTCACGCCTTTTTTCCAAAAGGGGTAGGCAGATGTGCAACTAGGACACCCACGTTTCGCCTTGTATGTTCTGTCCCATAATATGATAGCGGGCGAGCCGATCGCCATATCGGGCATACATTCCTAACTCCGGGCTGGTAATTAATAGAAAAATCCAATATCACTGCCCAACCCGGGATTCGAACCCAAGACCTCAGCTTTGCAATCATACCCTAGTACAACTGCGCCACCGAGGCAGTCTAGTTAAAATAATTCATTTAAATCAATTACATTTAAATTATGTGGCATGGCTTACTATTTTAATTTTGGGTAACTAAGAACTTAAATGTTAAAAACTGAAGAAGAATAGATTTAATGTTATTAACAAATCGTATTTTTAATTAATTACTTCTTTAATTAATTACTTTTTACTATAACAATAACCGTTGCTAGGAATAAAAACACGCCCTATATCATTTCTAATTACCCTGAGCACATCTGTAGTCTTGTATTGTCCAACAGTATGAGCGGCACAATAATTTAAGTCACATTAAGGAAGTCAACAGTGAAGAGTTCCACTCATGTTAGGGTTCCACGCAAAGTAGGACAATATTTTGTAAACACTTTTTATCATACACTTTTATTACTGCGTCAATTACAATTACATATCACCACAAAAAGTGACACATATCCCAAAACAAATATCACGTTATCAGTATTCTGAACCGTGACACAAAAAAATTAAGTGATGAAATGAATTCTTAAATCTTCCGTTTATATTCGGCAAGTTCAAATGAATTAATTATTTTCTGCTTAAGGCTTTGGTACAGGCCGCTCATTTCCTACACATCTGTGTGTGTATGTGTGGGAGTATGTAACTATGTTATTGAGTGAGATTTTATATGAGTCACGCATATTTTTACATTACTGTAAACCGAATTTTGAAACTTACATACTAAGTATTTTAAAATTGCCAATATTTTAATTTTTAATAAATAAATCTTATCGTGAATGTAAACATGAGAGTTTAACATTAATTTGCATGAAGTCTACAGAACGTACACGTTGTAAAAAATATTCACTCTTAGCCACTTTTCAGAGTGTTCTTTTATAGCAGGCGTGGTTACGCACGGCTGAGTTAGGATTTCCCCCGATCGCGTAAAGCCAGGGTCATTGACTGTCTACCGTAAGCTCAAGTAATAATCACACACATAATTACTACTTTTCGTAAGTGGTAGATAACATCAAAATAACATTTAATTTTCTATGTCGAATCCTTTTTAAATTTACATCAACTTTGATACTTCGCAAGCTTTGTTCTATGCGGGTGGTATCTGCTACAATTTAATAACACAGAGTAGAATCGTGTGTTTTAGTAAGTCTTTTTTAGAACTTTACTAATTTCATTTCAAGTAACTAATTTCATATTGATAGGAACTGCATGTATTCAACATACATTGACAAAACACTAAAGAGTGCAGTTCAATGACCGAAATCAAAAGAAGGAATCAAAACTAATAAAAACTATCTTCCATTATCTAACACGAGCCGCAGATTGTGGAAAATTTTGCAAATGTTTTTACACGTTCTGAAAAAATCCTTGTAAAATTGATTTGTCAATCTAAATGTCGCTTAAATTGTCTATAACAGATAAGTTGGATTTCTCCTTGTAATATAATAAAACATTATTAAATAATTCGTTTTTATCACAATAAAAATATAAATATCTTCTACACGTGTCGAAGTTAAATTAATATTATGAAATTATTGATAATTTATATCAGTCATTAAAATATCTTGTATAACTCGTGTATTCGGTGCAAACCGTGCGGTGTTTGCTTCAGTGACCGTGAAAGGAAGTGTCAAGATTAATCGCCAACGGCCTACAGAAATGTTAGTAATTAATTTCATACTTTTATATTCTGCGTTAATTTTAAAATATCAGAAAAAATATGTATTTTGTATTGTATCAGCCCATATACAACCCACTGCAGGGCACGGGCCTCCTCTACAATCGAGAGTACGATTGAGAGTGGTTAGGCCATATAGTCCACCACCCTGGCCTAGTGCGGGTTGGCGGACTTACATACCGTAGAAATTCTTTAAAAACCGCTACGGTATGCAGGTTTCCTCACGATGTTTTCCTTCACCGTTAAAGTGCGTGGTGATTGATTATCAATACACACATAACTCCGAAAAGTCAGAGGTGTGCCCTGGGATTTGAACCCGCGACCACCGTGAACATGTAGGCAGACGAGTCTGGTCCGATACCACGAGGCCACCACGCACTCCGAAAAAATATGTCATCGCGTATTATTCGAGTATGAATTCTCATAAATTATGAATGACATGAACGAAATACGGTAGAAGAAGTAAAATCTATATGAGCTGCTACTGCTAAAGAACCTTTGCCATGACTGGAAATTGAACGACATCACCTGCTAAGCCTTACTTATGTATAGTCTACATGTATTATCTCATAAAGTGCGCGATGGCCTGTTGGTAACGGACCAGACGCGGCTACCTACATGTTCACGGTGGTCGCGGGTTCAAATCCCAGGGCACACCTCTGACTTTTCGGAGACATGTGTGTATTGATAATCAATCACCACGCACTATAACGGTGAAGGAAAACATCGTGAAGAAACCTGCACACCATAGCGATTTGTATAAATTTCTATCGTATGTAAAAGTCCGCCAACCCGCACTAGGCCAGCGTGGTGGACTATATGGCCTAACCACTCTCAATCGTACTATCGGTTGTAAAGGAGGCCCGTGCTGCAATGGAACGTATATGGGCTGATACAAAAAAAATATCTCATATAAAGACAAGAATCATTTTCTCCCTTAAATTACGTGGGTATCAATAATATTAAATTGCAATGATTTTTAATTAAAAAACCAATTAATTAAAGTGTCCATTGTATAAAAGTTTTATCATAACTGCGATCAGTATCTGCACATTACCATAGCTAATACATAATAATCAATTGATCAACCGGCCTGACATTATTAACTTTTTATACAAGTTAGGCTAATTTAATGAATACATATTAATATAGATGGTTACGATGTAGTCGGTGGTAGATAAATTTAAGATTTAAATCTACACGAACGTATACACATTTGTTTTAATCCGATATCAAGTTTTGAAGTATCGCTTTATTATAAATCTAGCTTGCAGTTATTGTTTTTCTTATTTATTTTTTTCTTAATTTCACTTAATTGATGTCTTACCAGTGTTAAACTTTTTTAGGTTATTTTAATACCAAGTAAGTACACGGATAATTAATAATGAATTATCGTAGGTCTTGTATCGCCTTAGACATTGCATTATCCATTATGCGTTAAAATGCTCCATTTGCACATTATTAATCGTTGAATTATTGCTCCTATATCACTATCTAGTTGAGAATTTCAGTGCGAATGCATTCGCCGAATATTAACCAGCTGATAATGTATATCAGCGATAAATTATAACAATCAGGCGATCGCTAGAGGTCGTTGTGATAGCGTAGAAATTCAAAGGCAAAAATTAATTGACATTTAGAAACCTTGGGACAATCTATAAGTGGCATTGTTGAAGGCAAAAACTGCACGTGTGATATAATGTCAGTTTGCGCGACGCCCCGACGAAATTGATTTAGACTGATCCGTATTAGGTCAATAGACTTAACGTGGAGCGGCGTGAGTGTGCCGTGGAGTTGTATTTAATAGTATTATAGTCTCAATATCGGCATCGAGAGATAGCGGAGATCGTGACGCGGCGACTGCGACGCGCCTTATCGCCGCATCGACTTCGTGGCCGTCGTAAATAATGTGCAACTTTTCCCGCCACGCCCCCACTGCCCAAGAAAACAAAAACTATAGAGTCACTTATCACGCGACCATCACACACATATTTCTTACTTACTCCCTGAACTAGATAACGACAAAAAAAAGTTTTCAATTATTTATTTAATCTTATTTTAATGAAAGTGATAATAGTAAAAGTATTTTAGTAACGTGTCGATCTCATAGCAGTAGTCATTAAAAAAATTACACCATATATTTTCTTGATGGTTGATCCTTTAAGACATAAGTAAGGTGTCCCTTTCTCTAATTATCCTAATAAAAAAATGTACAAAACGGATTGCTGACAATACTACGATTACTTGGACATAGTAAGTTCAAGACCAAAAGAACAAAGATCAAATAAATACGAGTTTTTTTAAATACTCCAATTATCGATCTCCCAATAGAAAATAATTAGAATTGAATGCGAAGGCCTGTCTCAATATCTCGTAATTATCATATTGACGCTTAATTCTCAATTCACTAGTGCTTTATTGTAATTGCAACCACGGCAGATTAAAACCTAACAATGTGGCGATCCAGACTATACAAGAAAATACATAAATAAAACTTATATAGTTAGTTAGTTAGGCCACTAGTATTTAATTTAATGAAACAACTCCAACAACAACAATCATTTCATAATCTCATAGGGAAATAAAAAAAAATCACTTTGCAGATATTTCACGACCCGTCCTAAATCGCTCGCGTTGATGAGTTAACATAAAAGTATCTTAACAATTTAAATGCTATAACAAATGCAAATCGAGACGAATGAATACGCAAAACGCTTCTGAATACTTAACCTGTAATATAACGTAGCTAAATTTCAATAACGTTATTCATTATCCGTTTACGCCACACGTTATCCTTGCCTAATACATGAATGATGCATGTAATACTGTCTGAAGGCTAATATTGAATAATTTTAGATTTAAACCGGTTAATACTAATATATTAAGACAATTTACACAGACTAACCATCCTGCCAAACGCATACGAAACTAATAAAGTTTTTATAGCGTCTGTGATAAATATTTAAAATAGTTCAAGCCAATGTCTGTAATAATAATTATGTAGAAACATTTGCATAATCATAGCATTGCATTCATTTATGCATTTATATGGTAACATGTAAAAAATCAAACCTGATTATCTCTTCAAAAATGTGGACAAAACATCGAATTTTGGATACATTAACATATTTTTGTGTCTAAGGTCAATTATTAATTTCGCCTATCCATTTAAAAATAAACTTTGTATCGTAAACAAAAATACGCATAAATTATAATTCATTGCCTAACATGGGAATCGAAGCCTGGAAGACAATTTCCACCGTATATTTAATTTACGCTGCTTTCCAAGTAAAACTCTATCTTTACCAAGAATTATACCATCTAGAATAACAACAAATAATCCTCGTATTTTTTCAATATACATACTTTTATTTTTATAATAGATTATAATACTATTAAATTATTTTTATTTACTAGTCAAGTTAATCTTTTAATGAACTATGGTCGCATAACCGATACATTCAATTACACTGTATTATATCTGTGGCCATTGTACTAATGTCTAATATCACCAATCAACAAATTAATAAACGCATGTTGTGCAATAACAAGACGTTTATAATTTCTCGTTCCGTTTCCAACTCCACGGTGGTACTAGCCCGTGCACCCACCTAGACAGTGCAGCGGTCGGCCAAACCGCGGTAACACTCTATCGTAGTCGTGGCCGTGGCGTTGTTTTTGACTGAAAACGGTGCACGCGCACTTCATGTTTTACATCGGGCCACTAAACAGGACATTGCGACGCTTATAGTCGCGCGAAAGTGTTTACTGTTTGTGAGTAGGTTCTGCAGGGCAATTTGTATTCTAGAAAAAAAAATTAATAAATCGCCTCATGTATAGGTGTGATCAAACTTAACGTATGTTATAAGCGCGTTTGATAATAATTTATTTATGTTTTAATACCCTCATTTGTATAGTTGGATTAGCACTCGATTGTTAAACGAAAGGCTGTGTATTTATTCACCGTACCAAAAAAATCCTTAAAACAAAATTAATAACTTAAAAAAACGTAGATTTTGCATAAAGATAAAAATATAGTAAAATATTGTAGAGCTTTGCTTGTAGCTCTTTGAAACTAGAATTTAAATGGGTCGGCTCGATAACCACTGTCTCTCAAAAATACGATGTGACGTAACAACCACATATTACGATAATTTAAAGCCTTTTATAATTAATGATAATTCATACAACTGTACCTTATTCTAACTTTTGCCCACGACGAAGCTCTTTTGCAATTTTGTGGCGTGGTAGTTGTTTGACATAATTAATATTTTAATAGAGTCGCCTGTATGCATGTATGTTTGTAGAATGGAATCTTTGAAGTCGATTTTCGAGCACTTCAAAACGTCGGATTGACTTGAAATTTGCATACTTATCGGGGACAGATGACAATACAATAATTTAAAAAGAATTCAAATTTAATTTTAATAATTTTGAGGCAGATATAATGATGTGCGCGCAGCGACGCGTCGCGTCGTATCTCGGTGTGATCTGACCCTTAGAGGCAAATAAAAAATAAACAAACTCACACTTATAATATAATAAGATGAAATAAATAAACAAATAACTCCATAACAAAATCAAATTCTCTTTAAATTTGTTTTTGAATAAGAAACACAACCTATAACATTCACGACTTGCTAAAATTCGATCCAGCCTTACAAAAAGCACAATATTTATTATCACTGATATTTACTTCTGAGCCTTCATATTGACTACTGTCTCTTATTTATAACCAACGATATAAAACATACCAGTCAATCTAAAATTCTTCAAAAAAATCTAATAATTAAAAATTGTGACTGATTTCCTCCGACGGTGTGGCCATAAAGTGGGTTAGAATGAGGCCCGCATCCCAAGGCTCGCACCGATAGTCCGACTAAAAGCCGACTATGTTTACAGGAGATCCTGACCACTAGCCGGCGGCTACGGACAAAATTCTACTCGGACATCACATTTATAAGGCCCTTAAACAATATCGCATAATGTCTTCTTTTACACAACGTTGGACTTTTTGTTTTATATCTATTTTGTATTTGTTACGTAACTTACACTAAGACCGTCGCGTATTGAATTTATATCTTACACACTGACGATTGTCTCCTGTTGAATGAAGAGAAAATTAAAAAGCACCAAATATTATTATATAAACGCATGTTTATAATATCTTTCTCAGCAGTCGTTAATTACGCCATGAAAGCTTCGACGTGTGTTTGAACTGCCTTCAATCGCATTTCCGTCTCTGACTTCCGCAAACAAGCCAGCAACTCACTGACTATTTATATTTATATTAATTTTTAATACGGTCTAGCTATTTATACCAGTTATATTATATTTTTATCTCGGTTATTCCCCGCAAAATTTTCTTAATCGTCACTATTCTATAGCTTTTATTTTATTATTTATGTTCTACGACAAAGATAATATTTTCCTGTTATATTTTCTTACAAATTGACAAATTATTTTGACTCAGACATTAAAGGGTCGTTGTACGTAGCGTCAGCCGTCTAGCTGTGATGTCACACTTTTAGTCCCGAGTTTATCGATTTATTTAACACGGTTAAAAGTGAAGGACGTGGCCCGTTTGCTTTCAGTTCCCATTCCCTTCAACTTTTAATTATTGCTTCCGTTGATCAAAAAGGATAAAATGTTATTTCAATAAACATTTGCAAAATAACAGAAGGATACAAATTCGTTTTTGAAACAAAGGTTACATGGGAAACAAAGTAAGGTTAATCCACTTAACATAAATGTTTTTCATTCGGCTAATTAGTGTATTTCATAGGTGGCGCTAGCAGTTGCATAAATAATAAAGCTATTGTGAATTTGTGATACAATAGAAAAAAATATAGCTACGTGCTTTTTGTGTATATATGTGTATGTTTCTTAATATAATCATAGAGAATATAAACGATTGTTGCGAAAACAGAATAAAATCGAATAAATCCTTCATACTATTAAGATAAGTTTTCGAATATATTACTACTACTTACTTTCAAAGAGTGATTTGATTTAGAGGTTCTGAGTAGATCTAATAGATATTTAAAACAATACAGATTAAATATAATTTTATACCACAAATATATGTGTATATCCGATTACTCCTAACATAATGTACATATTTGAATAATGTTCTGCGTACTTAAAAAATATATATGCCACACATACTATTACAACAGAAACCGACAGTATTTGAAACAATACCGATCATTAACATACTGTAATGTAAGCATGCAGATGTTTTAAGCTAATAGAAACCTAACAATCAGCAGACCTAATTACGCAAATTAAAACGAGACAAGAAATTGGTAACAACCGTGAAATGAGGCATTTACCGATTGCAATAATTTGAAAAAACATTTCGCTGGTTTTGCAACTGCATATTTTTCACTCCTATCGCGGGTTTAAAGGAACCTTGAAAATAGTGACATTTTCAAATGTAAATTGCAATTTAATTCAATGTTATTCCGCACTACGACTGTGAACTTTGTGAAGAATTACATTAACTAAACACATTTTTTTGTTTAACTTAATTTTAGAAAGGAAATACTTGTTATTAATGTACCAATTATGTATACATAGGAAATGCATGGACTGTTTGCAATGCGTTTTAAAAACCGGAACCAATGGACTATGAAGATAATTTATACCTTCAATATTCGATGTAATAAAATATGTTATGAGTCACCTAAAACCATTTTATTTCAATTCAATACTTTTAATTTCATACGACGCGGCGTAATTATTATAAACTGTTTATTTTGTGACAACCAAGATCAACAACTGTTATTCACCAAACCACTAATGTTCTTTCCTTGTCTTATATTGGAGTCCGCATCACTACAGCCCACTTTTATAAAGAAAGAGTTTCTTTCAAATTATTTATGGTGTCCTTTGGTTTTGCCTCTGTCCATGAACGGTCTTATCGCTTGTCATTAGGTGAATGGCAATGCTCGTCTCGCCATTCATTAAAATAAAATAAAAAAAAAATAGTTACAAGTACTTTCTTTGCTTACATTGCCTAGAGTTTAGTCGTAGGCGGCTATTGCCGATATTAAGCAGATATACGAGTAAAATTAATTTTTTAACGGTGTCATTCATAGACATATGAACGACGCCTGTGAAACGAGAGGCCGCGGTTTCGATCCCCGCATCCAAACAAATATTTGTGTGAACCGCAGGTATTTATTTCGGGTCTGGGTGTTTGTGAGACCGAAAAGTCTCTCGTAGTTTCTGATACTCACGACACAAGATTCGATCTTAGTGTGGGGTCAGGAGTATGTCAGTTACATAGACTGTTGGGTGTAAATTTTTAAATTTTTTATACGTATTTTAATTATCAAATGTTTTGTCTCTTTCGGACGACTTTAGAATTCAGTTTAAGCGAAGAAGACAAAAAATACGACAGCTAAAATAAGTTTTAAATCTATCTATGAA
This sequence comes from Theretra japonica, assembly GCA_033459515.1. Taxonomy (NCBI): domain Eukaryota; kingdom Metazoa; phylum Arthropoda; class Insecta; order Lepidoptera; family Sphingidae; genus Theretra; species Theretra japonica. The sequence goes on from CM065935.1 coordinate 6,953,633, forward strand.
TAAGGCCGTAAAAGTGATAGAGCTGCATTATTATTACCTTGAACTTGTAGTAATGTACCACTGTCTGAGAAAATAAACATGAAGCTACGGCTTTCCTACTGTCTTATTTCGTTTGGAGATATTACCAGAGGCTCTATGCCTATTGGCTCCTTCGGTCTTTTCCTTACCTGCCTCCATTTTAACAAGTCGATAATGCATCTACGATCAATGTGTTAAATTTAAACGTTCACAGGCGGCGGTAATCACTGATCTCCGCATGATACATAAGCTCATCTGCCAAACACTAGCTACAACCTTTAGATAGCATTCGAAACACCATTTTAGCCAATTTTACAACTACTAATCTACAAGTAAATATTTAAACGTTTTTATAGTGTTATAAACTTCTGTTGTTAGTGCCTGTTTTTATATAATTCACAACTTATTATTTTTTAATTTTCGTGATGCGCTAGAAAGTGCTAGTATCTACGTATAATATTTACCTGTATAATAAATAGATGTTTAATAAACCCCTAACATTTTTCTTCTTATGTTTGTGGGCTTTAACATACAGGGCCCAAAGTCCTAAAATAAACTAAGATAACCGTAATGTACTGATTAATAGATATATTTGTCCAGAACATATAAATTTCGACTTGAGACTGCCTCGGTGGCGTAATTGTACTACGGTACGATTACAAAGCTGAGGTCTCGGGTTCGAATCCCGGGTCGGGCAAAATGATATTGTATTTTTCTATTCATTGTCAGCTCGGAATCACTAATTTGTTCCCGATATGGCGATAGGCTTGCCCCCTATCACATCGTGGGACGGAACACACAGGGCGTAACTTGGGTATCCTGGTATCACTTCTGACTTTCCCGTCTGGGAAAAAGGCGTGAGTTTATGTATGTTTGTACATTTTGATTTCCTACTTTGTTATTTTACTTGTAAATAAATATACATTTAGACAAAAATAAAAGAGTTCAACAGTTTCGAGTCCCAAATTTACATGTCCGTGTGGCCACTACGCGGAAGTGGCGAGATACAACCTGCGATAGAAGATCGGCCATATTTACAAGGTGGCATTTTGAGATTCACCGTCGCTCGTAATACTTTGTTATTCTTGGCCGTTTTAGTCCTCAAGGCAGTATCGATTATAAAATAAGCGGATTGTAATTATTTGTTAACCGAAGTTTGGATTACCAACCACAGTTCAAGACTTCCACGTGAGAGGATCAGCTTTAGTACTCGTTTATTCTGTTTTGCCTAGACTGCCTCGGTGGCGTAGTGGTACTACGGTACGATTGCAAAGCTGAGGTCTCGGGCTCGAATCCCGGGTCGGGCAAAGTGATATTGGATTTTTCTATTCATTATCAGCCCGGAGTCAGGAATTTGTGCCCGATATGGCGATAGGCTCGCCCCCTATCACATCGTGGGACGGAATATACAAGGCGAAACGTGGGTGTTCTGGTAGCACCTCTGCCTACCCCTTCTGGGAAAAAGGCGTGTGTTTATTATGTTATTCTGTTTTGGCAAAGGGATGGCTCTGCACCTAATGGTAGGAGTAATGCTGTTCACCTGGAGCGTGGATTAGCAATAGACAATTTATAATTTTTTGCCATTCGACATAATCATTTTAATGGTTCTGCATTTAATATCAATTGCAGTCTTAAAGTCACTTTACTGTGACTGTCTCAATGGCGCAGTTGGCTAGACACCGTCTGTGAAACAAGAGGCCGCGGCTTCGATTCCCGCACTGTATTTCTGAGACCGAAAAGTCTCTCGTATTTTCTGATACCCACAACACAAGACTCGATTCTAGTGTGGGGTCAAACCTATGTATGTGACTGTTGGTTGTATTTATATAATATATATTCTTTGTATTATTTAAACACAGAATATCTACAGCCGAACAGAGACCTATCCCAAGAAAAAAATATTTTGCTTCCTCTACTCGTATAATGTTCGACATAAAAAACATAGACTGACGCTATGAAACAAACATACAAATACCTACTCCCTATAATTATGTTTGTGGCTAAGAAATTTTAGCCGTTACACACGATGACCTTCAATTTCGACTAAGCCCAGACTCGCCTAACCTGTTCGCTTTTAGGTTTGTCTGTTTATTATTATCAAAAGCCTAGTCTGTATTATATAAGTGGCTCTATAAATCGATTATGTAGAATTCTATTGCCTATACAAAACAGCTTAATTTTATTGTAACACCATTTTATACTAAATGGACGAAAAAAATCCTGTGAGTACGAAACGAGTTGAAAATTAATTTCAAAAGAGCATCCTTGTGATAAATAAGTGTTTAAAAGATGTTTTTAAACGCTATTTTTGTTTCCGACACGCGCCTATCGAGTAAATAACGATCTCTATAAAGTACAAGTTTTACAATTACGCAGCTGCATATAAAAACAAGGCGTTCAAAATTCGCGCTGCACCTAGACCAAATAAAAAATACATTGCACAACTCTAGTCATTCCTATAATTTAGTGGAATCAATTTGCATGGCCACAACGCTTTCTGTCTACACATTTTAATAGTCTAATTTCGTTAATATTCGATGAATAGGTGGGGAACGGTGCTAGAGCCATGTCTAGACACGTCTCGGATATTTGATAAATGCGTCGAGACAGCCTAAGTTGCAATCAGAAAGTAGACGAAACTCGTATAATTAGATGCAAGAACCGGTTTGCTATATATTTGTGCATAGCCAAATATCAGTGAAACACTTAATTTTTTCTGCGTCTATGTTTTTTTAATAAGCTGTTCGTTTTTGCTCGGCGTCGCGTCGCGTCGCACGAATAATTGCACACGTACATTTCCAAAGGATATTTGATCTTGAATATGTCTGTACGCATAAACACGTCATGATTCCAATAAATTATAAAAGAAAATAATCAGAGTGCTCGTTAGCAAAGTTCATAAACCTCTCAGTGTAATAAAAATTGATCAACAAAAATTTGAATACTCTATTTTGTCACTCGCTTTTTATAAAAATTTCGACACGCTTTCTGTGGGCCCTTTTACTTAGAGATAAATAATTCGTCGCAGCACACAATTTGACATAATCGGTGTGCCACTATCCGCGATTGACTAATCTTTTTGATAGTTATATTAAAATATTTAAATAAAGGTTGCAATAATTAGCTGGTTGTAGGCTGATTCCATCAGGTCACTGTGCAAATTCTTAGGACAGAACTGGGTTCTTTGAATAAGTGATTTTTAAAATCTCTTTTTGTTTTTTAACTCTCTTTGGATACATATATGCATAATCATTATCAAGAATCAAATACATTACAACCACCTGCCTGAGTCAGTTATTAGGATCTATCTACATAGTTATATTTCACCCTAATCTTCTCTAGTATAACAATTTTAATTAAATGCTGTGATAATATTGACTGATCATTAGGCTTTCTGCGGCAACGATTGCGTATTTATTCGCCCTGGGCTATGGATATTGGTCCAAGCTTAGATATTATTCTTCGTGTGTGTTTCTAATCGCGCCGAAACGAAAGCAGTAACCTTAGCATAGGGTAATATTTAAAAAAGAAAAAGGTAGACGTTGAAATGTATTTGAATTTTATTGCGGATATAGTTTACGGCTTTATGGTAGCAGTGTTTACGAATTCTAAATGGCCATTAGTAAACTTTGTACTGCACGTCTAATGATATAATTCCAGAAACTAGTCACCTGGCATTTCGATGCACAAGGGTAGGACAATCGAATGCTTGCAATGGAATTTTTTGCACTTTCATAAACAGCAGATGTTGCCAAAGGCCACTGCACTAGACATCGCGATTAACGGTCTACGCACGCTTTTGTTCAAATGTTTCAGTTATTGCCATAGCAACCTTATTTGGTAGAAGGCGAGAATAAAATGCTTTGTGATAGTTATCTACTGCTCCGTGTAATTCTATATACAAGTGATAAAAACTCAATAATACGTGGTAAACCATTGCATAAGCTAGTGAGTATAAAATAAATATGTTAATTGCGGGTTCGTGTAGGGACGTAATTCATTTTATATCGATCAACAAAAAACGTGGACTATGATGTTAAATGCACGTTAGTTTTTTATAAAGCTACCTAGCTGTTTTGTTCTGTGCGAAAAGTATGTATAACCATAAGTTAAACGCATTTAGCACGTACAAACTAAAATTTAAACACTACTTAATATTGATAAAGTCGGCAAAACTCGTTCAATTTCTCGGTGAATTGCTTTTTACTAGCTAATTTGCTGGTTATCTACGCATCAGACATCCCTTTGAGATGCTAACTTACAAATAGCACGAAATATTCGTAAAGTTCATAACTTATTAGACATATTTACTTATTTAAACGCATTGGCTTCTGACACATACTGAATACTTTTGCCCAGCTAAAGCACCTGTTAATCCTTTTTCCGTCATTATCTTTGGCCACCGTTAGCATACTTATTAGTAATTATCATTTACTACAAACTTTTAATACGTTTCTCTTGGGGTAGAATTTTCGAGTCTTTTCTTGTTGATAAATTTTGTCATGTAACTTTGGAGCAAATTGCATTTTTTAGACTCGCTGGTTCAAGACGTGCATTGTTCGTCAATGAAAATAGTTTTAAATGAACCGAAGCTCGAACACTGCCACGATATCTTCCGTTTTGAATAACGTGCATTCATTTCAAACACCACGTCACGAAACAAAAACTTTTTGTGAATTTTTTGCCTGTCTACAATGTCGTATCAATCTGTCTGGCTGTTATAGCTGTATTTTTTGAATATGTAGTAAAACTGTAGTTTCATTGCAGACGGACTAAGACGCTGAAGGAGTGATGGCCAAGAGAGGCACGGCGACTAAGACGCGGACCACCTGCCAGATAGTCGGATGACGTCGTGAGAGTCGCAGGAATACAGTGGTTTCGCTTGGCACAGGACGAAAAATGTGGCGTGTAAAGACGAGGCCTATACCCAGCCCTGGATTGACGTGGGCTGATATATGTAGATATGTTAGATAAAGTAAGTTCAATACACTTGATAGTGGGTGGAGTGCAATCCAAGTAATTTTAAGCAGTTATTTGGAACTGGAAGAGCGACGCTGTTGTCAGTCATGACTCAGGATGAATGGGCAGGCTCGTCCGGGCCGGTCCACATGTTCATGTCGACGTGAAGCAACAGCTTCGCTGTCGCGTTTCGTTCAGTGAATGAGGTTGCCGGATGTCCAATACCCTTTTCCTCTTCCCATCCTATTTCCTTACCGCTCTTTTCCCAATTTGATGGGACGGCAACACATCCATGATCCAGCGTTGTGCATGTTCATGGAAGGCAGTTATCACTTACCTTCAGGTGATTGCTCGTTTGCCGGACCTATGCAATAAAAAAAATATCGGCGTGGTTATAAGCATGTGTACATAGACTGAGTCCGAAATAAAACTCATGTGCACTGGTTACTATTCGGTTGGAAACGAATTGAATGTCAATGTGAAGATCCTTTGGGGAGGCCTATGTTCAGCAGCGGACTTCCTGTGACTGAAGAGAGAGTTAGATGTATATTATTCAGGGTCTCTGGCAATCATAATGTTGATACCTATGCCATAGTAATTATATTTAATAGCAAAGCTTACATAAATACGAAATGTACTCACCTGGTGGTGCAACAAATATTTTCAAGACTTGTAGAGTGGAGTGAACTAAGGTGGAATAGATCATTATTAATGATGTTATTAAGCCTGCGGCAATATCACTGGTTGGATAAAAAGGCCGTCTTCTTCCATAAATGACATTAAACAATATAATGAATATGATCATATTTATGGTCATTTTATTACGCCTAGTCCTATATAAAATTATGATAAAAATTTAATTAACATTTATTTAATTTTAAATTACTATATTTTATCATTGCTGTAATAAAATGTGAGTTTTATGAGATATAGAGGCGTTGTTTTTTTCTGTGACCTCCATCTGTTAATTTTCGCGCGACGTACAATTTAATTAGACACCAGACACCGGTGATAGTTATCTGTATAAGAAGAAATAATCCTTTAGTCCACAAATTGCTTTATTCGGGTCCCATATAATTCACTATTAGTTTTACCAAGCACTATTAGCTAATTAAGACCAATGCTTCGCTTTGACCTCCATAACATATGTTAAATTTTCTATGTAGAAATTATAAATCCTATAAGGATCCTCTATTAAGAGGATTAAAATTAATTAATTAATTATTTTTACCTTAAGGTTGACTAGGAGAAAATGTCCTTAGGCATTAAGTTCGCCTGTACTATTTATTTGTACAAGGTGTTAAACAAATAAACAACTTAAGATGCTTTAAAAAAAGAGCAGAGTACCCTATTATACACTGCTCAATAAAATCTGAGAAACAAGCCAAGTATATCAATTTATTTATGAACTTTCTTTAAAAGATGTCCTGGCTACTAAAATTTAAAAATGTGTCGAAGTCGAAAGTGCATTAAATAAATGTTCGCAATTTATAAAAGTAAAATTATTGACCCAAATCTTTTCAAAATATGTAGGGAAAACTTAACTTGATCACAGGTTACGGGATTTTCTTACGTTAAAAGATGTGGAGATTACATTATGATTAATTAACAAGTATTGTAGCAATAACGAATCGTTAAGTTGGTAGCTGTTAAGTTAATTACTTTTCAATACATTAACATGATTCGAATATAATATGTTAATGTGGTGTTGTAAAAAGTTACCTTTATTGGGCACAGCATTATAAGTGAATCAATGTAATTAAAAAAAAAATGCAGTACCACAAACGCGCTTCGGTGTTTTGTCTTTGATCGGGATTGGGAATCACCCAAGTCTACTAGAGTGGTATTACCGTTTTACAGAAAACCGAAATGCAGTACCACAATAATTAAAAAAAAATAATGCAGTACCACAAAGGCGCTTCGGTGTTTTGTCTTTGATCGGGATTGGGAATCACCCAAGTCTACTAGAGTGGTATTATCGTTTTACAGAAAACCGAAATGCAGTACCATAATAATTAAAAAAAAATAGTGCAGTACCACAAACGCGCTTCTGTGTTTTGTCTTTGATCGGAATTGGGAATCACCCAAGTCTACTAGAGTGGTATTACCGTTTTACAGAAAACCGAAATGCAGTTACACATAATTGCTGTCCAATGTTTTCTTATAGCCCTCCTTCGCTTTTTTAAATATCAAATGTAAAAAGTAGTTACCCATAGTCTTGTGAAAGGGAAATAAAATCGAAAGCGAAACGGTTATATCATTAAAACAAACAAATTGTAATGAAATGTCATAGAAAAACAATACAATTTGCAATATTTTTACATCAATAATTGTTCAGCCACGTCTCCCCGAGTGGCCGGGAAAAATAAAAGCAACGCCATATTATACGAGTAGTGAGTTCAAATATAAATTTATTACTACTGTCCATAATTCACTTTTTAACAACTCTCCCGGAATTTCTATAAGTACATAGATAAAATTAAGAACATGACGATAACCGCCAACTAACACGGCAATAAAATAATCCTTACATTTAATAAATGCATTCATTATATACACACACGCCAGGCATATACATTATAACACGAATACATGACCTTTGCGCAAATACTAGGTTCAATTAAACGTTACAGAATAGCCTTTAAGATTATTCGCCCAATACGACATTTGTATAGAGTATAGAGTATAGGGGCACGTGGGAAAGTGCACACCACACCAGACACACCAGACAAATGCTTAAACTATGCGCACCAATAATATTATGTGCATAATATAACAACTAATGATAATAGCAGACTCTACTGACGCTGTTCGCAAAAAACTCACAAAATAAATTAATTGCTTGAATAAAAATCATGACCTTCATGTGTTACAAGGATAAATTTTAGTTTTTATACAGGTGCATACAGGAATATTATCGCTTAATATGCAATTAATGCTTCCTCGTTTAGGATAATATTACGTTATATTTAATACACTTTATTTCCTTAATATGTAGAGGCGTATACTCGTACTTATCAAATTATGATTATTATTGTAGTTCACTTTGAAATACATCGAAACTCACAGGTACCATGAGTTCAATTACTAATGAAAATTACAAAAATACATTTAATCGGTTTCATTGTATAGGTATAATAAAAGCAAATTACTGGGTGCGTTAAGTTAGTAATGATAATTAACTATTTTTTTCAATAATCTGTTAGTCTACAAAGAATTTTAAAACCCACTGGAATCGTCTATGCGCATTTATTTGTTTGATAATTTACTATTTCACTTCAATATCACAAAGTACACGCGTGGGTGCAAAATTAGAATAATTGAGTTTTTAGATTGTGTTCATTTTTTTTAATCAGCTCGTAGTAATCCTACTACGGGGCACGTGTCTTCTCTATGATTGACTGGACTTGATCTATGAAGCTGGCCTATTGGGGCTAGACGGTCTTCACATGCCATGGAAACGATTGTAGTACTCAATGGCATGCAGGTTTTCTCACGATGTTTCCGTCACAAAACATAGTTTTGTCAACGACATTAACGTCATAAACAATATTTTATTTAAAAATCGGACAAACATCAATCTGATCCATAATACCGAATATTACAGTTCTTGAGCCAATCAACGCTATAATTTTCGGTCTACGTTTTCCTTATCGTTAACGGGCAAAAAAAGTATGGATTGAATCACATTTCATGCTCTAAGCGAATAAATGTCCATTACATTACTTGACAAATTTTGTTTGTACAGCCCAATTCTATTTCTGAGACGAATAAAACAACATCACTTTCTTTATAAATTAGAAATGTTAAGAAAGTAAAATTATTAAAAGAAAAACGGGCATGCTCGCTGCCTCCCCTGCTCGCAACGATTAATTAACCATTTATTCGTATTGATATTTCTCAAATATCAGGACAACCTAATTCAATATTAGGCAATAATTATTTCTATATCAATGGGTGATTCTCACTAAACCCATGAATTTATTCAGAAAGACACTGCAGTGTCAAATGTCAATGCAGACTGTATTCATTGACTTTAGGTTTTCTTTCGCCGGTCAACGGATTGATGTCAGCCTAATTGTATTTTGATATACTTAGACATCGACAGACATATTCACTATAACAGCTCCTTCATCCCAATATACAGTGGTTGGTATGTAGTTGGCTAATATCCTACTACCAGCAATTTACCCTTACTATACTTGTTACTCACGCACGCAGGATAATGACACTTAAGAGTAGTGTCAAATACATATAAATAATACAAGCTGTATAATTTTCAGTTAATAAAACAAAATATGAATATTTTCAACGGTTGCATCAAGTATTGGCCTTTTATATCATTGTGAAAATAGGTGTGTTTGCGGTTTGCATGTTCGGCGCGCGCGGTACGACACGCAGCGCGCAGGAGCGTCGGTGTAGCGTTGCGTGTCCCTAACGCTTGCGTTTAGCTTGCAAACGGGTCAAAGATGGATTTTACATGAGGTAATTGTACTTTTTTTTAAATTGTACACGATTATTACCAGGTATATCTACCTAACAACCAGTGTACACAACACAAACGATGTATTGCGACAGTGTTGGCTGAAAATAAAGCTGAAATGTTTGTATTTAAATGCGCCATAAACATAGAAACATCGCTAATGATCACATTAATTCAACAGTAGTAACAAAATTGACAAAATTTTAAATCGCACTGCAATAGGTGTTGTCTGTAGAAAGTAAATTTCTATGATTAAACCATTAGTTCTCTCCTAATGATTTCCACAATGACCTGTTGGAAGCAGCCTGCATCCAGCGACGTCCCGCGACCTTTACCAGGAGGAGAGGCCTATGTTTGGCAGTGGACTTCCTTTGGGTGATCGATTGGATTAGATTGAAACCATTAGGTTTCTTATGGTCGTGTAATTTTAAATCTATCGCATATACTTTAATATACCATATTTATAGTCCATATACCATTAACGTAACCCATTCTCATGCGTGTACAAACCTACAGTTCCTAGAAAACCGAAACTCAACGCACAGGTACGAGTATGACCCAGTAAATGTTCTGTGAAGAGCTCGTCATCGAGTTGCTAAGTATAATGATGCGGATAATTGCGCATCCCCGATCCTTGCTCAAGGCGCAGGCAGCGAGGTTCCCATGGCGCATGCTCTTGCGCGCACGTCCGCGGCCATTATCAATTAGGCGGCGCGCGCGCGTGCGGCCTGTCATTACAGCCAGCGCACGACCACGCACCATGCGCGCTCACAACATACCCTTCGCTCATTTCATTTGTTTACAAAAATTGCAAATTAGTTTGTTTGTAACTTACAATTATATATAAAAGTGCGAAATGTATGTGTTTCAATTTAGAATGCAATAAAAAATGCTAATTGTTTTTTATATGTATTTTTAATCCCCCTGTTAATCGATTTCTCGGTTGCAGAGAATTCCCATATTTAGCGATGAGAAATTAAGGGCTCACAGGAGATCCACGTGAAGCGATAGCTTTGGTCTCGGGTCTCGTTCGGTGATTGAGATTGCTGGATGCCCAATACTCCTTTTCTCTTCCCATCCGTTTTCCTTCTCGCTCCAAATGTTGTGGATGTTCATGGGCCGCAATTATCACTTACCATCAGCTGACCTGTTTGCTTGTATACCGGACCTAATGAATAAAAAAAGGGCTGATACAGTAGGTACAGTGCAATTGTTATTTATGTAATTTATAATATAAAAAGGATTAAGGTTGGATATCATAATATTAAGGTATGTGGAAAATAATCAATTGTTCCATTTGAATTTCAATTTTTACAATTTCTTATGATGTATTTAATCACCATGATGGTCGCTGCTCCCAATAAAATCTATATCTAATATTTAGGACATCTTGCTCAATAGCACCCAATGATATACGAGTACATTTATTACTGGTGGCGCCATCTGTAAATTTTAAAAGAAATTAAAGCTATATAAGACTCCAACTTACAAATCTTTTTATAATTGTATGTCGATAATGCGTTTCATTTGTGTATGACAGAAAAAAATCAAAAATATCTACAACAATTCTTGGATATGTTTCGTATATTTTTAAGAAATAGTTTCATAACTAGGTATGCAATATAATATCTACGTTTCAATATTTTAAACCTGATAGTTTAAAACGGGATAACTTTTCAAAATGAAAGCAAGGTAACGTTTTGACATCCTTACTATAAACTACCAACAGGAAATAGCAAATTGATTTAAAGAAAAATAAATTTGCAAGTATAGTTTGACAATCGACGGCCGAGACGCTGGATGCAAATGGTGAGATCGCGAGATAGTGCGCGCGACCCGCGTGCATTCAGACAAAAACGTGTGCGGTGGCCCTTACGGGGCTTTGCTCATCTGATATGATTGTCTAACTATATAAATTAATTCATTTCTCAGTTCATCAAATTAAACATACGTCGTGCGACATTATTTCAAGCGTGTGAAACGAGAGTTCGATCTTCGCTCCGATAACAAAGCGAGTGACATCCTTGAATACTTGTTGCAGGTCTGGGTGATGCAAGGCCACGCAGAAGTTTCCGATATCCACGATACAAAACGGGGTATCTCACACTGGGGTCAGGACTATTTGTATGATTGTGCAGGGTTCGCAATGCTAATTTACACTTTCCATGTAAAATACAATTACGAGGCTGAAGTTAAAAAATATGGCAACTATTTTTACTTATAGCCACTTTCAACTGTTAAGAACAAAATTTATTAGTTGTATTAAAATTATAGTTATATTAATTACTAATTTAATAAAATAGTCAAATGATATTACTCTTTTACATGTACACAATTATATATTGGATGCCCTGTGACACCTATTTTTCCTGGTCTATTATTATTCCTATTTTCCCCAAACAGGGCAACTACGATTACACAGATTATGATTACATTAGTGCTTTTCGATAGGTGAGCTTTTGAGCCCTGCATTGGTCAAGGAGTGTCTATATTCCACCACGCTCTCCTTTCTCCATTACAATTGGCGTAGACGTGATGGGATCACTGCACGTACTGGTGCATGGACAGTCAACTCGCAAAATTCATCCAAAGTAGGGTAAATGGGGTCATCAACTCCCTTTTAATTATTGAAGGAGACAAAGCCCTGCACACTGCCGACGAGCTACTCGTATACTGGCTATATAGCCTCCGTGGCGCAGTTGGTCAGACGCCGGCTGTGAAACGAGAGGCTGCGGGTTCGATCCCCGCACTGAAACAAATATTTGTGTTAACCACAGGTATTTGTTTCAGTTCTGGGTGTTTGTGAGACTGAAAAGCCCCTCATAGTTTCTGATACCCACAACACAAGACTCGATCTTTGTATGGGGTCAAGATGTATTATTTATTTATAGCTAATGGGCGCCTCTAACCCACAAACCTCGGTTGGCGTCACAATACTTGTAAGAGCAACTGAAAAATGTGCAATTCGGTTCTTTGCTATCATGGAGTTAAATTATTAATATTACTAAAAACAGCACCTATTTGGTAATTTGATATTAAAATGTCTCTCGATATTAAACTTATTAACAACAAAATATTGACTGTTGTGAGAATTTCTAATTAATAACAATCAAATGAAAATTAAATCTAATTAAAAGAGCGAAAATCATTGCTTAAAGCGAGTAAAAATAAAACACAATTAGTTGTTTCTCTTTACGCCTAAATTCTAAATGAGTAAATATTAATCGCTAGATTCGCAAAAGCCAATTTAAATTCAGTCAAAAGTAAAATTAGCAATTAAGAAAAACTGATAATATCAATGCCTACATACAGCGCAGACGGGAAATAAGTGTGGGAACTCCCAACAATCACAAAGTTCTTGGTTATGAGGCTATATAATATCTAGAATTTACGACTTAGACGCATCCGCAATGCATGAATTTATATATATTTTTTAAGGAAATTCATATTATGTCGACTGGTTGTTGGAAAAACGAATTATGGGTTTTAATGCATTGAGAAGTGTATGTGAAAACGCCAACATTGGTCTAGTAGCTGTATGATTCGACTATAATTCTGTGAGGTCCAAGATTCAAATCATAGATCGGAAATTCCAGCTTATATGAGATTTTCGGGTTAAGAAATCTCGTGTGATTATTTGGGGACTGATTTGTGCATAGCGTCGCCTCCTATCACATGTTGCGATGGTAAAGAATTGGTGAACAGTGACTCCTCCGCTTAACTTCTCGGAGACGTAGGCGTGAGTGTCATATCATGTCAAATTTATATTAAACAAAAGTTGATGAATGGGTTTTAATTATTATTCAAGTGTGCGTGAAAATGGCTTGATGCGTGAAAATTGCGTAAAATACGTCATGGGTATTCCTGATGAGTAAGCCTATAAAGAGTTGCGGTTTGAAGCATTCGGGGTTTTTCACAAGTACTTTTCATTATACTATTTGCTTTAGAAAACCTTGACGATGTAATGTATGTCTATTGCACAATATGAACAAAATCTATAACAATGTGTAATTTACATGTCTGTACAGTTTTACAATAAAATACGTAAGTTTACTCCTGTATCACTGACAGGGTAAACAGACGCATCATATTGCCACCCAACGATCATCGAGCTTGTTTCCCGTTAAAGCTTGGGATTCCGTAGGACAGATTCCGTTTCCGACGATTCCGACGAACAAGTCTTTTGATATTTGTCAAACACAAAATGAATTGCCCATGGGAATCGAACCCAAGACCTCACGGTTCATGGACTATACATAGTTTCAGTAAATCAATTAAAGTATGCTATGTCTAGACAAATAAAATACATATAACTAGACCATTTAAAATTAAATTGCAAATTAATAAAAAAATCGCACACATTCCCCACACACCATAAACCAAAAAGCGCACGCAACGAAACTATAAGCAAACAATGGCGAACATTTCATTACGGGTTAAAGTAGCTATATAGGCACGGCGATGCCGGTAGAGCGCAAATAGCTAACGAAAGCGCGGCGCGGGCGGTGCGGCGGGCGAGCGTGGTCGTGCAATGCGCTGCGTGGTCGTGAGAGCTCGCGAGATAAGTGCGAGGTCGCACAGCGTCACGAGCGCGCACGACTAGCGACTACCATAACACAACAACACTACAGAAGACGCGCGCCCTAAGGTAAACGCACAAATGATCTGTGGGTAAACGGTTTAGGCGCGGACAGATGTGCGTGACAGTTCATGCGCGGGTTTATACTCAACATTCACAGTCATAGACCAGACTAGTTTAAATTGAGGTGTTTGTGTTGTTGGTATTGATATGTAAAATCTGTTTTTTGGTATCGTACAAATGCGTAAATCTACTTTTTTGACGTGCAAAGTATATTGATTTTAATGTACAGATTACAATGAATGTTAGAATGCAAAGATTATCAATTTTAGAATTTTAAGATAATGTACTACCATCCTTAGAAGAGACAGTTGCTACCAAATGCAGTTAATGTGCTCGAAATCCTTGATTACAATCTCTTATCAAAAAGTAATGAAGCACAAAAAAACTAAAGATGTCTACCTCTACAAATCAATCTAATTTAAAATATATTCAATTTTTATTATAATTTATGTCGCTAATGGAAATTAAACTTCAATAAATATGCTTTACTCTAAAATTTTAATAATCGAAGGTTGTGAACAAATGTAAAAATATATTAAAATCAATAAATCTTCTATTATGCAAAGGAAATGCAGAATACGCCGATATATCTTTGTCGATAGATATTAAAATGCAACGTTTTTATTTAGAATTAATGCTGCAATATTTATGTCGCCAATAAAACTTGCATTTTAATACTGATCATCATTTTGTAAACATGACATCGTGGATGTTACCACCTCCTTTTCTTTTATAGCTTTCGAATATATTAGAAAAACCAAAGATGCCAATATATTAAAAATTTATTGAATATTTTCTATATAAAAAATAGATAGCACATGTTACATAGTTTAGATAATAGACAAGAAAACAGACTGTTTAATGTCTCGTACATACATACATACATAACCACACGCCTTTTTCCAAGAAGGGGTAGGCAGAGATGCTACTAGAACACCCACATTTCGCCTTGTATATTCCGTCCCACGATGTGATAGGGGGCGAGCCTATCGCCATATCGGGCACAAATTCCTGACTCCGGGCTAATAATGAATAGAAAAATCCAATATCACTTTGCCCGACCCGGGATTCGAACCCGAGACCTCAGCTTTGCAATCATACCGTAGTACCACTACGCCACCGAGGCAGTCATGTTTGTTAATGTATCGTATCTACCATTATATTCTGAAACCAATACATTATAATAAAAATAATACACGATAATGTAAAAATCAAAATTACACCTAAGCATTATGCAAAATAATATTACAATGATTACGGTCTCATTAGAAGTGTAAAAAGGTCAAAGAGTAGTGTTGGTGCGTTTGAATGCAGCGTTTCAGCCTTCTGTATAAATTATCTTGCGCTATCACCGACAAACCCCGGCAGACGAATCGAACAAGAAACAATAGTTACCTACACACCGTGCAATGAAGTCACTCTTCTAATTAAGCTTCCTATACTATAAATGCTCCACAATAACTTTTACATTTAAATATATTCTAAAAAGTGCATTAAACTTGTCTCCGGAACTTGTATGCAGATGTCAATCGAATTAATTTTCGAAAGCGACAAACAACCGGGTTGCAACATAAAGTCAGTGATAAAGGTGTCTGGGTCTATTTTAATAATCTACTAATTAAGTCATTTTGCCAAACACATACTCGTATAAGCTAATATAACTTTTTCTGCACATTTAGTTGCGGTGAAAATAATAAAATACGACGATGAATCTGTGTTTTCTCTGTCCACAGCTGTGTTGTCTGCGCTGTGATTATATAAATAACCTTTCTAATTCTCGATATATTAGTAACGGTAACTATAACGGTCTACTGAATTTCGCTTTTTGCAACCCGTCTTTAAATTTGGTGCAGTCCTGCATTATAAGGTCGTTTACCCCGACGTCTGCTGATTAGTTTAACTAGACACGTTTAATTAAAACAAATTAATTACCCCGCAGCTATTTCCTGATAATTTCCCATTGAAAACTAGTATGCAGTAGCATATTTTTCAATTAAGAGTGGAGTTCACAATGGACAATTATATATGTTTATAAAAACGTCAGGCGATCAGTCCGTCCGCGGGCCGCATTTTACATCTAAATTGGATCATAATTTGCGGACCTTTCCTTGATGACGATTGTGTAATTAGACCAGACTTCTTTATTTCCCACTCTTGTATAAGACGAAAATAACAGCATGCGTACGTTTCCGTTCTACCATCTCTGACGAGGAAAATAATTTTACAAACAATTACCAAACTTGCTTAAAGACAAAAAACACAAACAATTCTTATTTTGTTTTATGCCTAGAACGTACAATTGCAATAAAACGTATCACAATCCGTAAAGATGTTGCTTCTTGCCCAAATAATTTCTAAAAGTTTAGAGAGAGTTGCTCAAGTTTTCCTTAAGTCGAGCAACACGCCGACAACACGGCTCTTCGTTTATGCCTCAGTAATGTATAACACATTGGCAGCTATTAAACATAGCGAGCAATTTATGTTTTTTAGATTACCCATACTGTATTAGAATGGGCGATAAAAAATATCCTACATAGTAAGGGACCTCCAATGTCGCATGCACCACAGGGTAATTACAAAAAGCGTGCAAACCAAAGGTCATATTTTTTCAGAGTAATTTGCAATTATGCGTGAGTACCTCTTTGCTTGTACTAAGGTAATTAAAAGAATTAGAGCCATTACGTTTAATGCTCCCGTAAAAGATTAACTGATAATGTATAGTTTTATAATGGAGCGTTAAAACAGCTCATTGATGCTGTTTAATAAACATTCTTCCACGTATCTATATGTAGTTTAAAGAGAGGGTTATTAGTTAGTTGTTGCTTTCACGTCACTTTACATCTAGTTGAAATGTCGTTGGCAGTAAAAACAGTAGGTCAGGAGACCTATTTTAGGTAACGATACACCTACAATGTGGTTGCACAAAAAGCTATTGCACTTTTTATATATATTTTTAAATAGCTTATCTCCTAGCTCCTGGCATATTGAACCTAACATGTAATTACGTTACTGAATACGCAATACACTTCGTGACTTTATGCAATTTTGTTAATTCGCTTAGCAATCTTCTAACTAAATCGAATCTCAATATAAACTAATCGAAATTTCCACCTCGCATCAATGACACATAATGTTATCACCACTCTTTGTAGGTGTCAATCGCGTGCTACGACACCTATTAGTATCTCATAAAATATTACGGGTTGTTAGGCGTTGCTGTAACATTGCTTGACGTACATTGCTGGCTGGATAGTGGCTTAACAGGTCACGGTATACACTCAGTTGTCAATGTATGGCACAAGTGAGAATTTAAAAGATGAAATTTGATTTCAATTTATAGCGTCGCATACTATGCCGCATTGGTACCAAGAATCGATTGTCCACTGCAGGTACGACCTCGACCACCTAGCGAGCACGCAATCGTCTCGTTCCAAACCGACTAATGATTACAAGGACATTTTTTTATCGCAGTTTTTGTATAAATACTCAGACATCCTAATTCGGAGTCATAAAAAATATTTAAATTTTATTCGGCTGTCTAACTATTGTTTAAACAAAATTCTCAATATCAAAATTAAACTATAATTAAAATACGGAATACGACTCCGTCATATATTTTTTATATTAGACCTATTTTGTATTTATATATTTTAATGAAACAGAAAAAATGTTACAACATATAAAAAACTATTAATTAGAATTACAATAAAACTAAATCTGGCATCTTGGACGCATTTATGATAAAGATCGTTAACATAAATTACGAAACTCAAAGTTTTCTGAAAATATCTTAAATTATTTTTATACTCGTAAAACTATTTAATTTAATTTTATAACTCGCAGCCTGTCTCACAGTCCACTAATGCAGTCTATATTGGCTGTATCTAAAATTCCTTGCTTTTTTTATGTTTTTTTTATAGTATCAACAAGTGCTGCCTGCTTTTACCCACCATTGATGGAAGAAGCACGCACCGTGGTTTTATCCAGATCGCAGAATTATTTGGCTTATAATTTCACAACCGGTCGTCTGTCAACATTGGGAATATGCTTTTTAAACCATAACGCCGCAGCGGCCGGTTGGCTGACTGCACATAGCTTTAAGTGCGTGGTGGCCTGTTGGTAAACGGACCAGACGCGGCTGCCTACATGTTCACGGTGGTCGCGGGTTCAAATCCCAGGGCATACCTCTGACTTTTCGGAGTCATGTGTGTATTGATAGTCAATCACCACGCACTATAACGACGAAGGAAAACATCGTGAGGAAACCTGCATACCATAGCGATTTGTATAAATTTCTATGGTATGTAAAAGTCCGCTAACACGCATTAGGCCAGCGTGGTGGACTATATGGCCTAACCATTCTCAATCGTACTCTCGATTGTAGAGGAGGCCCGTGCCCTGCAGTGGGTCGTATATGGGCTGATACAATACAATACATATCTTTAAAATTCTTGAGCAAAATACCCAATTAATTGTTTTATTTTTCAGTTATAATGAGTGATAATTAGGTACAATTACACTCCGTAAATTCGAAAAATCAAAGGTATGTATATTGTATGTGCTTTAGGACCTAACTAGCGAATTACCTTTTATAAGTTCGGTCCACAGCTTACTAGACTATCTCAAGCTTTAATTATTAAAATTAACTTTGAGCCCAGAGCTACAGTACGTACTAAGTAAAGTCCAAGCGTTATATGTAACTATGTAAGTTTTTTTTATTAGCGACATATTTTAATACCACTTTTTTAAAACAATAATTGCTAGTCCTAAAACAGAACGCAATCAAACTTTATAAACACCTCTATGGTAGAAGATTGCCTGTTTGACAGCTCCATGGCGCAGTCAGTTAGAGCCTGTCTACGAAAAAAGGAGCCGCAGGTTCAATTCCAGTACCAAGACAAATGTTGGTGTAATTTATAAAATTGTTTCAGGTTTGACTACTGTGAGAATACGATGTCTTTCCTAGTTTTTGTATGCCACGCCAATTAACTTGTATCCTAGTGCGAGGTCACGAATATCGGGGCGACTGTTGTATATAAAACTATACATAATATATCCTTACAAAGAAGTTCAATTTCCGAAAATAGTGGCAATATATCCAACCTGTCTGGGTCATAGCTAGTCTATAAAAACACCTACCAAACGGGAAAGTGCACCTGAATAACGATGTTAGCCGAACGATATATTATATCTCTTATCTCCGAAGACATTATGATATTATGACATCATTATCCCTCGCCAACTTGGAGAAAATTTATTATTTCGCGCAAAACTTAACGCCTTTAAAACAGAAAATCTGCATACAATACCTGCGACACAATTATACTTGGCCCGGCTTAAGTCTACGAGAATTCACCTTGTTTTACGTAAATATATTGATCAGCATCGGTATTTCGTTACGCGAGAATTTGCCGCGTACATATAATTTAAAGTACAGATTGTAATCAATTTAAGAAGTAATTTCAATTCAAAATATTCTAAATTATGTTTTTTATGTCGCCAACGTGAATTCATCACGCCGTGATAAAAACGCACATGTATAATTTATAGTAGGTAATGACATTTTTGTTGTAGTGCGTAATTTAAAAAAATACAATTTGTCACGGATTAAACAACGCGTGATGTAACTGTATTATACTTACTTATAGATTCTGCTAACATATCCATTAGTACTTTAAATGTTCGTCTTATTGGTCCAGTGGCAGCTCATAGAGACTGTGTAGCGTCAGGGCCTAGATTAAATCCTCTAATCTGACCATTCACTTTGCGTTAGTTTGCAGAATCTTATACGAGTTGATTAGATTCGGAATATAGGCCTGTCTTCTATTACAGTCATGTAGACATAAAAATTAAACTAAGTCACTCCTCTGCCTACCCCCTCTATAATACCGACGTGCAAGTTTGTTTATTGGTTCGTCGTTTCATACAGTAATGGTCTACCTGATGCATTTTTTTAAACTTTACAAATTAACCAAAGACGACATAGGCTATCTACGTTTCATTTCCGAAAACTGCGCTTTTGCGAATATATTGCTTTTCATAGAATCTGAGATTTTTATACTGATCCAAGTTACAACAAAGTGAATATAACACATCTGGCATTGAGTGCAATTATAAAGCATTTAATAGCGTTTATAGTGAGATATGTCAGACATACCAGCTGTACTCTAAAGGTGGTATACCTGCTTAGGTTACCCATGACACCTATAACAGGTTTTGCACCATCGCAGACGACAGATAAGATTTCTTAACTTACGAAAGCTCCACCCTAAGTATCTATCCGGTACCTCAAGGAAGTTCGAAAGGGGTAAGCCAGTGCCCAATGTCAATGCCTTCTACTGGTATGCCTATATATAATGCAACTATCAAAAACAAATATCGTTTAAAGTTTTTATGGGCGGCGGTGATCATTTACAAGTAAGCTTTCTCCCTTGTCGGACATATTCCATAAAAAGTAACTTTCCTCGTGATAATTACATTTTTATTGTAATACAAACCAGAGTCGAATGTTCACACGGATGAGTCACTGGCGTAATGTGCGGCCGCGTCCACACACGAGTACATTTCTCGATACCGCGATGCTTACTCGGTACATTCTCAGATCAATGGGGAATCGTGTGACAACACACCTGCGGGCTACAGCCGCTCTTGTAATTACGCTGTTTGTACTTAGTATATTTGCGTATAAAACTATACAATACTAAACCCTTGCCGATATCAATGTGAATGTGAGTTTGTTTGTTGCGATATTACGTCTTAGCTACTAAACTAATCATTGGGATTTTTTGGTTCTTATTGTCTGGAATACAAAAAAAGACATAAGGTAATTATCATCCAGTAATAGTATCTAAGCATATGAAATTAAACTAAAATAATAACGAATCCATAAAATGTTATACTCGTACATGTGTCATTTAGAATTAGTAGATATATTTTTTTTATTTCTCTACAACCCGACTTACAAAGCAGTTTTCACTGGAGAAGAACGGGCAAGACTGCAATATGGATTAACAGTGTATTTGATAGTACCGATTGTTTCCTTTAGAACTCAATAACTCGTGATTTTGAGAGATTCCATAAAAACAAGTAGCTTTCGTTACCGAACAGGTAATATGAGAAATAATATATTTTATTATTAGAAATTAGTAGCAACACATAAAATCTGTTACAACGCAATAAGGGCGGTAAACCCGAAAACCACAATAGAAAACTGTTCTACGCAAAACTATTACAAGATTAATAAACAAAAAAATGCACTCATTCCAAAAAGTTATTAGCCGGATTCTGCAAAAATACACGAAGCATTGGACTGCGCAAACCGCAAATTAACAGAATGGAAAGTTTACGTTTTTTTGTCCACGTCTCTGCAATCCATTATTTTATTTATTGTTTTGTATTATTTTGTAACAAATCTACATATTACTTTTTATTTATTTATGTTACTGAAAATATTATATATTAGTGTGACGCACATGGAACTACCATTTTTGTCTATTTATTAATTAATTTAGCATGCAAATAATTATTTCTCATTTGGTAATATACAGTAGTTGTATTGTTCCATAGTTTTTCGTTTTGCAGACGTAGGTGTGTATTGCGAATTTATCTGAAAAAGGTAGTGATATTTATTCGTAATTATCAACAAATAGATTTTTAACATTTGGTTCGTCTTGCCTAATAACAAAAACACGCATTTAAATAAAATCAAAACGGCGTTGTGCATCCTTTATCTGTTATGTACCAGTTACTCCTACAACCAAATTAAATATGTTTCATAATTTGAGTATGTCTAAACGGATGTATACAATTCTTTATAATAATTTAGATTATGGACAGTTTTATCGTAAAAAAAATCTTGTGATTCTTAACAGCTATGCCTTTAAGATTCCATGAATTTAAAATATAGTACATACTTCACCGTCTTTTCAAGGACAACGTCCGTGGCGTATTGGGCGAGAAGCCAGCTGCGAATAAAGAGGCTGCAGTGTCAATTCCCGCAACGAAACTAATATTTATTGGGGCAACAAAAAACAACCTTGGGTTTGGGTGTTAAACATAAAACAAGTCTTATAATGGAGTTAGAATTGGATATAACTATTGGATATAATTATAATTTAGTTCATTAACACCTTTACTGGCAAAATTGAGGGACGAGAGTTCGATTCCCGCATCACCTAGAAATATTCGTGTTTACTAAAAAAATACTCGTCCTTCATGATATCTCTGATACAAAACTTGCGTCTTACAAAAAATAACAGGACCACGATTGACTCTTGGATGTATTTATTCACTAAGACACTTACGTGTTACCAAATTACTTATACCAGTGAAATAATGTGGGTATGCTTGCGAATGACATAAGAATGTCGGCATCGCACTTACAATTATTTAATGGACTCTACTGTGAAATATAAAAGGTTAAGACTATTATACAGCACTAACACGTCTTAGAGTATAGGCTGGTCCGTTTCCAAACATTTTTTGTGCGTAGTAATTATATATTTTTTTAACAAGATATTATGATGTAATGGCTTAGTTGGTATTTTATAAGGTTATGTTTTTGTAATAATTCTGGAATTGATAGCATAGTTGTTACGTTGACTTATCCTGGAATGCAGAGATACATCTAAGCTTGCCTCCTGAGTCCTAACATAAATATGTATATATGGCTGCCTCCACGGAGAAATTAGCAAGAATATTACTTAAATGAATAATACCGTTCACTGATATAATCCTGCTCCAAATTTAAATATAAGTCTTTTGTTGTAAGTAACCGGAATTACCAACCAGAATGCCGTCTTAACCAACTGCGCCATGGAAGTGTGTGAAAAAGAGAACCCCTGGTTCGATCTCTCACCGAAGTATATCTTTCTGGTGTCAATACTTATATCGAAATATATGACAGAAAAGAACTTCGAAGTTTCTGATATGGATATCAGAAACTTCGAGGTTCTTTTCTATGCATCTTATACTCATAGTAGGGTCGCGGCTATGTGTGTGAGTGATGGATATATTATCATTTATTTATTTCATGTGTCGCATACTCTCACACATTAATAAAGTATTTGTCAATGTAATTTGAAACGTTTGTACGTGACCTTTTCGTGGGAAAAAACTGTTCGAATGCTTAATAGCAAGGTGCACATATCATGACAAAAATATTATAATATAATCACACATTTAGTTAAACTCCAAGGTAATGTATACGTTAAAAAATAATTTGTATTTATATCGTATTATAAAATCTAAATTTCATAATGCTAGAAAAACAAAAACGCATATTTTTAAAATTACATGAGTAATTAATCGTACTTAATTGTTTAAAGTTTGCCGTATAATATGCCCAAAACTCTTTTCCTCTTCCCATCGTTTTTCCTTCCCGCTCCCCTCCCGAGCTGATGGGCAGGCAACACATCCATGATCCAAGCGTTGTGGGTGTTCATGGGCGGCAGTGATCACTTACCAACAGGTAACCTACTTCCTTGATTTCCGAACCTTTGCAAGAACAAAATTTTAAAAATATATAAATCTTTTTATTACCTTCAGTGAAATTACAATTTTGGATGTTAATAATAGTACATTTTTGGCAGTACGCTTCTGGTCTATATAACATGGCATTTATTAATGAGTGGAATTCTTAATAGCTCCCTTTTTTAGACTCGTAAAGGTGCAAAATGGGCATGTCCATCATTAATCTACCAGCCCAGAACGATTTGGGACTATATTATCGGGGTGATTCCCTAACACACCTTGATAGCCATCACACGTATTAAAGCAACACAGCAGCGCTGCAGATCACAGGGCAAGAAGCGCGGTGCATTTCTGCCAGTGACCACTCAAGGCAGACTCAAAATTATTTCCATATATTTAGAAGTTACAAGGTGTCCGCCACTTACCACTTGGTTTAGTCGCCCGTATAAGGTAATATGGGTGTCCGCGACAGAGACAAGGTGGCATGCTCTTCATTTTAGAGTCATAATCAGTTAAGGAACATTGCCTCTACCGCTGATCTTTTTACTCTCCTTTCAGAGCTACTTTTATTTTGAGACAATAAAGTAAATCTAAAATTAAATAATAATCTAAAAATGACTATATGGCCTAACCACTCTCAATCAATTCTCTCGATTTTAGAGTAGGCCCGTGCCCAGCAGTGGGGCGTATATGGGCGGATAAAAAAATAATCTAAAAATAAAGTAAATAAAAAAAAGTAAATATTATGGTACAAATACAAATTTACCAACAAATTGTTTCAAAATCCAGGATCTACGGAGGATAGGACGTTGTTGTTTTTGTTGCTGTGCCGTCATAGTTTGATATACTTATCTCCCATTGCAGGTTGATCGCTGAATTTTGGGGCATTTTGTATACACGATAAATATTAAAGTATTATTATTATCAGATACACGATATTTAAATATTAACGTGTAAAACACACAAATATAATTTATTAACTATATCACTGTTTGATTTCTGTTTTTATTAACAGAAACTGATCCCTAGTTAATTATAAGAAAATATATTTATCCTCTATTACGACAAAGTAATATACTCCTAATACAAAATACCTGGTAATTAACCAACTACCCACAACAAAGTATTATTTCTCAACGCTCAATCACTGCGTGTTATTTTAAGAGTTTTTTCTCAACACAAGAGTAACGTTTTTAATACCGTGTGTTTTTGCTTTCACGACATCGCTCTTTAATGCCAAGAGCAGAAAAAGTTTCACTTCGTAGCATCGTGTTTTCTTGTGTTGGAAACAACATTCGAAGCCTCGTGAGCAAGTAGCCAGACATGAAACGAAGAGCTACTGTGTTCTGTATCGGTGCCAGGAAATTCATTTTCAATTATCAAATAAAATATTTTGCGCTATTCGATTAAAACCCAGGCTGGCTAGAGTCTATTAAAGCTGCAACAAAATATAAAGATATCAGATTATGTCATAAATTGATTTTTTCTTAAACAAATTTTACTTGATATTACTGTTGTGCGATTTGTACTACCCATCAGACAAAAATCTAACAAAAGAAAAATGTACGCCTCTAAATTTTCATTACTTATTTATTTACTTATTTCCATTATTTCCTTCAAAGCAGCTATCAATTATAATTAATTAGCAATAACATTTAAATCGAAACCTAAGTAAAGATTATTAAATAAGGAAGTTCAATGTAACATAATATAAAAGAAAATAATGATATTCCATTTGAAAAGGAAATATATTCAACCAAATGCATTCGGAAATAGAAGTGGAAAATGCATCGGTAGGCACGCGAGCAGGTCGGGCCTAGTCAGACCTTGCCAAAATTAACCAGCAACGTTGGCAAATCAATAAACAGACTCAACGCTGACCCAATGAAACTGGAGCGATGAGACTCTATAAATAACAGTTTCGTCTGCAACTTTTATACAAACGCCAATTTAAATTTTAGCTCGAAATCAGCAGTGAACATCGAAATGCTTTTGTACACCTCAAATAGATTCACCTCGATTACATTTTTGTGCTTTTAATACTATTCTCGCTGATTAACTGGTACATATACGTACATAGCATGTCTATATACGTGTTCGGTATGTGTTCGTGTATGTGTTCGGTTTAATGGTAGCTATAGGGAATCACATGCTACATCCGAGGATACATCTTTCGCCTTTTCAATTATAATAACTCATGATACAGTCTTCTCATTACCAAATGCCTGTTGTTTGTTTATTTGTTGTTTCCGTTGCAGTTTTATCAGTTTTACCATTTTACTTTCGACTAAAACGTTTGCCAAAGGCAGAAGTAACTTTTGCACTATAAATACGTTCCGTGAAACTTCATGCAAACATTTGGTAGTTCTTAGTAGTGGTATTCGATGGTATTGATGATATATGTATGATATTCGTATCCGCCCGGATTTTGATTACCGTTCACCATCGTGGAATACATTTAATAATGACCCACGCAGGTGTGTTGCAATTCGAAGCACACCCGTGGAGCATAGCCTGTGTAATATATCTAATTTCGACCAGGCTTAATTGTGTCGAGAAATTTCCATCTCTCGCCGATCGAGACTATACACTGCACTATCAGTTGCATTTATGCCATTTTAACGTGCTAGTATAAAAGGGGGTAAATATATTTTAATCTCTGTAGTAAATTCAATTTAACAACGTAAATATCCTCAACGGTCAATATGACAAATCAACTTTTGTACCTTTTTTACATTAACTATCATTTACACTATCATTGCAGCCACAGGAAGTCCACAGTCCATAATAACTATATTTGATTCACATAAAAACGACAATAGTTGAAATGGGAAAAAACTTGTGTCCCTTTTTGGTGGAACTGTGCGTATCGAAAGCGATAATAATTGATAAACATTCCTCGCGATCGATTATTCCACGGCTATATAACTAATTTTATGCTAACTTATTTTTTGGTTCCCCGTCCGAGTACTTGAGTATTGTAACTCAGTTGTTAGCTTGTAAATTTTACGAGCTCTGCGAATTATCAATGGAGAAAAACATTAATTAATTTTTATGAGAAGTCACGCTGAACACAGAATGAATGGGATGTCATGACATGGGCAGCACCACAATTCGCAGACGTCATGAACAAACAGCTTTTTGTCATATTTTGTAAGATAAGTAAGATTGACGTAGGCGAAGGCTTAGTAAGTAGTTTGTTAGATTTTTAGGGGTCACGAGGATCGTATACCATCAGGTCGCCTTCGCTTGTTTTTTGAGGAAACAAAGTACGCATAATAGATAACTTTTCCCGTCGGCCGACGTCAATCTATGGATACACTCATGTTAAATATGATCCACTCGACGGGTCACTACAACGCTTTTTCCACCGTCATTTAGAAAGGTCCCTATTCTGGAATACGTATATCCTATTCCCACTTGCTTGTTGAAACATAATATCTACCTACATAGATATAAAAAACAAGGCTACCTTGTATAATTTCCACGCATTTACCCAGACTGTGTAATTTGAAGTGTTAACCTAATTAAATAATCCCATAGGATAGACACGCCTGCTGTGTGAGCTCGCTAACTGTTTTGTTTTATCCGCGTGAATACTATGAAAGCGGCGATCCGGCTCATGCATTATTAAACACATCAAAGGAGAAAAATCGAAATGTTCACCGGCTAGTGAAGCGGTTTTCCGGCCGATTAGCGACACACGGATGTATCAATTATCATGTGCAATATCTCCCCACCAACCCACTGTGTGTACTATGCTCTATAGATTTTATAAGTCTACTTACTACTTGCCTATAAAATACTTGTGAAGCTCTGAATATAATTGGTAACAAAACCTAGCTGTAATCAGCATGTTTATAAGTAATAACACAAACATCATTGAATTTGTGTTGGGCTCGTCACATGTGAGTAGAACTATATCTGTATGAATTTACTTATCCAGTTTGAGTTTTAACAATGGTTTCTAGAAATATTACTTTGCAGCGTAATATGATGCTTTCAAGACAAATATTGTTACGTAAAATCAGCGACCTGTAAAACAAGTGTATAATTTTCCAATGTCTATATCTTGCTTCTGAGTTGCATGTTACAGAAGCAAATATTTTTGATCGATTCCTTATGTAAAGTTGACGATGCACATGCTAAACTAATGAGATGATTAAGCATCATAAAATGAAGTATCCAATGAAACACCAAACATTCGCTTGTTTACTAGAAATGTGGAAATACCAAAGTATATAATTAAAGACTATAAAACTATCTTTTTCTAATTAAACTAGTCTAAATCGTGACAGTCGATCGCCTTATTAACGAGATGATGAAAGATTTTTATTTATAAACAACATGCATCTATTATTTTATTTATTATCTCGAATTTGCAGAAAACAAAACTTAATTTATGCATCTGATCTGATTTTTATTATCTGAATTATACTTTTTGTCTACACATTGAGATATATGTGGCTTTACTACACAGCCACATTTCACAACATTTAGCCAGTTAGGGTTAACGAACTAATGAATTATAGACTTTCTAATAAAAGAAAAATAAACTAAAAAAAACTCAAGATGTAATCGAAGCAGCCATTGATCACTATGTTAACACTTTCGCACCTTAGTACGAATCCATATTAATGTCGGAATAATTCGATTACAGCGTCAACTGAATTTTAAACCGTCATAATCTCATTGGCCTTGACTTTTAAACGATATACATTATAGGTAGGTTTTGAAAAATATTCGAAGTTTGACACAATCACGTCCGGATTGCGGCAATATGTCCAAACTGCAACATAAATTACCATCACTAAAATGATATGTTAAATATTAAGAACTCTATTGATTAACTTTAATTATAATCTGTTTCTTTAAGCGGTAGTCAACAGGGACTTTTTGCAATCACAAAATGATTTCACAAATACCTATTCTTTATACAAAGATAAGAAAATTAGCGCTCGTTGCAAGTGGCGGACGTCGGGTGTAATTAAATAATAAAGGCACAGACAAAAAAATAGTTTAGGCGCGGCACACTTTATACAAGTCGTTAAATCGCCAGTTATTATTGCAAAAATGTAAGCCTCTACGAAGACGATTTTTTATTATGCTAGTTAGCCGGTCGCGTGTGCTTAGAACGTGCGTGCGCGCAACAAGCACGCCTATTCAATTACGGAAAGGTCACAGCGTTTGTAGGTGCAGGCACAAGATTATCGCGGCTCACCTGTCTCTACGCAGACACACGCGCCACGCCGCGAAGCTGTAACTTGTAACTGTAACCGTTTTGTTTTTAAAATGTTTTGTCATTAGCAAAAAATACGCTACTTTGTACCAACGTAACAACTTTATCAGTTAACTAGCAAACCGACAACAACCCGAACATGAACGCCCATCGAATGCGTATCGTTATCGCTGAGACATCATAATTTGTATTAAAAATGGCGGCTATCAAGTGGGAGTCTTGTATGGATCTTCAATGAAATATTACAACAGATACGGAATGCATGTGAATTAG
Source organism: Theretra japonica (assembly GCA_033459515.1). Lineage (NCBI taxonomy): Eukaryota > Metazoa > Arthropoda > Insecta > Lepidoptera > Sphingidae > Theretra > Theretra japonica. Next base: position 6,982,718 of record CM065935.1, read on the forward strand.
ATTCATAATTTGTTTTAGTCACCGATGTCAGTAAAATGGGCTTCATTTAAATTTTTCTTCTGATAAGGCCAACATTTTATTTTTATTTTATTCACAAAAATGTTCACAGCTAATGCATCTAACATTTATACGTTAGACAACCTTCGACATTGTACACAGTAATGCGAAAAAATGCAAATTACAACTATTTGCATAAAATTTATTTACAAAGACAATATAATTTACTCGCCTGTAAATTTCCCGGCCTCTCTTGGAAGACATATTAACACAATAGCTGATATTGATTTAGGAACAGTAGAGCTACTCCACAATTACTTTTGTTTAACATGAATGAATCAGTTGGACCGAGGTTATACCTACTACTGTGTCACAAACTAATCTTAAGTAATGTTTTGTTTTCACTATTCTTTCGGTCAGTAGGGTAATTCACGTAATTAAATAAGTTCAGTTGCAGTGCAGTTGCAGTTAAGTTTCGATCAAAACAGACCTTTTCGTATTCTCGTAATTTTGACAACCGCTGTCAGATACGCTCGCGTCAAGTCCGCGTCACGCGAGCGGTTTAGCGTATTCTACTGCTACGTGTTTTATGTGCGTGATTCAGATCGCAACTTGATCGGTATTCACGTGTAAGCTTTTTGCATACGACTGACGTACAGTTGATGCGCAGCACCCACGCAGTTTACGCATAGCTTAGGTGCAGTTCACGCGCAGCTAAACAATTACAAGAATACCATTTTGCACTAAGACGTAAACTTCATTGCAACTGCACCGCAACTTGATCGGCGCGTCAAAAAATTACGTGAATTAGCCTACAGAGGGATTGCCGGGGGTCAATGTTCTCATCCCATCCTCCATCGTCCCTACCCACTTTCAAAATGTGTGTAGCTAAATACGGAATATAGAGTTTGATATTTGCCCAGCATGAATATAGTGCATTTGATAACAATTCCAAGATTAGCCAGACAACGTATCAACTGACGGCCGGTGACAATAAAAATAATGTTGCTGCATTACCATTTAACCTTAAAAGGTTTTATACTCAGTATAAGTTATAACATCGTCATCTATTACAAAATTAAACAAGATTAAAACAATACGAGTAGTATCTGGTGTTTGTACTTTAGTAGCGACTGCCTCTGTGGTGCAATCGTACTATGGTATGATTGCAAAGCTGAGATCGTGGGTTCGAATCCCGGGTCGGCGAAGTGATATTGGATTTTCTATGAGCTCGAAGTCAGGAATTTGTGCCGGATATGGCGATAGGCTACGGAACATACAAGCGATACGTGGGGGTCATGGTAGCACCTCCCTGCCTACACCTTCTGGGAATAGTGCGTGAATTTATGTACATATGTATGTATGTTGGTAGTTTAATAATGTTAGTGTACTGACAGTATAAATTGATAAATCTTGTTGAAGAAGTATTAATTTATTAATACATTTTAAATAATAGATACATATTTTCTTGCAACACATCATTGCAAATACATAATTAACAAACCCCATTTTGAGGATCTGAGTTACTGACGAATCACACATACTTATATTGAGGAAACTACAACCCAACTCTTCTAGAGCAACATAGCTTGTATTTATACAACACAAATCTAGAACGTGGTACATCTTCTAAGGCTCCATTCCGAAATCAACGCGGTTCCTTTTAGCAGATTGAATCCTTTATCTACATTTTTTAGACATCCTACAGTGATTCAAGAAGTTTACTAATTCAGAGAATACTCTAGGGGGATTTTAACTCGTCCTATTCTTGTATGTATTACGAGTATTTCGACTCTGAAAGGAAAAGGGCATTCATATTCACAAAACGTAACTTGATGTTCGATATATACAGCATACATTAAAGAATCTGGAGATACGTCCCTATAACTAACCTACTAAACTAAACTATACCTACTTGCGATCCTACATCAAAGAATTCAGAAGATGAGTCTTAAAATCTATTTAATTGACGATGTAAGTTTTTCATACTCTTCAATATACGGTACTTCATAGCTAGTTATTGTATAATGTAATGTTACTTGGAAAACGTAGTCGATACTATGTCATATAGTATCTCGAATATCAATTACGCCATGTCGCTACATTCCCATATGAAAGTTTATTTTGACAACACACGAGCAACATTAAAATTCTCACAGCATTCGTTTTTACGCAAATGCGACTGAATAAAATATCAATCTTGATGGCGACAAAGAAGGACTTTCGGCGTATAAACTACACATTGGTTTCATGGAGTGATTTTCTTTAAGACAACTCTATACAAAGCTAAGTAATAACATTTATACAATCTCAATTTTTACTGACTAACGCCCGAATCCTCAAACGCCATTTAAATATTAAGTTCCACTTAACTACCCGCGTCCCACTTAGGCAGTACATTTAAGCGGGACTTGCGTAGTTAAGTGCAACATAATATTTAAGTAGCGTTTAAGTGTTCGGGCGTAAAGCAAGAAAAAATGTGTTAAGTGGGGCTCACAAATTTGTGAAACTTTCACACTCTATACCCTTTTAATTATTTTCAGTAGGTTCATATACCCGGCTTTGAGACGTTATAAACTGTGGATAATGATAACGATCAATAGTGCCAAGCAAAGAATTAACGACGAGCATCGACACTCGCCGAGTCTCTCAAAAATACAGGCTTATTTTAACCACTACACTGGTACTGAGTACATACACTTATTGATGTACAAATTGTTATCATCAACATCATTTAAACACTGAGGAAGGCTAATTCTATACGTAAACTCCTGCTAAGAGTTTGTATAGTGACCTTGGGGATTCCGATAACATTGATGGTAATTAATTGATGGTAAAGTACATCCAGATTTGTGCCTCAAAGTACAAATGTTAAGATGGTAAAGATGGTAAATTACACCTGTTCGAACCAGCCTACATACAGAAACTTCTATATCTCAGTTTCTAAATACGTAAATTTCAAAATTATATTAAAATGCTATACAGCTTCATAACTAGCTGCTCATAAACTCATAGTATTATTTCCTTTCCGCAGAAGATTTCTGCTGATCAGCCGAAGAAAGTATCTTCCAGTAAATATTTAAATAAAGTTAAATCCCGGGTCGGGCTAAGTGATATAGGATTTTTCTATTCATTATCAGCCCGGAGTCAGAAATTTGTGCCCGATATGGCGATAGGCTCGCCGCCTATCACATCGTGGGACGGAATATACAAGGCGAAACGTGGGTGTTCTGGTAGCATCTCTGCCTACCCCTTCAGGGAAAAAGGCGTGTGTTTATGTATGTATGTATGTTAAAACCCGGCTGAGCAATAAAACAAAACATAAACTATACATATGGTTTTTTTATTTTCGTTCTGTATTTCGTGTTATTTGGTGTTTCAATAAAGTGTAACATTATTACTATTTATTTCTGGTTGTTTAATTGCTCAGTAAAAGCCTGTATAAATCAACAGTCCGGGCCTAAGCCAAATGATTGTTGTTTAGGTTTGACACAAAATTATGAATAGGTTCGAGGCATGACTCTGATTGCAAAAAAATCTTACTATTCAACATGTATTCAAGATGACTGATTTCTAAATTTTAATATTGGTTTGTTGTGGTATGTTAATATATATAGCTTCGCCAAACTAAATACGAAAAGGACGCTAAAGATAATTAACAACATTCATAGTCTCACTCACATTACTATTGATTACAGTCAAAAGATTAAAAGTATAATGCGAAAATCAAATGCATACTAAATACTATTAAATGTTTAAAGAAATCAATTAAATCGTATTTTTATTCACACATAGAGCCGGTAAGCGCGTTACCTAAAGCTTTAATGATCTTATTAATAAATTGATTCACGTGAATAACTTTGATCACGTTATGTTGAACATGTTCCTTTATTAGCATTTTATTGTGTGAATATTTTTTATTATCGACAGTCAATTCTCTTTGCGTATTTATAATTAATTACTGTATACATTAATGGTTAAAAAAACTCGTAATTCTCCATAAAAATAGGTCTATAAAATATGAAATCTTGCATTAGGAGAAACAAGCTGACCCCACGTAGGTAATATAATAAAGGGTGTATGGAAAAGAGTGATAATTGAGTGTAAAACATTTCATTTGATTGGAAATTACCGCCAATACATATAAATACACGCAACTTTATTTAACAACATTATTTTCTTCTCAAAAACTGCACTTAATCGACCCTTAAGGTATTTTTCGTTTTTTTAAGTAATTCGTTTACGTAAAATGCCTAGTGTGAATCAATTACTTGGTCATTAACTATATGAGAAGAAGTAAAAAAATACATTAATCAGATTTGCAAAATATATTTAAAATGCCTCCTACTTACGTGCCACACGCTCAAGTGAGCTTAGAAAACATTAAATCACCATAGACTTTGTTAAACGTTATATTGTAACATTAATTATTGAATAAGGTTCCCAGCGACTTTCATCACAATGATTCAAATCCACTCTTTATAAATATTAGAGTAAAGACAGAATTGCTGCCTAAAGAACTTTCCATTACTCAAATACGAAAATGTAAAATATATTTTTGTATTTAAAATGTAGACGGAAAACGGAGATTACAACCCAAGGCACACACCCATGGTTTTTCGAAGTTACGAATAAAATTTTCTTTCATTTTAGTGTTATAAGAAAACATTGCGAAGAAACCTACAACAATAAATCCAAAAATGTATAATTCTGTCAACCTACACGCCACGTGATTCACTTAGGCCTAAACTTAACTTATCCGTCTTAATCACAGACGATATCGGTGCCCTGCAGTGGGACGTATAAGGGCTGATATTTTTACGCATATTAAAAATAAAAATCTTTACCATGAGCTAATTATACTTGGCATCTTCCACTAACTGCGAACACTAAAATTATGAGTGCAATCCTTTGTCCTGGAAGGTTCCAAGAAAGGTCTAGTTAGTTTAATACGTCAGTTATGACTCACGCCAGTTCAGATTTCCTGTAAGAGCTGACGTAAGACAAGCGACTGAGCGCAAAATCATATATCAAATTCCTGAGTATTTTTGAAGGAAAAGATGTTTTAGGTGCAGAACAAACGATTGCAAAAAAACACCTTTACTGTTATTATTACATCCGTTACTGCATAAAACATACATAAAATAGTTCTCTAGGCGTATAGACGTACGAATAAAGTAAAAAGACAAAATAAATCTGATTTTATAAAGGCGCGTTCATGGCCAACAGCCAGACTAAAATATATTCTAGACTTTTCCGTAGCAGGTTTCAATAATCTCTCGCTGTAACTACTTAAAATATAAAATCAATATGTTAATATAGAGATGTATGGTAATAATAAAAACTTTTTCAAATAATAATTTTCGTTAATTACGCGCGACACAAGTCATAGGGGATTTCAGGCCACGATTGCAATCTATAATATTTATTTTCATATACCATAAGTAGTAAGTAGATAAAAGTCTTGTTAGACAACATACAGCATGAAGGCATGGGATAAGGGCAAGTACAAGAATAATATAAGCAAGTAAAAGTAGTCATATTTGTTTAGTTGCTTGTTGAGACTACGATTTTATGTAGTAACATTTTCGTTATTCTTATCTGTTGGGTACAAAGCAATTAGTTTGAAAAGTCAAAATAAAGAAAAGCTAGCCATAACAATAACAAACCAGTAAAAAACAAATACTAAACAAAGTCGCTGAAATTCGAGTAGCATGTTCAAGCCACGATGTTTTACCCAACCAAAGGTTAATCTAGCCTTCATCTTCTACTTTTGATTCATAAAACAGTCAAGATTACTTTCATAAACTGTATATACCCACACGTATATATACATCTAATTACACAATGAAGGGAACGTAATATGTAATTAATTTGAAACTACGTTCTAAAGTTCTAACCCAAACACATAATGATTACAGTCAACCAACCTTATCGATAATCACATAGACATTGCTAAAATTAATAATTACAATTGAAGATGAAAACTCCATTTTGTAAGGTGGTTTACGCTGTTCGTTGCTTGCGAGGTCGGGCTCGATGACCCGAAATAAGGCTCTGGGGGGTGGTGTTGCACCTCACCACCCCACCCCCAACCACCCCCTGGTCCGTGCGCCGACCTCTCATTCATTACGCAATAAAAGTGTTCCGTTACCTTCTATGCACAGGGAGACTGGAAACCGTGAATTATACATTTTCGCTAAGTAAGTATCAGTTCGTCTCTGCAATACATACTTATAGAAATATATTCGTGCATTTTAAATATCGAGGCTCGATTGCAATACACTTTGCCGATAATTTTGATATCGATATATCTACCAACTAAAGGAAACCGTATATTTGACGGCTATGTTGACGTCTGTTATCATTAACGTTACTTGATACAACCAAGTCTGTTTATTGCTTTTAGTAAGAAGCATCAAGGTCTGCATTATGATTTGGGTTACCATTGTAACCTTCTTCAAGTTTATCGTTACCAATGAACGTCATTACCGATAAACAAAAAAAAGCATTAACCTCATGATCTTCAACCGCAGGAAGCGCATTGCTGGGCATTGGATTCAATCAAGGTTTTCCATAGCGTCCTGAATCTAGTGACTTCTTGTATCCTTTATAAGGTCGTCTCTCTACCTAATAGGTATCAGATGCTGCACTTGACCGTACATAACCTCCATCCGATTACTTTTCGGTTCCGTCGGCTATCAGTTCTCCTAGTTGTAGCATAAATATTACAGTTTATGAATAGTATTTGCCTTCTTTTTCTTGCTTTTTCCCATGCAGGCCTAGTGCGTGAATACGAATACAATCGAAATAATTTTCTACAGAACTTACTGATTTTCAGATTCTCTGACGATTTTTATTCACTACTTAAGCAGGCGATAACAATGAATAAATACTTGCCTCCGAAATTCAGACATCTAGGTATCTCAAAATCGTTATCCAAGACATGATTCTAAAACTGTAATTTAGGATTTCAGTTTAAACATCAATCGGACAAACATAAGCCTCGTCTGGCTTATTAGTGAACTTACAATCAAGTTTAAATTAGAATTTCAAATAGTATTACTTGCATCTTAAAAACTAAAATCTAGATTTTAATGTACCTAATTATAATATCGGTCGATCTATTTTATATTACTTAGTAATCTTATCTTAAATTTAAAAGCCACTTCTGGACACCATTATCGTTTAAATTAAACTACTTGCATGTTAATTTAATCCAAATAAAAAAGTACGTAATGATAAAACTGTATACGAAAATAACTCGCGACTTCGACTCCAACTTTACTCAAGTCAAGTAGAAACTTTGTTAGTTACCCGACAAAAAAACAACGGAACAGATCTATGAAAATAACACAGTGTCCTCCAAATGAAATAATGAAAACTTCTCACGTGCCATTAACAGAGTGTTATGTGCCAAACGTAACCTCCAAAAGATTCGCAATGTATAGAAATAATAACGCTCTTAAATTTACGAATAATTACACGTACGCGTTAGTCTTATAATACATGCAAAAGAAATGCACAAAATCCCCGCGACCTTCACAAATACGAGTACAACAAAAGGAAAACGCTAAGCATTAAATTATACACATATTTAAACGTTAAACTACATATTTTTCAAACACATTTCAATGTAATACGTCTGTATTTGTACGAAACTATTATAAATGAAACTGTTATTTCATGCAAATTACCACATTATTTGTCTATCGCTTTGTTACACATAATATAATGAAAAGCAAATTCTGGAGCACTCTTAATATATATCTAAGAGTTATCCAAGGTGGATAATAACTAAATTAACATCACTACACAAAGAACACGTAGTAAATAGCTTACGCGTTTCTTCTTTTTTTCATTTTCGGTTACTCAAATTATTAAGTCTCAATTGTCATTCATTGCAAATGTGCACCGTTAACATAGTAAGATCCATCAGATTATCCGTATTCCAATTTGTCAAGTCTTCATAAATCTTAACTCCATTACAAGTAAAGATATTGTAAGATATCAATGAAAATCTACTGGCTCGCGCACACAACGCAAAGGCGTTGTTTTGCCGGGTAAGGACCGAGCGTGCGAAGAACTAGCACTTCTCGTATAAATAATTGACATTTTGACGACGACGCTGTGAACACCATTGTCGGGTAATATTATTGCTTGAGGCACTATTTTCGATATAATTAAAGTGCTATTTATGATTATGCGTTTATAACTTTACCGGTCTCAAAATCTATAATTTAAACATGGCTGAAGAGTTTGTTTGTTTGAACGCGCCAATCTAAGGAAACACCTACTAGTTAAAAACTGAAAAATTTTGTGTCTTAGATTGTCCATCGAGGAAGGAAAAACTTTTTCACGCTGGCAAACCCGCGAACAATACTAGTATAGGTTTGAATAAAGATATATTAGAGCAATCGACGTCGCTGGATGCAGGCTGCCTCCAACAGGTCACTGTGGAAATCATTGGGAGAGGCCTATGTTCAGCAGTGGACTTCCTTTGGCTGATGGATAGATGGGTGAATTGATTTTAAATCAAATTTTAATCAGAAACATTCCTGCAGCGTTACCTCTTATAAGTATTTGCTTTGCAATCACGTGTCATTACTAATGTTAAAATTTCGATTGGTGTATTCCCTCGTAATTAGAAGAATATTTTCAGTTCTGCCGAAAATACATTTTAATTAAAGGATTTATAGTACAGCATAGTTTTGTAACATCCTGTCTATGAATGTTTCAATATGTAATATCTAACCACTGCTGAGAACCAAACCGAAGGGGGTTTTAACTTCGTACAATGCGTAATAGTAAACGTAATACTACTCATTTCAAATTGCATAACATTAGAAGCAAAGGGTCAAGTTGTTTGAATTGCTACTATTTTGGTGATTTCCCAGCTCGCTTAACCGTACTGGGTAGTCGTTTATGAGCCCAGAGTCTACAATTTGCGACTATTTCTAACATGGATGTGTCGATAACGCATTACGTATTGCTTATAGGTTACAACCCCTCTTAAACTCCATTTATAATAAGTTTTGCAATTCCGTAAAGGTTAGATGATGTAATTTTTTATCTGTAAATGATTAAAATGCAGATCACTTATTATAATAAATCGCTGTTGAAATTCTTTGAGGAGCCTTTTGTCTGGTATGAACTCCTTGTAGCTATGACTGATAATGATGATAGCCAGGGTTTTATAGAAATTTTGTCGGACAAGTCCCTGGTTATTTGTTTTTAGTCAAAAAACATACCAAGCTTCATTAATACGCCAAAAGTAATATGTTTTCTCCATATAAACTTTACCACCCTACTGATTCCCCTACCACGTACTGTACGTTGATGGTGTTTATGTCAGAAACTTTGTTGCAAATACCAACAACAGCCTAGATTTAAAGTAAATAGAATGAACGGTGCACGAAAGCATACAAGGCCAATACATGTACTTTAATTCCATATGTACATATTATGGTACTTTTATTTTTAACAGACAAAAGTTAATTTAATTACAATGCTGTTTAACTTATAATTCTTTCATACCAATATATTTTTAAATTAGATTTTATTATTACGCAAATTGCCGCCGATTGGGAGTTACCAATGTTTGCTGATGGTAATAAATTTATAATTTTCGGGATAGCAACCTCAGTACTGTGTACGCGTTGATTGAAAACCGATCATAGTGACACAGGCAGGTGTGTTGGGTTTCTGGTGCAGCCCATGCAATGTGTAATACCCGGTTTCGAGTATACTAGAAAAGTTGAATCGAAGGGCAAGTGAGAAACATTTCACACCAAACGATACTCTATCTAGACTGAAGTTACTAAGTGCATTGCAGTCATTTTGTCATGTCAATACAACTACAAAAACGCTTACTATAGTATATATTACAACGGTGAAGGAAAACGTCGTGAGGAAACCTGCAAACCATAGCAATTTGTAAAAATGTAAAGAATGTAATGTCCGCCAACCCGCACTAGGCTACGAACCAGCGTGGTGGATTATATGGCCTAACCACTCTCAATCGTACTCTCGACTATAGAGGAGGCTTGTGCCCTGCAATGGGACGTATATGGGCTGATATAGTACTCCTTTAAACTTTCCTGTACCTCCTATTCTTGCTAGACAGTTAGTATGAGAACGGCCAATTTCTGTATGTTGTTTTGATTGTACTGTCTTCGCTATTCCACTTTTATTTTTCACCGGACTAACTTAAAACAAAAACTTTTTTGTGATGTTTCATATTTATGATCTGCAAAAAATAGCCTTGTGTTGGCTTCGTTTATTTTTGTTACTAAAAATACTTCTTAATAGCAAAATAATTTGTTTGATTGTTTGGACATTTTGTCTGCTTAACCTATTCTTTGTATTTCTGTTATATCATTATTATCAACTAGCCGACCGATAAGTGGTTATTAATTATTATTAGTTATCATATAGAAGTATGTAAAGTATAAGATGACAGTAAGATTTTTCATTTTCATATTTTTATGTCACTCTCATCCTTTACGATTGAAAAATCAAAATTATAAGGTCAAGGTCAAAATTAATTGTAATAAAAGATTTTGGTATTGTATTCTCAAATTTAAACCATACTACTTTTAAGGTTCCAGTAGTTTGTATATATGTAAGAATAGCTTCTGCTCGCAACTCCGTTTGCGTAGTTATCTTTAAAATATCCCATCCCGTCCCGTCCTATTATATCCCGCCTTGTTCGGTCTCATTCTCACTCAAGATATGAAATTCAGTCCCATACCATCCTTTTGAGTAAAAAAAAGTAACAAATATATCGGAATTCCTCCCTCATCCCGCGGGAAAACTATATTTTTCGGGATAAAAAGCAGCCTAAGTATTACTCCAGGGAGTCAGCCACCTCCATACCAAATTTCATCGACATCCATTAAGCCGTTTCTGAGTTCATCGCGCACAACTGCACAGACAAACAGACAAAAATTCTAAAAACCATTGTTTTGGGTTCTATTACGTTAATATAGTCCCGCCATATCAATTTTTCTCGTTTATCTTCCATGTATAGACATCGTCTGTCAAATATAAATAATCGGTTATATGTATATAAATAACTCACATACGTCCCGACAAAGTAAGCTTTTATAAAATAAGTGCATATTAAATCTACGCCACATGTTCTCATAGTAAGTAATGTGTAAAAATAACACTAATTTTGAACAATATATTTTATAATACGAATAAAATATTTAATGGTAAATATGTATAAAAAAACACAAAAACAATGATATATAATTTCCGGATGCACACGTCTACTGTGTTCAATTAATACTGACCTTGTTGTCTCCTTGTCTAGTCCGCGCCAATTATAATGCGTAGATAGAAATTCCACTTGGAAAAAATATGCAATTACTTCTTGGCGTTTTTATATTAACGTACATGGTTCAAAAAACATCTTTATGTAAAATAAGTTTTTAAATTAATATTTTTTTCTGTAATATTATTACGGGGAGCCTTTATATCTGGATTAACCAGATTAAAAAATAGCAACCCAATTTACATATATTTAGGTATTTACAGATCCGAATCCGTAAGGTCCTGTGTTCAATTCTTTGGTCAAGCACGCAGTTAGTCACATCAGTGGACCTTTGTCGGCCTCCGCTGGAAAACGGAAAGCTATCAGCTGTACTCCCATTCAATAAATAAACCACAAAAGGTTAATCATAATAACATTATGTTACATAACAAGTAAAAAAAAGGTTTTTATAAAAAATATAACAAAAACGAAGCTTCAAAACGCAAGCCAATCCAAACAAACAACGTACGAGTGAAACTAAGAATCTTTTTAGAGTCCGTTAAAAATAATAAACGTCGCATATGAAATTCATGCGAACATACATTTTAAAAAATCACACACAATAATTAGTATGTCCTGCCTAATAAAAGCACGAATCCACGTTTTAATTACAAAGAATCCTTTACAGTCCAGTTAGAAAAATGCAAGAGGGGAGAATGAGGCAAAAATTTAACTAGACGACGTAAAGTCGAGTGCAGCTTTGAACGCCCCTCGAAAAGTGGCATGTCATTCGACAATTTGCACTAAAAACGGCCTTGGTCGCTCCAGACTGAAGTCACGAACCTGCGAGCACAGACAAGTACTCTCTGCAATCAATTACTCTGAAAACATGACTACTTTAATTTACTACTTGTAAAATGTAATAAGTTCAATATTATTTTCTATTGAATTCAGAACCTGTGATTCTTAGGGTCTTAGGTTCTATGCTAAAGTTTTACAATCCATTTTGATGAAGTACTTACACAATGGCTGACGGCAATAAAATTACATAAATTAAACTTTTATTATAAAGTGTTATTTTAACATTTTTGGTTGATTGGGAAACCAGATTGGCTGGTATACATATTATATTACTATGAATAAATTATAAACCATTTTACACCGGGATCAAAAAATTTAAATAATAAACATGATGTTAAAATGCGGCTAATTACATATTACATCTTGTACATTAGTATATTTAAATTTATTAAAGTCGTAACGTACTTAACACATATTATTAATATTGAATTAATAAAAAACCTGGCAAGAGCGTGTCGGACACGCATTAAAGGTTCCGTGTTCGTGCGTTCGTTCAAATGAAACGTTCAATAAAAATCCTGCGGTCGTCGCTTAACTTTCTATACTTTTCATATTTATTGCCGCCAGAACCCAATATCTCTGCCAATTTGAATTTCATTCGTCATCATCATCATCATGAACCCTTCCGCGTCTACTGCTGGGCATACGCCTCGCCTATGGCGAATTTAAATTTAATTCACTTAAAATTATTTCTATTCTAAGTTTATTATGACTTCCCTCGAGACCCTCCGCTTTGAAAACTAAACAAAATTTAATTTCAAGATAATCCGTACTCTGTATAATGAGATCATCAGCATATTTTATTTATATGTTAAATTTTAGCCAGGCTGATTAAAATGCCTAATGACGATTTAAACATGATAAAATTCATCTCTAAGCCTTCAATTAAAGCAAAGACCGTCTAATTTAAAAAAAATGTATATTTTTCAGGCGTCTATACTATAATCAACGGAGGAAAAAACCAAAAGCAAACAAACATCTACCCATTTTAATTGTGTCTATTGTATTTGGTTTGGTTGAACTCTCTAACAATGAATATTCTGAAACGACGCTACCATTTGTTTACGTTTCGATGTCGCGCGCAGAACTTCATAAAATATGTATAGAATGTTATTTATTACATACAATCAATTTCGACGTTCGTAAATCTTAACATAAATGAAAATTGTTATATTTTCTAATAATTCTCTGTGATTCATGTAGATATTTTAAGCATATTAATACTGCATACAAATACGCTTCGTCTGTAACGTGACAGTGTCTTTGAAGGATTAACGGTATAATTACATTTTACAAAATTAACTACCAGTACTTCTAAATACACGTTGCGTACGAATTCATCAAATTATTGTAAATTATTTTTATGACAAGTGTGTGTGTGTTAGTTCTTATTCCATTCCTTGCTTTACATATACAAAATGAACAAATAAAAATTCATAAGCACAATGAAAATATCACAGCCCTAAATAAGAGTGTGAAGTTTAGTGTTTTTGGAGTCCATTCACCTCACGTACGCAGCTCTGTATACCCACATCCCCGTATAGTGCTCGATACCTAAGGGGTGGATGCACTCCACATCAGCATGCAGGAGTTTCGGAGCCTCTGTGTCATTGCCTTTGTGACATAAGAACCTCGCTCCACTTGCACCATGGCCAATGAACTGATTGCGTATAAAATTCTCCAGTATTTTTCCTTCACAAACATTTCTCATAACTGTTTTATTCCCATAATTTCACTGAAATAGGAGCGTGATACGATCAACTAACACCAATCAAGCTGAAAGTTTGAAAACGGTTAAAAACAAGTTTAAAATGTTATATTTGTTGGGTACAACTAGTGCACAGTTAACAGTAAGATGCGAGTGATATGGAAGCTAATGGCGTGCCAGTTTTAAATTATTTCATTAATCCTGACGAAACACGTCACAAGTTTCATGCCGTGCATCGCACACAATCTTATATCAAGTTTTAATAACAGACTTCGCCACTGTATAAAATTTTATGCAGAGGTTACATATCACGAGGTTTTGTGAATTTATTCACACCGCGAATAAAAACTAGGTACCTATGTATAAAAGTTATGTCATGTCCTCTGGGACTTCCTTGGACCACCGATATCAAATGGAATGAATGCAAAGAATTGATTGATTTTCTAATGAAAGAAATTCTGTCCCCTGTGAATATATTTTTCAACACTATAATATGACACAAGCTTTCGTAAAACGTATAAAAATGAATACTTTTAAATAAAATATACAAACTTCTGCGCGGTAACTCTATGTGAATATACACACTGTATTCTTGATGGTCATATGTTATAAAAAAAATATTCAAATTATAAAAAAAATAAGTAAGTAAGTTTTAATATATTAAGTTAATATATTAAAAACAGAAACTTATTCTCTTTTAATTGAATTCTTATTATAAACACATAATTAATACTATCTTTAAAATCTCATTAGTCATACTCAGAATCTTGTTTTAATATGGAAATGCCAAATTTATTTAAAAAATATACATTTATCGCTAATTAAGCCAGTTCGTAGGACGTAAGCAGTGACCGTTCTCTTCCCAGTCGTTCTATATCCCCAAAGCGGTTAGGACCGAGGGTAGCAAGGTTCAGATTGGGCGCGGTCGTGCGCGTGGGTCTGCGACCCTGCGCCCTCGCTCCCGATCCAGGTTATCAACATCGCACCCTCCCCTCCCCGCACCCCCCGCTCCACCGCCCTTAGAAACGCTGCAGGGATTTTCTAGAACATTATGTGAAGACGCTTCGACTATAAGAGAGTGCGTTGACTCCTAATAAGCTCCGCATTGGATCGTTCAAAATTATTTATTAAAATTCTACCTCATGTCGGAGAATGCAAAACTAACCTAATAACTTTATTGCATAATTCGGCGCCCGCAGGATGTTATAAATCAACCTATTATAAAAATTAAATTAATATTTGATTTTATTTGCACTGCGACTGGTTATATAAACCTCTTCTTGCATAATTTACAATATACGTGTTCTTATGTGCAACTTTCGTGCATATAATTTTCTTGAAAGGTTAGTGCGAAAATTATCTATTTATATCTCAAGGTCTTTGGATGATTGTTCCATTTGTTTTGGCTTTTATTGGTGTTAAAGAATTATTGTATTAGATATTGCGATATTATTTAGTTTTTATTTCGCTATGGGTGCATGTGCAGTGAAATTGCCGTATTGCATGACACTAGTTGAAGACCGCGTGACACCGGATCGTTCATAACCAGTTAACGACACGCTGGTTAAGTAAAATAAAAAGGAAGACACCATAAGTTTGTGGAAATGTACTTTAAATATTTTTTTGTATGTCACAAATAATTTCTACGTACAGAAACGGTTACTCGTAAAAAGCGGCCAGTTGGTGAAGAATCGGATTGAAAATTGTCTAACTAATGAAAAATTATTTAATTGCGACTTGCAAAGGCAGTTACATGTGAGACCCTGAGTTGGACTTGAAAATCTCATATGAGTTTTGCGAAATTGGTATTTGTCCGGTATAGCAACAGACTCTACCTATCACATCTTACATCTAATGTGACCAACTTTACCCTTTTACGAACAGGAACCAAGTAACATTTATATGATTTTATTATTAAAATGAACGTAAAATAACAGCATAAATACATATGATATAACTTCCACTGCTCTGGTGGTGTAGTTGTACTACGGTACGATTGCAAAGCTGAGGTCTCAGTTACGAATCCCGGGTGGGGAAATGTAATAATGGATTTTCTAATTAATTATCAGCCCCGAGTCAGAAATGTGTGCCTGATATGGCGATAGGCTCGCCCCCTATCACTTCGTGGGACGGAACATATATGGCGAAATATGGGTGTCATGATGGCGCAACTGGCTGCTACCCCTTCTGGGGAAAGGAGTGAGTTTATGTATATTTGTATGTAGATACTTAGACGGTGGCAAATAGCAATAAATATAGGATAAATAATAATATATTGCCTATAAAGTTAACCATATATTATCATGCTAATTATTTTATTGCTTCAAAGATACATAAGTAAAAAAAGACTACATATTAATTAGTGTTGTTGACTATCGGCATTATGTCAATCTTGGCATTTAGAGATATTCTTGAGCTAATCACTTACGCATATATTAATTTTCATTAAATAGCAAATAAAATTTAAGTTATGTTAGTGATGATTGTGTCATTATTTATAACGCAGGGATAATGGACATTTTTTTTATTCATAAACCTATATGACCTATAAGTGCGTGGTGGCCTGTTAGTAAACAGACCAGACGCGGCTACCTACATGTTCACGGTGGTCGCGGGTTCAAATCCCAGGGCACACCTCTGACTTTTCTGAGTTATGTGTGTATCGATAGTCAATTACCACGCACTATAACAGCGAGGGAAAACATCGTGAGGAAACCTGCATACCGCAGCGATTTAAAAAAAAATCTTTGGTATGTAAGTCCGTCAACCCGCACTAGGCCAGGGTGATGGACTATATGGCGTAACCACTCTCAATCGTGCTCTCGATTGTACAGGGGTCTCGCGCCCTGCAGTGGGACATATATCAGGTGATACAGATATGACCTGCACTGTATCCATTCTGAGAAAATCTAAAGTTTGTGACAATTGATACGTGATGTTTATCCTATCGGCTACAGGACGAACTAGTTTGACCTAGGCGAAACCAGTTAATCTGGTTTGGCCGGTAATATATACATATGCAGGTAACTATACATATATTTTTAAATTAACTTTTTAAATTGATTATAGTGTGTTGTGTGATTTATAAAAAATAAATTCAGCATTTGGCATCAATTTGCTTGACTACCACATCCTTTGTTCTACTTCGCCCGACTCCATCCAAAGGCTTCTCAACTTTGTTCAATCTTCGGCATCTTCAGTTATATAATCATTGACACTTATATCTTCCTTGAAACATTAAACCAGTGTTTTTTGGTTGACCTCGAAGACAAAAACCGCCTTATCAAAAATCATTTTTATCATGTTTGCTATACACGCAGGTGACTCTTTCCAAAGCTTCACCACGCCTACCCTAATATTCCGCATTGGCGCTATATTTTATAGATAGTATATAAAACAGTAGGTAATACTAGCGTTTGTTACAGGTACTGAAAAGTGACTCACGCGACAACGCTTTTGCGTGACGTACCCAACAAGCTCTGCGTGACTCATTCTCCAAATGCACCCAATGCACACATAACAGCTAAAGCGAAATCCGGGGGTTGAGCACTCCTTAGTTCCTTACTACATATGTATATGTATACGTATGTACTAGTTAGTACGAACACAGCAGTGCTTTAGATTGTATATATGAAAAAAAAGACGGTAATTCGTGTTGTTAAGGGAGTTCCTTCGTTTCTTCTTCACAGCTACAATAAGTCCCGAAGCGGTGATAGCACTAATTAACGATTCAAAAGATCTTGTGAAGAACTATTTGAATAAAGAATATTTTTATATGTACTTGCACGAAAATCTTTCAGCTACTCTCCTGATGGGAATGCTGTGCTATTAAAGCTATCAATTTAAGAGAACCAACTGTCTCAGATCGACAGAAATATGCCGGCTTAAGCGCATTTGTATATACATATACTGAATCCGAAAACACGCTTGCTTGGGCGCTTTGATGGGAGTTCTACCACTGTTTACTTTGCTAACTATACGTGCTGATACAAATGTAGGTAATAAAAAAGTAAATAATATGAAATCATATAAATGAAACTCTACACTGCACAGTCCTAATCGCAAGTAAAATTATGACTCATACACTCTTTGATAAACTTGCTTGGCTCATAGTTAGTCACGAAAAGGCTAAATTTAACAAAAACCTGTACAAATTTTGTTCTCGAAATCAATATGGCATCATTAAATGATTATCTAAAAGAGTTTGATGACCAAGTCAGTTAACCGACAATTTTTTACACGTTATGACAACACTGTGAACTACTTAATAAAGAGTGATTATATTTTATTATCCTTATAACAAAAATATGCATTACAAAAACAAGTACAGTAAGCAAAATTCAGTCTGATCTAAAATTGAAATATCCATAGATTCTAACCTAAAAATCTTAAAAGCTGCTTAAAAACATTCTTTTCGCAGCAACTCGCCTACAAAGTGATATAGGTTGTTATATAATTAACGTATCACTAATGAAATCTGCTTACATAATTATAAGAAAACTCGTACGCTGTTGACATTCTGTTTTTATTTGCAGGGCGGGCGGCCGGGGGTGGTATTATTGCGAAGGCGCGGGTTGTTATATCAACCATTATTTTTGTCTTATTTTCAGAACTTGAAGCACGACGAAGGATATATTTTTTACCACCTTGGCGTCTCGTTTGAGTTGGGAATATTTCAGAGCGGTTTATACAAAATATTTATAAGTATCTAGGCAATAGACAACAGTTTCTTAAATGTGATTGAATATAATACAATGTATATGTATAATATAAAAATAATTCAAGGAAAATATTAAAATATCAATATAACTTAAATTCAAAAATACCGACGCCAGCATATATAGGTAAAAGTTAAAACCAAGTCGGCCTTATCGGGTTTCTGTTAAACCAATTTTTCTCTTTGTTTTGACACCGCATTTTTATACGACAGAATGCGAAATTGTTGTTGTAAACGCGATATAAAACGCATAGAAAACAAAATATCTACTTAATTAATATGAATCATTGTAGTAAATAATGCGATTTTACTTAAAAACCTAACTTAAACGTGCATCAAACAAACGTAATTTATAATAACGAGGTCTTCTTCTAATAAAAAAACGCTTTAACAATACTAAATAACAGCCGCTACAAGCCTAAAATTTAAACTTAAATAACGATGTCTCACGAACAGTTTTAATTTTAGGCAATAAAAACCATAACGCAATGTAAATGAACGACTAGGTAGGCGAGACCAATGCCTTCCAAAGCCGTCCAGACAGTTATACTATGAGTAGACACGTATAGTGTCAGTAGTAATATTTTTCATGTAGTAAGAACGCCGAGCACGCTATGATTGCCGTATTGCATGACCACCCAGTCTGCACCCATCACCAACTTACGGCGACACCACTGTCCTTTTGTACAAAACACAATACACAGCTATATTTTAGAATTATATCAACAACTGCACGTGACATTTTTGTAAAATATTTTCACCTTACATTTAAAACGTAATTGGACAAAGCTATTGCGTTCATAACGTTTGCTTTGAATATTTAACAGTAATTACAGAACATTCATATTATTAGTACTGTTCAAGCTTTATGTGTACGCTTGATTCTATCCTGCATTTTCAATGTTTACTTCAAAGTTTTTTATTATTGAAAACACTGAATACGGTTTTTACTGTAAAATATTTGCGCTAAAAATTCTCGGATGGAGTTGGTATTTTTTTATAAAATTATACTTCAATACCGTACAGAGACAGAGCACGAAGACATGATGAACTCATAAAAAAGTTGTACGTCTTATTACCTTTTTTGTTACAATGAGCTGTATTTATTTTACATTTATAACCTAGTTTTATGGATGAAAGGATGCATACAAACTGATGTTTCAACGGTTTATAAGTTATTACTGCAGGCTTTAGCTTTGTTGGTAGATAGCTTAATAAAATAGTTACATGCAAGTGTATTTATACCCAATGATGAAGGTAATTTATTCACCAGCGGTTGTCAGTCTGCAGAAGCCAGCAGATGTCACCATAATGAGATAATAAACTATAAAAATATGGTTACGTTCTTCTCTTGATCTGAGATGGCCTGAAGTCTATTCTGTGATTGCATTTTATTTTTAGCTTCTTGAAAAGACAAATCAATATCAGTGAGTAAATTGTGTTATCTAGTTTTATAATATTTTTTTAAAACTCTAAATCTTACATTTTAGATTATTCTGAATTACGTTTTGCAAAGAAATTCAATGACATCATTTCATTGGTGACGCTTGATTGATAATATGGAAAACAATGCGTCATAGAATATAACAAATAGACGCAAGGATTGCAACTTACCTCATCATGTAGGTACTAATTACTGTATTTCCGTATGCCTGGATATTGGTGAGAACCATATCCATAGAAACGATGCAATATAAAAAAAAATAGGCCGTAAATGCTTTATATAAAATGAACTAAAATTTAAAACACAGTCACGACGAGAGTAATGGATACAAATACTAAGAGCTAATCGTAAAAAATATGTAGAGTACGCAAATGAAATGAAACATCAGCCTTTGACAAAGTGCCCATAAATATTTGATTGCTCTTCTTGTTCAGTACCATCACTTGGGAAATAAGCCGATTAAAATCTTTGCTGCATTATGGATTTTATATTGTTATGTAAGAAATAATAATGTATTCCTTGTATCTTTTACTTGGCCATTGTCAAATAAATTTAAAATGACTATAGTAAGAATAGGAATATAAAGCCGTGTCCAACCGAAATGCACGACGAGAATATTAACAGACGTAGCGGCTCTCGTCGATTTCGAATAAACATCCATAAGGCTATGTCAAAAACCTAAACTAACTGTAAATAAAAATAATATAAAATAAAAGCACTTGAAAAAAATACAAAAGAGTTCTCGAATAAATTACACCGTATCACTTTCTCTGTGAATTTTTGCGCGCCGTTTTCCTCATCATGCATAACAATTCAGAACAACAATAGACGAATCCAGCCCGAGACACCTCGCAGACGATAATCGAAAGGCAATCTTCAATGAAACTGAAAATATTTTTTGGAGTATTCCGAATGCATTACATTACAAATAACAATAGTGATGTTAGCCAACTTAATTATATAATATACTGTATTAATAAATAGCGTCAAGATGTAGTCAATCCGATGAAATTGGCTTTTTGCTCGTAGTTATTAATAGATAATTTAATAATGAAATTAAAATATCATTATATTATCGTTGAAGATATGAATGTTTTTGGATACCAATCATGTGGAGCATTATTATTTCAGTGGTTGTATCTCACTTGCTAAACACAATACGCAGTAACAATCAAGTTGTTTTCATTACATTACAGAACAACGATTCTATCATAACAGAAAGTAAACAGTATTCCCCGAAGGCAATCAGTAACAGAACTCGCGCCAGCCCCTGTAGGTATGCGCTGTATTTTCACATTTTCTCTAGCTTCATCCACATGTATTATGTAAGTTGATGCAATTTGTTTAGCTACGAATTAATTTAGCTAAGCATCCATGTAGACGTCTAGATGGCGCTGCTGCGCACAACATAACTTTATAGTTCCCAAGCTTTGCACAACGCTATATCATGTTGTTCACCCTGACTGAATTATAAATTTAAAATTAATCATTTTTTTACTTAAACTGAAAATATATTTTAAATGTTCCTTATTGCGTGTTATGCTGCTATTAAAATGGTGTATATTTTGGATTTGTACAACATGTATTACATATATACAATTTTTATAATTCACCTCATTCTGTCGTAGGGTAAAAAAATAAACTAAATACAATACAATACAATAACATACAGGCACACCTCTGATTTTTCGGAGTCATGTGTATATTGATAGTCAATCATCACGCACTATAACGGTGAAGGAAAACATCGTGAGGAAACCTGCATACCATAGAGATTTGTATAAATCTCTATGGTTTCTAAAAAAGTCCGCCAACTATATGGCCTAACCACTCTCAATCGTACTCTCGATTGTAGAGGAGGCCCGTACCCTGCAGTGGGTCATATATGAGCTGATACAATACAATACAAATAAAATGATTTAACTTTGTCAGTCATTAGCAGCTTTTATTAATTTTAAATCTATTACTGTACTGTATCAGCCCATACACGACCCACTGCAGGGCACGAGCCTCCTCTACAATCGAGAGTACGATTGAGAGTGGTTAGGCCATATAGTCCACCACGCTGGCCCAGTGCGGGTTGGCAGACTTTTACATACCATAGAAATTTATACAAATCGCTATGGTATGCAGGTTTCCTCACGATGTTTTCCTTCACCGTTATAGTGCGTGGTGATTGACTATCAATACACACATGACTCCGAAAAGTCAGAGGTGTGCCCTGGGATTTGAACCCGCGACCACCGTGAACATGTAGGCAGCCACGTCTGGTCCGTTACCAACAGGCCACCACGCACTTAAATCTATTATACAAAACATATTTCAGTCTAGTTATAAATTGCACATCTTTATCAAAGTATACAACATAAGTTACGCAACGTTTTAGCGTATACATTTTAATAAACATCGATACCGGCATTAGTTCCTATGCAATATGACACGTGTGAAGTCCAACAAAGTAAAATAAATAATAAACAGGTAATCACGACTCACGACGCGAATGTACGTAGTTTTTTTACTGAGCACTAACACTGTAAAATTGTACGTGTGAACACTGTGCCAACAATCCCTCAGCCTTAACTACTTAACGAGTTCGCCTATGAGTGTAACGTGTTGTGTTTTTTATGTTTTCACAGATAAGATGAGCACCTTCAAGGCAATGCCACTATAAAAATAATCTTAGAGACGTGACATTATTTTCTATCTACAGTCACGCATGCTAATATTATTGCATACCTTGAAACAAACAGTTTGATACTTGCATAAGGTCACGCCTATATCCTCGGAGGGGTAGGCAGAGGGTTACCTGAGTTAAGTGAGGTGAGCCTATACCATACCCGGCCTACATACCACATTCCAAGCGTGGGCACCTCATAGCATCGATATATTGATAACTCACAATAAATTGATTTAGTAAATGAAAATAAAAACCCGATGATTTATTATGAAAACAAAACTGATACAAGACATGTAAACACACTCGAACCAGATAAATATTGATCTGGTCATTTTAATTTAAATGATATAAGATAAGATTAAATGAGTTTGTCGATGCATATTTGACAGTAATTACTACTTCACACGCTAAAGTAAAATATGAATTATAATATTAAACATGTATTAGCAAGTAAAGACTATTTTAAATATTCTTTTTTAAATTTTAAAAGGTATTTAATAAAAAAAGGTTTTTTATCAATTTTGATGTAAAGACGCCTGTTGGAAATTTGAAAGAAATATTCGTTCTTCTATCAAATCTATTTAGTACCAAAAAGAGCATCTAAGTAAAAAAGGGGTCATGAAAATCCGCAGTAAACGTAATAAGATAACAAAACCTAGCGCACTTCCGGAGGCGGTCAATTGAAAATAATTGTATCGTCCATTATTTATTTACAAAGCCGAGCAACCGACGACGGTAATTAGCGATTTGCATGTAGTCGATGGTCAATTAGTCGTCTCCGCTCCACTTGCCTCCACTGCCCGTCCCCACTTCGCACGGGGTTCAAACTCCGACACAACCTTTGCGCCTGCCACAGACTAGCAACACTCCCCCGGCACGTCTATTCAGACGCGCAGTACCCCAATCTACAGTCTCAAATATCGCCCAACTGTGTATACTCTGCAAGTTCTGTGTACAAATACGTACAATAGGAAACCGCCGGATTTTACGAGCACTTGCGACTTCTAACGACATTCGTCTCCCATTAAGTAGGGAAATAGGAAGGATAATACCCAAAGCGCTGCAGTTTGTGGATTTAAGTTTTAGGTTTGTACCTACATAATTAATGGCAGATTTGCGGAATGAATTTTTGTTTTACGCTTATTTGAATAATGCATTACTTAGACTTAATCTAAGGATTTGTTGTTGGAAATTGGTAGATAAGAGTGTAGTACTGACCCGTTTACTTTAATGTATGTTTTAAGAAAATTTCAATGCTTTGTATCCTACTGTATGCTTATTTCGGGTTTGGGTGTTGTAAGACGAAATGTCTTTCGTAGTTAGTTTCTAACACCCACGACTCAATACACGTTATCTTCTTATGACGTCAAGCATCGAAGAGATTTTTTTTAACTGTGGGTGTATTAATTTATCAAGAATAGTGTTTGAAAAATGATGCTCATCACTACTAATAAAGCTTTATAAACTGCGTTTTAAACCTTCTTTTCCTTTTACAAACACTCAAAGGTCATGGAAATCCTTACGGGAGCCCGTGTTCAGCAGTGCACTTACTGTGGAGGAAGAGAGAGATAGAGAAACACTTAAACCCAAATAAATAACTATCTATCAGTAGGCTTCATCATTTTTTTTTCTCGAGGATTAAAGACTAATGTCTTAACCACTGCACCAATCACGCGCCAATATTATAGTAGTTTATAACTATTACTATTAACAATAAAGTGCTAAACGTTAAGCGTTGTCCATAAACCGATTTGTATAATCTAACTTATACTTAATTGAATCCGTGTCGGTACATTAGGCTCTGATTCACTCATTGTCGCAAGAAAACCGTTGCAAATGGCCCATAGACGTCATTTATTTTTACTACGACGACACACCGAGAGAAAGTTCCGCAAAATCTATTAGTTTTAACCCCATTACAGTTAAACTAAGTACTTTTAATGTTATTATCAGCCGCTGGTGTCCCACTGCTGGGCGAAGGCCTCGTCATTTTACTTCCAGGCTTACTGGTCTTATGCGACTAGGGGCCAAACCGTGAGAAACTTTATATAATATGTATTTTATTATAAAGTCACAAGTATGCAAATTTAATGCGATAGTCACCAAATACACGCAAATATGTTTCATAAATATACTTAATGCAAATCCGCATATGGCTGAACTTTATCACTTTAGGCAAACTTTGTATTGCAGCCATTTAGCAATTAGATGCATCATATTATGCTCAAACATTCACAAACTCAGTTGCTGGTTAAGTAGCTACGTCTAAATTTAATTGTGAGACTTTTCGAAGAATATAAATAGAGTTGTTACAATGTTATATAATACAATGCAGAAAAAATTTACAAATAAATTAATCTAAATCTAACCGCAACATTTTAAATGTCAGCTTGTGTTAAATATTACATTTTACGTGAGCTATAAATATCTACATCCTTATATAACAACGTTAATTCTCACCATTAAAGCATAACAAATAAGTACATCAATATCATGTACATAAAACTCCTTAAAACATAAATGTCACCCTAACCTTGCCAGATGTAACCGCGTGTCTATTATAATTTTTCCAAATTTCATAAAAACTGAATACATATTCCAAAACCTTCATAATACACACGTTTTTAATAATCAAAACCATAAAGCCACGTGTACACTATCTGCTCAACAAATCGAACTCGAGGCACGTTTTTATTTCGCTCTTAGTGTGCACTGTGCATCAAAGCGGTTTATCGTAGGAAGTTAGGCAACGCTGGAAAAAGCGCCGCTTGGTGAAGTGCTCAGTGACGCCATCTAGACGTCTACATTGGCAGCGCAGTTGCCATCACTACCCGCTAAATTAATCTCGTGAGATCCAAGCGAAGTGTACCTATTAGTCTAATACAAAATCCTTTTATCATTTTTCATAAAGTTGCAAATAGCTTAGGGAATGACTATAATTCATCAATCTGCTTTAATGTAAAAGTTTTTTAATATTATGACATGAAAAGACGTAATTTAAAAAGTACTTAAAAATATTAATTAATACGGTAATCTGATTAAGTTCGCACCCGTTATCTTTTGTATTAATTAAATAACTTGATACATTAATGCTTAATTTTGGCGAAAAAATTACGAACAACCACCTGCCTTCCACCCTCCGTGCAATATAAGCAAAGCTGCCATGCTGTACATCTTATGATGTGAGACTCAAAATGTTGTAGAAAAATGGGAAGCATTATTTAAGTTGTAATTTATTAAAGTAGGTAAAACGTCAATATGAATAGCTAAATTATTACACACGAACACACTTTTACGTTTGTATCATCAACAGGGTAGACAGAGACGTCATTAGCGCCACCCACAGTTCGCCGAGCTTGTAACCATCCCACGAGACGACAAACTCCCACATATATTTGATTGTGTTTAATTAAAAGTCAAAATGTAATTAGGAATTACCTACGTATTAGTTGTTATCCTTAAATTAAAAATAAAATTCGTGTAACTACAGCTTGTTGCGCACTAAAGTATTATCTTATTTATATTTATATTTTGCCTGGTTTAAAAATCATAACATCATAACCCTTGGTTTACCTATATCCTTAAGCCCATTATATATTGCAGTGTTACGTCATGGTCCATTACTTTACACGTGTTTACAATAAAATTTTATGTTCATGCCTCTATTCTGTTGAACTATAACTCTAAAAATATATAGGCAATCGACGTGCGTACGTACATTGACATAACAATGCAGGTGATGTAAATACTTGTGTCATCACTTCCAGAATATATGCCTTACTCATGTTACGTATAAATATAGAATAAATTATAAATATATCCCTGTTTTTGACATTGTTTAGTAATTTATTACGGAGTTTTAGTATTCAGGGATTTCCACAGCCCATTGTGATAACGGTACGTGTAATAGAATACCAATGAACAAACTGTATTCTAAATTGCAATATTTTCAGAGCGTCGTAAACGACAAATAATTATGTACAAGGAATTAATTGAATAAAGCCGCATTTACATGAGGAGAGTTTCTCGCAGCGAGAATCGTATGACATTATCGCACGACATAACCGCCATAGATTATCGTGCTCTGACAATGTTTACACGAGGCAACTGTTTTATAACCTTACGATATGGTACGAGTATATTCAATACCAGAAACTCTCCCCGTGTGCATGGGGCTTAAGGAATCCGCGTGAAGAAACTGTTAATATTTTGAATAATTTTAACAAATTTATTTGTGTTATGCCTACATTGTATGAGACATAATTTTTGTTGTAAAGAAAAAGTCTTTTTTAACGTAGTTTAAGAAGTGAGCATACGCTTTGAGCTATATCTATTTTACTCAGTGTGTGTTAAAATAGGTATGTGCTATTTAAAAAAACCAGCGCTGTCACAAAACTGCATATTTCCAAGTCCAGATTGTGAGTCACTTCAGAAAATATTAAAATGGAACAAAACAAGTTTGATGCCACTACTTTAATTTATGACTTCCACTGAGTTTTGAGCGTAGGTGTCTTTTTTGTGCAAACTTGATTTTTGTTGCGTATTATTTTTTATCACAGTTGCCAGTGCATCAAGGCTATTTGGAAAAAAGCAAGTTCAAGAATCTGCTGCAAGATGTCGCTGTCTCATAAAGGGACGACGTCAAAGACAGGCTTAAGGATTCATTCAACTACCTGTGATTAAAATACCTCATCAAGGTCAATTACTACGTAAAAACTACATCTAATTTGGGTAGTTTTTATTTTACAAATCTACAAATGTATGACGATTAGCTATAATCGCTAAACGAATAACCAACAAAAAATGTATCAGCTATTTTTAATGTCCTGTAAGTACTACACCATTGAGCGAGAAAATGACTCGCCACAAGTATGTTGCAACTATGTTTACCTATTGATTATGGGCGTGGGCCGCGATTTGCTGATTTGTAGCATTCACCCAAAGGAAACGTGACAGCAATGCGTTATCCATAAATAATATAAGAAGTAAAATGTAATCCATGCCTCGGAGTAAATTCTCGATATATCAATCAGAGTTCGTTAACCTAAAGATATTTGAAATCGCGTAAAGCAGCTTTATATAGATTAGCAAACAACTTACATACATACATAAACACACGCCTTTTTCCCAGAAGGGTTAGGCAGAAGTGCAAACTAGACACCCTCGTTTTGCCTTGTATTTTCCGTCCCATGATGTGATAGGGGGCGAGCCTATCGCCATATCGGGCACAAATTCCTAACTCCAGGCTGATAATGAATGGAAAAATTCAATATCACTTTGCCCGACCCGGGATTCGAACTCGAGACCTCAGTTTTGCAATCATACCTTAATATTACTACGCCACCGAGGCAGCAAACAACTTATGTTAAAATAATTGACACGGAGGCGTATTTTCAAATTGAATTTAACACTTAAAACTAATCAATGTACCAATTCGAATAATGAGATATTAGTCTAGAAACAGTAAAAGTGTAAACAACGCTGACAATGAAACGTAATTACATAATACTCGTATTATTACACATGTATACGTAGGTATGCCTAATTTCTTGAAGTATATAAAGATATTATATTGCCAGTAATACCATTCCATAAAATGATAACAGACGATCCTTTAATTCGCAAATATAATCTCACCAACTACGGTTCTTCAAATAAATCAATAGCCGCACAAAGAACATTACTACGAACAAAAAGTTTCATGTTTCACTAGACACAAAAATCACACAAAATGAGCGCAGACATAATTATGGCGCATAAAGAATAGAATAAGTAAAAGATCGATTGAGACAATGTTCCGCTGCAACACGTCTAAAAAGCTCATTAATCCGAGAATTACAGGGCGCAAGAGTATTTCCACTGAAAAATCCGTCGAGTCGTTTTTCGTCCATAATCTCGCGCTGTCCTGCACTTCTGCTCTGACGTTGATTGATGCAGGTGCAGTAAGAAACCTGCCTTCACTGCCAGGGTATTACTCTCGTCTCAAGGAAACGACCAACTTTAAAACTGTTCATGCGAAAATGTTTCACCGGCTTTTTTCTCAATCAGGACTGTCAGAGTTGTATCTACGTAACTTTAGTGCTTTACTGACTCATTGTTTGTCTATATATCTAATTTATCAATATCTGTCCACTGTTTAATTTCACTTTACAATATTCTTGTCAGCATAAAGAATTAAAAAAAATAGATTTATATACGGCTAAATCCACAAAACGATAGTGAGGAGTATTAGTGGCACCACCCGCATTTCGCCGAACTTAGATTCCATCCCAAGATGTAATACGGACCGCGCTTATAGCCACGCTAAAGAAATCACCAAAGTACCTACATAAATTGCGCAACTTGGAAAGCAAAAGCAAAACCTCACAGTTCACAGGCCTTACACTAGAGTCTAGACGAATTAGGTACGTAAATGATAAATACTCAATAATTGTAGCCAAGTAAGATGACAAAATATAATTATTTTTATAGAATTACGACAGGCCATCACGCAGACGACCCGACAGATAATTAGCTGTTATCATAGCCGGCGGGCATTTGCAACGTACGACGCTTTGGGAGCGCCGCAAAAACATCTGCAACAACTACACACAGCTATAACAAACCAAAGATTTAACACATACTCGTATATTATATTTATTATTTATTTACATTTTATTAACTTGCTTATTTTTTAAAGATGGTCGATCGACATGAAAATTATTCATAATGCTAAAGCTTTAGCAAATGATTAGTCCATTTATTTGTTCGCAACTAACTCAGACTTTAATGGATTATAAAATAAATACTGAATATATTTTGCTTCATTCATTTTTTGTTCAGCGTTGTGGCTTCAAGGAGGAGATGTTTAAAGTGAATACATTTTCTATTTTTATAACGTGCATACTGCATAGTATTAACTCACACACGAGTAAGCAAAAACGAGGGTCCAACTAACTATAAAAGTGTGAAATAGTGAATACATTGTGAATAACTAATGACTAAATAATTAATATTTTTACCAACTGATTTATTTTATTTCTCGTATGAAATGTGTAAATATTTATTTCGTGAATAAACCGAGCCACACAAAACCTCCCATCGGTGCGCTTCTGTAATTAAGATCTGCAGTTTGTCTGCCGTGTGTGTTTTGCAGATCAAACATGTTCCACTTTTACGCTAGCGCTTATACAGTTTATCAACAGAGTAAACCACTTTAAACCTACCCTTTACCGATGCATAAAACTGGACGCTCCCGTGAGAAATCGTTTTAATACTCAAAATCCGCTTGCAGTTTCAGCGTTTAATGAATTACGTCGGGTGCAGCCTCCGGCGCAAGACGTGCATCGATCAACGTCGCACGCCCGCCTTCCTCCCTTTAGCACCCACTTACCCCCACTCCCCACTCCACGGATAGGCCCAGGGAGACGTCCCCGCACTGCCCAAATAAAATATTCGCACGAAACCCTCTCCCCGCCTCAAACATAATTTGACAGCGACGTGAAAAGATACGAACGGTAACATGTCTGTAATAATGCAGTCTGCCTTCACTATCTGCATCGGTATCAATTAAAACAAACCGATAATTTATAAAGTGAAATCGTAATGATGGTCTATCCACTTGGCATTCAATTTAGAAAGTCGTACAGCCTAGCCGGTGAGTGTTCCCAGCGATGGGGTATTACATTTCAATTGCCATGTTAAATGTTGAATATTAATCCGCTACTAAGCTCTAAGTACAACGGACTAGTACTTACTAACACGACTTTATCATAGACACGTTTTATTCGTACCAAAACACACTCAATCAATTACTGAGTCGCGTATGTCCCGCATGTATACGTATGTAGTTTTCAAAACAAATTGTGTTATATACACCGACGTTATACATACATGTATGTACACAGATGCGGTCTCGCCCAAAGGTTACATGGCTACATGCTAGAGCTACAGAGCGGCTACGTGACGCCTCTGAATTATAAGAAAATGCATTTACGGTAGTCACAGAGTAGAACGGAGAGTTTCGTGCGCGCGGCTATAGTGACATAAACTTTTTGTTTTATTGACCTGTATTGACTTGTTGCCGTACTAAATTTAGAGTTAGCATTGCTACTTATTGATTTTAAAACATTTGTAACGGTACTTGAGTAGTGTTTCGTAAATTATAATTATCGCCGTGTATTTACCGCACTAAAGCAATTATTTTTTAAGCTAAAGATTTTTTAATAGGCTGTTAATTTACATCATATTCGAGAAGAACAAAAGTTTTAAAAAATAGTTACTAAAAGTATACTAATTACATAACATATTTTCCGTTTGTAATAAGTCATTAATTGAATTACTAAATACATTTTAGAGTAATTACAACACTCTTAGTTTTACGTTATAAACATTAACCCTCACATCCATTATGTCTGGCACAAAATTTCATTAACCATAATTAGGTATTTTAAAGCATGGATTATTAAACAAGAAACTGTAGCAAGAAATGTATGCAGCTTACTTGCATCCAAGCTTATCGCATCTATCAACGTCCGAAGGCTTTCACGGAAGGCTTTGTTCGCACGATGTGGGCGCGCCACCCCCACCCCACACCCCACACGTAACAAACAACTTCGGCTAACTCCTACAGCCCCCCAATTTTCTTTGTCGGCCGATAGCCGCCTAATATGCGACGTATTACTCATCGTGATTATTTTTGGTGCTTTAATTGAAAGTACATGGGTGTGTTTTCCTTTGTGTTCAGTTTTATGTGATGTTTGGTAATTATTTTAAGTAACCGAAGACTGCTGAATACAATATGGAGTAGACTTAAGGCTTTGTAATTTTATAAAGATAGGCCTAGAATAATATTTTACCTTATGATTAGTGACGCAACAGATCTCCGTTCGCTACTCCGGAGGTTACTCCATACTTTTTAACTTTTTTTGTTTTTCTTTTTGTTTCTTGGAATTTTGGTACGGATTAACAGGATTTAAGCTAAAAGCAGTTATGATGATTTCCAATTCGACTTTCTTATAACACTAAAACGCATTAGTAAATGAATAAGCAACCAAACTACATCAATACAAAGTTACTGCAAATTTAATATAGAATTTCTAAAAAATAATGCTTGTAAAAAAATATGCTTGTTTCTAAGGATTTAAACTTCTGTTTCCGCGTGTCTCTGTTCCCGCATAGATATTTACAAATTTAACTTTTTCTTTCTATGTCCCTATGTTCACTTTAACGGTGAAGGAAAACATCGTGAGGAAACCTGCATACCGTAGCGATTTAAAAAAAAAAAAAAATTCTACGGTGTGTAAGTCCGCCAACCCGCACTAGGCCAGCGTGGTGGACTATACGGCCTAACCACTCTCAATCGTACTCTCGATTGTAGAGGAGGCCCGTGCCCTGCAGTGGGTCGTATATGGGCTGATACAATACAATACAATTTCTATGTCCCCTAACAAAAATTCCTATACACTATTATTTTTATAAAGAATTATTTTATATAATAAAAATATTGCTTTTTAAAAATAATTATACATATAACTCATGCATTATTTAATAACCTTTTATAAATCTTATTGAAACTTTAAAGAACCAATACTTACACCTCACAAGAAACTGCTAGCTGCAGCATATCTATAAAGCCGGAACCGCTACTCTAAAATAGCAGTCAGAAAATCATTAATTACGTACCCAGTTGAAATGTATAATGATTTCCTTTTCGCTGAAATAGCTTCACCGAAAGCAACGCATTGTGGCATCCGAGGCAATGCAGGGCACTGCATCGATCAACGTCGCAGCCCCGACCGATACTAATGGGCGCTCACCGAGCCCAGCAAATACCTAGCCTCGTTAATGTTATAACCTACGTTCTACATTTTACTTGCGATTTGATCACATTTCGGAGCTCTTGCTGCTTAGTATGACGTAATTAATGACGTTATTGGTGCTTCACATCATATTTAATAAGGGTGTGTTTTGGCTGTAGGAGTTTGTGTTGGTGGCAGCTGTTTCAGTAAAATGGATAACGATCATTTTCAGCCACAAGAAATTCAGTACTGTACATAGGACTCTCTCAAGAATCTCCACTGTCTACTATAAGAAGCTGCCTGTATCTTGCGAAAGAAAGAAGGACTGGTGTACTCGTATACAATCTCTATAGACTATTTCATGTACAAACACTTTGTCTAATGTAATAAGTAGTTTTATATAAGTAGATTTCATTAGACTAATAGCCTTGTACGAGAGTTTTACGCTACGCAATGTTACGGGGACCTGATGAAAGTTATCAGCAAATGAAGATAACCAAGACCGATAGGCAGGTTCTGCAAGGCAATAGAGACTCGACATTGTCACCACGGAACATCGTCGCACAAAGACCGGATAAGAACCGAGGTCTATCACGGCCGAGAGTGGCGGCCAAATGCTTAGTATATTTCTATAAGTTCTAAGAGTTCTAGCAAAGTCCATTCTGCGGCCATTGGGGCTGATGAATCTCTTCGAACAAGGTGGAATGAAGATATTTCTAATTATACGCTTTATCTTGCAGTACCTAAAAACTGATATTAATTTACAAACAAAATAAGAAAGTTTACGTAATATTTGTGTACTATTATATCTTAAGTTCCTCACTTTTTAATAAATTAATAATAATAATTTATGAAAAATGTAACGAACTTAGGGCTGAAATGTCGGCGACTTGTAAGTGCCACTGCTGTTTCCTCTGCTTACCTCTTCAGGCACATAAGCGTGACCTTACCCCTCAA
Organism: Theretra japonica; assembly: GCA_033459515.1. Classification (NCBI taxonomy): domain Eukaryota; kingdom Metazoa; phylum Arthropoda; class Insecta; order Lepidoptera; family Sphingidae; genus Theretra; species Theretra japonica. The sequence continues at coordinate 7,016,118 of CM065935.1, forward strand.
TAAAGAGACAAGATCTTTATTATTGCAACACTAACCCTACACACACAGAGCATCAAATAATTTCCTGTGCCTTACGTATTAAGCGGATACGTTCGGCATAGTGATTATTGTAGCAATAAACCGAATGCGCTTGAGGCAAGACGCTGCGAGAGCTCAGGTGGCGCGCCGGGCGCCGCGTCGCGTCGCTCCGTGCATCGATCAGCCCCGATACCATCACCGCCCACCACCCACGCCGATTCTCATTACTGTAGACAAACTATTTGGGGAATTACCATGGCTTTTCACGTTACTTGTAGTTACAGAATACATATGATCTTACAAGAGCAGACGAGTTACTTGTCTTCGTGTTTTAATCTTGCTCTCATAAGCATGGGTAAGTAAGGTTGAGTCATATTACTACTGCAGGCTTTTTGTTGTGAATAAGGTGCTTTTAATAATGCTGATGATCCTTCCTAGGTATAACTTGTAAGTACGCTCTAAGTAAATGTATATATCACTAAAAAGTTTATATTCTATAATGTTCTGCAGACTTTTAAGATGTGGCATGTTGTTCGTGAAATAAATAAAGAGACAATCATTATCTTTTAAATTACATTTCTACGTGGTTAATATATAATTAATTACGGTGAATGTTATGAAGAATAATTAAGGCAATTATTCTGGGAAGCATGACAATTTATACGACATAATAGAGCACGCAATTTTAAAATAAAATTATTAGTATTGTAAAAGAATGAGACGTTCAAAAGTTAATTGTCAAAGAGATTGATATAGTCATTATTTACTTGAAAAGGTAAGATTACTTGAAAATGTCATTTTCAATGATAAATTATAAGAGAAAGACGTAGATATATTGCGCACTATTCGCCAAAGGGATGGTCCGTTCTATCAGAACGTTTTATCCTTCTACGTCGAGCGGGCGTTTAATATCCGAACCGTTGCGGCCGTCCTTTGCGTCTTTTTGCCGCGTGCCGAGCGAAAAATAATTGATCGATTCAACCATTCCGCAGCGGGGCTTAATGGCATGACGTAAACAGGATCGCTAAACAACATATTAATGTCAAGCAGCCAAACTGCATTTTACATGAATGGACATTATTAGTTTCCTTTAAAAACCGCGTTTTAAAATATAATGTAACATAGTATTATGAAATGAAATAAAAAATAATGTTGTTGTCTTTAAAAAAATACATAATCCCATTATCTCAGCGCCATAGTAACTTACACATCCTATATTTTAGGTGTCATGGACTACAGTAGCACAAATAAATGTTCGGCTCCGCAGCACCCCTACTGCGTCAAATATTTGTTTATCTGACACATATTCCTCACAGTGCAAATATTGAACCTACGGCATTATCGGACGACAGAAAAAATTGCGACGGAATCTGTCCAAAGATATAATAGGTATCACCGCTTTAATTGTTTCAGAATAACTTAAAAAAATAATCGTACCTACCGCAAAGTGCATTAAAAATTTCCAATTTCATCGAAAAGCACTATGAGTTTTTTCTTTTATGTAAAAAACAAGGTCCCTGTATAACACGGTGAGTTTAAAGTTCCAGCGCCTCGATACAAGATACTAGCCGACATAAGCAGAGAACTCGCGGCCTTTTGAGAGATACGCGGCCATTGTGGGCCTATTGTGAGCGAAACAATAGCCATTTCAACACCTTACAATAGCTCGAGTTAGCTTTGTGAAAAATTAACGCGCGCGACCTGCGTATCATGGTTGAGCTTCCGCTGTGATATTCACTCATATGAACATCACAACTGGAATATTATGGCATATGATTACGCCTGGGTACCCAGAAGGGTAGGCATAGATGTCCCAAAAAAATAGATTTATTTTTTAAAACTAATATTCTTCACATCGCCTTCGGTAATCCGATTTGTGTGAGTTAGTCGAACGAAACAACTAAAGAATTTTTTTAACTGAGTTACTTAGTACTATATTTTTTTAGGACATGGACTATGGATTCGCATGCTGTCTACTCTCGACACCGAAGATGTTCGATGATAATTACAGTAAGTAAATGTATAAAAGGACATAATTCTGGGCTCATTAAAATTTTATACGATTTCGTGCATGTTGCAAGTCAATTTGGAAAATGACATAATTATCGTGCAAATTCAGGAATATCGATACGATAGCAAGCCGGTGAGGTCTCAGTACAGCCCAATTAGTCGGCGCAGACTTCCGCACGCTTTTGCCCCAGTACTAATAGGCAAGATCTGAGAATGAGGACGTTTACATTGAGCGATATTTATATATTTTTTTTCATACATAAAATTAAATAGTGTACCATGTATTTAAATACACATATGACTGCTAAATACGGACACTTATAAAGGCCCTTTTCGGGAAACAAGGCATTTGCATCTATAGTAGTCCTAATAATAATACTTCACATTTTTATGTGCCCATCACATCAGCACAATCCAAGATGACGGTGGAATAGCAACGGTCCTTATTTCTTCTGCATTATTAAACCTTTATATCTAAATCAAATGCTCTTACATTTTCAATCAGTTCTAATATGAACTAACGTAAGGTAAACCTTTCAAAATTAGAACAAAGGATTAAAATCACAGCATCCTTTCAGTGCAATGTAACAAATTATTTACGAGTAAATGGATTTCACAATGAGAGAGGACAAATCTGTTGTCCATTCAGAGCCAGTAATGTACAATAAAGAATTCACAAAGTCGTGTCGTGTAAAGACGAGTGGAGTAGTAAGGGATTATAGGCCCGGCTCAGCACACAATTACGCAGGTCAAGCGTGCTCTCGCCCGCTCCGCCACTATTCACAAAGCTGACGGCAGACAACTCTATACACACATTAACAATATATTGTTTCACGTGATACTAAAACTAATATTTTGTTTACAATTATGTGTTGTTGGGTATCTTTATCTACTATTTGTGATTGTGTAAAGAAGACAATAAAATGTGTAATGGTGCTTTGCCTAACAATTATACATTCAAAAACTTTCTACTCGGTATTACAGATAAAAAATATTAACGTCATTTTTTTTTTATTTTAAGAAAAAATAGATTATATTTCCACATTAAAAATAAGAAACACAAAAATATTTTATTTCGTGGTTGTTTTTTTTTTGTTTTTTTTTGTGCATATCTGCTCGCAACCGGCCACGTTTTTTAATTATCGACTATTTAATTACTACAAAGAAAATAAAGCAATATTCTTTCTCATCTCTTTTTTTTTTCAAATTAAAAATTCGTTTTAGTATTGTATAAAAATATAGTCAATTCAGTATTGCCTATATTTTTATACAATACTACTACTAAAGATTTTCTGAAAATAAATGTAGACCGTTAATCGAACTACAAACTATATGAAAAGTATTTTATGCGTTCCGTTCTTACATAAACGTGACCCCAAGTACGAGTTTATACACAGCTCGCTTAATCACGAATGCTTGTTATTTCAACTGAAATGTATTAGCACGACCGTTAGGAACAATGACGAGCCTCAGAAAACCTCGCAAAATCTTAACGTGGGAAACCAAGTCGGCGCGCAGTTGGCTAGCCGTTAGCGTCATAAACAACGATCCATTTCACTTAACTGACTCACAGTACAACATTCTGCACAGTGACGCAGGTTTTAATTACTTATCTTGTTTTTAGATTTGCCCATAGGATATTAGTATCTGCGCAAATAACGACTACGAGAGGTAGAAATCTGCCATAGTACCTTAAACCATTGTCAAATCAGACTCGAATCTGAAAGTCAGTTAGCTGTGTCCTCATTCACTGATTAATACATGAACAAAATAGCAATGCACGTACGATTAGGTGCATTGTATAAAGTAATCACAACAATAATAAAAATGCAGATAGAAATCACTGGATGCAGGCTGCCTCCAACAGGTCACTGTGGAAATCATTGGAGGAGGCCTTTGTTCAGCAGTGGACTTCCTTTGGCTGATCGATGGATGATGATAGTCAGAAATTGGTTCTCAGATCTTGGTATTACCAGGCACGATTGTGACAATAAGTTGACCACAACTCATTCTGCGAGATTTGTTGAAATTATTTTTATTAGGAGAAAAATAAGTTGGAAGGTTGTACTTTAATGGTGGCTGGTGCGAGAAAGCACGATTTGGCGAACTTTTAAGACCGCACCGAATTAGGGGCCGCCACGAACTTGTCTCGCCGTAAACAAAAGCGTTTCGTTTTGTTATTGCAAGGATAGGATAGCTTGGAATTGAAAAAGCATCTGGAATATTTCCTGATTTTTTGGGATATAATATGGTAAGAATAATGATAAATTGATCATATTTTCAAATACATACATAACGATATAAGCAATAGTGAACTCCTTTTGTAACTCTCAGGTGAGTTATAAACCGTATAGCCCTTACATATCCATAAACGACAGAAACCACATGCTATTAGACACATCATCAACTTTTAATTACAAAAATTCAATATAACTTTTCTTTGCTATTTCATAATCTAGAATCTCCGTTCATATTACTTAGATAAATTGAATAATACTTAGTAAAAGTCAAGCGATGACGTTAAGGCTAGAAGCGCAGTGCCACGTCGTAAGCCTGATTCTCACACGGAGACAAATATTTGCAAGAATTGTACGTGTCTGGCTAGGGCGACGTGGGACCGCACCGCGGGTAATATTTGATACTACGCTTGCAGTGAATCCCAATTCTGGTCTGTTATGCAATAAAACGTCACATGAATGGCCAGCAAATGTTAAAAAATGAAAGTTATGTACCTAACAGCTATTTAAAACTTTTTTGATGCATGACCAGGACATGTATAATGGTCTTGTGGACAGGAATATACATATGTTGATAATAATAGTTATTAAATTGGTACCCAATTACAAAAATTTTGATGTTCTATTCCTAGACTAAATAGAGTATGGTACAGGAATATAACGTAATTGGCACAGGCCATTATCCTGAGTTTTATAACTTTCCAACCAACTATCGTTACCTGGACGCATATATTGATTAACAAAAATACCACGAAAAGTAATAAATCAATATAAATAAACAAATAGCAAATCTTTTTGTCATTACAAAACTTACTATGTACAAATTGACTATGACAAGTGTACGCATTAAGCCGGCATTCTTGAAAGATGCAAAGCGCGATCACGACCGAGACCCACGTAGGTAATAGCGCGTGAGACGCTCAGAGCAAAAATCTTCATGGCTCTAAGCTAGGAATGGAAAAATCTAGACCTATCGGCTGAATACTATTCAATGATAATACGCCTTAGAGCCAGCTTTTGTATAAGCATCGCATTAAGCTTCATCCATAGTGGTTATCTTATAACTGTTGTTACTGCCTAAGCGAACAGTGTCAGCGTTTGTATGTTTCTATGCTATTTATCTATCTTATTTCTTAGTAAGCATTATAGTGTTAGAGTATCGTAGTATTGTAATGTAATATAATGTCCTATTGGGGTAACCTGTAAATAGTAGTAAGTATGTTGAATAAATAAATAAAAATATTTTAAGCTATAAAGCGTCACCTGTTTTTTGAGGGTAAATTTCACTGCGTCCAATTTAGTAATTTTTTAATACTAGCACGACATAGGCCTACAATATACCTGACGGTAAATGTAATCCGATTAAAGTATCTACTGATTTAGCGATAGTTAGCACTCGCTTTTCGACACTATTAAGATCGACTTACCGACTTTCGCTATTCCACTTTGTCACCTCTATTATACTAGGCTGCTCAAAGCTGGATATGCACAGTTAGAACCCAAAACGCGACTCGTCCATGGTTTTCCAACATCATGTACGACGGTGGCTATTCGGACGCTTATATGTATCACTTGTTATTTTTAAGTTGCTTCACAGATTTTGTGATGCGTAGGGCTTAATCTATAAGGCCGACAACACAATTTGCTTTGTGCAAGTTTTTCGATTAATAAAACAATATATTTTGTCAGTGATACGATATAATTACGAATTTCTAAAGTCAAACATCCACAAAATAATTAAATATTTTTCCAATATAAAAATCTATTAACCACAACAATCACAAAAAGAAAAATAATTCAAATTCTCAGTAATACGCACAATTCTTGAATATTCCTAGTGCTTTGTTTATCTGGAGTCGGATACGGTGATCTGTTAGCTAACAGCAGTCCAAACAATTACTTTAACAACATCCGTGCAATGGATGGAGGTCGGCTGCGTACATGAAACAGCGCGCATACGGCTCACTGTAATTGGACCCAGTTACACCAAAATGTACCAGGAACGTTGAATTCAAGAAAATTACGTTTAAAGTTAATCATTTTATGGGTATTCTGTGTTTGAGTTGGTCCAAATATAGTTTTTATGTTAGAATCAAAATATGAATAGATCTTTCCCTGTTTTTGTAAGTAGTCATTTACCAAATCACGTGTTGTTACTTACATGATCAATAACATTGATTTTGTATAATCAATATTTAAAAATGGATTTGAGATTATAATTAAGTAACTAAAATGTTCATAATGATATATTATGCACTGCATTCTAGGAATTTAAGACTATTTCTAAACATACTGAAAAATACTGAGCAATAAAACATTTTGGCTGAGGTCCTAGATTTTTGTTGTTCTTATTTTTCATTGTTTTCAAATTACTTTATCTCTTCAATACATGTCCAGACATAAATTGAAAAATAAAGTTCCGCTAATTTATTGAAAAAAATGTTGATATTTTGAAAATTCCACAGCGAGTGTAGCCTATAAATAAAGTATCGGGTGTTGCAGTCCACGGCGCGGCACGCACGACGCGTGGGTGCCAGCTTATAACTCTCCGTGATATATCCCGCGTCAACCACGTACTGCGGAAAGAAACCAAGCTTTTTAACTTATTACGAATATACAGCAAATATTTTGCACTTTATATTTCACAGAATACAAATAAATAATTCGTGACTGAGACTGCATTCGGAAAGTGTAACTGTGATTATCTTTTCGTGAGAGATTGAACATATTATAATTATATAATATTATTTCCACAGGTTCAGGAACACAACATCTCGATGTAGATAGTAAAAGTATAAATCAAATCAAAATACAATGACTTTGCACACCATGTTTGTAATCATAAATGCCGATGCAAATCATTAAAAAAATTACGTGTAAAAGATTTTGTTCGTTGATGACCACCGAGACTCAGATTTACCAGTCTCACAATGATCTAATAAATTCAGAGATCCAAAGGTCCCCTTATTTCCACAAGCGTCCTGCGACCAAAATAGGACCTAGATTGAATAACTGCACATAACTGTCGGCAATATGTCTCGGATGTAAAACAAATAGCGAGCCGTTGCGTCGGTGAAGCGAGCTGCGTGAGTCGTGACGGGGCCGCACACCCGACCAATACTTTCACTATACTCGTAGATTACCCGCGTACTTACCTGCTCTAATGTTATAAATGAAAGTCGCGATCGAGAAATTCTATTGCAAGGTGTCCTTTGCGAATTTCGCTGTATTTATCTTCCCAAACGCGCGTGTCTTACCGGTTTACTACAATCAAGCTTTGTTGGACTTTTATAAAATGATTAGAAAAGGCTTTTATTGCTGTGAAAGCGATTTTTATTAGCAGATAGATGCTTAGGACATATTTGCTTTACAATTCATATTCGTATACGAGAACTTTTTAAAATAAAGGAATACTTATGTTAATTTATGTCGGAACTTTGTTATTCCAAATCCAAAAACACAATAATAATAGCAACGGAAATATCTGCTCGCCGCGCACTGATCTTGAAATGCGTTGGATATGTAAATAGATATAGACAATACTCAATGCCGTAATGGATATAAAGTAATATTTTTTTCACCAAATTCTGTTATTGGATCGACACTTGCACCAAATTAGACATTTTAAATTTACGAATAACCAGGAATTCATTCATCTGAGAATCTGCAAAGCGCAGCAGTAAAGCAACTCAGCAGCATTCCTTCAACGAGACAAATATTCCAGTAATCTGTAAATACCAAGCTAAATGGGTGACCAAAGTCCTTCATTGATTCCGATACGCCTGATAAGGAATCTGAATGAGACTCTGGAATACTAGAGTTAGGTATATTACTTTTTTGTGTTGATGTAACTATGCTTCATTGTGTATTTTAATATTGTGTAATTATGTTAATAATATTGATGTGTTTAAATTTGTACAACTTTTATAATAGAAATCCAATTCAATATATAAAAATAAACTTGTTTTGAGTATCCCTATTCGCCTTGTTTGCACAGTCGGTTAATGCATAAGTTGTTTATACTAATGTGTATATCATAGTTAGTCACTGCAATAGTATCTAAATACGTTCCCATTGGCATTACGAGTATATGAGCATGTATCAACATCGAGCATTATAAATAAAATAAATTAATGAGCTCGGTACCCGGTAGTTAGGATTATCTTATCGTTGCGAGCGGGGAGTTCTGCGCTTGCGCACAAAATTACGACTATCCTGTGCTCATACCCGGCGGCTAAAATAAAATATTATTTATTCAATTTACGTAGATACTTATCGTGTATGAAATAGCGACGATATGGGGGTTTAGGTGAAATAAATTGTATTAAATCGGGACGTTTAACATTGTTGTGGCCATTAGTCTGGTTGAAACATGGCTGGTGTTGGGACAATTCGTAGTGGTACATCTGTGGTCAGGGATAGCGTGCCACGGGGCGACGAGGGCGTGCTGGACTCACAGCTCGGCCCACACGCGGCCCACGCGCTTTGTCCATGTGACTATTTATTTACGTTCGCTCTTCGGCTGCGCTGTGTTTATTAATTGTAAACTTCATCTAGTCCGGACCGTGTTGGCTTGTCGTATTGCCTCGATTGTAAGTAAGTTTAAGGTTTGCATTAGAACTTTATTGTCTACAAGGATTAACCGATTTAATTTTGTTTAGTCTACTATCTATTTTCACGTGCTTTTACTCTTTGGCGCAGTGACCGAAAACAGGTTATGAAACCTGAAGCCGCAGGATCAATTTCCGCATTGCAAATTTTTTTGCGCCATCAACAATATCCTTTTTTCGATATGATGGGACGATATAGTCATTCCTGATTTTAATACAAATGATATTTTCTATTCAGTATTTCATGAAAATGTACTAGATATACTAACTTTGAAAAATGAATACGCCAATCAATATAACATTATTTCGTCAAACAACGTTTCTAATCCAGTGCAGTTAAATCTAACACAGCGCACTTAACATTACATCTTTAAGCAAATGATTTAGAGATATGGAAGGGATGTGTTAATTGAATTTACGCTTTGATCAACATGAAACGTGATTAATATGCCATTTATAGGCACTCTCTCTATCTCGGAACAATTAGCATTTACGATCTCCTTGTTTATATAATAACAAGGCGTGTACTCAAAGGTTCTAATAATTGTACCCCGTAATAAAACAATATATTTACATTTGCAATTTTGCTGTATACAATTTGCAGTAAATTATGCAGTAACAATTCTAATTTTATTATATTTTTTAATAAAAATATCTTAAGTAATTATTTATGCCAGGTACAGTTAAGGGTCGTTAAGCGCGATGAGAAAAATGTATATAATTTATATTATTAGCTTTGTCGCCTACCCTTATAACATGTTTATTGGTAGTTGTCAAAGAATTAACACCTGTCGCATTGTTTTTAGCGCTATTATAAATTTTTATCGCGTGTCGACATTTTTTTTTGGTAGTGTCTTAAAAACCTAACTTTACTATTACAGGATAACTGCTGTGTTGCAAATACCTGGTGTTAAACACATCGGCGACTTTACAATACGGGAAAAAATACAAAACGACTACACAACTATGCGGTATGCGTAATTATACCATTTTATATAATACACCTATTTTTTTAAATTCATAGATAATTATTTCATCATTAAGTGATGGCTATCAAAAATTTCATAATTTATATTAAAATCAATTAAATTAGGGGCTTCCTCAATGATATGGGTATAATACATTATATTTTGAAATATTTTATTACATCCATTCCTTGTCATTTCAATACTAATAATATTTCACCAATTATTTGGCTGTACTAAATTAATCGACATCAATTTATCAATTATGATTATTTTATACAACATATTTTAAGAATGAATTGATCGAATAAGAAATGAAATGAAAATATTTATTGAATCAAATGATATTATTTATATTCAGTCACTTTATGCAACTGTTATTAGCTTAAACATGCAAAATTCCTACGCTGTTTCATATGGTATCAAAGTTTAAGTCACACCTAACAACCAATCTTATACCAACAGAAAGACATTTTATTTAAAAAAATCCCTACACGGCCCACCTATGACTGTGTTGTATATATCGTTCTAGATGTTTGTTAGGTTTTTATCTATATATTCTGATCCAAAAACATTATAAGGCGCGGAAAAAATGTACCCGAATTAAACTGCAGAGGTTACTCTCACAAATTACTCGCCGACGCTTCCAGACCTCAGACGGGACATTCAGTTTAACTGTCGCGTTTTTATTTTAACAACATCACAATTACTCTAAATTGTCTTTAAAAAATCACCGTTTTCATTTGGCTTAAATTACTTCGACCAGATTCTTATATTTATTTATCAAGAGTGTAGGATATGTTTGAGAAATTAATACCCAACATTAAGACAAAGAAACTATTTCAACTGTAACTTAAGGTATTCTATGACAGAAAAACCGCTATTTCAATAAAAATAGAATATCATGGTGTTGGTATTTACGCGAATTTAGAATTTATTGCAAGTAGCGACATCGTAGTCGTGATTTTTGGATAAAATAATTAAAATCGTTTCTGTATCAGGATCATAACAGGTAAACGTTTTTATTTAATTTAATAATTACAATATTACGATATTCTGTCGAATGTTTTTCTCTAACATTTTAATTACGAATCAAAAAAATCTACAATTAGTTACAAGCGCCGATATAGATTGTTAGTTAGACTATAAGAATTTCAAAAAGGTGGTTCATTTCTTATTTTTTATTACAAGCTATTGCCGTACACCAGCATACTCCTGTGTCGTCATTTACATTTCTGTATCATCGGTATTTCTAAAAAAATGTTGCGAGGACTCCATCCTATTTTGAAACATGTAGATAGGATTATTTGTCCTGTATATTATAACACATCATTAAATAAGAATTGTAATTTGAATTTTAAGGACATAAAGCCTTATTAATGTAAGCTACGTTTAAACTAAGTCGGAATTTCGCAACTATTAATTCAAATATAAGTTGGCGAATTTATTGCAAGCGCAGGTAACGGAACGACCAGCTGGACCGTAATGGGACGGTGTAAATACTGATTAGTCATCAGAGGTAAAGTTCACACCGAAACGCTAATTTTGTTTACTTCCTATGCTCATGCGGCGTTCAAACTAGGAGCACTTAACTAAATGAGTGTCAGAATGCAGGTGTCCCCCACCTGCATCTTGATTAGTGATTGCACTTAGCTCCTTCCACTTGACACACACTGGATTAATACTCGTATATCAGCAAATGTGAGGTTTTAATTAATTAAATGACTCTGCAAATGCTCTTGCACTCTATTCCGATTATTATCTCAACTGTCATTTTGAGCAGGCCTCTAATTACAGTTATTATTGCGATACATATTTGAATACGTGTAGTTTACTATACGTACGATTTATTAGCTTATTACAAGAAAATGTCGAGCTGTTATCTCGTCTGTTTACTGTTTTATAATTGTCCTTAAAATTACTAATTACACGTGTATGTAGAATATATGGCTAAAGGAATCCTAATTGTTTTGCTTAAGCTTAACGCGATATTTAAATGCATGACGATTTACAAGATGTCAATCATGCCATTCACCAAGAACTGTAAAAATTAAAAAATAATCATAGTGTAATTACTAGTACTAGCGTAAAAAATCTCTACACAATATTGTCCAAAATATATTATGGAATTTATTTAAAATAGAAAGTTGTAAGACACTTATCAAATAATATAATCAGCACGTATGCGATGAGCCTATTAAATTATATAGATTTTATGTATATAGAATGATTCAGTTTTTAATGCAATTTACATTTTTTATTTAAAAACAATTTTAAGTTAATATAAAATTTTTGTTTGTAGCCACTAGAGAAAACTGAAACTGCGCATTGCGACAATTTTAAAATTAATTTAAGACTTATATTTTAAACAATGGATGGAATATGACTAATGCAGAAATATTTAAATATAAGGGCTTAGCAAGTACCTTACTATTACGTCGGTATGCCTTTAGCTTGAGGCCTAGATTGTTTGTGGCCGCGACCAATACCGATCCTTTTTTCTAAGAAAAAAATAAAGCTATTGTTTGTTTAATAAAATAAACAAATATTTTAAGTATAACACAAACAAATCTATTGTTTCTTTATATACATATTGCGTATTTATTTACTAAAATAATGGCGACATTTATTAGATATTAGAACCTTCAGACAATTTTAGAGTGAAATTATTCTTTAAATTTTTATATAATATAAAAATCTTCATTGTCCTAGAATTATGAGCGTAAAAACTGAAGTGCCAATGAAGGGCATTGAAAGTACAAAAACTATATTATATTGAGATTTCATCTTAATAATATATAAAATAAACAAAATTGCATGTAGAGCCTGTACAGATGACTGATAAGAATTTAATTTCACATTTTTAGTCAATATGTTGCGATATAATTATTTCGTTAATTTTGAGGAACTATAATGTAATTATTATGAAATTTATTGCAACTAAAGTTCTTGCCTAACGTTGGTTGGTACTTAACATACTATAAATTTATGTCATATCTGCAGACATTATTTTGCGAAAAGCAGAAATTATTATTTTACTTTTCCAGAAAAATAACACCAAAGAAAGGGAAAAATAATAATCTCAATTTCATCGTCGATTACGATAATCATCATTAACTTAAGTAAAAATTAATAGACATTAAAATTGACGTAGGTATAATGTTGTTACTCTTTTTAATTGTTTTATCACGCTCTTTATTACCAAGTCACATTTGTTGAAGATTTTCATGCTTATTATAATTTATCTGATAAAATTACTGTACAGTACTATAGACATGTAACGGAACAGCCCTCAATCATTTACTCTCCCGACGCATTGTCGACCAATACAGATTATTATGAAAACCGGTACTAAATCGAACGTAATACCAGGCATTTAATCGATTCATCACATTCTATAACTGTCTCACTTTTTAATGCGCAAAACTGTGCTCTCGTTATCGGTAACAATGTAATTTGTAAATAATTTTCTTGTATTATTTACCCCTTAACATTTACTGTTGAATAATGCAAAAAACAAGTCTGATAATCAAATTACTAATGTAATTTCCCTAAATAGTGAGGAAGTGGCAGACAATATATAATTTTCAATTAAAAGCTAAATTATAGTGCATTCAATGCGTGACGCAATTGCCGAAAGCGTCCGTTAAAAAGGGCTCCGAAAAGAGTTTAACAATTAAGCCGTTTCAAAACAAATGATGAAGACATCCCACAGTACATCGTGAGTCGTGAGCAAATCGAATTAAATCAGCCAGTGGCTGAAAAGAATCGTTCCTTGGCACGAATGGACAACAATGCCTGTTATTAAAAAAAAGAATGGTGATAAAGAACATGTAATTTGTTCAGTAATTAATGCGGTACGGTGTGACGGGGCGTGAGCAAAGCTTCACATTTCGCATGTAGAAAGCCATGTTTGTCTGATATTAACGAAGAAGTTACATCGATAGCGACAAGATAAGAAGGCATTACTTTGTATAATTAATTGTGACTAATTGAGAAAGCTATTAAGTGCATTTAATGTAAATTTCCTAAATTGCATGAACAAAGTTTGAAATACAAAATGTTTGCTGCGTTTGCATGAAACGTTTCAAATAAAAACGCAAAACTGATATGAATGACCGGTGGTAAAAAATCTCATCTGAAATGTGGTTGCAGGCTGACATGCGAATTGAAATTAGTTTGTCAGCCGATGTCACGCTACTCAATACCACAGCTCAGTGCTTGATTGTCTCTCGTTTTATTTTTTATTTTTCACAACACTCGCTACCCTCGATTTTGCCAATAAAAACTATCAATCAAGCCAATGAAAATGCTGCACCTCATCAAGTTTAAAATTGTTTTTTGTTAGGTTTTACATCGCATAAAATGTTTTTATCTTTAAATCAATGTTCATGTTATTGCAACTTTTAAAGTAAATATTTAATAAAAATTAGCTTTTTCTTTTTTTGTAGTTTTTCATCAGGCGGAATTACTTTAGAAAAAGATACAGGTATAATCTTTAAAAATAAAAATATAATAATATTTTTTTGTTTGTATCTTCATATTTTTCTATTTATTATTTCACTCGCGCTTGCCGCTTAGTTTATTTATTTATTTATTTAACTTCACATACAAAAGTATTGTACATAGACGCACTATAGTTATTTACTTAAGCTCATTGATTACATTATGTCAACATGTGAATTAATTTTTAAGCTATATCACAATAAGGTTGGCTCTTATTCGTTTACAACATTATTTGGGAGTGTCTTTGAAAAAGTAGTTGCCCTGATAAAACATTGTGTAGAGATTGAATCGAGAATCGAGCTAAAAACTTGTCCAATTTTGAGTCTGGGTATTGTAAGACGGAAAGAATGCTTATTTCAGATATAAAGCATAAAATAATATCTTACAGAGGACTTAAAATTATTCAATACATTTATCAAAACCTATTCTAATGAATTAATAATAGTCTGCATGACATAACCGATAATTGATAATAAGGTAAACGAGTTACTTAACGTACCACGCTTAAATGCAAAAACAGATTATAAAATGAAATAAATGGTGCGTATAAAAATCATATTGTTTTTATTAGAAACGCACACGCACGTCGGATCACCCGCCATTAAAGGATGTGTAACACTTTACACTGCGCATGCTATAAAACTATTAACCCTCATATACATACATCATCTTAAAGAGCAATGGCTCTTTATTATATATAAGATACTATCAATTATTCCTATGCTTATTACGCACGTAAGGTGTTAGATTAAAATATATTTTATGTTTGGTAGGCATGATAGTACCGTAATTAATGTAGTAACTGAATTTTCAATTAAAGGTTTTAAAGGTGTTTGTAATATAATATAACACTATTTGATTCAGTCGTTACGTTTTAATTAAAATAAAAATAAATGTTGAGGACTTTCATGGTTTTGCAAAATTATTGTTAACATACCTAATCAAAATTTAACCCAATATAAATTACAGGTTACAGGTACGTGAATTATTTTTATGTTATCGCTTCAATATCACTACAATACAATTCATGATGAGTGCAATGGAATTGGATTAGAGAATCCATCAATGAGAAACCAACACTATTATGCACCTGGTTAGAGCCGGATGTATACACGATGAATCCGAAAAATGACGCATTTACGTGGATATGACGAATTTTCCATTTACTCTATAGCATCTCTAATATAATAGAACAATTGATACGAGTACCTATCCCTACATCCAAACTTTTGTGCGCTATACCTAGAGATCTTCGCAAATCGCTTTCAGTCAGACAGTCGACTAAGGCTGGTAACAGACAGCCCACGGCATTAGTTATCGGGAGTGACGTTCCAATAGGGCGCGTCGTTTGAGTAGCACGGCCGGCTTGTCTGCAACAGGCCTTAGCTTCCAATATCAACGTTGAGCCCATGAATGAATGCGTATACTGTTGCAGCTAATGACTGACAGCTTCTGGACGGTATTATGGCTTAATTAAATAAACAAAGCATTGGTGAATTAAAATTTAAATGTGGTAGAGTCACACTATCAATGCAAATGGTTTCTCGACTATAACAGGTCAGATGAAGTGGCTGACTGCAAGATTTAAGGATTAAATTGAAAGCCGTCGGAGTATTAGAAGGTAAAAATACAGAAATAGTCGCATAGTACAACATTTAGACTTTAACATTATAAGTAATCTATCAGTAGTTACCGCTTTCTCAAACAACTTATGTCAAGTAATAGGTCAGTTGACAAGTCTTATTCGTATGGATCATTACGAACCTAGGATAATGAGCACAAGCTGTATACCTTACCCCTAAAGTTTACGGTAATTTGATAGGAAACAACTTTAACAAAAATGCCCTAAAACTTATAGCGGCAACTTCTCACAGAACCCCGCACCACAGGGGATATCAACAAATTATAATTATATATACACAATTTTATACAATGTTGAACATATTATAGGCGAACTCTGTCTCAACTTGTTTCTTACACAAATCTGGAATAACTTTGCATAGCATGAATCACAAAAGGCGTTCGCACGTAAAAGATGCATAAAGCGGGGCCAGTGCAGCGGTACGATTTAATAAAATACGCGCGTATACATGTATCAATGTTCCTACCTTCAGTTTTCGTTGGTACGTGGTGATGTTAGTGAAAATACAAGTTCTTACTCAACGTTTTGATGTTTATATATCAATGTATTATATATATTAATGTATTATGTTAACTATAGCCACAAAGGAATAGGCGCTATTGCTACCCATAGCTCGGCAAGGTTTCTCCATACCAAATATGATACGGGACGAGACTATCGTCGTGGCGGAAGCGAACTGCAGTACAGAGCAATCCACGTGAGAATTCCCAAATCGAAAACCAAACAAATTAGAGTGTACGGCCTGGGAATCGATCGCAGAACTGACGCCGACCCACGACCCGTATGTGCATTCACAACGCATACACGGCACTTCTGTCCGAGGCGTGAAGGGACGACGAAATGATATATTATTATTTTAAAGTAGACTAGTATTCGATTATATCTAATCCGATCAATAAGATAATATGACCTTCGTATATATGCAGTTTGTCAAGATAATAATTATGCATAGATTAATTAAAAGTTAACTTACTTTACAAAGTTGCAAAAGTGCAGAAAATATTTTCATTTTACACCTGTTAGGTTCATTGACTTAGCAGACTAATAATAATAATTAACTTTATTCACTATAAAGTTTGCATTGTTTTCTATAAACTAAATGATAATAAGTAGCATTAAGAAGAATATAACCAGGAAATTCTATGTTTTTATTGTTTAGATTTCCATATAAGGAGTAATCTGAATCGTCTCCGCGTTTCATTTCATTCATGCATCACCTTTGAGATCGTTTATAATTTATTACAAATAGTTATACCAGAATCGATAAAATACAAAATTTGTTTAAAAAGAAGAGAAAAGGAAAAAATATTCGCTTGAGACATAAATTTTTAGGAATGTTCGATTTTCAACTGTCGCAATACTACGAGTATTTAAAAAAAAAACAGTTTTATTTAACCCACCAACCCTTCACATATAAAATATGTGTTCATTGATAAAATTCTCTGGTATCAATGTTATTTGAATTGATGAGAGCAGTTGATGTTTAAATAGTAGAGTATTCCAAATATTGGTAGGTCTAGGGTCGCGCGTGCGGGCTGCGCGCGGCTCGCTGTGCGCTGTGTGGTTGTTTTGCGGCGCGCATGCGTCGTGACCGTGCGCGCGCGCTCGTCACGCGCCCGATGCGCCAACCCGCCAAGCCGCACTATTTTATCGCATTAATTATTTTCAAAAGGATTCCCGGAGAGGCCACATTCTTAGCGTATGCCTTGTCAGTTATGTGAACGACGTAAAGTTAATATTGCAATCATAATTCCTGAATGTTTAATAACTGTCTCTTGTGTGAATAGGGTACGTTTCAAGTTATGCAAACATGTGACTGATGCTTCCGCCTTATCAGTAGTCGTGTGTGAAACTCCGTAACAGAATAAAAAAAGGCACACGTCACGTTAAGGCTAGTTTCTTTTTGTACAAATGAATATTATGGATTAAATCGTCTGCAGTGTCTGCAAAACACAACAATCTGAATGCTAATGACCACGCACACTAGACAGTAAGTTAAAAAAAAAGTGATAATTACCTGACCAAAATACAGTCGGTTTGGCAAACTATCATGCATTTATCTGTGGTTATTTACCCACTACTTATTAAAAAAGTGCGTGGTGACCTGTTGGTAACGGACCAGACGCGGCTGCTTACATGTTTACGGTGGTCGCGGATTCAAATCCCAGGGCACACCTCTGACGTTTCGGAGTCATGTGTGTATTGATAGTCAATCACCACGCATTATAACGGTGAAGGAAAACATCGTGAGGAAACCTGCATACCATAGCGATTTGTATAAATTTCTATGGTATGTGAAAGTCCGCCAACCCGCACTAGGCCAGCGTGGAGGACTATATGGCCTAACCACTCTCAATCGTACTCTCAATTGTAGAGGAGGCCCGTGCCCTGCAGTGGGTTGTATATGGGCTGATACAATATTAAAAAACATATAAAAAGCATCAAGTATTAAAATCTCATATTACAAAATACTTAGAGCCTAACATAAGATACATTTCTCCCATGATGTTCATGTTGTAAATAATACTATCCGGGTTTCTAAACACGATGCTGAAAGTTTAAATAAATAACTGTTTGCAGGGCGTGCAGGTAATTCGTCCGTTATTGATTGGAAGAATGCCTAAAGACGTGGCCACATGAAGTAATATTTATTTACAGATACTAATATGATATTCGGTACGTAAGATTTAAAAAGAGAAGAGATTTACAAGAATGTGTGGCAAGGATTTGATGCTGATTTAAATAATGCCAAGTAGAAAATAAGGAGAAATAATATCTATAAATCTGTATCGATATTTTTTTAGGTTCAGCGTTTTATTAATGTTTGTAAATTAATATAGACGTGTTATTTTAATTATAAGCTGAGAACCAATTAGAAAATATTTGAAATGAATATCGTCGCGTCAACAGTTATAAATAAATATAACTGATGATTTGCCAAACGGCGAGTGCGGCCAAATACCTACACAGAATAAAACAGTGATTAAGCATATGACGTTTGTTGTATGTTTATAACTTAAAAGTCCAATATACCTATTTTAGTTCTCTTGCGAAGAAGTCAAGTAATACCTAAGATAATTTAAGCATATTAAAAATGAAAGATTTTTGAAAACAATGGGATGATCATTCAAGAGCAATTCACAAAGTAAAATCAGCTTAGATACTTTGCGCAACCAAAAATAAACTTTAAGGTTCATTCTTAACAATCCCGCAATGACGACATACTACTCAAAATAAATATAACTATAATTATAAAATACCGTACATCCACCTACATTAAACACAACATTTAAAATCTCAAGAACAAAATCCCTGACTCAATCCATTTAAACACTAACCAGAGGTAGAAACAAAAATGTGCTGGAAATATCACGGAAAAAAAGATATAACACAATCATCCATGTGAAATGCGCCTATGATGCGATTACGGGAAGCGTATGCAAAAACGTACAAGTGTGTAGGCCAGTAAAATGACCGCAAAATGGAAGCTCACAATGTACATCGCTTAGAGCGTTGTACGACTGAGCATACGCCTCAAACTATTTATATGTTCGTTAGTTTTAAATTAAACTGTATTTGGATTGGACTTTGATGGTTCATACAAAATTCTATGGCGTATTCACAAAACGGTTAATGTTGATAGGTGGATAAAAATCTTATGGACCACACAGATGTTCATCTACATACGTAAATAGATTTGATTTTTTTATAAAATGTAATAGACGAAACATGCTTGTCAAATCTATATCTTGTACGTATAGTCTTTGTCACAAATGGTAATATTTTTTAAATTTTATTTTTTTATAATCATGGACTATATTTATGTGGCTCTATATTTTTCAATCTTATCATGATTAGTATATTCAATTATAATACTAAAATATACGTGCTATGATGAGGCTGGTAATTAATGAGCGGTCAGTGCAATCTTACATTAAACACAATTGATCAATAATCAAGCTTTAAAGAATATAAAAAAGAATAAACTACGAGACTCCGTAGTAGAAGTATAACAAAATGCCTCTCATATTTTAATAAAATAAAAAGCGTCTAAGATTACATTGATTCCTGAATATACACGTACGTGCCACTGAATCCAGCAAAAAGATATAAGTAGAATAGATGGCATTAGATAAAATTCGAAAAATGGTGCGACGTGGTACATAGCTCCGTGGAACAAAGGCAATAGCGACAGCGTAATACCTACTTACCAAAAAATCTACTTTCTGCTCAGCTTTAAAAGAATGTTCTTTACATTTAGAATACTTAAATAGAGATTGTGCGCCTTTATCATTTGTAGAAACAATTACAAATTGTAGAACCAACAATTAAAACTCTTTACGGACCTCGGACTTGGGACGGATATAAGTTGAGCAATATATGGGAGGCAAGACTGGCAACTATATCCAACCATTAAAGGCACAATAAAGGCATGATTTTATGTTTATTTATTAGAAAACTCAACAGCTTATACAAAAACAGCTATGTCCAATTTTATCTTCAAATAAAAGTCTAAAGCCAATAAGATAGTTTTACATTACAAGTAATACAAGGTGGACTATATCACAGTGTTAAGATTACAAAAAATAATATAATATTAATTACTAATTAAAAACTTACTTACAGAAAAAGAAAAAAACAGACCAAAGGAAAATTAGATAAAATAAATTAAAAACGGATACATACTAAAAGAACAAGAAATGATGCAAATAACTCATATAAATTAGATGGCATATTTGCCCCTTGAATTTGGATTTGGATAATAGTAAAACATCGATATGAGACATTTCTTCGTTATAGATGCGAGTTAAACTGTAAAGGCATAATAAGGCGTAATACATCAGAAATAACTTAATCACAAGTTAAAAGATAAATACAACAAAAGATCACGTGACACGATAGCGGGTCACCTAATTATAAGTGGACATTCACAACGCAGTTTTATTATAGATCCATTACTGTCCTTTAAAGGTTGTTCAGATAACACAACCTTTTTTACTGGCACGACATAGTGACTACAATAGCCATGGTGTATTTATTGTTTAATGGTTTGAAACAAAATAAAAATGAGCCAGATGTGATCAACTATTGCCGGTCGACACAACTATGTTGGTCTTCTAAACTGTTGTGTACGATCGTTATAATCCGGGTGGATTTGAATATCTTACCACTAGACAGTAGTACCCGACAATCTCAAAGCGACAGTACAACTGTTACTTAACATCAGTTTTCTGTGAGGCTGCGGTACCAACCGAAAAGATCGTAGTTTTAACGACGGACAGCCAGACTGTGCCACTTAAAAAACTCATTTCCACTTCCCTTTTAGTATTAAACACAAGCCCAAATACAAAAAGGTTTAGGTAAATTAAATGCAGACCACGAAGAAATGTAAAATGCATCTCGTATAAAAAAAGTTGACGCGATCGTAAAATTCGTCTCGTAGACCGAAAAAATACGCTACGTCTTGAGAACGTGGCGTGCGGTGAAGCCTTATCTAGTCTGAGAAGTGAAGCGGCGGCCACTTCTTGTTATCTACCGTCAGTCGGGACTGCGGCCCCGAGCGTCGCGGAAATTATATGGCTGAAAGGTTTTCTTAAAAAATGGCTACTAAAGTTTTTAGCTCCAATGTGCTTGTGTGTTTGAGTCCAATTTATTCCCAAGACACGAGGGCTGCAAAAAGGTTGATTATCGGGATTACAATAATGCCTATTAGATTAACAATTGGTCTAGTAATTGACGCAATAAGGTTTACGCGATGAGGGAGGATATAAATCCGACAGCATAAAATAAATGATAAAACATATTTTTAAGAAAACATTTACTATTAAGAAAACATAATTATAGCTCAGCTGTCGCGTTTCATTCGCTGAGTGAGATTGCTGAATGCCCAATACCCCTTTCCTCTTCCTATCCTTTTTCTTTCCCGTTCCCCTCCCAATTGGGCCACAATACATCCATGATCCAGCTTTGTGGATGGTCATGGGCGGCAGTAATCACTTACCAGCAGGTGAATTGTTTGCTTGTTTGCCGGACCTATGAAAGAAACAAAAAAATCCTCAAAATAAATAAAAGCAATTGTTACCAAGTATGTTTCATAATCGCCAATCAAATGAAAGTTTCTCCTGTCTGAAGAACATAACAACACTCTTCTTGTCAAGTCATATTCTTGTCTTCTTCTACTGAAGAGGATTTTTTCTTAAGTGTATATATATTGTGTTAAATGCGCGATTATAAAATAGCAACTCCGGTTCGATAACACCGGGTTAATTGTGTCGATCGGTGATGATGGATAACAATCTTTTAATATACTTATATTTTCATTGCGCAGCACTTACTATAAGGTGTGTTAATATAAAAAAATAATGAATAAAATAAATATATTATGTATTTTTTGTACGTCCAGGAGGAGGGAGGGGGGGGGGGGGGGGGTTCGTCATTTCTTGGAAAGATTTAGTAAAGTTTATTCCATTAGAAGACAAAGAAAAAGGGCAGAGTAAAACTATTTAATATTTAAATTGCAACTAAAAGTCTTTCGCGATCTTTGTATCTCGTAACAACTTACAAAGGTTTTGTGCCACAACATCCAGTCTTTCATGTCCGAATCAGTTTATTCAATTTACTCAAAGTTATCTTTCCTAAAAATATGCTATGTTTCTCTGCGATTAAATTGCAAAATATAAACATCCTGTATACGTGTAGTTACGACCATGTTAAAGTCATTTATCCCTGTTATATCGTTGAATATATCTGAAAAATATGCATAAAGCCCCGAGCTATTTGTCTTCCAAATAGTGCGACAAGTCGCGACGATGATCATAAACTCGGAACACGCCACCAGTTTCGTGAAACTCTATTTCCTACGTTGGATCCGACAACATAACGGTCATCCGAACTTCTTTTACATGTTGCAAAAACTATCAAAATCAACGAGCCGAAACGATTTGCATCGAAAACGATTTTGAGATACTGGCATCAAATTAAATAAGAGATCATTTAGTTCGATACAATTCTTGTTAGTTTGCGATAAAGTAACTCTATTATGCATTTTTTACTGCATGTATTTTGCAGTCACCGAGTTTGTTACTAAATCTTTCATCTTATACAAGTAAGAAATAATAAAAACACTGTTTGGAAATTCATAACGCGCAATCTCGAAAGCGATAGCATAGCGTTATAGCAGGAAATAATAAGCCTCAAAATCAATTTAATGCAAATATACTGCAAACTTAAGCAACTACTAGGTTTGAGTGTGAAAGTCACCGCTTAATACGAGTGTATTAATTATTTTTAGTGGATAATGATTTCTTAGATTTACGCAAATGTTACATATTGAAATAAAACGAATTCTTACGGTTTATATCGCGAATTTGAAAAAATAATTTCTTTACAGTTTTCGTGGTCACAGGGGGGACAAAGTCCGATAAAATCCGTAAGAATTCGTTTTATTTCAATATTATTAGTGTATTCTTAAACTCAATTGAAAAAATAATAATTAAATGTCAGATTGCTTATACAGCGAACACACAGAGGTTGTGACTCGTGTGGCCCTGAGGTTAAGCTAAGATCAAAGGACGCACTGAGTGAATTTTCAGTTCGGAAAAGATAATATCCCTTGAGTAGGGATATCTAGTAAAAGAGGTTTTCAGATATAAGGCCAGGCGTAAAACTGTAATAAACATATTTGCAACATGCATAATAAAATATGGTAAGCTGAGGTTATACTTATAAATACATACATGTGTGACAATAGAAAAAGGTACACACCAATAATTTTTTTAGAAATTCCTTATTTATTGTAATTAATAAAAACTGAAACTAAATAGCTCTGTATGTATTTAGATATAATGATTATACAATATATCTTAGAGTTACTGAAATGAAATGAATGTGGTCATTAATATTTTCATGATTGCTCCGAGCTCTTAAGAAATCATATTTGGAAATACACGAGTATACAGTGCATTATGCTTTTTCGAGAGTTTACAAATAGCAGTCACGGTCACGGCTCATTTGGCGGCGTCTGGGAGGCACACAGGCGCTCGTTATCATCATAATTTCCTCGCTTGCAAACAGAATGCTGTGTGCCTAGTCATAAACAATAAACGTTACACCTAGCAGACAACTTCATCTCAATACAGTTTTAGTAATATACGAGTGGGGTAATTATGTCCAAATAATTGTATGACATGAAATATTAATTATAATTAAAAAATAATTACTCATTATAAGCTACTATAATTACCCTTAGTTCGACTTATAACTGAATGTTCTACGTCGTAGCTGCGTAGCGCGTACATAGGTCTACGTCCGGACGTTGAACTTGATTTACCGCCGCCGAATTCGCATGCACCCTTATTGCTTATGAACTCCGCACAAACTCCACATTCGCAGGTCAAAGAGTAATGTACTCTAATAGGTCTGTAATGCATGCCCAACCAACTTACTTACAAGTCCGTGTATTGATTATTCCAAATTCAAACACAAAGGGTCATTGTATTCCCAATTGTCGCTTTTTCAATTACATAATCACGATAGCGAATGCTAACAAAGAGTTTGTCAAAAAGTGAACTATCAATCAATACTGCAAACAAACAAGTCACCGTCAGCCGGTACCAAAAAACTTAACAGCCGAAAGCAATGGTTGGCACGTACATAGTATTCTGCGACCATCGATTGTGAGTGTGCTCTAATCGTTCATTTTTATCGAGTCGGGCCTCGGGCGTGATAGATTATCCTTTAGCTTCCTTTTTCCTTTTAGAGAGCGTCGACCGTCGGCTACGAGGGGGCCTGGGGGGTGAGACGTGGAGTGGGGGGATCGCACGAACCGCTGCACTGAACCGCCAACGTCATTGCCCTGTCAACTGAACAATACTAAGCAGACGACGTTACGTATACCAGTCAATACGGAATAGGTGCTAAAATAAAGCGAGGTCACTGAACTGTTTTGGCGCAATCGCTTTTTTGCTTCGGCACCACTGCAACTGTTCCTACTGTGGTGTAAAGTTTCGGGAAGTTTTAGCCTGTCGTATTGTACACAATTTTCAACGCCACGATTTTAATCTTAATAGTTAATATGTAACTAAAATATACCGCTTTCGAAGTTAATACAAAGTCAAAATCAATACGGCTAATAAATGATAGTATAGTATAAAATACCAATAACCATAAATTTTCTCTCTCTCTCTTCGATTTTAATGTAATAAAAATATGTGTTTAATTACATAATCACTATGCGCATACACCACAACACATAACAGATATTCAACCAACATCAAATCTCAAAAATTAATCCCAAATACATTATTCCAACAACACAAAGCATTAAATGCGCCTCCCTTTAATATTCACAAGTTAAAAATACCATAATAAGTACGTAATAAGTAATTAATTAATAGTTAATGTGGTAAACAAGTAACAGCTGCGGTGTGCAATGAGCCGGCGCGAGGTGCTTATAATATAATGTCTAGTCTAGACACACATGCGTCACCCCACCCGTTCTCACGCAACGCGCTTTCAAAATAACTGCATTTCTTTTATCTACTTTTTGCGCGATTCTAGTAAAAGTATTTATCATTTGACACGACATATGGTGTACAGTTATATTATAAAATGAATTAATGTGCACGCATAAGTTTTTAAAATAAATTGTCATTGCAAACCCTACTAATATTATAAAGGCGAAAGTTTGTCTGTTTGTTACTATTTCACGCTCAAACGGCAAGACCAATTATGATGAAATTTGGTATGCAGGTAGTTGATACGTTGGCCTAACGCATAGGCTTCTTTTTATCCCGAAAATTTATTTTTCCCGTGGGATGAGAAAGGAATTAAAATATCTATTGTTTGCTACTGTTTCAAACTCAAGGAAATGGTTTGAGATAGAACATAGGGCGGATGAAATGGGATATAAGAGGACAGGATTACATGCCTTGAGTCATGTATTAAGTTGAGACTAGACAGGACCGAACGAGAAAAGCAGTATAAAAAGCGGCAATCACGTTGAGTTTGAATATAAAACAGTGCGAAATAATTCGTGTTTGATGTGGACTGGACTCAAAAAGTGCCTGCACCTGGGCGAAGCCAGGTCGTGCCGCTAGTTCAATTCATAATTATATTGAATAAAAAATGTAATCGAAACAAAAGGTTATTTTTTATTGTTTAATTTATTTGGTAAAGTTTTTAAACCGCTACGGCCTCCGACATAGGTGCTAGGTGCCTACAATATTCCATGTGTATAAGGTTTCACGCCTTCTTCAACCCTGCAAGTCCAAGTAAGTTCACTGCTGTAAACAAACCCCCCTAATTTGGGGTGGTTTTGCCAAAACTCACCACGCTTGACAGACGGGTCGGCGAGCGCAGACGTAAGTTTTTTTAAGCCGATGACGCTACTGCCTATCAAAGCATAAACAGAAATGACAGGCTGAGGACCTGTCGATCACTATAAGTAGAGTCAGAAAATATAATTTAAATTACGATCAGGAGACATCACTACGAGTATAATATAATAATTATTTTAACAGTGCTCAATGATGAGCATCGAAAGATTTTTATTAATTAACCAGTCTTCAAACTTCAAATACCGAAAAACAAAATGTTCTTGTCTCAGTAAATAATGTATTACACAAAGTTTCAATATTTAATTTGTGCTGTGATACCTACTTCATGCAGCTCGCATATACACTGCAAACATTTTGTACTAAAACATTAGACAGAACCCAATGCGTCATAACAAATTTCTGGAGCTGTAGCTTAGTTCGTGCAAGCCCACGAGACCGACGTAAGGGGGGGTGGGAGCCACCCCGCCCGAACCACCCCTCGTTTCCCACGCAACGACCTTTGTGCCTCGACGATGCACTTTGACAGACTTTACTAATTCAATAGATGGACGCTGTGTGGCTTGAATCTTTTTGATGTGTTATAATTAGTTTTACTTTTAGCTTGATTAAAATATATCGTGATTTATTCTTCGGTAAGCAGTGATGTAATAAAGTAATGTAAATATATCTTTTCAACCTGTAACTTTATATAAAAATCTGGACAAAGTGTATCACCGGATACTACCTAATTTATTATAACGTGTCATTGATTGTTCTTCGATGGAGATTAACTAACAGTTTAGCTATATATCATTACACAAGTTTTACAAATAAATAAAACTCATATTTTTAGATAACCCTAAAATATTTTTAGATATTTTTCATACAATATTAACTTTTATAATTATTACATTGTTTGGACTTCGTATACTACCAGCTACCGTACGGACCTGTAAATTCATTTCATTTACACGGTAAATCAATATTAGAAGGTTCCATAGCAATGTACCGCAAACCTATATAGCTCGAATTAATTTAACATAACTAAAGCCTAGGCTTTGTTAAATTAATCCAAACATTCCTAATAAGAAATCAAAACAATCGAACTCATTTTAATTTAAAGCCGAACTAAGAACGTATACATTCCTATTTCAAATTTAAAATTCGAAGTGTCCTCGTACCATGAAATGAACGCCACGGCACGAGGTAAGGACGGCTGCAAAGCGGGCGAGTGGGCTGGCAACGGGGTGGCAGGCTTGTTTTGGTCTGTTTAGCCCTACGACCGCCGCACAAAGACGACGACCGATCCGCACACTAATTCAAAGGAGATCGATAGTGCACCCACCCAATGCGCCCTTTAATGCCAACATCATCATGTGGCGATAATTAAAATGTTTTGTTCGTTGTTTATATTTAATACTCATATACTTTATAGACATCGGTTAAGTAGGATTTGAATCAATTTCAGTGTTCTTTTGATGTCTTAGTTGGTAGGTACAGGTTTTATAGACATAAGTACTTTTATTACTTGTCCTTCTCTCTTATTATTCATATTGGGTATTATTTATATTTAAATGTAGTGTGACTTATTAATTAAAGAATGAGTACAAAGATTAGATTTTAGTTTCCATAAAAAAAAGTTGAAATCATTAATTTCAATGCACACCAAAATTACGTACAATTAATAGTTACAATTTTTTCGAAATAAAATTATTATGTCTATAAAATCTGATTGGACCCTGCTCGTGCATAATAATGCAACATTTTAGAAGCTTAGTACATTTCCAACAACTACATAAATATAACTACCTCAGTGGCGTGTTTATACTACGGTACGATTACAAAGCTGAGGTCTAGGGTTCGAATCCCAGGTCGCGTAAAATGATATTGGATTTTTCTATTCATTATCAGCCAGGACTCAGTGTCAGTCATTTCGTGTCCGCTATGGCGATAAGCTCGCCCCCTATCATATCGTTGGACGGTGCATACAGGTAAAACATGGATGTCCTGGTTTCACCTCTGCCTACCCCTTCTGGGATAAACGTCAACTTAAATTAACGCACAATATCTATCTACGGACTCTATGCAGACATTCTATAATAAGGTTATCAATTTTCAAGATTTAAATAGCTCTTCATAAAATCATATTTCTTTTCCAACGGATATGAATACATACTTGTTAATTCATCGGTACAAATACTTAAGAAATAGAAATTACTAAGATTATTAAAAAATATTAATTAACAGTGGCGGGGTAATCAAAAAATATTCAATTCCGTTTCATGACTACATTACGTACTATTATGTATATACAGAATCAGTACAATAAAAACGTTCTATCGTGCTTTGCCTATCAATGTTAAAAAGTCTCGATCCTTATTCCCTATTCTTGATTCTTACGTAAATATATTTAAAACATATTCTTTTCACAACATACGTTCAAAGAAAATACTAAATGAAAGTGTTTCGTTGCAGCGGATTCATTTCTTGTAAGAACTTTAAACGACCTTCGTGGAGGGTGGTTCAAGTTTCAGTTTCAGTCGCAGAGGGCGCCACCCACCCATCTTGGAAAATTTGCATGATTAGACGCGCCACTAGATGCATAAAAGAAACGAGGTAAAATAGAAGCTGAAATAATAAGTAAAAAGTCTTGTATTACAACATTTTATATATTTTCAGACAAAAATTAAATCTTTTAAAACTTTAGAAGACTTATATTAGAATACTGAACAGACATTGTGATGTAGACTGTAATTAAGTTATAAGTTTTAATTACATGCGCATTCTTTTGCAACATTCCCAAGTTCACAAGAATGGTCTCCATTTATAATCAACTTGAAAAAATCCTCACTGTTCATTCGAAATAGGAACGTTCGGATATAAAACCGTCGAAGCTGCCTACATATTTAACGAGTCTAAAACCAATACTTCACAAACCGAAATTGGAATCTACAACAAAGGGACGTCAAAGAAACTAGCAAGTGCACGCGTGCAAGCCAGCATAAAGAACGAACGGTGCACGGCCGAGGAGCCTCGTGCGTCCATTACCCCCCCGACCCCCAGCTGGGGGGCAGGGTGGCTGCCGAAAGTGCGGGGGTGGCAAGCATCTCGCTCACTCTCGAAGATGCATCGAGTTTCTGGACGAAACCACACTGCGCTGCCGTAATGGTAATGAATTTCGTCTCTATTTGCTCGGTACACGTTGATCCCTTTTTAATATAATTTTCTCCGCAAGCTATACCTATATACCGAAGCTTCGATGTTTCTAATAAATTCCGCTTTCTACACAGGTACGTTTACTAGTCAAAACGTGACTCAGCAAGCGCAAGTAACAGAATTGACGAAGTTCATTTGATCACGTGGTTAGTACTAAACGTGAATATTAGTTCATAAATACCTGTAAGAACTGGCCTTGTGTACCCACAAAGCCAGTAATAGAGCTTTGTAATACCTTCTCTGTGACTAATACACGTGTATCTGAACAAGCTTACACTAGGAAAATCAAGGTTTAGTTTAAATTAAACATCGTAATGCCTCCGTGAGAGTATAAAAACAGTAGCTAAGTCTGCAGTTAAATAGAATTGTAACAAAGTTGCAAGAGTTTTATAAATTTCTCAAAACAGTGCTCACGTAGACATTAAAGGTCCCAGATAGGATTACGAACACAATAGCACCTATGATGTATTTTGTTGTAAGTACCAAACCCAGTCACGACATGCCCCTGCACCGATAAATCGCATTATGGCCCACGTGCAAGGAATACATTTTTAATCTTGTTTCCTTTATATTATCCGCCTTAGGCAAGCTGCAGTGTTCCTCTAAAACTATCTTACAGTTCTATATAAAATGCGCTCCCCGTAAATGTAATACGAAGCTATACATATATAACTTTACTTAAAATCGCCCATTTACAATCTCAAGTAAACACGTAAAATGCACAGCAAAAGTAATACTTTGCATTTCCAGTTTTGGCAAAATAAGCGTCGTACTCGTCGTGTAAACATATCAACGGAACGTTACCAAAAACAAACACCACAAAAATCGCGTCGACGTTAATAACGCTCACGTTGACATCCATAGCTCTTTTCATTCGGTATGAGCCTGTACAGGCTGTGTCAAAGCACGTAATTAGTATTTAGGAAGGTGGTAAGAAAGGCGAGGTCGTGGGCCAGACGTCGGGTATCGATCCGACGACCTGCCCCACGCTCTACCACCCGAATGGGTGGCAAGTAGGGGGCCACGCACATCGAGCCACCCATTGACACACTTAAGGTAATACTTACGATGTCGTCTCACTATCTGATCACAGCGCAAACTAGCCTTTTGCGTATACACTACATACTAGTCATTGATCATTGTTCAATCAGAATAGCTCTACACCGTTAGTAATTCCTTACTTCAAATACTTGGATAAAAGTGAATTACCATGGATGACATTCATATTATTATTGTATATCAACAAGAAACTAACAGAAAACAGCTGAAAGTTACAGAATGCTCGACCCAGTTGGCTCCGAGCCCGCCACTTTAATCGCAGCGACATTGCTCGGATAGGGATACTCTCTATAAAATAACAAAACACCTTTATCTGATTAACATTACATTTGTAGTTTATTTTGATTCAATTTACAATAAATGATGAGTATGCCTGTGAGTATGCCATAATATAAAACAAATGTTAATTATTAAGATTTCAAAAGAACAAAAAATAGAAATATTACTTTGATAATTACTGTGTATGTCAGAAAATACCTCATAATTTAGATATAAAAATTTTAAAATGCTAATACTGTTTATTAATTTCCACAATAAATATAAAAATTATATATATATAAGTTACGTCCGCAATATATGAGTATAGCCTTCATAAAGTCTTAAATATCGAAAATTTTAATATCTTAGCATATCAACAACTCGACAAGACATCTTATTTCCAGATTCAAAATACATCTTTTTATCTCTAACAATGGCGGTACGTTCCCAAACTAAATTCTTTGTTCTTTATAAAGGCAATTTCCGCCAAAGGAATTACGGGTGAAAATAAGCAGAGCACGCAGATTGTCCGGAGCGACATCGCGTCGGCACTGCACTTTAGGGGGCTCCAGAGAGGGGTTAGACATTGGGGGGAGGCCGAAGGGTGGCGTAAAATCACCCGCAATCATTTATACCCGAACTGCCTGCGGAATTACTAGCCGTCACAAAATTCACGACAAGACACGTTCGCTTGGCTTATTTAGTTTTATACTTCGGAAACGAACAAACCTGAGGTTTAAAGGTAGCGATTTTAATGGAAAATGTTAGTGTAGGTATCTTATTTAATCAAAAACTTAACATAACTTGGAGACAAGTATTGAAGTATTTTACGATAACGTTGATATATTATCCTATTAAGTACTTTAAAAATGGCATTTTTAATAAATAAATAATACATGAAAACACCTACAGCGATACTTTTCTAACCTTAGATCGGTAGGTACCTACATACATACCGGAAAAATGAGACGGATACAATTAAATTGATTTATTTAATCCATCTAACTTACCTACATGATTGATGATATACAGTTTGTTGAAAATTATGAAATTTCGATTAGGCTATAATTATGTTTGTACTTAGTATTTATAGGTTTGTTCTGTTTGTAGGTAAAGCATAGAAAATAATATTTGTCTAGAAACATTGCTTTTAAGAAAAATTTTCGCGACTTAATTATATGCTAATAAAAACTTAAATTATTTCACACTGTAAAAGAACACATAAACCACGATATTAAAGAACTAATTTGCACTTTCATGTACCTACCATATGTTTATATAAATTAAATCAAGGAACATAACTTTTGCTATGAAGCGGGTTATATAAATACCTAACCCTTTTATAGTAACGGTGAAATAAGTTTCTTTTGTCTATCGACTACACTTTATTCCCAAACAGTATGAAAATTAATCAATATAATTATACAAGTCATGTCATTTGAGAACAAACGATTTAGCTTAAGATTTTATGGTGGTATATTGAGAGTATTTGAGCGGCGGCGCGAGGCCACGTGGTAAGATACGACGAAGCTATTTGTGTCAGGAGCTTGCATCCGTGACCCAGTTTCCGTCCACCCCTGTCCGGACCCCTCCGCACTGACATATATTTTGGGGTAGGTTACGTCAAGTCATTCGGCACGACTTTTAAGCTTATTCGTAATTGCTTGTGGAATTGATGTAATCAATTTGAGAGGGTATGTAACATGTGTATATTTTATATAAATCTTGAAACAATAATGTGTGAATACATGTTTATCTAGGCAATAGAACCTAGGTACTTGAACACTAGTACCTCCTGAAATTTAAAATAACTAAAACCAAAATAGCTACTACATTAATATCATAAAACATTATGAAAATTGTTTCATAATATGATTTAACGATCAACGAAATATTTTTATACCTACTGTTTCTTAAATCTAATTGTTTGCGGAATTGCAAACATTCAAATAAGTAGATACAGAAAATCACTAGAGACGTTTTATATTTCGAAATCAAAATTGATAAGTTAACTAATATAAAATCCAAAATGAAATTTAAAGCCAGTATTACCTCAATAAATTAAAAAACAATGAATCAAGGCTAAACTATTGCTTAGTACCTTCTTACTATCCAACGTACACGGAATAAAGATTTTATTTCGATAATGTTGTATGCCGCCGGCTCGATAGATTCACAAATTAGCATTAATAATGAACAGTTCGCACGACGCTGTCACGATCACCTCTAATTGCAATATCTAATTAAACGGAATATCATAATAATTGCACTCGGCTCTCCGCTAATCCGACCGGCAAATTAGACGCATACGCTCGTTATCTCAATAATGAGCTTAACGAGTAGACCTGAACGAATCATGCGTGCTTTTGATAAATCTCTTCGAAATAGGTTGCTCTATTTCACAATGAAAACTCGCTTGTGCACGAGTAGAAAGTGAAAGAAATAAAATCATAATTCTAATTGTACTTTTCACTGTTTTTGCTTATAATGTTAAAGGAACAAGAGCAATTAAACGTTACTTAATTCCGATATTCAGAAAGCAGTTAGTTAGGATTTTTTATTGAGTGATTGTGATTTTTATTGTAAGGTTTGTATGTCTAATTGCCCCAATTATGATAAAAACCGTAGTAAATGTTAAATATACAGAAAATATAGGTAATTAAAAACAGTCAAAATGCAGCAGCAATGATTATTTTTTTATACAAATTGATGCTCAAATACGAAGTATCTTAACATAATTATAGTAGGTATTTGCAAAATTCTGTACACAAACATGGTCTAAGTAATAAAACGGAGCACAGAATCGCATTATTACATTACAAGATTGTCTTCAGTTTAAGACTTAAAACGTTACTTTTACTGCGTATTAGCATCCAACCATCGATGTGTAATTTGTAAATGAATAGTGTGGCATCTACTTAATTGTAAGTCATAGTTCCGGTAAATGGCTGAGTCGCGACAAACAACGCAAAGATCTATCCGTAGCTTATGAAAGAGATTTTTATTATGGTTTGAGGAATTAGCCGCGAGGTGTCCAAAGATGTCAAGGTAACACATTTTATATAATTAACAAAAATTATAAAACGAGCACAACCTTATATAGACTTCCACGGAGAATACAAGGAGTAGGTACAGACGACCTAAAAAGATTGTAAAAAGCTATGGATGCTGTCACATCCATCAAATTGTCGAGAAAATTCTCAGAGTCGCCCTATATACAAACCTGGGATACTTCCTGTGATTGTAAACAATTATGATGAAAATACTCACAGCGACATTAGGTCACTACATTAAAACCACTACGTTTTAAATATATCTCGATTACTCTAAATTTATAATCTAATTACCACCAGAATATTTCTTTTTGACATTTATTCATAATTGAGCTCTGCTTCAAAATGTTTTTTTACCACAAAGAATTAACTGTATTAATTACTTCCATACAAACTCCGCCACCATCTTACACTAACGCCATCTACTGTACGCTGTTGGTACTCCTAGGAAACTTACGAAATGCGCATATTAATAATTATGAATGTATATATTATAAAGGTTTCAACCAAAAAATGAATATAAGTACATTGAAGTCACCAAACTTCGTTAGGGTAACCTGGAAGAATAAGACCAAACTGCTCTCAATCTTAAATACATTAAGCAAAACCATTTGCAATGGAACAACCAAATTATAAAACAAACAAATAATATTAATAGCCGTCTTGGTTATTATTTATGCCCTCCTCTGTGTTGGGGCAGCATAAATTACCTATGAGCCGTGAATTGCTGAGTATCCATGTCGGACACTGCACTGTAAATTAAATACCAAATAGGAGCCGTGTAAACATTTTTCCACAATGTATATTGAAACAAAAATACGCCAGATGGATTACAGATGGAATTGGTAGCACCTCTAGCTACTGTTTAACTGCTTACCCTTTGGGAGATCAGCGCGAACTTGAGTTATCTCTCGACTTACAATTAAATAAGCGTGTTATATAGGTACGAACTATGTACCCTTCACATATCCTTATCCTTACTAATATTAGAAATCCGGCCGTGAGTTGGTTTTTTTTTCTCTCGACTTCTAAACCGATCCAGCATAAAAACGCGACATACAGACTTTAATAAATTACAATTTATGCCGCAATGACAGAAATAAGAATTTGTGGTTTGGATGTCCAGTCATCGATCAAGATACCGAACGAAAACCTGATATCCAAAAACAAACTTTATTGTGGTGGTAACTGGTACCTAGGTGTCTCACATGTAAAAAGCCACCAGGGTAGGTACCACCGCAATGTCTATTTCTCCCGCCAAACAGCAGTGTAAATGTACTGTTGTGTGCCGGTTTTAAGGACACTGGGGCCAAAGTAACTATTGGACATAATGAGACTTAACATCTTATGTCTCAGGATGGCGAGCGCAGTGTAATGCCAAGCATTGCTTTGCAATGTCATGATATTGTTTAGTTTTGCGACTGTCCATGTGCGGTCGTATCGCTAAGCACCAGGGGAATGGCATGCTCGTCTCGCCATTCATTGCAATAACAAAAACAAACAACAAATATGTACTGTTGCAGAGATATTATAATCGCGCGGGCGTAGTCATCGATGACGGATTTAAATCCTTTTCACAGCTTTATAATTTTGTGCGGCCCCATGGTACAGTTGGTCGAGGACTGGCTGTGAAACGGGAGGTCACGAATCCAATCCCCGCACCGATGACCGAAACAAATGTTTAGTTAACCCGCAAATATTTATTTCGTAAATGGGTTGTGTGAGACCAAAACCGTCTCATACTTTCCAATGTCCACGTGTCAAATGAGTAGTATCCTAGGTCTGACACAAGAAACTGCTGAAATTTAGGTTGCGGCGTCGCATCGTAGTTCTTTTTAAAAAGGCCCGCGACGTAGTCAAAACTTTAATATGCTGGGTGCATAGGGTTGGTGCACTTGATTATCAAGACATTGATTTGGCAATAGCTCTATGATTATTAATGATTTAGGTCATCCTTATGAATACTTTCAGAAAATAAGAAAAAAAAACTAAGAATAATATAAAATAATACTTTATTGCTTTCTGTGTCTAGCACAAAACACATGAGTGCTCAAGGAAACGATATCATTCAATCATAAAAATCATCTTATTCATATATGTGTCTAACACAATCTATGAACACTATATATTTACAAATCTTAATTTAGAACACTTATCGAGTATAACTTACTCTAAAATTTAATGTGCCCTGTTTACGAACCTAAGGGTCGACTCATACTAGCGCAAATTCAAAATGCAGTGAGTCGAAAACCTAAAAGTTACCTTTTCCTTATCACCACAACGAGAACACATATTTCTGTCGAGAAAAAACAAACTACTCGACAATTCGCACGCAAGTAAGACCGCGCCCACCATGGCAGCGGGACACGATCGGCGAGCGGGACGGCAGCGGCAACTCGGTTCGGCAGGCGCGGTCCTAAGGCCTCAACGACGTCCCCCTACTCGCACTGCCGCTTCCGTCCCGCTCGACGCTTCGACCCGCTGTCATCGTGGGCGCAGTTTAATACACGCATTTATTAATATTATCGATCTGCGTTTTATCAAATCAATACAAATAATATATGCATTATATAGTAAAGATAAGGATGAATTTCCTATGTTGATTTTCATATTGATGCGACGACGCTGCGCTTTAGCTGTGCGCTAGCGTAAGTCGACGGCCCTAAAAATAGATTTATAACAAAAATTTAACCTTGTATAAGTAGGAGTTCGTACAAGAAATCCGTATCGACTGCATCACTCAACACACAAATGAGCAGTTATTTAGTTTTACCTACGAGTAAAGCTAGAAATAATTAATTATGGTGTTATACTAAACATTTTTACTCACAGACGCAACTTACTGGCTACCAACAAAAAATACAAATTAGGGATAACGAAACTAAACCTTTGGTAATTAATAATTGACGATAAATTATAACTTCGGCCCAATTTATTGAAAGTTGATGCAATTTTCAATATTCAATACATTGAAGACAATGTTTTAATACAATACCGTAAAACTTAAGTCGCATTAACAAGTATCCATTTACATATATGGCAGTGAGTCTTATATTACGAGGTGAGATCATTGTAAAAACAA
The DNA here is from genome assembly GCA_033459515.1 of Theretra japonica. NCBI lineage: Eukaryota > Metazoa > Arthropoda > Insecta > Lepidoptera > Sphingidae > Theretra > Theretra japonica. The sequence goes on from CM065935.1 coordinate 7,053,090, forward strand.
CCCTAAATTTTCTATAAAAGAAAATGTAAAAAGGGAATATTTTCATTACGTGCTAAGGACCATGTAATTTTTTCAAAACAGATTCTATATCAATGTTTTGAATATTTGCAGTCGCTAATAGATATTGTGTGTCTGGCTTAGCTTTTTTACTTTCATTAGACAAATCCTCAGAGCCATTACTGTTTTGAAGTCTTTTCCGTTTTTTGGACTCGGTTTTGTCTTTGTTTTCCGTCTTTTCTATTTCTAACGCTATTTCCGTCACTGTAATTTCACGTTCTACTTTTTTTGGACTATTTGCCTTTAAAGGTGTATCTAAACTGGTCAGTGTAGAATCAAATATTTCGTAACACTGAGCCTTTATGGAATCTTTAAGGGGTGTGTATAATTTGTCAATGTTAGATATTGATTTAACGGCATCTTCTATTTCCTTGTCACAATAAGGCTGATCGTCTATAGTTGATTCTTGTTCAAACACGGAGTTAAATGGAGTAGCTCTTAACCTAATAGCTAAACCATCCTCAATACAAACTTCCATTGAAAATGTTTCCTTTAATGTCGCGAACGGATGCTTCTCCACAACTTCTGTATCATCATTGTATGTAAAACAACGCCAATTGGCCGATTCCTCATTAGCCTCATGAACAGACAACTCTATTTCATCCTCTTCATCATCACTGTTGTCCTGAACAATCTGCAATTCACTTGCGGCACTTGTGTCTGTTTCATTATTTTTATCTGATATAGCCTCATCTTTTCTATTTTCTTTAGAATCTACATCTTGCTGCTTGACTGGGTTCCTAATTACATTGCGTGGTGGTGTATCCAATAAATCTCTTTCAATATTTTTTGCTGTTACTTCATCATATCCTTTTTTGGCTGTAGGAGTTTGTGGTATATTATTAATATCTTCAACAGATTCCTCTAGTACAGTTGTTTTTATGTATTCCTGTATTTTAGATATATCTTCACTTTCACTAACATTTTTGTTAGTTTCAATGGATTTACAATCTTGAGATCCGTCATCAGACCATCGTAGATTTAATTGCTCAGTGTCAGAATCTTGAGTATTTATAGAATTGTTATCACGGGTTGTATTTTGTTGCTTACTATTGTTAGACGATATGTCTGGCGAATTGTGTCCCGAACTTTCCGAATTGAATATTTTACTGCAATGAAGTTTTCTCGGCGTTGATGACTTCCTGCGCGATTTGGTAGGAATTACTGTTACTAAAGGAGTTATGGTTAAATTTCTTTCTTTGCTAGTTGTTCTTTTTCTCTGTAGTTTTGGTGAATTACTTTGCAATGTCTTTCGTCTAGGTTTGCCCGACAAAGTTTCTTTTGTAGGTGTGACGCGTCTCGGTTTAATCTTCATAAAAGTTTTAGGTTTGTCTTTCGCCATAGGAGATTTCTTTTTTCTTCCTCTTGTTTTAGTGCGTTCGACTTTGATTGATTCGTGAGCTTTAGTTCCTTTAACGGTTTTATCCTTAGGTACTTTAATCTCGAGCGAACTATTGGGATTTGTTGTTTCACTACAAGTAGAGGTTGCGTCCGTCTTGTCTTCACAATCCTTTAGTTTATTGCTCGCATAGTAAGATACATTCTTAGCACATTGTCGAACAGGTCGCGCGTTTTTTTTGTCCATAATTTCACCTTTTAACACTTCTACGTTAGATTCTTCTTTTGATGATGTTACTGGACACTTTATGTCTGGGATAGGCAAATAGTCTTGATCATCAGGTTTATAATAAGAACCGCCACTAGAGTAATCCGTTGGGCGGGATGAATAAGATGAAGGTGTAGCTTGACCAATTTTTGGACTATTAAAAAACCGTGGTGTAGGTATACTCATAATTTTTATGTCAGACATTGGTTCACCTACAACATCAGGACCGAAAAATCTGGGAGTACCCATTTGAATGTCATAAAAGACCTGCTTGTAGGGAGTTTCTAATAAATCTGAAATATTTAACTTGGAGCCAATAACATTTTGTAATGCAATTCGCTCTACTTCAGGAGTTTCAATATGCTCGTCTTCTATATTTTTTGTTTGATTAGTTTCAACTTCTTTTTTTGTACCACTTATAGAAGATGGCTCCCACTCAACAGCTGGTTTTATATTTATAGTAGGTTTTACGGGTACCGAGTCTGGTTTCGTAGATAGATCGGGCACTTCATCGTCTTCAAGAATTTGTCGCTTTTTACATTTTCGGCCTTTCGTTTTTTTCTCCGAAGCATCTTTTTTGTTATCGTGTTTGTCCTCTTTATCTGCGTTATTTTTTATAGACATCTTTTTCTTTTTAGCACTTTTTAATCTAGGTTTACTTTTTACTTTATTAGACACGACATCATTACTATTCGCAATCATAGCGCGTAAGTCATGATCCCAATTGATTTTTTTACTACCCACTACAGTTTCTGTACACTCCTTAGTGGAAATCGGTACTAATTTAGGCACTCCTAATTTTTGGGAATTACTTTCACATATGGATAATTCAGGCCTCTCTGATACGATGATATTGTTACTTTTGCTGACAATGACGTCAACAGGCTTATCATTAACTTGGAAAGCACCCTGCTCCATGATTGTTTCATGTAATATTCTTCTTGGCGTAGTAAAGTCAAGAACTCTTACGTGCGATGTACGACGAGGCGTTGAAGAAGATTTTCTCAATGGAGGCATAACCAATGGGGTACTAGTTGTTTCTGTTGAACACATAGTATTACTATTTTTTGGTAATGAAGTCATTTTTTGTTGTAAATTATTATCAACCGTTTTTATAAGACCAACATCTTTTCCAACAGTTGCTGGTACTTCTGAAGATTCTTTAGTTTCGTCTCTTTCTTCAGAAGAGCTAGGCGAGACATCTATCACAAGTGGGCTCAAAACTTTACTGACTGGTATACTTTGTACTGATACTCTATTAGTATTTTGAGATGTCATGGGACCAGTCTGTGAACTTGTTAACTGTGCTGGACCTGAAATAATTCAATGTCATTTAAACTTGGCCTTTATTTACAGATTGCATAGTTGCATACAATTAATATCTTACCAGATGCTGGAACTACAATAATTGTAGGCATCGCCATAATTTCATCTCTGGTAAAATTTTGTTGTTGTGCATGTATAGGATGTGGTTTATAAGCAGGTGTGCCATTAATAACAATAGTTTGCATGAGAGGTGTTGATGTAGCATTTCTTGATGTAGGTATTAATTTCCTCTCGTTACTAATGGTATTGTCCACTTTGACATCAGACAATATTTTAATTCTCTGTTCATCACTTTTAGGTTTTATTTGGCTGTATGATGTGCTCACAGCCGAAACAGTTCCGTTTCCTTGTCCTAGCAACTTCTTAACAGGTTCTATTTTAAGAACTATTTGTGTTTCTCTCTGGTAGTTTGCACCATTGTTAATTCCAGGTGTCCTTAAAATATGTAAAATACGGATCATATTACTTTCATAAAATATAAATTATCCTTTCATATTAGTATAGTAAATCTGATTAAAACTCACTGATAATGTGTATTGTCTGAAGTACTTGAGTCAGGCACAATGGCATTTCTATTTTCGCAGCCTGTTAAGCAAAACAAAATTAATGTAGTACAAAGAGATAGTGGAATAAGAAAACACAAAGCTAATTAATTATGAATGATTTATTTACCTTTGACTCCAGAAGCAAAATCTTGAAATGAACTATTATTTCTATTGCATATTCCCAAGTTGCCCTTAGTAAGATCAACATTGTTACTGTCAGTTATATTCTGTAATGATTCTACTACACATGTAGGCTGTACCTGCAATTTAACCAGAAAAAATACATATATAAATGATCAATTTTAACAAACAAGTTTTATTAAAAACACAAGACAACTTGTGATACATCCACCCACTAGATGGATAACTTAATAGAGTTTACAGAAATTCACCAGATGCTAAGAGGTTACTGTAGAATTTCCAGGTGGGGCCTATATTCAGCTATGAACTCATTTGGCTGAATATGATCCAACAAATTTTATGATATAGTATTCTTTATTATTCTTCCAAGTAATACTTTTTGTATAAGGAATACATAGGTACCATTAATTAAAAAAAAAACAGTATTTCATTTAATATCTAATAGCCTATTTTACTTAGTTGTGTAATATTTCAAATGTATGCATTAATCACAATCACCATGAGTTTTGAAATCATTACACAATAAATTTAGAAAAATATATTTCTGCTTGTGAAACTTTGCACCACTGTTTCTGTAATAAAGCCTAAAAGTTTTACTTACATTTGAATTACACAAAGTAGAACTTTGTTGGATATTTAAATTTCCAGTAGCATTATTGCTTTTGGTAAAAAATTGTTGCACGCCACAGTTAGTAACGCACCCAGTATTGGTTGTTTGTGTAGTATTCAAATCATTTTGATCAGTATTTACATTTTTTTGTTGAGTGTATTTAACTTTTTTTTGTATAGTTTTTACTTGTTTCTTTTTTCTAACAGTTAGATTATTTCCTGGAAAGAGAAATTAAATTTCGTTTCAAATTCAAAATATACTTAGTAGGTAGTTTAAAAGTAAACCTAAATGTTTTAATGTCTTAGCAAATTAATGGTCATCAAAGCATATAATTAAAGTAATTACAAAATATGTTCTTTTATTCGATACACCTACCTGGTAAATCACACAATGAGGTTGTTTCAATAGAGCTTTGCAAAGAGCTTTGTTCTGAATGTAATGTTGATTCATCATTCCCAGTACTTCGCCTATTTTGTTTTTCTTTACAGACACATTTGGGCAGCTTCAAAGAATTGCACACATCACATCCAACAGCCCTAAAGGAAACATTATGTTTCTCTGCACTGTAATTTGTGAGAAAAAAATTTCAACTTTTTATAATATTTGTAGGAACATAACCTAAAACATCCATGTTATTATCAAAAGAATCAAATGGAGTTTCCTCATTTTTCCAAAACTTTAGATTGAAAATCATGTCACACAAACAAGTGATAATGGATAGTCACCTGCTTTTCTCTCCAAAATCCTGTGTAATTAATTTGTCAACATCAACATTGTTGACAAGAAATTTAACAATTTCCAATAGGTTCATACATTGAATTAGTTTCTTTCTTAGCACAAATGGTTTGCAGGTTTCCACTGTCAAAGGAATAACATACAAATTAGAAAACAAACAGTATAGTCAAATCAGCACTTCTGAAGATATTATTTTATGAGGGAAATTTTAACTGCTAAAAGTAACTCAATAATGCATTTTAACTAAGAGAATAATGCACATCACATTTAGATGATTAAAATGGTTAATAATGGAACATTGAATCAAAATTATAATTTATAATCAAAAAACCCTCCTGAATATATTACTTATAAACTTTCATCAGGGCATCACATTGGAATTACAGAAAAATATGCATGTTTTAAATTAATTGCCAATAGCAGATGTAATTTAATGAATTTGTTAATTTTATAGTTTACAATCAATTATCAAATATCTACTTTTCCATACTACTCCCATGTACGTTTCACAGACTTAAAAATATTTCCTAAAAAACACATAACATGTAACAAAGACCCCTATAATCAAAGTTAAAATAAATTAAATCACAAGTTAATAGCTCCTTCTTACAAAAATATCATGTACTTATATACATTAATTTACTTTCCAAACCAATTATTTTGTACATCACCAGCTGTTAACCTCAACCATAATTATCTATTTAACATTGAAGCTTTGAAGTTATTGTGAATAATACTCAATGGCCTAATTTTGTATGGGCCTATCCCCTGCTGTAGATATGAATGATGTCCAATACTGTAAACACCAAATGCTCAATTCATAAAGTTTAACATCACTTAGTTTGCTGCACAGTGCTTAACTTGAACATGATGTGAGACAAGGAATTTGGAAGGAAAACTGTTGGAAATATAAGTGATACATAATGTCAAGTAGCTCAGCATATACACACTTTAGTACAGATTGCACTGTTATATAACATAAACATACCTAGAATACTTGCATAGCAGTAAAATTGTGTATACGTGATGGGGCGTATTCTTGACATAGTAAATTGAATCAAAGCTTTCATAAACATTGAACCCACGTCTTATTTTAGGCGCAATTAGCGTTGACCTAGCCACTTAAACTCACCTTGACAAGTTTAAACGAATAAAACAAGACCTATATTCATCAAAATGATTAGAGTCTATTACTAACAAGGATATGGACGTTGATTACATACCGTATATTTTTACAGCCCTGTATTCTGCCAGTATATTCTTGAGGGATGTCATAAATATCCTATCATATTCATTGCGCATAGCGTCTAAGTACGGGCTCGCTTGCAAGAATTCATCATATGCCGTCATCAACTGTTCCTCGGCGAGGTACCCTGAAATAAGGGAAGGCAAATTAATTCATTACCCAGCAAACCTTAACCGAAACCAATTCCCGCCAAAGTATACACTTACCAAGTACAAGTTTAGCTAAATCCTGTGAAGGAAAAGGTGGTATAGCCATTGTTACGATAATTCGGTTATTAAAGCAGGATCTTAATACTTGAAATTACATTTATGATGATATCAAATTAATAAAAACGACAAAAACAGTTAAATCCAAACCACGCACAACGGCACAAGCACAAAACAAAGGCACAGATTATAAACTAAAACAATATTATGTTTTCAGTCTTGATCCCACTTTAGTCATAGATTGATCCACATGGAAGTTGCTTCAATTTTATGACTATGACTGAAATTATTTATCCAAGTTTGTCTTTTTTATCAACAATTTTAAAGTGGATATTTCGTGTTAATGTAGTCGATGTTTTTTTTTATTAATTTCAATTTACTGTGACGGGAATGTAGCCTAAGCCCAATCCATATGCCCAATAGTATACCCAAAAACCTAAAGAAATATAATCATTGCCTCAGCTCGACATATAAAAATAATACATAATAAAACTGCATCTACACCAATGACATTTACACTGTCGGCATTTACATCTTTCCCATAATTTACCCAAAATCTTTCTAACCAAACAAACGCCCATGATTTAATGTCACGAATAAAACATAGATATTGAGGAAGTGAAGATTATGTACAATGTATTCATTTTTTTTTGTAATCCACTATTTATGTACCTCAAACATATTAAGTATATTTCTTAGAGTATTTATAATATAGAGAGAACGCTGACATATATTTGCGTCTTCAAAAATGTAGATGTTGTTTTGTTGTTAATGTTGATAGCACTGCTATATAAGTAAAGACAAACTAGTAAAAAATTTATTAAATTTTAAGTCGGTCGATAAGTCCCACAAAAATCCGTTTTAAATTAGCATTTTAAACTTCCGCGCTTAAATGTAAGAAATTAGAAAACGCTAGACGTCATGTTTCGTGCGTTATCGTCACTCCGCTAGTAAACATACTCTATATCAACGACGCAGTGCCTAATGAAGAGTGATTTTTTGTAATAAACTTGAGTTACTCTCTTATAATATTTTATTTCAAAAATAATATATGGGAACAACAATGCAGAACTTCTTTGTTAAACACAGAAGTTTTACTATTTACTAACGGATTTATGTAATTTCGATAGGTATCCATCGTGGCGGAAACCGTTTCGCATATTTTTATGACAGATTAAAAAATTGAAATAAATAAAACAATAATACATATTCTGATTGGCTAATGCTATACTATATATATTTATTGTTTTTAGATTGTTTTTCTCACTTATAGTAAAACATCCTATTCAATAGCACTAAACAATTTTTTTTTCTTTTCCAAATAATTCGGACAAGTTGGACAACCAGTCAAGTGTCAGCCAATAGGAGGACAGAAAAAGTGGCCCGGCACCACCATTGTTATCTACGTTTTTGAAGTACCAGCGCTCCCTATATATTATAAATACTTTAAACTCTAAGGTATATTTATAAGTAGCGCATCCCAGTCATAGATACAATTCTGTAAAGTAGGTACCCGTGTCTAAAATGTACGCTATGACCACTTCTATATTCTTTTTTTATATATCACTTATAAACTAGGTACAGTACAAAAGTGGTACATCTTTTAATTTTTTTTTATTAGTAAATACGCATCTTTTTTATTCGCCCCTAGATCTCCTCACATTTGTATTGCCAAACGTAGAAAACGATAAAGTGGCGTACAATGAAGAAGGCCTACGTGCAGTAGTGGACTGCTGTAAGCTGACGATTGTGTTTCTTTACAGGTAATCTAAACAACAAATTAAGCCCAAAGACTGGAGTTGCATATATGTATATAGATTTCATTTCAATGAACAGCGAGACGAGTCTGCCATTCGCCTGATGATAAGCGATACGACCGCTCATGGATACAAGTAAAACCAAAAAACACCATGAACAAATAAATTACAAAGGAACAAAGGACATAAGGTGTTAAGTCTCATTATGTCTCAGGATGGCGAGCGCAGTGGAATGCCAAGCATTCCTTTGTAATTTATTTGTTCAAGGTGTTTTTTGTTAAAGGACAGCCTTTAAACCGGAAAACAACAATGCGTTTACACTATTGTTTGGCGGAAGAAATAGACATTGCGGTGGTACCTACCCAGGTGACCTCTCACATATAAGAGGCCTACCACCAGCATATTGTGGATACCATGCGACTTGCATCCAACCCATGCGATTACAGCAGGACGAGTACACCTATCAAGATACATTACGTACACAAACTCACCCCTTTTTCGCAGAAGGGGTAGGCAGAGGTGTCAGGTGGTGCTAGCAGAACACACACGTTTCGCTGCGTGTGTTCCATTCCATGATGTGGTAAAAATCCAATATCACTTTGCCTGACACAGGTTTTGAACCCGAGAACACAGCTTTGTAGTCACAACTGCTCTACCAAGGCAATATGGAGTTATAAGGGCTTGTCTAGCGTGCTGAGACATGGAAAAGATGTGCAAAGGACTTAAAGTGGAAAACAGACATATACATTTAAAAAATAATCGAATCATATAGCTTATGCATTTATATGCTTAAGCAATAGGGTTATCTATATATTAGGGTTATCCCTAAGATAAAAAATAAGCGTAAAATCAAATTAATTGTTGACCGCTCGTTGATAAAATTGTAACTAACATTGACGTCATAGAATTTTGCCGTCTTAATGGATTTACCCATAGATTTACCATTAAAGACCTATTTTTCATTCTTCAATCCACGAGTGTAGGGAAAATAACTTTGATATATTGACAGCTTATACAATTCCAAGTGTGTACTAATTTAATGTGATTTATATTTGTATCCGACTGGGTAAATAACTTATAATTGTAAAATATTTTATCAATCCTTTAATATGACAATAATTATAATTCCAAGCATTGAAATTATATCACAGACTGCCAACTGCGTGATAAAAGAGTTACTCCAATTCACTTCCAATTGCTATGTAATCTAATCCATCAGCCCAAGGAAGTCCACTGCTGAACATAGGTATCTCCTAATGATTTCCACAGTGACCTGTTAGACCTTACGAAGCGGAAAGCGCAGCGTGGGACATCCACCCACTAGGTGGTCAGACGACCTGGTAAAGGTCGTGGGACGTCGCTGGATGCAGGCTGCCTCCAATTGCTATAGGTATAACAATTCCCATTTTTGTGGAGTTTATAATTTTCATATAGTTTGTACCATTAAAAATGCCTTTTGTCGCGCGCTCACTTATCTGGCGAATAGTCTATGTTGCAAATCTGTACACTTGTGTGTAGGTTAATGGAACCCATGGAAATATTATATTAAAAACATAAAGCTTATTTAATACGTCCATGATTATCACTTATATAGCAGCGCTACCAACACTACGAACAAAAAATATCCACGTATTTGAAGACACAAATGTCTGACAGCACCCCCTCTATATTATAAATACTATAAGAGACCTACAAATAATTTGTAAAATTTATAAAGAGCTATAGAATGCAGTTAGTAAAAATATAGTATAATTTAATTTGAGATTATTATAATTAATTTTGAACAATTTTTTTTGCAGTACTTAATAATCAAAGTTTTTGAACTTATTGACATGTCAAACGAAACGCCATATTTGTAATTGGTCGCCATTTTTTTGTAATCAGTTGTGATCAGTTGGTAGATTTATTTAATAAAATAACGTTTACCGTTATAAATCTCTATTACGAACATTACTATTAATCATTTTCTTGTGTACTTAGAAGTTTATATTTAACAATTACTATGAGTAGTACGGTTTCTACGCCACTGTTTGCTTGCTCCCGTTGTTTCTCAAGACATCCTTTCGAGGAATTATCTCCAGGTGAACAGCTATGCAAGGTGTGTACTATTAACTATGACTTACATCGATTTAATGCGAAATTACTAGTGTATGTCCTTTTGATTAATGGCAAACACTTTACAGTTACTTTGACGTCAGTATATGACGCATATCTTTGTGGCATTCCAGGAATGTCGCGGTTCATTCCCAGTTGTCAAGTGTACGTACTGCCGCTCAGAATTTCAACAAACAAGGTCAGTGTCGTTTGCCAACGACCACTATGAAAGTGCGTCGTAATGTTTTCATACAATCTGTTTTCACTTAATTATTATGCCATACGTAACGGGGTTTTGTCGTACTGTTCCCTCCGTACTATTTTTTACATAAATCAGTATGACCTTGTTAAATTACAACGACTCTCTAAACTTTCCAAAGTTCTCTCAAAAAATGCCTATCACCTGTTACATTTGCCCTAGCCAAGATATTAAATTATGTTGGAGCCAACTCTATTTACCTCTTTAATGCATAATCATGTTGTTATATACTTCCTAAAATCTAAAAGTATATTGAAACACAAGTAACAATAGTTTTTAATGATATCTTACGTACAGTTTAATTCACTTGCATAAACAAAATACTGATTTGATAAGAATTATCAGTGTAATTAAGGCATAATATAATTATATACAGAAGGAAAAAGAAACAGATGGTGTATGAAAAAAAATACATAATATAATATTGATAATAAAATATTTTAATCAAAAGAATAATTTGGGTACCCTATTAATTTAATTCAATGTAAATAAAACAATTACAAAGTTGTTTATCTTGATATAAGCTAGATTTCACTATTGATTATTTACTTTTTAGGTAGCAATAACAATTAATATCTCTAAGAGGTATAAAATATTTTGAAATTTCCACACAGGGGTAGGCAACAAAATCACCAACACATTACTAGCCATATGATTCCAAGTAACAGAAAGATTGCCCTTATAATTTTAATCACATAGTTTCTGCTTGATATGGGCTCTTTAAGGAATTTTAACAACCAAGGAGACTGTCTTTTAAAAAAAAAAATGTCATACTGAGTATTGTATTGTATCAGCCCATATACGACCCACTGCAGGGCACGGGCCTCCTCTACAATCGAGAATACGATTGTCATACTAAGTGAAATTCCATATTTCGGAATAATCCATGGGCCCATTATTCATATTTCAATCTCCAGACTTGATTCCACTAAGCCAGGGGTGTTACTCTATGATCCGAAATGAAAGTTGGATGTTTGAACATTGCACATAAATTCTAGGAATATGCCTAGGTACTCCACAAAATGTTCAAATTCTCTTTTGTACGTCCTAATTAAAGAGGTAGTTTAGAGTAAATGATAAGTATCATGGAGAATAATGTTGATTGTTAGAAGTGTAAAACTTAATTCAGATGTTGAATGTCCGATCATTCAAGTTTCGTTTTGGGTCATAGAATAACCCCCCCAGTGTCGGACACAAGAATCTTATTTTTTTGTTTTGAATATCTATTGATTTTAATAATTTTTTCAAAGTTTACGCCAAACCAAAATCAAAACCACAATACAAATAAATATGATATGGTGCTGAGTAGCAGGAGATTATATTTTCCTAAAATACACTCTTTCTGGATGTATTATACTTGCCATTGAGTGTGGTGGAATCATTTTGCCAATCTAAGTTTTAAAAATAACTTACCTACTGAATAAAAACATCTTTGTTTTCGTTAGTGTCAAGTAAAACTAAAACTCAAAGTAAGTTAACAAACTCATAAGTAACATGCTCTTTGCCATGATTGTGTAATGGAGTGATTAGAGTTATTTTTCATCACAGTGCTGTACAAAGTGACAAATTTGATGTAATAATTTCATAAGGAAAGGCAAAACACTTTTAAGAAACTTGGCAATGAACTTGTGTTCCCAAAGACATGTATATCAAATGTCATTATGAAAACTTTAGAAAATGAAAAAATTACATTTTAGTTTTATTACACTAATGGCAAATAGTATTAAGATTTATAATTCTGTATAATAAAATGTAAAACAATGTTACAATATATTATACCTTCAACTTTTTACTATAGAATAACATAGAAAATGAAAACTTAACTTATTAATAGATCGAACTTACTACTTTCAATGGTATGCCCATAACTTAATGTACCATAATATTGTTTTTTATAGTAAAATGGTCAACAACATTTTCGTTTTTTATTATATTGTGTAGTGGATTTTAGAATACAAGGATACCAGGTGACTTACACTACATTTATTATTCATATGTTAATTGAGAATGGAATATTTCAGTAAATCCAATACTTCGTCTATATGTAAAAAATGTGAAGCAAATGTCAAGGCGTATGGGAAACCAACAGCATGTGAATATTGCAACATTATAGCTGCTTTCATTGGTAAGGATCATTGGATTAAAAATTGGTTTACAAACTAGTAATTTTTTTTTAAGCAATTTATTCTTAGCACAGTGTCGGACACCCACCTACAAGGTGCATAGCCTAGTTAAGATTGCAGGAATTAATTGGATATCGCAACAAGTCAATATGCAAATCCTTTGGAAGGCCTATGTTCAGCAGTGGGCTTCCTGTGTCTGAAGAGAGAGAGAGTCTTTTTGAATTACTTTTGACTTCACTCTTATGATGTATTAATATTGCTGTTAACTAAATGTGTTATTACATATAAACATGCAATATTTATTAACATGATACACTCATGCCTGATCTGACTATCCTGCCCATTGTTGCCCAATTTTTGCTGCTATTTTTCAATCTTTAGCTTGTCAGTTGAAAGGCAGTTGGCTCTTATGTTTTTCAAGACATCAGTATATGAACTTCTTATTTTACCAGTAGTGTAAAGTTGGTGACATGAGATTGCCAACTTGTCTTAAAAAAAATTATAATTTGCAGGCAATAAATGCCAGAGATGCACCAATTCCGAGCGGAAATATGGACCCGCTGTCACCTGCGAACAGTGCAAGCAGCGATGCGCCTTCGACAGGCATGACGATAGCAAAAAGGTTATTACTACAAGTATTTCATAATATTGGCGAAAATAAAGAGACAGATTAAAAAGATAATTTATTATTTAGGTGGATGGCAAATTGCTTTGTTGGCTGTGTACTCAGTCCCTTAAGAGGGCCCTGGCAAGGACCAAGCAGCACCTTTCCTCTGTTGACAAACACAAACACAGATCGCACAAGTAAGTCATATAAACAAAGAGAAACAAGCATTTGTCATATTTTATCCACTGGGGATAGGCCAAAGAACTGAAAGACTGGAATATAATTTCTTGGCCTATACTACTCTACTTCATCAGGTTGTAATGTACATATTAATATTATTTGAATTTATTACAGATCGAAAAACAACCACAAGGAAAAACGCAAGTCGGATATGATGAAATCCATGAATTCAGGGGATTCTTCCCTGAACGATTGCCAGCCATTGGAAAAGAAACTTAAGATGAACCCAATGCAAGGTATCTATCAAATAACAACATTATTGTCTTTTGTATATAGACTGCAAATAATAGAAATTGTAAATAGTAGACTTTAACTAACTGCAAAAGAAAAATATGAAACTCAACAGGAGTTTTTTTTAGTTATTAGGGATTTTGCTATAAGCACATCATCATTATCTGAAAATAGAATTTAAGTTTTCAAAAATTAAATCCAGTTTTAATTGTACAAAGAATCTATTGTAATGGTGCTTATAGCAAACAATCTCATTTGAACAAATCATAAATTAGAAAAACAAACATCTTTAGTAGGTTTAACTTTTCCAGGCGAACTCGACCCCAACAGCTCGGACCATGTGGTGGCGATGACTCAGTTGAAAGAGACAATTGCCAGCTTGCAAAAGAAGGTGCAGCAAAAAGACATGGAGTTGCTGGCCAAAGATAGACAGGTAGGATTTGCAACCTTTTCAGTGTGCATTTCCGAGTGTGTCGGTTGAATTTCATACAAACGTAAAACCACTTAGGGATGTGATAGGTAATGTGTTGTAGGTCTGATACTATTCAGGGAAAATTTCACATCATAATTATATGTATGTTTTATGCATTATCCTACGTCAAATACTTATGTTACGTAAATATTGTTATAGAAATATATTTATCGTCATGTAATCTAGGATTAATATTAATATTTAGGGCTACATATTACTTAAGGCTACATATTAATATTTACCACGCTTGGTGGACGATACGCGACCATTTTATTTTATGACAAGTTTATTTGGACGGAAGACACATTGTCACATGAAGTTTGTCGGATGGAAGATCGCATATCGGCCACCGTGTGTGGCACAGCTTTTAGAATTAAGCGAAAAACACAGTGACACGAGACTGTGAATTCCATTGAAGACATAAAATAATTATTTCAGATAACTGAACTAAAAGCACAACATCTAAACAGCACCACTGACCTACGTACAGAGATGAAAAATAAAGAGCGCCTCAATGAGACAAAGTTTAACATGATGAATACCAAGATTCAAAACTTGTTGAAAGAGGTGGCCACGCTCAGCAAGTCGGCCAGGAAGAACAACAAGAACACCAAGAATGTGCTGAGCACCGAGAACAGCGGCAGCGGCACCGACAGCCCCAGCACCAACTAGGACTGCTGTACCGACTATATTGTGGGAATCACTTTCCTCTTATTTTTTTACTCTACAAATGTTTTTATTTGTAGACTTTTTCTATCGTAAGCGACATTTTAGTTTTTAATTTATAAATATTCATTAATAGAATTTTTACCGATTCACGTGTATTTATGGAACGATTTGCCAGATAAGTTTTATTTTAATGAGTGTAAACTGATGCGGGTTTAAAGGTATTCGTCGAAGACTGGTACATTTTCATTAAATAAATTAGAGATTAATTTTTGTACCAGTTTTCACTGATTTCTGCAACTCTGAGGTTAACGTTGTGATTGATATCTTTATTATTTAGTTAACCTTTTTAAAGCAAAATACAATTACTATTTCTGTTTGTGGGTTAGTTTGACGAAAATGAAAATAAAAACATTGATGTTATAATATGAACCAGTCAAGAAATCAATCACATTGTGATAGAATTTTGTAAGGTACAAAGTATTTTATTTTGTATTGCGTTAACTTTTTATTGTGTTAAATATTTCAACTCAAACATTTGTATGTAGGAATTTCATGTGAGCTTCTTATTTAATTAAAAATTTGATTATCAACTGTCTTATTCTGTGTTATATTTTAACTTATCAATTCACTTTAGTTGTAAGTGTAAAGTTATGAATAGGTAATAATTAAATAATATGTAACATTTTGGTGTTAGTTTTTTAATTAGTCGTAAAGTCGTAATGATACTTATTGCGCCCATTCTCGCAAGAATCACATGAGAACAAAATGGACAAATAAGGGTTACCTCTGGCATTATTTAGAATCGCATGTATCCTGAGTGTATTCTTAATTCCACACTGCATTATGGATAATAATCATCAATTAATTGTTTGTAAATTTACACTAATTTAAATACAGCTTTACCCGAATTAAGACAATTATGTAAATATTCATGCCAAAGTGTAATTTCAAATAATACCAGCAATGTATTTTTTTCATATTTATACTGTAAAGTGAAATATTACAAATAGTATAATGCCTGTATAACAAACAATTAATTAATATTTTGTACTGTGCGTCATATCAATGTGAAATCAATAATTATGTCTATAGAAGGTAATACAATGTAAATGATCATAATCATCATTTGTGTTTGATGTAGTTAGTGTTCATTTTTAGTATCGAACATAAAATATTGGTGCGCCCATTGAAAAAAAAGCGCACTATAGTATATCGATTTGTGTAGTTATACCACTATGTTAATTGTGTCGTACTGAGAATTATCGGTGTGAATGTATAGATGTAATTTAGTACTTTTTAAAACCAATGATTGTCGGTGTTACATTTTTTTAAAGATACATCCATTGTAGAATCATATAACTGTGTATAAAATGACCTTTATTGTTTACACTGTAGTAGCATGTTCCATGTTTGTTCAATGAAGATTGTAGTAAATGTAAATTATTAATATTCGGTGTATTTGAAATTATCCTATGACGAGAAGTGTTAAATCAGAAAACATTAATTGATGTTAAATAACTTAAAATATTAGTAAAGTAAGCTTAGTACGGTGAACGTTTACCGAAAATAAATGTTGATGTATGTGTAGGCCTAACTCAATATACATTATTACGAGAATCACAAGGGAACTAGTTTTTTTTATCTAAACACAATTATGATTTACAAAGCGAATCAGTAAAAAGAAATCTAAATGTAATATTTTGTTCATGGCTTTTATGGAACGGAAAAAATTAAAATTGAATTCGACGATACCGCTTTCTTCGTAGCTATATGAACAATTTAGTCATAATTATGGCATTATATATTTTTTGACATGTTATCCTTTTATAATGGAGATAGAGAGGCTAACGTCGTCGACACGCGGTGTCGCGTTTAAAGCGCATGTTGCTTAAAATTTTTATTTTAGTAATAGCCAAATATCTTTTTTGAACAAACTGACTTTTGTGATTATTTTCATGTAAATTCAATTTAAGAAAATGTAAGCGGAAATAATTCCATTATTGTGGAAATGATATTCCAGTTGAAATAAAATCTTATAAAGATTAGATTTACTAGATGTAGGATGAAAACAGAGGAAATAAAGGATTTAAAGTAATATATTGCTTTTATTATTATCAAAAAAAAAGTTTTATACAAGTAGTTAGTTTAAATGTACATGTCTCAACGTAGGATAATGCATGAATATATATCTTATCTGGGTGTTAATTGTTCCAGTCGCTATTGTACTTATTTTTTGAAAGGCAAGACTTAGAGAAAGGAGCACATACAGTGAAAGTAGGTGTCCAACCATTGAAACCATATTGAAATTGAATGGGTTGATATGTTTTTATGTATTAAGTTTACAATATAATGGATGCCATAGAAATCAATGGTAATACTTCACTTTTACAGCCACAATGTACGTCACTTACTTGACGTATCCGCGGTCGGTACAATTTGACGTTGAAGGAAAACAGCAGAATTATTTCCTAAACAAAGCTGTCATGATAAGAGCAAAGCAGACATTTCAAATAATAACAAGATCATTGTGTATTACTTAAACACGTTCAACTCATTATATGATTTGACATGGTGTCCATCTTAACCGATTCGTTGCGGATGGCACGACAGACGTGCCATCCAATTTTTTTACATATGGCGTATGACACGCGTTTCGTGTCATTTTTAAATGTCTTTTATCTCGCTCAAATCGAAATTTCTCGAGGTGCTTCTTGAACTAAACATTAATCTTTTTGAATGCGGATCATTATTATAGACTTCGTTTCTGGAAATAATGCAAATCAGATAATTCCAGGGGTTGACAACCTCGATAAGTTGCATTACGATTACTGCGATTAGGTACGTATTAATGAAATGCATTATTTGTTCGTCGCCACGCATAAAAGTGCACCAAAATGGGCGTCGCAACGAATCGGTTAATCTCATTGTATGTGACCATCTTATGCATTTGTAAGTTTGTTTTAAAATAGGAAATGTTAGTTGTGATTGACATATCTATCAACGGTTATTATGTTCAATTTTCCTATTAGGGTCGACGTTAGTGTTAGGTACATGTAATATTAATTAATGTAATAAGTAAAATCATGGGATGAATAAATGTTAAATCTGTACTGTCTAGTTTTTTGTATTCATTAATTGTTTTTTGAGTATGTTTTTGTTTTATTTCCTTTTATTCTAATATCTCAAAAACTAGTAATAAGAAACATAAATTGTTAATTTACAAGGTATGGTAGATGCACTATTACGCACTTATGTGCTTCAATTGTAATATTATTCGTAAAATGTCATTGTCTGTACAAACTGATTAGTGATTACAATGACAGTAATTGATGAGATGATTGAAGTAAGGAAATATTTTCCTGATATTGCGAAAATAGGAATATATTGGGGTGCTCGTCTGACGTAATAGCTCATGCGTTTGTAGTGGTTTTACGTTTGTATGTTATTCACAGGATGTACTCCAGAAAAACCAAATAGACCAGGAAGGAAATATTATATAGGACAATAAGTAGAACTAGTGGAAATCGTACTCTAAGACTATAACGACATAATATTATTAGGTACATAGATATCGTGATTACGCATCAGCAAAAAGGAAATTAGGGGAGTGATTAAAATGATTCATAGGTAAATAAGAGAAGCAATTGTTCTATAATGATAAAACTGCTCAATTTTTGTCACGGGATTTTTTATGTTGTCACTCGCGGTCAGTAATTGGCACCAAAATGGTTTTAACGAGGTTCTCGCTATCGAAATAATGTAGTAATTCTCCATAACAATTCAATTGCTCCTCCGATTGTGTGGAATTTAACTCACTGGTTCGCTTCGTAGTACACGGTGTAGTTATTTTAGTAACAAACACTTTGACCTTGGTGAATTGAAGTAACTACATGCAGCGTGGTTGCAAGCAAAACCTGTAAAATCAATATTATACCTACAGCTTCTTCTTATATAATTCGTCTCATTGGTTAAGGAGCAGCATACACCTACCATCAGTGAACTGTGGGTTTGTTAATTGGATTCCCAAGGCGGTAATTCCATTCTGCGGAATTTCAACTTGTAAATATCCATATGAGTTACCCAGAAATGGAATTTGTTTCCGGAGTTTTCACTCGTCTTTGTGTTTATTATATTGGGGTGGATTTTTTTTGTTAAATTATTGTGGGTGGCTTTGTGGCGCCTTTGCCTTTGCTTGTAGGACACCAACATGCGTGAGTTCATATAAGTATGTATTTTTGCTCCTATTTATTTTAATAACCGTATTATAATAGCATTATTTTACCTACATAATATAAATTACAGGGATCTGTAATTTCTCGAAGGAAAACTGCTTTAGGCGCCTGCAGATAGGTAATTTAAGGCACCACATAAACTCTTAAGTGATCAATCGTGTCTACGTGTAGCATCAAGACGTAGTCTAACATTTATAAACGTCACTTGTAGGTTTAGATGAAGTATGAAAGTGCAGTCTACACAACCGATAAATCGTAGGTCATAATTTTCATCGAAATTTTACTTATCTATGTATAATTATTTAGTAGGTATCAATATTAGTGATCGTCTTTAACTACACAGTCCATTGCTGAGTATTGGCCTCCCACAAGAACTTCCTTACTGAAGGTTTATTTGATTTGGTAATACCCATGCTCAAATAATTAGGGCCATTCTTCCATTATACAAACAGGATGAGGATATAGAGTTAAGAATAACTTAAAGATTTTCACGCCTGACCACACTGTTTAAAATGTATCTAAATCAAGTGATTTTTGTGGTCATTCATTATTAATATAAAAAAGAAGATTTAAAATAACAAATAAAGAGCTTAACAATGCTTAGCTTATACATAATATATTTTTTGTTCCTTTCTCAGTTAATTTATAGTCACAGCATTCTAAATAGTTATTAGCATTTTTATAAGCGCATACTTCACTAAAACTTGTAAAGAAAAAAATAACCATATTTATTTGGAACTACCTAGAATTGTAGGCATGTTAGAAATATATTCCTCACACGTGATACTTTTAGGTAATCCCAAAATGCTTTTTTTAATTTAAATAAGTTAGTTACTAGCAGCCTTTTATCTGCACTTTTGGACTCGGGTTTATATGGAATGAGATCTGATTTGAATTTGAATATTTAAACTTATGTACTGTATCAGCCCACATACATCCCACTGCAGGGCATGAGCCTCCTCTATTATCGCGATTACGATTCAGAGTGTTTAGCCCATATAGTGCGGGTTGGCGGACTTTACATACCATAGACATTCTTACAAATCGCTATGGTATGCTGGTTCCCTCACCATGTTTTCCTTCACCGGTATAATGCGTGGTGATTGACTATCAATACCCACAGGACTCCGTAAAGTCAGAGGTGTATCCTGGGATTCGAACCTGCGACCACCGTGAACATGTTGTCAGCTGCGTCTAGTCCGTTTCGGCGTTTACCATTAGGCCAATATGCGCTTAACACTTCAAAGTCCATATTAAAGATATCTACGTTATGTATTGTATTGTATCAGCCCATATACGACCCACTGCAGGGCACGGGCCTCCTCTACAATCGAGAGTACGATTGAGAGTGGTTAGGCCATATAGTCCACCACGCTGGCCTAATGCGGGTTGGCGGACTTTTTACATACTATAGAAAATTATACAAATCGCTATGGTATGCAGGTTTCCTCACGATGTTTTCCTTCACCGTTATAGTGCGTGGTGATTGACTATCAATACACACATGACTCCGAAAAGTCAGAGGTGTGCCCTGGGATTTGAACCCGCGACCACCGTGAACATGTAGGCAGCCGCGTCTGGTCCGTTTACCAACAGGCCACCACGCACTTCGAAAGTACGTAAAGCAAATGATTGGAATCAGATATTCCTATGCTCCTTTGTGTTTGTAAGACTATTCGCAAAATAAATTCTTAACACTTGCACGAAGTAATTGTAATGCGTGAAATTTCAGGATACCTATTGTGCTCGTTTACAATTGATTCTTACGATATATTTCATTTAGAAAACACTGGATATTCCATAGTTTAAAAAAAAAGTACAATATAATAATGCTATCGACATAGGATCGTATAAATCGTACAAGTTGATATCCACTCAAATATCAACCCTCATAACCGCCGTGGGTTGTAATATCATTCCTGCAAAAAAAAAATTTAGAGCCAAGTCATTTGCTAGATGGTGATATTAAATCTCGATAATAATTCATTCCTCATGAATGCAGGCAAGATGAAGTGCAGTTGTTTGGCGTGCCAATAGGTATCTATAAATTTAGAATTGTCTACCTACTCCAACTAGTAAATAGCGAACTAAATTATAATAACTTTATGAATAAAGCCCTTTTTGATTCGTTGAGGCTTATTTGGAAAACACCATTATCTATTATAGTCTTAGATCTGAATACGATCCACAATAAAGTTATATCACCTGCCAGTGATGTCCTATAGTAATTCATACAAATACATACATACATAAACATCACGCCTTTATCCCAGAAGGCGTAGGCAGAGGTGCAACCAGAACATCCACGTTTCGCCTTGTGTGTCCCGTCTCACGATATGATAGGGATCACCACCTATCGCCATATGAAATGAAATCCGGGGTGATAATAAATAGAAAATTCCAATATCACTTTGCCCGACCCAGGGTTCCAATCCGAGACCTCAGCTTTGTAAACGTATCGATGCACAACTACGCCACCGAGGCAGTCCATAGTAATTCATAAAAAATATTTTTATGCCTGATACGTTCACAGCAGTGTCATGATAATTCGTTGTAGTAGGCAGACCGCAGAGAGTATACCCAAATTCGTAAAGATTATAATAGTCAATTGGGTTTAACTTTATTATACGGGCAGACTATTAGTCACAGTAATAAAAATGTTTGAATTTTTGAAAAAAAAAAATTAGGTGACCTGGTAAATCCTTAAACCGCGAACGATAAATAATGAGTACACCAATTTACGTATGTTGTGCATTGGACTTACATTGTACAGTCATAGCACATTACTATTCCCGCAATTTTACTCCTATGTAATTATAAAAAAGCTGTGGTTAGCTATTATTTATTCAGGTAGAGTTCGATTTTAAGTAAAGGTATTTTGTATTGTTTGTGAAGTGAGTCACTTTTGCGGTCTAATTAATTTATTATTTTATATACATTATTCACGGCTGGTATCCCCAAAGGGTAGACAGAGGTGCAAATAGTGCCATTCATTTTTCAATTTTTACAGATCTTATTTCAGTCCTAAATTATTATAAAGGCGAGCGTATCGCCATAATATGCCATACCGGGAATTAAATCAAGTCCTGGGAAACTTATAAAGATTCGGAAAGACTTCACGGTTCATAGTCCTTGTCAGTAGGCACCAAGTCGCTGGCTGCTTGTATGTAAAGCAATGATGTGGATTACAGTTAGTTCTAGCTCGAAATATAATGCTGATAAGTTTAAAAAAATGCACTCCCGCTAATCCCACATAATTGGGATAGCGATTTTTAAGGAGCATTTCTCATTTTATCCTCAATCGTCTGGTAAATTTTAATGCACGTACATCCTAATATTATAATATGTAGAATGGTATGGATTAGATTTGCGCTATCTCTTACTGTCGTTTTCTAAGAACTATCAGCGAAAGTAATACATTATAAGTGGATTGTAACTACTTGTACCAATTTTTTTTCTGCTACCTCCAACAAACAGCTCTCATCTCTACTTTCACCAAACATTGAACAAAGGAGACATAGGTATAATGAATTGTCACTAATTTTATTTATTCTTGTTATGACTAATTTGTCCTGTTCCATTTTACCTATCCGACAACCCTATAGTGACGAGTGTCAATTATTTTTTTCTCTTGGTTAGTCACTCATGTATGAAGGCATATAAATATAAGTAACATTAGCAGCAGTGCTTTACAGTCAGTATTAGTCGCGACCGTTCAGCCGGTGGTAGCACATACAATTGAACAATGGCTTTGCGCGAGGTTTTTCTTTTGGCCATTCTGTGCTTCCAACTTTACCATTGTAAATGTGAGTTTAATGACGATTCAAAACAATACATTAATATTTTAGAAATCGTGTCTCGATAATTAAATGTGCAATATTTTTGAAATAACTATTTACAACCAATTTAAATCTTAATAATTTCGCTTTAAAATATTAATTTAGATAAAACGCATTATTTATTTTGTATCTATTAAATATTTATTCGTCGGCCTAGTTAAGGTTCCTTCCTCTCTAGTAAATTACGCGTTGTTATAATTTATTTATTTCTTAAAAATGCAAGTAAATTTTATTGTATGACGAAATCGCGTTTTGTACCGTTAGTGACGTGAAATCGGATTTTTTTCGGAATGCATTATCCACAATACGAGAACGCATTTTAATGATTATGCGTCGAACCTTTGTAACTTGTAGAGGTCTTTGCCCTGTTCTTACTATACTTTTGTGTATATTTCCTACTCCGCTATAGTATTTGCCGTGAGACAAATATTAACTATAATATACTTTTTCAGCGGTACAAAAACTGTCGTGTAAACAAATTAAACAGTTTGTGGATGGTCATAATGCAAGACGTTTGCAATTAAGCAAAGGACAAGTCGGGGGACAACCGGCGGCTTCCGAAATGAAGTTCATGGTAAATATACAACCACTCATTTTATTATCATCATATTAATTTATCTTTTATTACTATTAGGACGACATGAATATCTGAAAATATTAATGTTTAAAAACCGCACGTTTGATTTGAATTCAAAACAGGGTTCAGGTTCTAGTCTGAGTGTTTGTGAGACCTAAAAGTCTCTCGTAATTTCTGATACCCATGACACAAGACTCGATCCTAGTGTGGGTCAGGACTAAGTACTCATTGAGAAGTACTGTTGACTCGTATGACTGTTTGATGCATTTATGTATTTCATTTTATAACATGATTGCGATCTTAATGTCATAAAGATTAAATTGCCATCTTAAAACCGCCTTAAGATACATTTCGAAGTAAGTCTTACTTTATGAGTTATAATTATAGCTAATTTATTTATAACAAGTTTCTGTCGGTTGTTGCTATTACAAGATAAAAACAATTCGTTAACCGTGTATTTGGATTATTCATGAATGTATTTCGACCGGAGTTTTTGCCTGTAATAAGGAAGTTTATGTGTGTGTAAAAAACTATACAATATCGATTAAAAATATGTCGCTTCGTTTCACTATAATTCTTTATCTGATTTTTTTATTAGGCATGCGTACTTTTGTGCTTCGCATATAACTTTTGGAATACTGGAATAATGATTTTTTAAATTACTTAAATAAATAAATACATCCAACAGTCACGTTTAAACTCAGTCAACTGTCAAATATGGAATTTAACCCTATTTGGGAAATTGTAGTCTCGTTTTCAATGGCTGTGGTCATTTTACGTACCTACATAGAAAAAAGACTTATTAAGTAGTTCATGTCCCTTTTTATGGAATATATTGTCGAAAAATAATATCATAATTTAATCATACGGGAGAACTCTGCGTTAAAATGTCATGTCTACTAACTACATAGAAAGTATTTTGTTTCATTTTTATAGGTTTGGGATGACGAGCTCGCCGCCAAAGCAGCCAAGTGGGCAGCTCAAAACCAACAGCATCACAATCCAGACACTTCTATTGGTGAGAAATTTTAATATATTTGTAAGGGTTTCCATAAGGATTTACGTTTTCAGTCTCGACGCGTCTATTCGCTGTTAGTACAGGATACGGGCAGATAAAAGAATTTGGGAACTATTGGGTCCCGATTGGATAGTAAAAAATCGAGGAAGTCGATTTTTAAAACTATCATTTTTAAAAGTATCACTTTTAATTTTTTCGCACTTTAGGCCATGATTGATAATAAATAATTCTGTGATGTAAACAATATTATCTAAAATTTAGTTATATTCTTATTATAGTTCTACATCTATGTTCAAACCGTAACAGTAAATACACCTACATCGATAAATCCATGTTTTTTTTGACTCTACAGCTGTTTTTAATTGTTGACAATTTGACATGCGATTGATATGAATTTTCATGCATTAGGTATGTACAATAACATACATAAATTTCACATGTGTAAATACTCGGAATGAGAAAAATATTTGCAAGTCGTACAAAAACATTTCGTCCGGGATCGAACGCGTGACTTTTATTGCAGAAATGTAGATATTGTTGCTGGGGTAATCAAAAAACATGTAGGTACATTAATTCATGCTTGCAACATCGAATATAATGTACCTTCATTACGGAACAGGAAGTTCAAACAAAATGTAATATTGTTTTTACATATACTTAATCCAAATACCGACAAACAATGGATTATAAACTGTATACGTTAAAAACAGTTTGTAGTAACATTAAATGTTCCAAAACATATTCAATGTTTTATATGATTATTTGGACATGTATTTACATTTTGTAAGTTGTAACGACCGACCTTAGTCCAAAATTGCTCTACATTTTTTATGAATATAAAATAATAATGTCCTAAAATTGTTAACGTTTATATATTACATTTTCTTTATATTATAGGGAGCATACGATTCAGCTGATGGTAAGTGATCATCGCCGTCCATGAACATCTGTAACACACCATACGGCATGGTGATTCGTTGGGTGGGAATACGCTCGTATTTTATGTTACATCTTCGTATTGTTTCTCTTTTATGTATTATATGAATAAATAGACATAGACATACGTTAAATTAGCTATACTTAATTTACTATATTACCTTGGATGTAGAATTTTATACAAAACTAAAACCAGAATAGACGGATAATACGAGTCATGAATTTACCTAACAATGCTTTAATTTAAGGTAAAAGAAAAAAAAGAAAAAAATATATTGCAGACTTGATCAGTCAGTCTATGAAAAAAGCCAGCGGAATTTGAAATAATTTACATCATAACTTTTGTAATAAAAATGAGAATTAATTATATAAATTTTGATTTCCAGGTTCTGGCAGATTTAGGACCGGCGAGAATTTATATTGGGTCTCTTCCACTGATCACACCTTCAAAATTAACTTGGACAACGCGTTGGCCGCCTGGTGGAACGAACACAAAGACTACAAATATGGACCATTGAAGAACAGCGATTTCAGCGGCAGCGTACAAATTGGACATTATACACAGGTTAGCAATTACCTAATGATTTAATAATTATATTTTGAAAGAAACTATTTTTGCTGAATGCAGAGATAGTGGGATATCTTTTGAAACGTACCATTAATACTTACTGGCCATATTTTGAAACGGAGTGGGCTACATTTTTTAAACATAGAGAGACATATATGATATAACAATTAAGGAAAATTTACAAAATTCATTGTTGTAGTTTCATTGTGGTACTGTTACGTTTTGAAGTCGATCTTATTTCGTTTTAAAATGTTTGTAACTGCTTAGCAAGGAATCATTTTTTGTAAATATTAGTTTCCGCTTTGTCACCACGAGTGGAATTAAATTTTCTGATTATGAAACGAAAGGATGTACGTCATAACACAATACATGTTTTGCGATTTGTGTTGTGTAAATAATGTTTTGTAAAAATATTATCATCACTGTAATAACTCACAAGGTATTGCCTCTTGTTTGTTACGAGATTTTGGTTGGTACAGCAAGATTAGATAAGATTTTCGCGCAATTAAGTTCAATAAGCAATGTAACATAGAATTATTCAACTTCAGTTTTTATTTCCTTTAATGTATAATTAACATCGCGTTAATAAAAACAGACAGAATAAATTGTGTTTTTGCAAATGCAAAGAATATGACGTATTATAATTTTAACAAATGAATTGTTTATGCAAATTCTTACTGCCCACATTCCATGTGTTACTATTTTAATAAAACTTCCCAAGCAATAGCTCTGTCAAAACAGAATTTAGTAAACGAAATTCATTTATCCCACAATGGAGTATGCCGTTAGTATGCTCTGCATGCTAAGTCGTACCAGAACGACATTCAGAATATCAATCTAGTTTTTGTTTCCACATGCGCGCCGGTAGCGATACTAAAATACCTTCCGTGATTTATGACAAATAGGTTAATGGGCAAATATTTAAAACGTCACTTTTCTATATTTACACGATAAACAAAACAATAGAAATTAGCAATTGTAATATTTTTCTTTTTGTAACGGTCTCGTTTTGTAACCGTTTAAAATTGCTTCATGGGAAAACTGCTTTGTTAATTTTACGTTTTTGAATGACAATGTAATTAGTTGTATTTATTTTTGAGAGTGTTTTCATGTTGCAAATATATTCAATAAGGCAACGTGAAACTATGCTCACAATATAATTTACAAATTATATTTTTCACCATATTTTTTGATAAAAATGATTAAAATTGTTGGCAGTGCAATTGATAATGATTTGGTAAAACAATTAATCTACCCCAAAAACAATTATTTCCATACTGAGTATCATGTCGTACATGTCCAAAGAATTATATTGAACTATTGAAGTATTATTACATTTAGCGTACATGGCGGACAAAATCTGACCGCACTTCGCACTTAATTACTAAAAAGTAGAGACGGAGGAACTCAGTGGACCGAGAGGGAAAATAGTGGGTGCGGCAGAGTGACATAATATGTAGATAGAGACCGTGATAACGGTACATGTACCATTCTTTTTGTTACACACATTTTGTTCGCGGTGTCCACTCTAGTCCAATATGTCAATTCTCAATGTATTGAACAATGCTACTGGCTACAGATAGTGACAAATCACGGCACTCGGTATAGTAATTACTAACCACATACGTACAAAAATAGTGAGTATTACTCTTCTTGTTTTAAATTACATTACTTTGTACTTTTACACATACAAATGGATCTAGGATGTTGTTACTTTGTTAGATACCAATTGACGTAAAAGATTTTAGGAATCTAGGTTCATGTATCAAAGATCAACAAATGTCTTGGTGTTAAATCTTTTACAATTACTTGAATCTAAAAATATTTAACTTCTATCTAAAAATAATTTCGCATAAGAATAGCGCTAATACTTTTAAACATACTGTTGTTGTTTTGTACGAAAAAGTTTATTTCATCCTTACTTTAACATTATAATTGCGTACGTTTGTTTGGATGTTTGTTACTCTTTCACGCAGAAACGGCTGGACCGATTTTGATGAAATTTGGTATAGGGGAACTGATACTCTGGATTAACACATAAGCTACTTTTTATCCCCAAAAAATAATAAATAAAATAAAAAATAAAAATATAACGTTCCCGTGGGATGAGTAAGGAATTCAAATATACATATTTGCTAATCTTTCAAATTCCAATGAATGGCCCGGGACAGGAGAGGACAGGATTGCATGCTTTTCGGCATGGTACAGAATGATATGACACAGAATGGGATATATCGGGACGGGACGAAATATTCGACGGCGTTCACATTTATTTTAAATATAAAACAGTTAGTACGCGAAATAATAATATGTTGTTGGTTGTACTCAAAAACTACGTGCACCCGGGCGAAGCCGGGTCCGACCGCTAGTTCGTTAATAAATTACCTGGACTTCATATTATTCTAGTGATGGGACACACTCAGGCTGATTGACATTCATAATTTGTCTTTGTATATCGATCGCAATACGTGCTACCGTTTTCTAGACCGAGTGACCTTCATGTTACGTTCCTTTTATGGAAATTAATGCTTTAATGTAATGAAAATGCGACATCAGAATCAATAAGTGATGTATTTTTAAAACGAAGTCATAATGCTATTGGTATGTGCAATATTCATAATGTATTAGTCCTTAGACCATTTTCTAATGTGGTATAAGACTTATGACGATTTGTGGTCTATCGATGGTAATATAATTTTGTCTTACGTGGGGCTTAGGCAACACTTTTGTGAATGCCATAATTTTTATGCCAATATAGTTATTAGTTGATAAACTTTCAGCTTTTATAAAATGAAGAAAGTTTGGTGGCTACGGGCTCTTGCTCTAATAGGTATTCCCGTTTCGTAAATTGTACTTCATATACTGGCACGACACGATAAAGTTTGCAATTTCTCTAGTTGGTGAGTGCAGTGCCGTGCACTTAGACTGACCCTGAAATAGACTTCCACAGGTCATTAGGATGACCTTTTGACCATCGTGTCCGGTGGTCGGTATTCAGAAGTACTGCAATAACACCATTTATGAGGAAAAGAAATTGACGACAGACAGACAGACTTATTGTGGGTTTTTTATTACAGATGGCGTGGTCAAACTCCGTGTACGTCGGCTGTGCAGTGTTGCAAACAACAGAGGGCAACTGGAAAAAATATTACGTGGTTTGCAACTACGGCCCCGGGTAATTATTTCCTAAGATCATATGCAAATTAATTGTATTAGTATTCAGAAAACATACGAGTTGTTCATGTTGGAATTTATAGTTAATGTTGTAAATTGTAATATTCATTTTATCTGAGTACGTGGTGTGATTTGTCGCAACATTTTACAATAGGTTTGTCTCGCAATTGATTTTGTTGTAAAGACATTAACTGCCTCTAAGTCGTTACTATAATTATTAATAGCTTAATATTCCAAAAGAAATACTTACTTGTTTTTATAAGGCTTATATGTGTAACTAAAGGGGTAGGTTCGGCGCCAACTATATTTTGCCGAAGTTAGTTTTGACCCAAGCGTGGAACAGATTGAAGTTACTTTTTTCTTTTTGTAAAGTTAAAAGTACATATTACATTTCACGCAACAAAACTTTAGACTAACTCCAACAACGAATTATATATATATTTTTTTACAGTGGTAACTATATCGGACAAGCTCCATACAAGTCCGGCTCGCCGAGTGGGAAACTGATTTGCGCCACCAACAATTGCAACAAGCCCTACGGCGATACCTGCTAAGCCCTGCAACCGAAAAAGATTTATAGAAAAACTACCTTAAGTTAATGAAAATGGCCAAAAAGATGCTTTTAAGTACTTACATGAATATCCGAGATTATAGCGTTATTTACGCAAGCAAGAATATATTTTATGACAATTATTATTTTCATCGCATTTATTGTATAGTTCAGTTTCAGTAATTACCTTATTGTTAAATTTTAAACATTTATCTTATTATGTCGCCAATATATAATTTATTCACATGAAACAATATAATTATGCAAGGAATACAAATTATTATAGTATAGGATATTATTAGGAATGTGTTGTAAGTAAAACGAGTCATTAGTGCAAGTATGTGAGATATGACTGATATTACATTTATAGGATAATAAAACTATTGTGATAATCATAAATTGTATTTTTTTTTTGTATTTTACCTTAACCTACATTAATATGACTGTTATGAATATTATGTAATATGGATAGAGAAGGGTGGAAGAAAGAAAGGAAGGCCTTTGCCCTGCAGTGGGACAGTATAGGTTAGTAAAAAATAATAATAATACATATATAAACACACGCCTTTTTCCCAGCAGGGATAGGCAGAGGTGCTACCAGAACACCCACGTTTCGCCTTGTATATTCCGTCCCACGATGTGATAGGGGGCGAGCCTATCGCCATATCGGGCACAAATTCCTGACTCCGGGTTGATAATGAATAGAAAAATCCAATATCACTTTGCCCGACCCGGGATTCGAACCCGAGACCTCAGCTTTGCAATTGTACCGTAGTACAGTGGTACTACGGTACGGTGGTGGCGTAGTGACACCACCGAGGCAGTCAGTCAAAAAAAAAAATTCAGAATATAAGAGTAAATGATGGTTTTCTTTAGGAAGGAATTATATATTATATCGTTTATTCGACCCAAACGTAAATCCACTCCAGCACACCGACTCACTCACTCGACCTCTCGGGGACAGTCACGTGCATTTGGGCTGAGCCGGACACCCCAGTGCAAGAAGCCTCCCGATTTATATCTATTGAATGTCCTCCACTTACAACTGTATACGGACGCCCCTATAAGGTGTTACTGACGTCGACGAAATATAGGCGACTTATTACGTCGCCTGTCCCAAAACACCAATCGCCAGACCGCAAGTTACCATGAGTATTTTTCTTTTAAGCCTAAAATCATGGAAAAAATTTATAATTTTTAGTTTATTTACCTACATCGGATTCCGGTAGATATAGTGTCGAGTTTTAGCAATATTCCTTAAGGCAGCCCAACAATGGCATGTAGCAATTACGTGTATATAGTTCGTAGTTCCCGTTAGTGTCGACTTTAGACAATATAAAATATTTAAGCGATAGGTAGATATCTACTCAATCTTCATAGTATTTTTGGTACTTATTTAACTATTTGCCGTTCGGTGTAGTGCAGCTAATTGTCTGTGACCAAATGATGAAATATATAATATGGGATTAGAATAAGTAGAATGAAAAGGAAATAAGAAACGGTCAGCGATCGTATTAATAATATTATCACTAAACCCTTCTAGATTTGTTGTGAGTCATGACGTTTGGGAAAAACACAAATGGAATTAGCCTTCTGAACTAACATTAAACTACAATCAAAGTGAACACGCACGTGAAGTCGCAACGCACTAATTAATTAAGGTGACAAATACAATTAGGTGTGTGGATATAACAGGGTTAGGTCGCAAGGTGTACCCTATAGGCACTCTTAAGGAACTACTTTAACTGTGAGTCCAGCCCTGAAATGACTTATTTCCGATATAATTCAGCTGTTCCAAACATTTTGTCAAAAGATTATTTTCGCGATTTCTGTCTTGGCCTTCTAGTAAAACTCGTACATTATGACGAGTATAGCATTCCTCTTTCGGTTTACTATAGTCTTTCAGCCTAACTATGTAAGATACATATAGATACTATAATTAATAGGTATATTAAATAACGATTGATGTTAAGTGGCCTGGGAAACCCTTATATCACAAACGATAAGTAATGAGTATCTACAGAAAGTTAATGCTCTCATCAATGATTAGTTATTTTTAATAAAATAACTAAGCTGAATCTTTGCTCATACGGAATTTAAAAAGGAGTTGTAGTTATCTTTTAATTGTTCAGCAAATTTTGAATTTCATTCTTAACTAGCTCTCGTATCCCGCCTTGTCCCGTCTCATTCTCATTCAAGGCATGTAATCCAATCCCATCCCATCCCTTTATTCCCTAGTATAACACCACATTTTTCGGGATAAAAAAGCCTAAGTGTTCATCCAGATTGTCCGCTACCTCCATACCAAATTTCATAAAAATCCGTTAAGCCGTTTCTACGTTCATCGCGCACAACCACACAGACAACAAAGATTCTAAAAATCATTGTTTTGGGTTCTATTACGTTCATACAGACTACAGTCCTTCCATAAAATTTATTTTCAAATATCTTGTACAGACATCGATCGGTTACAAATGTATTATATGTATAGATACATTAAGATAAATTATCATTGTATAGTTAGATGTAAAATCGCCTTTTTGTATCTTAGGTATATGATTCACTTATTAATTCGGCACTCGGCAGTTAGTCACTCAATATTATCATCTATTTAATAATACTACTTACTACCTGCTAATACATTTTTATTTATTAAAAATCATTTTTTTCTTGTTTTCATATAGGAACCTTGTATTGTTGTTTGATAATATTTCATGACTAAAAAAAATATTTTAACTAGAGTCTAAATTTTAGCTTCATTTTTAGCCCTTTGGAATAAGACTGCTTCCGACGACTGCTCACAAATTACGTATAATCTATTTTTTTCTTTTCAGTGGCAATACTTTATGAGGAGTGCCATACAAGTCTGTATCACCGAGTGGAAAACTAGTTTACGCCACCTACTATTGCGATCGGCTTTACGGAGATACCTGCTAAGTTATGCAACTGTACCTAAGTGTGTCTTTTATATTTTATGATTTCGCGGGGAAAAGCTATTTGTCGTTACTGCTGCCTTTGCGGAGCAGCATACCAACTAAACAGCCCAAGCTGGTCTTCTTCAGCGCATTGAACCGGCTCCGGGATCCTGAGGCAGAACGCCACAGCCTTGCCGGAACCGCTCCTGCGCGATGCCGCGCTATGGCTCACCCCACGGAATAGAAATAGCAAGTGGAAATGACATTAACTTCCATTTCTATGAAAACCCACGGAATAGAAAAAAACTCTTCCGTGGCTCACCCTACGCATTTATACACGCGCTACCCAGTCCACCGCTACGTGCCCGCTACTACCATTGACCCCAATAATCGCCTCTTACGACAGACATAGGGATACCGTGGTGGAATTAACTGTACCTACTACCTATATCTTAGTTTTACGAATGTCTGAGCTCTAAAGATTACATAGGTTAATAAAAATAATAAGGCGAATATTATTAATCGCATAGTTTTTGTTGAAGTACTGAATTAAGTCAGATGGTCTTGATGGCCAATACTGAATATGAAATAATAAATAACAATAATCTGTTGACCTAAAATCAATGGGCTTTATAATTTCTTTGCTACTAAGTATTCACTCAATATCACTCCGTTCACATATTAATTACTTATCTTAATCCACACCTATTTGTTATTGATAATGCTTTTAAACTATGTAGCGTATCAGAAATAAGTAGATAACGATATGATACTATTAACACTTTGTCAAATTAAATATTATCCTAAATACATGATTAAGTTTTAACATATATGGAACGTAACGTGTATTAGTGTATTGTGAATATAAATTTAATAATATGGTGAGTTAACACATAGATTATCATCGTTTCGAATAATAAGGCCCAAAACGTTTACTAAGACATGCATAAATTGATTTCTGAAGGAAATCTTAGTCACATTGTAATTTACCATAACGTGATATCCTATAGAATATAGTGGTTAAAACCCCAGTTGTAAAACAAGAGGTCGCAGGTTCGATTCCCGCACCGAGCCAAAATGTTTTATGTCTTAATATATTTAATACCTAAAAGACACTCGACCGACCTACGACATAAGGCTTAATATGAGGTCAGTGCTCGTGTGTGATTCTTAAATTTAACTATCTATTTATTTTTTCAGATGGAATTTATTTTACTTCTATGTTTGTTTTCTGCTTCGTGGGCAGCCGATCAGCTTAATGAATATGTAGTGGAACCGACTCTGCGGGTGGATTTGAAACCTCCTGAAGAATTCTCCCGCCTTAGTACAAGAAATGTTTACACATCTTGGATTGAAATGCCTATCGATCATTTTGATCCACAAAATAGAGATACCTATTTAATGGTAAGTATAAAAAAATATTATTATTGCATTAGTAGCATCATAGTCAATAGTCTATGATGCTTAATTTAAACATTTTTATGTCATACAAAAGCTAGATCTTGACGGATTCTCTGTGCATGGTTTTGTACATGCCTCGTGACTGCCTCGGCGTTGTTTTACTACGGTACGATTACAACGCTGAGGTCTCGGGTTCAAATCCCGGGTCGGGCAGTGATATTGGATTTTTCTATTCATTATCAGCCTGGAGTAAAGAATTTGTGGGATTGTCTATCGCATCGTGGGACGGAATATACAAGACGAAACGTGGGTATCCTGGTGGCTGGTTGCACTGCTGCTGCGTACCCCTTCTGAGAAAGAAGGGGTGAGTTTATATATGTTGTACATGCCTTTATACGCTATTTAAGGGGATTTATTTAACAAAGTGGTAAGGTAGCTTCATCTAGTTTTAAACTGTCGGTAGAACTGCTACACAAGAAGCTGGCATATTCAGAGCCAGGCTTCGTGGCTCGTCTAACAATATTTGTGGCAATTAAATGCAAAGTAAAAATACAAAGCATTACTACTACCTACTTCATTAGATACCTTCAATCGAACCTAACTTCCAGCACCAATCCCTCTTAGGCTATTAATCTTAAGAACTAAAAATCTCAAAAAAAATATTTTTTCAGCGGTTCATGTATAATTCGGAATTCTTCGGAGGTGATGGTTATCCAGTATTCATACTTGTTGGCGGTGAATGGAACATTGCCCCCGGCTGGCTATTGGGTGGCAATATGTACGAGATGGCTAGAGAAAATCAGGGATATCAAATCTACACAGAACATCGATACTATGGAGAGTCACTGCCTTATGCGTAAGTATTCTGTTTTCATATTGGGGTAAATTATGCCCGCGAGCAGCCTAAACATAGTAGACATCACAAAAAAAGCATATAACTATAGATACCGATACGAGAATGGGGGGGTTACTCTATGATCCGAAACGAAACTCGAATATTCGGATTCGACGTCTGCAGTACGTTTTTCATTTTCCATTTCTAAAAATCAACACCATTATCTATGATACTTATCATTCACTCCGAACTAAGTCTATAGTTAGAACGCACGACAGAGGATTAAAACATTTTGTGGAGTACCTACCTAGGCAGTAGGCACATTCGTACAGTTTTAAGTGCGGCGTCAGAAGTTTCAAGTTTCGTTTCGGATCATAGAGTAAACCCCCTTTTACCACTGCTCCCCATTTTGAAACTCTTTTCATGACATTGCAAAGTAATCGAACAAGCAATTGATATGTGTAGTACTGTGTGACTACCACCACCCGGCACTCTTATTTTTTGGCAAAAAGCAAGGAATGGCAAGCCGTTGAGTATCGTGTTTTCGGCAAATGAATGTTTTAATATTATTTTAGTATGGTTTTATAAGTATATTTATTAACTATTACCTATTTTTCATTCCAGTAATTTCACGACCGAAAATTTAAGATTTTTGAATGTCGACCAAGCGCTAGCAGATCTTGCATATTTCATACAAAATCTGAAAGGCCAACCTCGATTTGCGCA
The DNA here is from genome assembly GCA_033459515.1 of Theretra japonica. Classification (NCBI taxonomy): domain Eukaryota; kingdom Metazoa; phylum Arthropoda; class Insecta; order Lepidoptera; family Sphingidae; genus Theretra; species Theretra japonica. The sequence goes on from CM065935.1 coordinate 7,088,785, forward strand.
GAGTAAAATAATTCTTTACGGAGGTTCCTATGCTGCCAACATGGTATTATGGTTCAAAAAGCGTTACCCGCATTTAGTACTAGGTACAGTGGCGTCTAGTGGACCTATTTTAGCTCAAGTCGACTTTCCAGGTAGGTATTCAAATATTCAAACTGTTTTGTTTGAAACACATAAGTAATACATAATATGATAAACACTTTTTTGATATTTTCAGGGTATTTGGAAGTTGTTCATGAAGCATTCTATCTGGAAGGCGGACAAGAATGCATAAATATTATAAACGAAGGCATCCAACAAACTCTTGCAGCCATTGAAACTGAGGAGGGTAGACGTACCGTAGACGCTGCTTACAGGTATTACTTCATTTTTATGATTTACGTGTAAATTAATAAACTATAAACGTGAGTCGTAATTAACATGATAAAACTGCAGGCAATGAGGAAATTATAAGTTGTTATAATTAAGTAAAATGTCAATAACATAGTTTAAATCATTGTTCTTATTTATTGTTATTTTATAATTACGTACTTACTTATCTACTTTATCTTTATTTCAGATTATGCACAACTATTGATTATGATGATAAATTTGATATGGGTTATTTCTCTGGCTTGATCTCGTGGTCTTTTTCATCTGCTGTACAACAAGCAAGACCGGGGTCTTTACTAGCTATCTGTCAGAACTTCAATAGCGAAATTTACGGTACGGTATAGTGTTTTACAGTGTTTGTTGTTTTGTGTTCCTGGCGGCTCGGATACTCCGTTAGTCACTGTACTGCATCATGCTTGAGAAATCTAATGGCTGGCATTATGGTTCAAACTCATGGGGGGTATAATTACGGTTGTTACAAGACTTTGGAGTACAAGATTCATCGTAGGTACATAACAATATTAAATTAATCCTGTAGAAAATAAACAACTGCTAACTTTAAAATGTCGTGAAATGTATTAAGGGATCACCTATACCAGTAGCTTCCTTTTAAATGTTATAGCTTAGCAAAGCGTTTGATCATTGTGTATCATATCTTCTGTAACGGGACAGGAAATTATGAGTAGCAAAATATTTTCATTTAAGTTCGTTGATTTCTCTGCACGCTAAAGCTCTTCAGTTTACAGTTGACACCTAGCTGCGGGAATGAATATTCCTTTTTATATCGTTAGGTAGGGTGATGTTATATCAGAATAGCGTTGAATGTTAAGTTGAATAATATGTAAATGATGTGCGGTGCATCCCATATTATTATGTAGGAAATTATTAGAAACTAAAAAGTAGGAAGAATGCAAAACCCCGCGCCCAAAGGTACAAAGTTTTAAAAACATGACCCTATACCTACTTGATACATCGCATTTCTTCCATAGTATCTTGTTAGCATTTTTAATAAGCAATAACTGCTTAATTTCGCTACGAAATACATAGGTAAAAGTTGCTGCTTAAAATACTCGTATAAGCTAGAGTCCCTAATATTTAAGATACTCTCCGAAGTTCAGTACCTACTTGGTGTCAATTCTTTCCACACCACTGATTTCATATTGCGAGTTGCTCTGGACTCTGTTACCTCGAAGACAAGTTGGATAAGTCGGTATACACTACAACAAGCAAGAATTTCTGCGCTTGTCGACTTTATGCTTATGAAAGCATAAGGTCAACAGGCGCAGAAATTCTAAATATAGCTATATTTAGAATTTCTAGCTTAAAAGCTTTGCTTGAAAGCTTTCAAGCAGCAGAATTTGAAAAAGTGTCTAATGTTCGTTTTACTTTTTAGGGCGCACAGCAATGGAAAAAGTTGGTGGCTTCATTGCTGCAATCCAAGGCTTAAGTAATGATGGTTGCTGGTCCGTGAGTTTCCAGACTCTTGTTGATATTTACTCAAGAAGGGGCAATTGTAAGTTGGTTGTTTGAAATTACGCACCTATATATCTCTTTATGTGTTATTATTAATTGCCATTATTTCTATATTATTTGTAAAAATGTTTATATTTATAGGTATCGAGTCCCCATGGCATTGAATCATTATTTTTCTTAGGAATAAATTTGTTAGCTTCGATCTTGGTGGCACTGGAGAAAGTATTATACACGGTATATCAAGACCGTTAGTGAAAACGGAGCCAGGTGGCAGTTTAAGTGACTTTAGACACAATGCAACAACATTTTTGTAAAAAAAGCGACGATTTTTTTGTAATATTTTCCTATCATGTCTCTAGTCACTTAAACTACCACCTGGCTTCGTTTTCGGTAGCAGTCTTGATATATCCTGTATATTTCTTATTGAATTTTCACTTCATCATTATTTTCAGCCCGCGCTTGGTATTATCAGACTTGTACAGAATACGGATACTATCAAACAGCACCAACAATCGGCACTGTTTTTGATCCATTGATTTGGCTTGATGTACCTTTCTATGTCGAAGTTTGCAAACGAGCATTCGATCAAAGGTAAGGTAATGATTTTATGAGACCTAATTTACCTTAGTCCTTAGTTATGCTAACATGTATCAGCTAACGAAATATAAAAATGGGTACTTATTTAACTAAGTACTTAGGTACCTATCACATCGTGGGACGGAACATACAAGGCGAAATGAGGGTGTCCTGGTAGCACCTCTGTCTACCCCTTCTGGGAAAAAAGCGCGAGTTTATGTATGTATGTACTTAGGTACCGTCAAGTTGAACAGAATGTGATATAATATTCTTTTCCTTATCGCACACTCATATAGTGTTAGCGCAACATTACTTTTTAGCAATGCTGCAAAATAAATAAACTTACCCAACAGTCAAAATAAATAAAGTCCAGATTGAATATTAAAACATAAGTCTCATCCCGTCGGTATCATAAATCACGGATTACCTTACGATGTCACAAATATCCAGGCCCTAACAAATATTTGTGGGCTTTGGCGCACATATACATTTTTCTCGGCGCGGTTTCGAACCCGCGGCCTGTCAAATAACAGCCGCCGTCTAATCTACTGCACCAAATGGGCTTTCGTCATAAATTGATTCAATGTTTTCGATTATATTATAAATTATGATCCGGTGCCATCCGCTCATGAACACCTAAGAAATAATAATGAATATGGACAAAATAAATTGACTTTAACCCAATTTGCTTAAGATGAATTCGTTTTTAGTTGGTAAGTAATAGATAATAGATTACGTTGATATTTACTTATCATAACAAGACTTAAAAGTATGCTCTAGTTTGCACCATTCAAACTGATACTTATCTAGAATAATTTTTGAAGAAATGTTGAAATTAAAAAAAAACACAGGACATAAATTTCTTTTGTATTTTGTATAAAAAAACCAAGACAGATTGTCTGGAGGAGATAACCAACATTTTTTGATTTCCTTTTTATCATTCTTGTTTTCAAATAGGTAATTTGTATTTTTAAATTGCTCTATTTGTTTATCCAACCTTGTTCTCAGGTTTGATGAGAAGTTTGTCTTGGATGCAGCTGACCGTGTGAACCTAATATTCGGTGGGTTGCAACCAGTAGTAAATAATACTATCAACATTCATGGGCATATTGACCCGTGGCGTGCGCTCGGAGTGTACGACAAAGACTTACAGGAGACCTCACCCACTTACAACGTGGCTAGGTAAGTTGCTACTTTTTTTATGAAATAAGATTGCCGCACAGGATTTATTCCGAGATCGTGGATTCGTTTACAAATACAATTTACACATACACTGGCCTAGATATGTATTGGTAGGCTATACAAATCATAAAGAATTACCCTTGCGAGTAACCTGCGGGCTGCGGCGCAGAAAGCAAACATTTTAGCATAGAGTTAGTATTATATTTTAGTTGTTAGCCCCTGCGATAATCGGTTGGCAATTTTGTAGATAGTAGCATAACTCTTTTCGTAAGCGATTAGACTCTAGCTAGTGAGACTTCAAAATATGTGTTGAAAAGCTTAAAAGTAACATTTAAAATCTAATTGCTATTATTTAATTGATATTTTTATTCATAGAATTTGTACCTATGTAGGTAAATGTGGTTGAAGATATTTGCAGGCGTTAAACGCCAACCTAAACTGTTTGAGCAATTTTTTGTATATGTGTCAATAAATCTGTGTCTAGGTGCTTATACTCCTAAATTCATATCTTAATTCAGTTCAGTTTCGAAGTAACCGAAAAATTATTTTAATAATGTTGTAGTTGTGGAACACTGGTTCAGGAGGTTCGGTGTCTTCTCTAGTCTTTCGCAATGGTACAAATGGATGAATGCAGAAGCATGTATATTTGGAAGGCTTAATGTATCTTATTTTGTTCCAGGGCATCGCATTGTTTTGATATGCGTGCATGGGCTGCATCAGACACTATAAGAATGACTCAAGTACAACAAACTGCTAGAAGAATAGTAGCGGGTTGGCTTAGATGAATAATTGAGCATAATTAAATGTATATTTGTATAAATATAATTGGGAAAAATTAAGGAAAATAAAATACTTATGATAACCCGGCATTTGCCGGGAGAACATAATTTATTAGTTTGAAATTCCACAATCTGTCAATTGATAATCCACAGTACGTTAATTAGAAACTTTAACAGGTCGAAGTTGAAACAGATCAAAAATATAATCACAAATACTTACTAACCGCCCTATGAAATAAACTAAGTTAACTCCTAAATGTCAAATGTACGGTTAGCGCTTTGCCTAATTACACCTACGGCGGAATTACAATTATCATAATTAGGAATAAATGCACAGTGCACTACTGGCCCGGTACAGTCGGTGTGTTTTCAAAATGGCTCTTTTCCACTTCAAACCCTTTTCGGAAACACAACACAAATTGCACAACGCGAGAGATGAAAGCGACAATTAACTATTTAGGAAAATATTTGTCAGCACGGAATAGCACTGATATTAAAACAAATAACGACATACAAAACAAGGCTCGCATCTCGGGCGTCGCACTACATTTGCAGCGAAGTGAAGGAAGTGGAGCCGCGCGCGTGGCCGCCGGGCCTGTACGCGTCTCTCCCGCCCGCTCCACTGTGACTGCGCCGCACCAGTAGTCTACTCTACTGACCATCGTTCAACTTACTTGTAAAGCTCACAATGATAAACATTCGAGATGCAGGCAGTCCCCTGTTATATATTATAAATTGTCTAATTTCATACAGACAATGTGTGCCAATGTCACTGGAAAGTTCATTCTATGATAAAATGGGCAGTGTAAAATATAAAATACAAATCACAAATCATCAATAATAAAGGAACATGGTAATCTTAAACAATATGACTGCCGTTAAAACCCGTGAACTAACTCAAATTCAGAAATGGCGGCACCGTGTTGATCCTATCAACTAAACTAGTGAATACTTAATAATTACGATGAACCTCGTGAATGCAACCGTCTTGGGCCAGATCGACTGACAAGCACCCAGGCACCGTTCCATTGGCGAGGTTCGATTCACATAAACATTAATCGTCTAAAAAGAGAGACACCTGCGACATACTTGCGTCTCGCTACAATGACACACGTAGATTAAGTGTTTATAATATACTGGTGAATATTTACAATGTTCTAGGGATCAAGTCCGAAGTCATTCTACAACCAACGGCTTGGGATTCTCCCATGGGAATCCTTCTCGGCCAAAGTGACCATAAGTACTCGTTCTCTGATAGATTGGCGCGCGCAAGTTCAATTCCCTGGAAGGCAAAAAATATAATATGTTAGGCAACATTTCTTTCGACTCACGTAACGGTAGCGCTTAACAACCACAAACATGTATAGAACGCGTCAGGTCGGCATGGCAATCGGGGTATGTTGTGACGCGTGGGGGAGGGGACGCCCCGCACACCGCACATCGGCCGAGGTTATCGTGCTAGTTGCCGTGTTGCACGAGGGCGCATCGACCGCGGTTATCAATTTCGATCCCGCTCACATTGTTCTTAAGCAATATATTGTCGTGCACTGAATAGACTGCGGTAGCTTTTAAAACTAAAGAATAAACAATAATGCATTCTCTTTTTTACAGTTTTATTACGTTCATACAGTCCCCCCTAATAGATTTTATCCTATAACTTCGATGTGCAGACATCGATCAGTTACAAATTGTAGATAAAATATTTTGTCATATTGCATATAAAAAACTTGACTTTATTTTTGTATTATTTTTAATCTTATGTCATTGCGTTGCAAAAAATATAAACTACTGGGAACGTGATACTACATTACTAGAAAATTGCCTTGCCGATCTGTCGCGGACAGTAGTTGTATATTGGGATTTAGCCCACAAATTCCAATGCTTAAACAAACTTCTAAGTCTTAGAAGTGTGTTTTAACTGGAAGGATTATTAAGAATATAAGCAATTCTTCCAACTAGCTACAAAGCAAGTTCTTTTTTACTAGCCAAAATATTTTTAAAATACTTGAGAAAAAACTAATATGCCAGCAGTGGGCGAATTTGGGCTGTGTATCAATCAAAATACTTGTGGGCAACACTTACTTGACTATTTTGCCGGGGCGCAGGTCAAAGTTTTTCTGTACAATGGCAAGGAGTTCCTGCTGTGTCTTGTGTGAAGTTCCGTAATCAAACACGGTGATAGACAGAGGCTCCGCGACGCCGATAGCGTATGCCACCTGCAACGACATTACAACAAAACATTTAAATGAATATTCTATAATTTACCTATTTTATTTATATTATAAAACACATTGGTTGATTGATTGAAGAATAAAACTAAAACTACTAAAATTACAATAGATGTGCTAATTCATATCTTATATTTAAAAAATCTATTATGGATGAAGACTTAATGCCACCATATAAGTAATTATTAACAGCATTTATTCGCTGTTCCTGTTTATAGGCATGAGGCTTACCAACAGGCTAGTAACCTGCTCGTCACTTTATTATTGCTGATTAAAAAAAAGTCCTTGTCTAGGGTGCTATCGACCTGGATGAGGTAGATTCGGTGGGATCAACACCTACCAACTTTTCCATTGGTCAAATTTACCCAGAACCGACGAGAATGCATGAAGAGATTGATAAAAATCGACGAAGTAAAGTAGAACGTCAGAGCACAGCGGAGATTCATAGTTTTCTAACTACATACAGATACAGGCGTGAAGTTTCAATTAAATCTGCTTGGGGATGATAAGAGTGTGGTATGTGGTATACTGACCTGCACCATGCAGCGGCGGCAGAGGCCGGCCTTGACGAGCGACTTGGCGACCCAGCGCGCGGCGTAGGCGGCGGAGCGGTCCACCTTGGTGAAGTCCTTGCCCGAGAACGCGCCGCCGCCGTGCGCGCCCCAGCCGCCGTACGTGTCCACGATGATCTTGCGCCCCGTCAGACCCGCGTCCGACTGCCGAAACACCACCACGTTAAATATCACTTCTACCCTTCAAACATATACATTCCCATAATAGATGTTTCCGATGCTCAACTTTGTATATTATTTATGTTCTTCAACCATATACATTATACACTCCCATACCTATGATTCCTATGTCTAACTTTGTAAATTATTTATGTTCACTAAATCCAATAGTTTATCTAAAGTATTTTTCGGAAACAACATCAAAATTTGTTGTAAAGTGAAATGTTTAACTCGCTTAGTATGATTTGCATAACTGACTTGGTATGGATGCTCTTTTTGCCTCTGGCAACGCACACACCTTGTTGTAAACGGAGACCTCACACAAGCAAATAATTATTTTTTTTGATACTCCTGCCACCATATTTTTAATTAATTATAAATGGTTATTACCAAATTTTATAAAATCTGACTGGTTCAAGTAACGTAACCGGGACCTATTATAACAAGTTTTACCCCGAACTCATGACTCATAAGTTAGGAGGCAGGACCAAGCAGCAAACACAAAATCAATTTCGCAGTATGTAAATGATCTCATAGAACTGTATTTAACATAAAAGGCCTTAGAAATTCCCTTACACTACAAAAACAACCCATCTTTCTATTTACATAATTATTATTGCATGAGAAATTTAGAAACGTCATAGCCGTGCACCTTGGACTTGGACACGCCTCAAAAATTCGTCCCATTGCCAAGTAGACTGTCCCTCAGAAAGATGAGTCACTTGCATAGGATTCGCGTAAATCGGGGCCATTTCGCAATAAACAACGTAAACATAAATCGCAGAACAGCATGATTCAATTCATACTTCTAGTTAACTATGACGTGTAAGCATTCGCTACTCACTAATCGATAATCGCATTCCATAAATCCATACAAAATTATTGATAACAGCAGGTAATAAACTTTTGTACAACGTGTTTCTGCCGCACCATTTTCACAGCCCGATTCTGAAGAATATTTAGTTCCATGTGTTATTGTCACCATACATTAGTGCACTCTTGTGTCAAACTCCTAACGCGAATATTAAATAAGAGCTATCATTCGATCTCGTTACTTGGTACGTCGTCCTACACACGTCGGTGTAATATGAATTAATGCATGTCACAGAAATAATTGACGACCGGGGGAGTTACTCTATGATCCGAAACGAAACACGAATGTTCGGACGTTCGCCGTCTGCAGTACGTTCTTAATTTTCCACTTCTAAAAATCAACACTCTATGATACTTATTATTCACTCCGAATTAAGTTAGGACGTACGATAGTGGATTCGAACATTTTGTGGAGTGCCTAGGCACATTCGTACAGTTTTAATTTTCGTTTGTAAAAAATAAAGCTAAAATATGAAGTTTCATAGAAATAGCTGCATCAATTGAACCCTTATTCTTAACCCTTTAGTGTTAATTTTAAGAAAACAAAGTATGCTGTTAATATAGTTTTTAAATGAGTAACTATAGTGCTAAATTTGACATCTGTAACTTCAGCGGTTCCGATTTTTCCATACAAACTTTCATCCCCTTCAAGAATTTTCTTCAAAATAGAATGTAGCCAAGTCTGTCTAAATGGCCCATATATCTCTATCTTGAATTTCATCAAAATCGGTTCAGCCGTTTTGGCGTGTTTTTGTTCCGTTTTCACGCTAAGACGGCTGAACCGATTTTGATGAAACACTAACATACATTCACACTTTCGCATTTATAATATTAGTAGGGATAAATAAATTGCTTACAATAATTACTGTAAAGAAATATACGTATTTACAATTTTATGTCGTAAAAATAACCTCACTGAAATACGAGATAATCATTATAATAAAAGAGCTATGTGGATTATGGCCTATCAGATAATTTAAAAATATTAGTAATATCACTTGAATAACCTGCGCCGTAAACAGATGTAAAAATTACTAATAAATTCAATTGACTATAATTACACTCAGCAAGCGAAACGATTTTTTGTTTTATACTTTTAATTGCCACAGGCTGTTTATATTGTACTAGCATACGCACACAACTTCACTTGCATGATCCGGATTGTTATACTGGCTAAATTAAATCCTTTGTATTATTTTCATGCATAAGCTATAATACTGTTAACCTAAAAAAATGTTCAGCAGTTATTTGAAAGAGCAACATCCTTATAAACTTACACATATAAAAAATAAATCTACTTTGTATATAAACATTGTCCTAAAATGTTATCACGTTCTTTGAATTATTATATCTGCAAATCGACTTAGAAATTCCTATGTAAATTAATTATGTAACTCAATAGACTAGTATAATTCTTTGAAACAGTTTACTCGTAATTTAAAACCTGTTGTAAACTACGCATGTATATAAATGTCTCATAAATATATGACGTTGTATTGTCAATAATTCGTTTTTTATAACAAAAGCAAATAAAGAAATATAAATAAATTATCCCAATAAGTTGTACACTTTACAATAAAAGATTATTGAACACAAGTTTCCCGTACATAGTTTTTATATACTCACAGTTCAGATGTGTATTGCTTAGTCTAATGTTTAATAGTTATAGTTACTCGGCATGACAATGTAGAGAATAAAAACGTGTTAAACTTTAACTTAACAAAAAAATGTTTTATTTTAGCCATAAAAACCTTTAGTTTCCTTTCTGTGATTATTTTCTTTATTACCATTAATTACTGTAATTTATGACTCATCTATATAACAAATCAATTATTATGTGACTATCATCACCACTGGGCTGACTATGTCCTTGAAATGACATGTTTTATTCTAATCTAAGCAATATCTAGCATAATAAAATAATAATATAATATATTATATGACACGCTGTTAAATAATTGGACTGCTTCTCAAGTTCGACAATGATAACAAAAATAAACTTTTGACCTTCAGAGATAAAATTCATTTTGCATTAGCCAACATAAATTAAAAGTTATAGTAACAAACTTATATTCAGTGCTGTCATCTCCCAAACATTTTAACTAGTAGTTATGGAGTGGATGATAGGGAAATAAAATATAGTTCGTTTTTTAAGAATCTATCAACTAATTTCACTTGCTTGTGTAAAAGCTATTTCAACAGTAATAATTTATATTACATCCCGCCTGTACCGTCTCATTCTCATTCAAGGGATGTAATCCAGTTTCATCCCATCTCTTTGAGTATAAAAAAGTGACAAATATATCTGAATTCCTGCCTTATTCCACGGGAACACTTAATTTTTCGGCATACGAAGTTCAGCGCGCACAACCGCATAGACAAAAATTCTCAAAATCGTTGTTTTGGGTTCTATTACGTTCATATAGCCCCTCCATATTAGATTTTCTCTAATATCTTCTATGTACAGACATTGATTGATTACAAAATGATATGTATACATAGAATAGACAAAAATAGCTTCATTTACCTGTGGTCCACCAATAATAAACAATCCACATGGGTTGATATGGATCACGGTCTTGTTGTCTAGATACTGCGATGGAATAACCTCTTTGATAACCTTCTCCTTAATTTCCTCACGTAGATGGTCCAGTGTGATCTTTAAACAAAAGTTATTAAATTTTTATCACAGAAAAACAAAACAATTGTACATAGTATTTGTTTTCAAAGGTTATAATTATAGGAAAAATCGTAACACTTGCACACTTAATAATTTACAGATACAAGTATGTAGGCAAGGAAGATTCGTTGATATGAATATAATACAATATGTTATTTGACTCCATTTTTTTACTATATTTATCAAAAGGTATCCATATCCAAAATCTAGCAGACAAAGAATTTTATAAATCCTTTCAGAATTAAACAAGTTAAAAAAGTTTTCAATCTTACAGAGGGAGTAAAAGAAAAGAGATGCAAAACAAAACTAGTGACGTCACTCGTGTATATATGCATTATAGGGTGCACATATGAAAGAGACAGTAAGATGTCCCAACTATGCTCCCACTATTTTTTTAATATACTAATATTTGCCTCATGTTACAAGCTAGCTCAATACTATTTTGAGACAATGTTTTATTTTAATTGTATTTGTATGCAAAATAGTTTAAAAAAATTGATCATAGTCAAATACCCTATTTAGTATGGATTTTAGAGTAATACGGAGCATATTGCAAAAGCCACAACTACATTATATCTTTGATTTTACGACTGCCTAACTAAATGACACAAACACAAGAAAAAAACAAAGTCAATTCTAATCATAACATGTTTTAAAAATAATATGAATGTTGGGTGGGTGTATAACATAATAAAAATGAATTGGATTATCCATTACTATGAAGCATCGGTGCCTCGGTGGCGTAGTGGTACTACGGTATGATTGCAAAGCTGAGGTCTCGGGTTCGAATCCCGTGTCGGGCAAAGTGATATTGGATTTTTCTATTCATTATCAGCCCGGAGTCAGGAATTTGTGCCCGATATGGCGATAGGCTCGTCCCCTATCACATCGTGGGACGGAATATATAAGGCGAAACGTGGGTGTTCTGTTAACACCTCTGCCTACCCCTTCTGGGAAAAAGGCGTGTGTTTATGTATGTATGTATTACTATGAAGCAAATTTTACAATACGTCACAGCAATGAAAATTAGCTAGAATAAATGATAATTTCAATTCATAATACATTGTATCTGTGAGGTGGGCCAGCATGATTGTATCAAATGGCACGAGACTGCCATCTGATGCCATTCGATACTCTGTCTGGACGGCATTAGCACTTACCATCAGGTGCAACACTGTTACTGTGCCGTGCCAGAGATTAAAAAAAGAGTTGCCACATTCAAATTCAATCATATGAGTGTATTTCAGTTGGGCCAGGATGATATAAGTAAACATGGTTTGTGCTTATTATAATTATAATAACAAAATATGGGCTCATATCCATATTTTTTGAATTAAAAACATCAATTAAGTGTCTAATTGCATTTACAAATATAGTTTTTTCCTCCATAGATCAAATCATATTTTTTAAATGTGGATATGAGATTATTTTTAGATTGTTGAAACATTAATTAAGGTAATTGATACTTCCATAAATTCTATTTACTTAAAAAAAACGTGAGCAAATTAATTCTGGCAAATATTTTTTTTTTCTGATCTCTAGTAAATAACAATGTTAGTAAATTTCAATTTCGAATTATTTATCTTAACTGAAAACACTACTCTATTGCACTACTCGATATAAGGTCATGCAAATTGCATTCTTTAGCAACGAAAAAAATACATACCTTTTCAGAATGTTGAAGGGATACAACTACTGTATGAACCCTTTGTGGCACTGTTGCACCACCAGCAAACACATATTCACATGTAACCTGCCAAACATAACAATCCATTACTTTAATTGATTATTACGGGTTGTTCTACTTATACAACATTAAAAGATCAAAAAACAAACATATTATGACTTAACATAACATATACTGTAAATATTTATGTAAAAATAGATCTTATAATGTATTTCAGAAATAAAATATGTCACCTGTGTTTTGGAGTCAGGACGAGCCCACCAGAACTCGCCATTTCGTCTCAATTCAGCTATCTTTTGATTGAGTCGGTGAGCCAGCACCACTGTCAAAGGCATGCACTCTTCTGTCTCGTCTGTTGCATAGCCAAACATCAAACCCTAGGGAAACCAAATAATGACACACTTTAGCATCCTCAAATGTATCCCTGAATCACAGGCTTACATTTCTTAAGAAAATGACTACAAGGAAGTGGGGTAATGGAAATTCCATACTAGCAGGTAAATCCCAATGAATACAGAGATCATTATAATATCCAATGCAATAGCTTCATTAGTTTCCTCAAACATGCAATAATTACTACTATAACAGCATCACTTAATAAAATGAGTATGAGAACATAAATATTAAAGTAAATTTAAAATTTGATGTTATCTGATATGGAATCTAAATTTGGTTATTAGTAATCCATGAGTAATGATAATGGATCTGAAATACACACTACAATGTCAAATGCACAGAATGTCCATTGTATTACTAAAATATGATAAGAGCAGGTGAGGTGGGCTTTATGATTAATGTGTGATTCAACACATGAGAAAAACACTTAACAGGAATTGACTTGATTACCTGGTCTCCAGCCCCAACTTCCTCCTCATTTCTATTCTCATGCACACCGGCAGCAATATTTGGTGACTGTTGGTCGAGAGCCAGCATAACACTGCAGGTCTTGTAATCAAAGCCTGGCCCCAACATGCTCATTGTTAAGAATAACCAATGCAAATGTATGCAATCTCATCATGTATTTTACGACATCTTATATCTAGCTTATATACCATGGTTTTTATGAATGATTCATTGTTTCGACTTATAGAGGTTGCTTACATGTGGAATCAGGTAACATTCATTTTTTTGTAAACATATTTTAGTGCTTGTGAAATTTGATCCCCGAGACAACATAATGCATCACCGCGTTCATGCAAATGATATACCAATGTACTTTTAAGAAAACAATTTTATAACCCATTGTTGCCTCATGCATAATGCTTGAGCATAATTTGTACCTGATCTCCAGCCCCAATATCTATTTCCTCTCTGTCTTGGTACACCCCTTCAGCAATATTTGGACTTTGCTCTTCAATTGCCACTAACAAATTTAGTGTACGCCAATCAAAACCTAGTGTGCATTGAACAATAATTACCAACGTGTTTTGCGATCACATGAAATATGACACAATATGTTTTAAGTCTAGTCAGTCTGGCTGGAAGCCAATTGACTGTATTTATCATTAAATAACCATGGACAGCGTACATACCTTTAGACGAATCGTCGTAGCCAATGTGCTTCACGGTCTCTCTGACAACTTTTTGGTAGTCTACGTTAGCCTTTGATGTGATCTCGCCACATAGCAGCACCATGCCGGTTTTTGTGACAGTTTCTGTTGATAATACGTTTTAATTAGGGAATTGCCGCGTTACCATGCGTTTTATCAATTTAATGCGATACTCACCGCAGGCAACTTTTGCGTCAGGATCCTGCCTTAGATGTGCATCTAATATGGCATCACTGATCTGATCGCACATTTTGTCTGAAAACAAATAAACAAGCATTGCATTTAGTTACTTATGCTTTCATCAGACAAGGATGAAATTGCACCATTGTTTGGGTTGGACCACGTGTTGCGATTATTTTGACAAATGTGATTCGCGGTTGTCCACGACAGGAACCATGATGTAACAAAATATTATCCTAGACCTAGACCATACACAATGGACGATGTCTAAGTTTACCTAACCTAAAGAAAATTCTTTACTCTAGGTTGTGAATGTTTAGTATACATTTCCCATAGTTTATCAGTACTTTATCTGCGCACATGCTCGGTCGGCCATTTTTCGTTGGTATCATACAATTGCTGCATCAAAATTGTGAAAACTAACCTGGATGACCCTCGCCGACAGATTCTGAAGTGAACAAAAACACTGATCCATCTTCCATGTCATAGCTGTGTCCATTTGTTTTCGCGTATCCATTCATTTTTGAGGTCTCCGGCATTCTGAATTTAGAGTTAGCTCACAAAAATAACCCGAAAGAGTCCCCCTATATTAACACTGTGGAAAAGAGGTCCGCCGCACGATCACGCTGATATTTATAAGGTCGGAGAGGCGCCACAGGGCTATTAGTTTCCACCAATGAAAACGTTGCTGTCGCGCGCCTGATGCGATACTATTGGTCAGAATACTTTGTTTTGACTGTGACAATCTGCAATAGATAAAAAATGCCCGCTAAATACAAGATTACATTCTTATTAGAAAATATATTTTATTTAATTATGTACATTTATAAATTCTGCCTTAATTACTTTTACAATAAATCCACAAATACTACTTTCGTACATTAAAATTAAGTTATCCATTAAGTGAACAAAGAAATTGGAATATTTATAAAATAACTTGAATAATAAGCCGTATGACTACCTATTGAGTATTAATTTATTACATAGTCCAAGTTCTTGCATAGGTATTGTACCTACTTATTTGTTTTTCATTTCTGATATTTTCCAAGTTGCCCAGAAATCAGAAT
The DNA here is from genome assembly GCA_033459515.1 of Theretra japonica. Lineage (NCBI taxonomy): Eukaryota > Metazoa > Arthropoda > Insecta > Lepidoptera > Sphingidae > Theretra > Theretra japonica. The sequence continues at coordinate 7,104,160 of CM065935.1, forward strand.
CAAGCAATATGTTTTAGAATGCGAATTAAACTAAGGATTACAACTAGTGATCTATTCTTTGGATTACAAGCGTTAGCAGCTAACACCAGAACACAAGAAGTGATCTTTTAAATGTTATCATTTTAATTGAGTACCTACCTATTTCAAAATATACCTTATAATTTTGAATAAGGTACCTATGTATATTGTGACACCATTATTTAGTAAATACAATGGTAACAAAATATTAACTTTTCAAAAAAAAAAAATAGCGCAGTTAAATTAATAAAATAATAAATATCAAACCTGAACTGAAGCAACACGTTTACTTCAATTGGTCACAGAATCACAGTTTGCTTTGCTGATATAAGTTTATCCTTTTATATATTTGGCGAATAGGTAAATAACTTAACAAGCACGTGTGGTGAGATCTCGTCGCAAACTGAGACAATCTTATTGGTTCATGTGTACTTAAGCATTCCAGTACCTACTCAGTAGATGAAGACAAAATGTGCACTTTCAGTGTTATCCTCAGCATTGTCCAGCAGCTCGGCATCTTATTAAAATAAATATGCCTGCTTCATTTTTTTTTCTTAACAAGTCTCCTAATTACATACTTTCTTCGCTTATCTACTACGACTAAAAACAAACTTAGTTGGTATTTTTAGTGACTAAAAACACAATGCAACTATTTTTTTTATAATTATTGATAACCGATAATTGACATAATATCTTATTACGTGGTAGGACTATTCTTCTTATCACTCCATTGGGTCTCTGCGGTCCTGGATAGTGGTTGGTAAATGCAAACTGCTTACAGATGATGTTCGCGATGTCCACTCTAGTATCAGTCACACTAATATATAATACTGACCCCACACTTAGATACAAGTCTTGTGTTATAAGTATCAGAAACTAGGAGCGACTTTTCGGCCTCACAAACATCTAGACCCGAAACAAATAGTACCCGGGGAATATAGATCATACAAACATTTGTCTCGGCGTGGGCATCGAACCCGTGGCCTTCCGTTTTACAGCCGGCGCGGCGTTTAACCACCTGCGCCACGAAGGCTGTCAATGGAGATATTTATAGAAAAGAAATGAGTCCAATCCGTTCCAACGGTTGCACTTAACATCTTTGTTTCTATGTTCATATGCTGTTACTATACGGACTAGACGGCCCACGAAGCTGCACATGTGAAAATTCGTATGCACTCTATTTCCTAAAGGAAGAAATTAAAATACTTAAATAATTTAAATCATCAAATTAAAAAAACAATCTCGGATTGGTGGCAAAGACACTGCTGATAAACTTTGAACTATCAAACACAACGCAATCGTGATAAATTTATTTTGATGGTCTTCATTACCTATATTTATCTAATCTTAAACTGACGCAACTATTTGCAATTAGTAGACGGCGCAGCAGGCACGTGGATAACAGCTCAAGGGGTTTATCCCATCGTTATTCAGTGTGAGCATACCGTGTTTCCAGTACTTATACTCGTATGTACCAGTTATAAATATGCTTATCGATTCAATGTATTCTGTTATAAGTTAATGTAAGTAGATACATGTGTTTATGAAACTTTTATTTTGCTGTGATTAGTGTATTTTCACTTGAAGATAATTCTATCTTCTCGCCTATTTTAACTTGTTTATTGGCGAATGAGATTGTTCAGTTGCTTATGGATTCCTTTTGGCACTAGGTTTGAAATATAAAAAGGGATTTTAAGTTTCATTGTGCAACGTACATATTTTTTAAAGATCATAAATCTGCTTCTGTTATTTTTACATAAATAGACAGAAGAATACTCTCGCTTGGTAATCCATACGAAAATTTCGTTGAAATAGATATTGGTGGGAGCTGATGTCCGTTTCCGGTACCACGGTCCACGTGGTGCTGTGTAATCTGTATCGACCGCCTGGTGTAGAGAACACAAATAAGCATTCTCAAGGATGTCAGCCAGCGGCCTGGCTGATTGTAAAATCAATACACCAATGTAAACTGCAACATGGGAACATGTAATACCTACTAGCTAGAATACAGCTAGAGGGAACTCCAATAATTACTATAATGGTTTAAATCGAATTTCGAGTATTATAGAGCGGTAGTCACACAAATATTTACACCAGTCTTCAGATTTTTAGTGCAGACTTCGGTTCGTGGGAAAATTATCCGCCCAGATACCGATGTGCCTAGCTTTGCAATAAAACCATATACATATAATGCATATCAATAGGTTTTAAAAAGCCGGTTACTTAATCACAGTGGTAATCACAAGTTTCCTTCCTCCATAGTCCGTACTGTACCTATATACCTACATATGCATACCTATACCAGATACCTAAAATTTTTTTTAAAGACAAGCCAATTTGGTGGAAACTTTGATTATAAAATATATCGATATAAACTTCTTGGAACGTGATACTATATCACTAAAAATTGGCATGGCGACTTGTCGCGTATAGTGCCCACATACATGTTATTAATATTGAATTGCCAAATAAACATTAAATAAATTATTCTAAGATGGGAGAAAGGAGAAACAACGCATGTTGTTTTCTTGTAACATTGAATATTGTAGGCCTTCTGACTCTCGGAACAATAGACGTAGTGCTGTAGGGAAAATGGGCTATTTTTATACTAACTATAATTTATGCATCGTTTTCTTATGAATAAGGTAGCTATATTTATGCAGTTACTTAGATGTTTTCTTTAATAGTTACCTTGTGGCGGTTCTCGCAATGCGTAGACTTGCTTGCTTCCTCGAGGGGAAAATTTGTACGTATTAGATAAAAAAGAAAATAGTACGATGCGAATGAATAACCTTTCATCATTTCCTTATTATTTTAGAAGTAGAAGTAGAAGTTATTGGTATGGCGGCTGCCGGCTGGAAACAGAACGGCCTGCTAAACCAGACATGGGTTCGATTCAAAAGATGTCACCTCTATAACACCTCATTAAATACCAAGCGTGCATATGTGTAATTAACAACAATATCGAAAGTACGTAAAGTGAAAGTAAGGAAAAATGATTGTAAAGTGGTGTCGATTTTACGGAAATAAGGAATAAGACAGGAAGAAAATGACAAATAATTCATTACTATGCATAATATTTAATAACATAGAAATTAACATATTGTCAGTCTTGAATAGGTATTTAATTTTGATAATACTGAATGAAGTGACATGTTTTCAACACAATTTTATGTTTGGTTTATAATGTTATGATAATCCCCTAGTGTTATTTTAACTTCAACCTTTCAACTAAATAACTGATAAATTTAATCTATATGGTAATGTTGCTTGTTTTTTTATTCAATAATATTCTATAGAAATTTATTCGATAATTATTTTTTGTGCGAAATACTTCTAGATAGAGCTTGAAAGTAATTGCTATTTGCTTCTTCACATTTCATAGTAGGTACCATAGATAATAGGTACACAATTATTTGATTCCACTTGTGAATTTTGAACTGCTGAATTAGTGATTGTACGTCTTTTGAGTTGCTGTTTGTTCGCTTTGTCCTTCACATTAAGATCCTTCACCTCGCCATCCGCTGATAGAATAATATAAACAAGGCACTTAGGAAAAAACGTAATTTGGCGCTAAAGGGAATGTATGTTTAATTAAATATACGATATTGTAATGAAAGCCTCAGCTTCTGGTATATTTTAGGTGAATATTCCGGTTACAATTTATTTTTTAAGAACATGTAAACTGTAAATATATTATTGGCATAGGTACATTATGAAGAAAGCTTGTCATTAGATAACGAAGAAGCTTTTTGGAAACATCTTTTTTTTTATTTCTTAGCCTGACCAGGAAAATTATGTGATACAATATAATAAGAAAGTATTTTAACGTGTATAAAGCCATACCCTCCACTTAGCTTTATTGATTGTGTAGTCATGTTGTGCTTATTTTATGATAAGGATAACATAATATGATGAAATTTGAATATCCAATAACATGTATATACAATAATATAATAATATTGTAATAACGTATTTGTATTGACAAATCGCAGAAAATAACAGTCCATTATTATTTATCGTACCTTACAAGAGTGTGTAAGAGTACTTAATAAAAATAGGCACGACTCATAGACATTTATTCTAGCAGTATTTATTTGTATCTTTATATATACGTATAAAAATGTAAAAAAAAGTAACAAAAAAGAGAAGAATATATGTAATTGGGCTGGTTGCTACAATTGTCTACCTATACCTGTCCGCTCAAAATACATAGACTGAACTCAACACGGGGTTCATATTTGGTGTGAGTCACTGTTGTGGGTTTTCCATCATTACGTACGATGTTCGATATCCGGGCGGATATTAATATCCAGCAATTTATAAAATGTAGAGTTACATAATTATTCGGTCAATACGTCATACGGAAAAGAATTCATTACAAATCCACGATACCGGACCCGCAATGGGTTTATTATCACAGTTGACCTCAGAAATTAATAGCTTCATATAATGAGATCATTTTGACCACGTAGTTGATAATTTGCATGCAGAGGTTATCACTGTACCAAAAATGTGGTCATGAAACTAGTAGCTTACATCGTTCATGGTCTTTTGTAAATTTATATGATTTAATATGATTTTATTTTTTGTAAAATTATTGACAGTTGTATATTTCGTATGAAATAAACGATACAAAACGTATGTAATAATATGTAGAATTCAAAATAGGTATATATGTAAGTTTGTAGAAGTTTAGAAATCTCCGACAGTCTTCTTCGCGACATCGTACCCGGCACAATGTCAAGTCTCTCCTGCCAATACTCGACTACGTTGATGTCGTGAAGAAGACCTTGAAGACCCGGTGGAACCATTTCAAATCATGTCACGATTTGGAGATCACCTCAAAAATGATACTTGGTATTTGGAAGGATTCAAACATAAACTCACGCCTTTTTTCCAGAAGGGGTAGGCAGAGGTTCCCCTGGTAGTAACCAGGCACCCACGTTTTGCCTTGTCTGTTTCGTCCCAGGATGTGATAGGGGGCGAGCCTATCGCCACATCGGGCCCAAATTCCTGACTCCGGGCTGGTAATGAATAGAAAAATCCAATATCACTTTGCCCGACCCGGGATTCGAACCCGAGACCTCAGTTTTGTAATCATACCAAGCCAAGTAAAGTTTAAGTTAATTGAGAGTGGTTTCAATATAATATGAAATGGAATGAAGGCATGTTACTCAAGAACTAGCTAAACATTCATTCAGATTTAAATATATCGTGTAGCTTATTGTTAGGTAATATCATAGAACTTATCAGCAACCCAATAAGAAAGTATAGAACTAGATATTAATCATTGGAGGCATGTTCGATGTATGGTAAGTTAGAGATAGTAAATAACAGATATTTTATGACAAATTGTCGCATTAGATACTACTGACGCAATTATTCTATTGGTTATGTCATCGTTATGTAAGTTTTAACACATTAACCGTAAAAATTGTTTTTATTGGCAAAATTAAATTCATAGATGATAATAATTTACAAACAGTAACGTCATTTATATTGAGAATGTCGATAAAATTTACTTAGTAAAAAGCAATAGATTTCATGTAAGTTGCAGAACAGTTTGCCTTACTATTTTATGACCGCCCTGTCGTCAAATCTTAGAAAATAATCATTAGACTGGCGACTAATGTAGATAATACTTGTAAATTCGGTCCGCCCATTAAGTTATTCAGATATGGATCAGGATCAGCTTAAGTTATGGTTCAAAAGAAAATATATTACAGACCGCATTAAGACGACAAAGGGGAAACACGTTTTGGAGAAGAAATGCAAAGTAACACAAAATTACTGGTTGTACCTATAAGGTAGGTCCTTTGTATACGGAAAGCCGTCTGAACAGTCAACTATTCTTCCTATTTCTGCGGCCAACACGCGACATTGAAAGTGTGGGTTCCAGAACTATTTATAGTGTAATGTGTTCGGTTTGAAGGAGCCAGATTTCAGTAGCAGGTAAAATTACAGGTATAATGCCTCAGGATAAGAGGAGCAGTACAGTGCCATGCAGTGCATAGTATAGTAATTTTGAAATATTTTTTTTGTGCATATGCTCGGTAAACGGGCAAACGGTACACCCGATGGTAAATAATCACCGCCTTCTATGAACATTTTCAATACTTGGCCCAAAATGTTCACTTACTAAACCGAACAGGACAACAAAACCGTTGCCTCTTGTCGTTTTACCCCCTGCAACAGATACTTATGAACACTGTGGCTCTACCAATTTTAGCTGACTTCAAAAACGGAGAAGATATTTTAGAAAATGTTTTTGGTATTACTCCTGTTTACAGACAGGAGAAACGTTTACCATCAGACTAGACACCGACTTCAAAAAGGAGGATCCGATTTACGTGATTCTTTTTAGTTTGATGCGGAATAGTTGCCATTTGGTCCTATGCTACGCATATTATTTGATTTCTTAGCTAGTCATGTCAGCAAATTAATCAACGTGTACAAGTACAATAAAATAGATATGAATTGTAATTTTGTAGTAGTATATTTTATTTTTAGGGGTTTTTTTAAGTCGGTTTTTTTATCAATCTTGTCAATGAAAAAAGACCACGTAGTATGTATAGATGAGGTAAATCTAGCTGAGAGTTGTAAATGGCAATACTAATGAACCTGTGAAATCTTATTAAGAGACGATTGTAGTTCGCCTTATCTATTACATTTTCAATGTTCTCATTTGTTTCCGAAACAGTTTAGAGTATTAAGTTTCTCACAACTATACACTGTTGTGCGTCATAAGAACTTGTTTATGTAAATTCTAAGACAGATATAATCTTTTGGTTATTTTTTTTGTGTAATAGGCATTCAGCACTGGTAATGACGATGATATTATTAAAATTAGTATGACTGACGACGTTGTCATCATGCAATGAATTGCAAAGTATTTTCATTATTCCTGTATCTAAATACAATTATATAATATTATGATGAAAACCATTCGACATTCCTTATTACAATAAAAACAAATAACTGCATACCTGCTTACCTATACCAATTATGAAGAAATATAAATTGCTCCCTAAAATGACGCTCTATACATCAATAAAAAATATCCTTTGCAATAGTGATTAACACAAATTTGGAAAGAGTATCCTAAATATTGTTGAAGTGATTGGAGTCAGTCTTTTTATAATCCTAAACAGTATATTTTATTGGTTTATAATTATTTCTATTGATTAGTTAAGATCATATATTCTAACTTTTTCCAATACTATATTATGTAGCAGCTATGACACTCGAACAGTATTAATGGATTTGAGAGCTTGCTCTGTGTAAGATAAATATTTCACTGCTTATCACAGAACAGCTCATCATTGATATTTCCTGTCAGTGTTATTATCTTGTTTTGATTTTCATTAGGGACTGTTAAGCCACATACTCACTGATTTAAGTTCAACTAAGTAAAATTGGTAGTAAGTATTACCGATTTTTTTTATTGCATTTGTGTCTATTTAATAGTGACAGATAAAGGTATTTTTGAAATACATGTTTTTTGTCGGATGATGAAATGTCACACTTAAATCGGCTTTTTATAAAAAATAAATATTGTAATATATTTTTTAAAGAGGGAAGATATAAAAGTGAATCTTTATCCGGTGTAAACTACATAGATATTTTATCTGAGAGCAAGGTTCACGAGTCAAGTTGGTCATCGCATGAGTCGGGAATTCATTAATATATATTTATATATATAAACATTTTTCTGGTCACAGAGCATTGCAATATTCGATAATATTTCGTTGACCAGTACCTAATTATCACATGTTTATGAATTGATTTCAAATTATTGCAACATTAGTATAAATGATTAATGTTTTTGGAATGATGAAGCATATATATCATTATGTCGTTTCTTATTATGCAATAATAGCATTATTAAAGGCAATAAATAATATGTTACGCGTAGTTACAACGGCCCGCGTAGCGTAACTACTAAGCAGCTGCCTAGACCCCCCAAAGGTTTTGGGTTCGTCAATCGCTCGAGGCAAATAAATTTTAATCTACCGATGATAAGTGTCGGCTCATATTGTTTGTGTTCATGTTTGTATTTATAATCGCTCTCACAATAAGTAAAAGAAAAATTATCGTGTGAAATAATAGTTTTTATTTAATTTATAAATAAACATAGTTTGCGGTATTATTGTGTATAATAAATATTTTCATTTATATTATCATAATTATATTTCAACTTACACATAATATATTATGCTTAGAAAGGTCAAATGATTTCTTATAGGCTGACACGTGTCAGTCTGAAGTTGCGTTCAACTCTTACGTAATCTAGTAAACATAATGAATTATTATTATCATTTGTAAATAAGACAATGAAGTAACCGTGATGAAATAATAGAATACATAATTGTACTACACCACTTATTTTCAATAGATTCAAATCTTCTTTTTTTTATCCTGCCAGTCTTCGTCTGTTCTCGTCTCTACGCAGCCTTACCCGTCTTCTTTTTATTTCATATCTTCAGGTGAAATAAAAGAAGACGAAGTCCAATCCCGTCTCATTTTATCTCGTCCCATTCCGTCCAAACCAATACACTTTTTCTCACCACGATAATTCTACTTCATCCTATTTCATCTTAACTTTCTGACATAGAAAAGGAAGAGACAGATATAACATAAACATAATATGTAGAGCATTGTTGGTAGCCAAAAGATTTTAACATTTTTAGTGTAACTCTATTCCGCGAAATAAACATGATTTCAGTAATAATTAAATTTAATTTCGGTTACCAACGGACTTTGTAGATATTGATTGTTAAATAATTAGTTCGATTTTCACCAAGATGCCAGTGCTACCAAAAATACGAACAAAAAAATATTTACGTTTTTGAAGACACTAATGTATGACAGCGCTCTCTCTGTATTATAAATACTCTAAAGAAGGCATGTATATTTCTAGACAAGTTTTTTTTATAGCATAGGTCCGGCAAACAAGCAAGCAGGTCATCTGATGGTACGTGATCACAGTCGCCCATGATCACCCACAACGCATGGATCATGGATGTGTTGCCGGACCATTAGATCGGGAGGGAAGCGGGAAGGAAAAAGGTTGGGAAGAGGAAAGGGGTATTGGGCATTCCAAAGTCTCACTCACCGAACGAAACGCGACAGCATAGCTGTCGCTTCACGTCGATCTCCTGTGAGACAGTGGTGCCACCTCGAACGAGCCTGCCCATTCATGCTGAGTCATGGCTGACAACAGCGTGGTTCTACCACTATTATGTATGTGTGCAAGTTATATCAATATATTTATAAATCAAAGAGTCTTTTTCTTCTTTAATAAGTATTATGACGGACCATTTACAATAAAACATTATTAATTATACAAACGTTAAACTACCCAGCTCTTTAAACTAAGGAAGCGAAGCAGCTAGAACTACCCGCATAGCTATTTGTTGTTTCATTCTAATGGAAATCTGTTGCGTATTCTCGGTATGAAAATAGACTTGTTGATTTTTACTCGTAACCTACAGATACTACGGGCACTAGCGTTTCAAAACTTAGATCGTATCGTTTTCTACGACTGTTCAATATCTAATTTGCATACTATTTTTTATTCACAGATATATCGATGCGTTTTTTATTATGTATCTAGTGCATACAGGAAACAAACAGTTTTTCAAAGAACTCGAACTCGTTGGCCATTTTCCTTATTATTATTAACTAGTGCACAAACACGTAATAGATTGATCGGTTAGAATCGCATATGAAATATTTTTTTATTGAGATTAAAGATGATTAAAATATTAATTTGATATTTCTTGTATACCCAGCAGTTAATTTCAGTGATGTCAATTGCTATGAAACCCAATTCGGGTATTTCTTGGAATTTTGGTTTAATAAGGTTTGAATGATCTTTTTAAAATATAAACATAACAATTCTTTACAAGGATTAAATTTTCACTAACCTCCCACATTTAACGAGTTAAGTTCTCGTACCTATATGAACAGACAGAAAGAACAAAAAGATTATTGTATCATGTATGATTTGTATCTGTGGTTTGCATTGTTGATCTGAAATGATTTGCATTTTCACCGAATGGTAAGTGTCGTGTAGTTCACATTATAGGCTATCGGGTCACGAAGGATGATCTACGTAATGTGTAAAAGTAAATAATTAATTTTCATGATTCTGCAACCTTTATTAGGTCATCTGACTATCTTGAGTGTAGAGGTCCGATTCTACGCTTGCCGGAACTCGGTAGTAGTCTTGATTCGAACACTTTTCAAGATTTATCGATAAACTTGACTTCTTCTTGATTTATTATTATTATTCTTTTCGGCTGGCAATAATGTCTCAGTTCTACGAATGTGCTACGTATCTGCACACTGCCAATTATATTACTATGTTCAAGGTTCAGCCTTCTTGATGAGCGATGACAAGGACTTCCTGGCAGCAACCCAAGAAAAATCTGATGATATCTGCCAGTATAAGAACAAATATTAAATATGATAAACAAATAAATTGATCGTTATTACTAACGAGACTACGGATAGAAACGTGTTTTTCATACTAATAAACTGATTACGAGTAACTATGTTGTTTGCATTCAGACTTAAGGGTCGACACACACAAATGTGGTTCAGAACAAAGCGTCGTGCTATTATGAAATCTGACATGGCATTTTCAACAGGATACTTACGTTCATGGAGATAGTATTTACTAGCAGCCTGCTACAAAAGCAACATCATCGGTTATTACGCCAGGCTCCGATAAATATCGGTAATTATCTTCCACTTATCGATCTTCTGGAAAACCGATATACAAAGGCTGAACGCGAAGCCCAACAAACTACTGTGAGTAGCAATGACTGGTTTCACTTATTATCAACGTTGTCCGTTGAAAAGAAGTGAAACCATCTCGGTTGAGCAGACCCATTCATTGACGCTGTAACTTTAACGACGTGACTCTACCACTTCAAACTCTACAATCTGAATTCATGTTTCTATGGTACGGTGGCACTAAGTATCTTTGATGATGTCAACGTTATACCTTTGGCATGTCAAAAGTATGGAACCACCATTCCCAAAATCAACGCTATAAACAAAGTTGCGTGATGGAACCGCGCCATTATAATTATAAGTACGCCTAATGCGACCTTATGGCAAAAGTGACATAAAATACATATTGCTTGTTTAAATAGTGTAACGTATAATTTTTTAAACGGTGACAGATCCTAATACTGATAATTGATACGCATGCCTTACAAAATCAGTTTTATAAAGCAATGTGGAAATCCTTTCCTGAACTAATTATCTTGCTGATTAATACTTTTAATAATAATATCACATTACAGATTAGATAATGGCGCAAACGTATATTTGTGAATTGTGATTTGTCTGTTGAATAAAATTTACTTTCTCGTATATTTTTAGCGATATCATTGTATAAAAAGAATTTATTCACTCCAATCACAGCGTAATACATAAGCAATAATCTCCAGATATCTTTAGATTGTGGAGGCAGATAATTTGTAAACATGGATTGTTTAGCGCAATTATTAGTTCGATTGTCGCCACGAATCAAAATACAGTAGGATGAAGACAATTGACAAAAGCTGTTATGGATTTTCTCCGCGTTGGAATGTTTGACACTGTCTTGAGCACACGCCTGCTAGTGTTATAGTGATTAGTGACCAAACGTTATTTGTGAATTATCCTAAACTGTTTGGTGAAAGTGAATTTATTGTTTGTGTGTCGACTGATATAGATAGTTAAAGATAATGTCATTTGGAGACATACGAGTAGTAACGTAGTTTTCCCAATTCATAAAAATAAGTAATGTATTAAGTTTTCGATAAAAAATTATGTTTATGCACATATGTACTTTTAATTTATATTTTTATTAATCTTCCAAGGATACAAATAGTATTTTTTCTGTCTATGCCTAAGTCAAGACCCATTTTAATGAAATTACATTAGAATATTGGTTAATATCGTAATTGTGTGTAGGTTATAATTAATAGTTATTAAAACCGTGCCCTTCTATTAGTAAAATTATTTTGTTACTTATCAAGTAAAAACGTATAAAAACGTTAGCTTGATGAAATATTTATCTGAAGCGAAACGGAAGAAAGGGTTAAGAGATTATCCGTTGTTTTGTCTTTGATATCAGGACAATCCCCTGCCATTAATCTGGCGCTGGTAAGATTATAAAATTTCTCTAACATATATGCTATCATCAATTTTGTTGTTTTACTAAGAATATTTATTTTTCAAGAACTTGATGTAAAAACAGTTGTTTGGAATAATAGCAAGCAATTATAATAAAGTGCTGTTTCAATTTGTCATATTATCGTATTATTTATTATTTTTTATGTGTCACACTTGTTTTCAGTTTTATTACAAACAATACGCGCATAAAAATAAAACGTTTTCTAGTAAACATAAGTATTAATAACATTAAAACGGTTCTGCCTACCACAACAGCTCATTAGACAACGACATTTGATAACTTAGGTATAAATAAGATACCCAATATAAACGATAACCCATTCCGTCTCGTCCCGTTATATCCCGCCTTTTCCCGTCTCATTCTCACTCAAGATATGTAATTCCGTCCCATCCCATCCATTTGAGTACAAGAAAGTAACAAATATATCGGAATTCCTCCCTCATCCCTCGGGAACACTACATTTTTCGGGATAAAAAAGTAGCCTAAGTGTTAATCCAGGGTATCAGCTACCTCCATACTAAATTTCATCGGAATCCATTTAGCCAGTAACATAACACATAGAAAAATTCGTAATACGTATCAAATTCAAAGGAACAAAGAAATACAAGGCTAAATAATAATCATTTCCTGATAATCTTAAAATAATTTCAAAGCATACTTGTGTTTCACTTGACTAATAATTATAAATTAAATATATTGGTACCTGGCATGCCAATGAATCTAGCATCTACACTTAATAATTATTCAAGTTATTTGTCGGTAAAAATATTTCATTACTTTTGCTTCAACATAGATAAGTCACTTCTAAACATAGATTTTTCCTGAATTAAGCCTAGCGCATTGGATAATCCATAAAGAAAGAAATACATTTTTTACCAAACGTGGGTAGAGTTTTCAAACAAAATATTTGGCGGGCTTTTAAATATTAATGTAAAATAAAAATATAAGCCCGTTCAGACATTTTAAGTATATCGCAGGAAAACTAGGTGTTAAAGCAACGAAAAAAAATCAACAATTATTATTATTATTCTTGCAATGAAATGACACTAATGTAAATGCGTATTTATTCCAGGAACCGCCAGATATCGTGCCCCCGGATGCGCGTAAGACGTGTAATTATCGCAATGTGCGGTTCCAAGAGCAAGTGTATCGGTGGGTGGCGGGACGGGGGTGCTTAATGTTCACCCCTGATATTCTCTACGTAGGTGGAGTGAACCCCATCAATTTGAGTGCCGGATGCTTCTATGGCAATTTGTTTGCGCCTTGTTTAGAACTTGTAAGTTAGAACATTTTAATTTTTTTCGTAGACCTACCTTAGAGGTATTCATGGAGGCATTTTGAAAGTCTGTATGAAATAACTTATTGCAACCTTTATCACCGTCCGTGCACCTTGTGGGTGGACGTCCGACACTCGTTCAAGAAAATTTTGTATAGTTTTGTTTTACATGTCTAATTGCCATAAAATGTTGGTCGTGGCAGAGTATCTGTATATATGGACATTAAATAAATAAATAAATACACCCAACAGTCAAATACATAGCCACGATCCCATACTAAGATCGAGTCTTGTGTCGTGTGTGTCAGGAACTACAAGAGACTTTTCGGTCTGAGAAACACCCAGACCCGAAAAAAATAACTGTGATTCTCACAAAAACTCCAAACAATGTAACATCGTCTGTAGTGACTCGTCTCTTAAGTGTTTGGTGGTTGGATCACTCAGAGGATTTGCGGTTCGGAGGAATACAACATAATTGTATGTAGGTGATAATGCTGCAATAGGGATGTTGACTCTTGTTACAAAGTCGTGTATTTTTTTTTTACATATTAAAGACAGTATTTTAAAACCTATTAAGAGTATAATAATTTGAGAACCTAACTGTTCGTCATAAATTAAATAAAAGTATTTAAAATTGTATTATTCATTATCCATTACCACGTCTATAACGGTGAAGGAAAACATCGTGAGGAAACCTGCATACCATAGCGGTTTGTATAAATTTCTATGGTATGTGTAAGTCCGCCAACCCGCACTAGGCCAGCGTGGTGGACTATATGGCCTAACCACTCTCAATCGTACTCTCGATTGTAGAGGAGGCCCGTGCCCTGCAGTGGGTCGTATATGGGCTGCACCACCACCACCACCATTACCACGTGACTACAAATGCGATCACTGCGCGCTGACGTCATGGATCGGGCGGCACAAGTATCAAAATATAAGTTGCAAAATAATCCGTAATCGCATTGTATAAAAATATAGTGTTCTTCTTGATAATTGATATCTTATTGTATACAGACTTTTCCAAAATGACGAAGTTTTGAATGCGTCTATATATTGTTATGAAAGAGTATTTGCGCGCGTAACTTTCAAGAAACGCAACTTGAAGGAGCTTAAAAATATTGCGAACCATAATGATGTAATTGTTGTAATACCATAGGATTGAGATTATTTTTCACAATAAGTTGGTAAACTTCTAACCTTTCATCGAGACCTTATTTTCAGTGTTGAAGTGTTACGTGCGGTATATCTTTGACGCCACTTGATTGAGATTGTGAATAATGATTTATTACTCAAAAATTGTCAATGATAACATCTGACTTTCCATCCATCCATCCATCAGCCAAAGGAAGTCCACTGCTGAACATAGGCCTCTCCCAATGATTTCCACAGTGACCTGTTGGAGGCTCAGGCAGCCTCCTGCATACATCTGACTTTACTTTATGATAATTTTGTTATCCATACAAGATGCATAATAAAATATTGAGTGCGTTTTAAAAGAAAGGAAAATGAAGGCAGCTCGCATGTGTCAGGCTTCGTCATTGATTGCAACTATAGATTATTTCATCAGGATATATTATATAAATAATAGAAATAAAACATTTTATCTGTTATCTGTTTTATCATATTTTAAAAGAGTCCCTTGTATTCCGGGTTAGTTACCCCATTAAGGTAGCTAACTATCAGAAGCTGTAAAATTAAAACACTCAAGGAGCTTTTATTTTTAATAGGAGCTCCACGATAATTGTCTTGTCTTCTACTCAAATAAAATGTTCAAAATATTGTGAATATTGAAATAATCAATAAACAAAGGAAATAAATATATAAATTATCAGTAAGATTAAAGTACTTCATCCACTATTTATTGCAGCCAAAGGAAGACGGGACGTGCGGTTGTTATCCATTTGATCCCGGTTTAGAGGAGGTTTCCAGAGCAGTACGGGAAGCCTTGGTTCCTTCAGCTCAAGGCCGATGGGAAAGATGCTTCTACGCAGCTCGAGACTGTTGCAGCCAGTATATGCCTGAAGATCTAAACACTACAGGTAATAGATAACAATATTATTTTGTGCTGGTTGCTTTAATTCTGGTATGTACTTACATTAGTAATAAAAAACACTTGATTTTGTCTACATCTGCTGTTATTAATGGAGTCATAAATTATGTTCAACTGTGACATCATTTGGGTAAAAACGTTCTACACAAAATACAACCGGAAAGTTGTTAGCGGTGTGGTCTGGGCCCACTATCGATCCAATTTTTTAAACTTAATTACTTTTAATCAGATACGATCAATACAAACATGTAACGGATGAAATATTTAGTAATATATGTATGCTCATAAAGTTTCAACATATCCGGCTTTAACTTTCAGATCCAAATCAATGTGAGGCAACGTTCGACGCCTGGACTTGTTGGCAGGAAGCCGATGCCGGCACGACGCAGCAAGCAGTTTGTTCTGAATTTGCTTACTCCAACGCGGGGCCTTCTTGCCACCGTAAGTCTTCCAAATACACCGTTGATGTATGGAAATTATACAAAAAATTACCAAGTTTTATAATGATTAATTACAAGGAAACCTATATTTAAGGAATAAATAATAACGTTGATTTCTGTTTCAAAAGATTTCAGTAACAAAGAATGCTTCCCCAACGCAACATGGGCGTTACAGACAGATTACAGCACGTGCACGATTACTCCAAGACTGCTCCGTCGGTATCGCTTCCATATCGGCATGCTGGCTTTCTCCATCGCTTCGTGTTTGCCGGCAATATTCGTGTTCTTCTTCTACAGACGTCTGCGTGTCACGCGAGTGGCATTACATAGAAACTTACTCATTGCAATAGTATTGAGGAACATACTTGTAATCATCAGTAGAAGTGAGGTAATTTTCATTGAATGTACATTTTTGTATTGTGTAATAATTTAATCTATGAGATAATTAAAGTCAAACAATAACATAATATTATTAACGTAAAACAGCAGTCAAGTGAATACGTTTTGTAATCAACACATTGTTTTATTTGGATTAAGCCATGCGTTGATATCAAGCAATTTATAATTGTTATGATTTTTATTACCGGATCTTAAAGTCCACAAAAAATGGCAATCGTTTTATTACGATAATGGAACTTTAGTCGAAAATTCAAGTCTTTCTAGTTCCTATTTACATTCTATGGGAATGGTTGATTTATGTATATATTTAGACGCACTTGTAAGTACAAGTAGTTTCTTTAAATATATTTTTAAATCTTATTGTTTTAGATTTACATAGACGAGCTAACAAATTCTGGAGATAGTGTGATGTCTACTCATGGATTAGCGTGTCGTGTACTCGCTGTGGCCGAGAGAATTGCCGCTAATGCCGTCTTCATATGTATATTGGTTGAGGGGATCTATTTGCATCAGCTTATTGTAGCCGTCTTCAAACACAAGCTAAGCACAAAATGGCTGTATGGAACTGGAATAGGTTTGTGCATGATATTAATGGTTTAAATACATAGAGATGTAAATGTATGACAATACAATCCACGGCCTTTTACCGTCTACGGTGTAATAAGTAAAGTCTTCACCTTTTCAATTCATAATATTACTGATTACATGATGTTGGTTATTTTGAACCTCCCCTAGAATTTGTTCAGAGGTAGATCTTTATTTTAGAAATATTAAGGAAAATATTTGCAAATAAGAAAAAACCTTATAAAAAACACCAATGTGTTAGTTAAAATAACATTGTAACTCGTATTTGAAATTTCAACTTAGCATTAGCAATGTCAGTCTTGTTGGTGATTCTGAAGAACAAGTAAATAGACATCTGAAGAAATTTTACTTATCCCTATCCAATAAAACAAAACCTTTGAAGTTTAGATGTGTGTAATAATTATGTAGATATCCAAAGCATACTGTTGCTCATTAATCATTTTCTTCACAGTATTAGCAATAGCACCAGTAGTGGCTTGGGCGGCTGTGATGGCAGTTCACAATGATCATTCGTGCTGGCTCGTGTACACTGTAGACCATGTTCAGTGGATACTCGACGCTCCAAGGATCACCATACTTGTAGTTAACACAGTTCTGTTCATCGATGTATTGAGGGTCTTACTTACGAAGATTAGAAACAGCGAGAATGCCAACCAACTGTGAGTGCTCTAGTACCCTAAATTATTTCAAATACTTCTAGGTCAATGTTATCTAACTGAGGTTACTGGTTAGTATTTGAAAATTCAGAAAATGATAACGCAAATTTGTTCGCAATTCGACATTGATAACGAAGTTACATGAGCTGTTATGAGTAATAAGAGTATACAATCATCAATTATTTTTAATGACAAATAAGCTGATGTAGTCTGACATAGATATCAACGTTTATGTTATTTTTTTGGGTGATGTAGCAATTATCTGTTTAAATAAGAGCATTTTATAAAAACAATCTTTAAAACACAATCCAAATACGACTAGTAAATAAATAACGAGGGTTCTGAATCATAATGATATATGCCTGATTTGTGCAGTGCGTAAACAATTGAGCTACTGTGAATCAAAGTTACGGGTGCAATCCACTTACAGATAAACTAGCGGCCCAACCCGGCTTCGCTCGGACACTTTTTGATTCCAGTCCAGATCAGACACATATTATTTCGCGTACTAACTGTTTTACATTTAAACTCAACGTGACTGCAGCCCTTTATACTGCTTTTCTCGTTACGTACCGTCCTGTCCCGCCTCAAACTGTTCCTTGACTCAAGGCGTGTAATTCTGTCCTCTTTTATCCCATTGCATTCACTGTTTATTCTATCTCAAACCATTTATTTGAATTTGGAAGAGTAGCAAATATTAATAATTGAATTCCTTTCTAGTCCCACGGGAAAACTACATTTTCAGGATAAAAAGTAGCCTATGTGTTAATCCAGGGTATCAGCTACTTCCATACCAAATTTCAACAAAATTGGTCCAGCCGTTTAAGCGTGACTTTTACATACCATAGAAATGTATACAAATCGCTATGGTATGCAGGTTTCCTCACAATGTTTTCCTTCACCGTTATAGTGTATGGTGATTGACTATCAATACAGTTTGCTTTATTGCTACGAAAAGGGACTTCGATACATTTCATGGCAACTTTAGTTTAATTCATATAGAGCTATACCACTGACATTAGTAGCGGTCTGAATCTCGAAACCCTATAGACTAGCAAAATCCGAATCGGGACACACTTGCGTATATAAACTGATGTCATTATTACTATAAATATTGTTTTTCGTTTTCAGGAGCACAGCAAAAGCGACATTATTCCTGATGCCGCTGTTCGGCACACAAATCCTGTTGAACGCCTTCAGACCTAACACGACCAACTGTACTGGGGAGCAGATATATTACTTTGTATCATATACAATGGAGGGATTGCAAGGGTTCGTTGTGGCTACGCTGTATTGCTATGTCAACAAAGAGGTAATGGTTTGCACTACATTTTTATTTTATGGATATAATTCTAGTTACTTTTTCTATAAAATATTGCGTTGTACAAGTTTTGTAATTAAATATGATACAAAATCTATTCCACGCTTAGGTGGGGTCGGTTCACTATGTTAATTATCCGTGACCCAGAAGATTTAGGATACAATTTTACAACTGGCCTCCTACCTGTAATAAGCCCTTTCGAACATTGAAGCTGAATTACGACGTTTTTATTCGAGTTTAATAGCTAACTCACAATGCATTTAGTTCTAAGAATTGATTCCACGATTTCACAAGTCACATTCCGCAGTATTTAATAATCAGCCAGCCTTGCTGTGGGTAGTCCAGAACTGAACATAGGCCTCACCTAAGCAACTCGATCGCGTTCTGTTAGAAGCGGTCTGGATCTAACAACTATAGCCATGAAGCGATATTATTCTAGCAAATATTTTAAATGTATAGTACTTAAATAAATGTTTTCACTTTCAGGTACATACATTAATCAAGACTACATGAAATGAAATTAACTTAAATTCGTTTATTGTCACGTTGGCTATTAAATAGCTCTTATGACAAGTCATTACATATAGTACTTATTCTATATTTACAGATTATTAGTTTAATATTATTTATTTAAGTTAATATACATTTTTCTGTAGTCATAAGTATTATATTTATTGGTATGTTATGATATCTTTTGTGCCCCGCACGGAGAACTGATGGCCGATGGGGCCAAAAAGTTCTCGAATGGAGGCCACGAAGCGAAAGGCGCAGCGTGGGACGTCCACCCACTAAGTGGTCAGACGACCTGGTAAAGGTCGCGGGACGTCGCTGGATGCAGGCTGCCTCCAACAGGTCACTGTGGAAATGATTAGGAGATGCCTATGTTCAGCAGTGGACTTCCTTTGGCTGATGGATGGATGGATGGATATTTTAATTAGGTACTTAATCGTTTATTTATTATACAAAACTATATGTTTTATTATTTTATTACTTAAATGATTTTCCCACGATTAAATAATTAAAATTTCCACTGTTGTGTAATCAATAATCATCTAATCTATAGCAGCTCATACCTACACATATCACTATTAGTCCAGGCTTCTTTACAATTGAGAGGGATTGGTCTGTAGTTCATCACACCTGTCGTGCATTGGACGGACTTCACAAACCAAAGAAATTGTCATTAATATCTGTTGCATGCAGGTTTCCACACGAAGTTTATATGAAAATAGATTATTAATATACACACGTGACTCTGAAAGTAAGAGATGTATAATGTAGGTACCTTAATATTCAAACCTGCGTCTATCGTTTCGGCAACTGCGTCCATTACCATTTTTAGCCACCCATTTCTACTTTTCCTGTGAATTTCGGGGTAATTGAGTGCAGGACAGATGCACTTAATCGACCCGCAGATGAATATTGTAGGTAAGGAAGCTTACGTCTGCGTGATGCACACGAAGGAGGTGGTAGAGCATGCTTTTACACAAGTTGTTCTTACCAGAGTCATCTTGATAGGGAGTTAATAAAAGAAGGAGGCACCTTAGAGGAACATACATATTTCTGGACAAGGTTTTTTTTTATAGGTCCGATAAACGAGCAAGTAGGTCAACTGATGGTAACTTATCACTGCTGCCCATGAACATCTACAACGCTTGGTTATGGATGTGTTGCCGGCCGATCAGATTAGGAGGAGAGCGAGAAGGAAAAAGGTTGGGAAGAGGAAAGTGGTATTGAGCATCCAGAAGTTTCACTCACCGAACGATACGCGACAGCATACAGCTATGCTGCTTACAGCATACAGCTGTCGCTTCACGTCGATCTCCTGTGAGACAATGGTACCACCCCGGTCGAGCCTGCCCATTCATGCTGAGTCATGGTGATAACAGCGTGGCTCTACCACTTTTATGTGTGTGTACAAATTATATGAATATACTTATAATCAAAGAGTATTTTTCTTCTTTAATAAATATGTATTATGACGGACCATTTACAATTAAACATTATTAACTTTGGAAACTCTGACATACTATTTATTATTCAGAGACATATCAATGCGTTGTTTATTATATATCTAGTGCATACAAGAAACAAACGGTTTTTCAAAGAATTTGAAGTCGTTGGCCATTTTCCTTATTATTATAACCAAGTGCACATATACGTAATATATTGACCGGTTAGAATCGCATATTATGATATATTTCGATATTGAACTTAAAGATGATTAAAATATTAATTTGATATTTCTAGTGCACCCAGCAGTTCATTTCACTGAGGTCAATTGCTTTCAATCCCAATTCGGTTAATTCTTGGGATTTTAGTTTAATAAGTTTTAAATTATCAAAATGTAAACACAACAATTCTTTACAAGGATAAAATTAGGCACCAACCTCACACATTTAACGAGTTAAGTAGGTACTCTACTAAATGTTCAGAAAGAATGATCAAAGAGATTATTATATAATGTATGGTTTGTATCCGTGGTTTGTATTATTGATCTGATATGATTTGCATTAAACCGAATAGTAAGTGTCGTGTAGTCCACATTATACGCTGTGTCTGCACACTGTCAGTTACATTACTGTGTTCAAGCTTCAGTCTTCTTGATGAACGGTGACAAGAACTTCCTGGCAGCAACCCAAGAAAAATCAGATAATATCTACCAGTATAAGAACAAATATTAAATAAATAGATTTTTTATTATTAAATATGATAAACAAATAAATTGATCGTTATTACTAACGAGGCTACGGATAAAAACGTGTTTTTCATACTAATAAACTGATTACGAGTAACTATGTTGTTTGCATTCAGATTTAAGGGTCGACACACACAAATGCGGTGCAGAGCAAAGCGTCGCGCTATTATGACATGGCATTTTTAGCAGGATTTTCTCTACGCTCATGGAGATAGTATTGACTAGCAGCCTGCTACAAAAGCAACATCATCGCTTATTACGCCGGGCTCCCATAAATATCGTTAATTATCTTTCATCTATCGATCTTCTGGAAAACCGATATACAAAGGCTGAAAGGCTGAAGGCGCCATAATAATTTTAAGTACGCCTAATGCGACCTTTTGGCAAAAGTTACATAAAATGCATATTGCTTGTTTAAAATAATTATGTTTGAAATAGTGCAACGTACAATTTTTTCAAATGGTGACAGATGCTATACTGATATTTGATACGCATGCCCTACAAAATCAGACGGCAAGTTTTATAAAGCAGTGTCGAAATCCTTTCCTGAACTAATTATCTTGCTGATTAATACTTTTAATAATAATATCACATTACAGATTAGATAATGGCGCAAACGTATATTTGTGAATTGTGATTTGTCTGTTGAATAAAACTTACTTTCTTGTATATTTTTAGCGATATCATTGTATAAAAAGAATTTATTCACTCCAATCACAGCGTAATACATAAGCAATAATCTCTAGATATCTTTAGATTGTGGAGGCAGATAATTTGTAAACATGGATTGTTTAGCGCAATTATTAGTTCGATTGTCGCCACGAATCAAAATACAGTAGGATGAAGACAATTGACAAAAGCTGTTATGGATTTTCTCCGCGTTGGAATGTTTGACACTGTCTTGAGCACACGCCTGCTAGTGTTATAGTGACCAAACGTTATTTGTGAATTATCCTAAACTGTTTGGTGAAAGTGAATTTATTGTTATGTTCCATTATGCACCTATTTTTAATCAGTGTGTTTTTTAAATATGTTTGGATGTACTAGGATACTGGATATAATTTTGTGGAGTTGTATATTACAAGGAACACAGGTAAGTAATTAATCTTTTGAAAAACAAAGGAACAATAATTACATATTTCTTTGTTGATAAATTAGTCATTAATAGTGACTTTAATTTAAGGTTGTCAGTTTCTTGAATGACGTGATTGAGCCTGAAGAGCTGGACTTCGATATATGGCATCAGCGCGATACCCGCCTGGCTATTCCTAGAAATAACCAACCAAACTGCGAAAGGCTTAATATCTACGTGTGTGAGGTAAGCCTTCATGAATTATTGACATTGACATTTACGACAACACGAGTTTGTATGTCGATTGATGT
This sequence comes from Theretra japonica, assembly GCA_033459515.1. Lineage (NCBI taxonomy): Eukaryota > Metazoa > Arthropoda > Insecta > Lepidoptera > Sphingidae > Theretra > Theretra japonica. The sequence continues at coordinate 7,127,188 of CM065935.1, forward strand.
AGATAGTTACGAATGTCATTTGGAGACATAGTAAATTACCCAATTCAAAAAATAACTAAAATATAAAAATTACGTAATTTTATTTTTGGATAAAAAATTGTGTTTAGGCACATACTCCTAATTTATATTTTCATTCGTCTTCCAAGGAGACAAAGAGCGTTATAAGATAAAAATATATATTGTTATTTTTTCTGTCTATGGCTAAATTTTTAGTTAATATCCATTTTGATTTAACTAACCAATATCGTAATTGTGTTGGTAATAATTAAAATATGTTAAACCGCGCCCTTCAAGTAGTAAAATTATATTTCTTTTGTTACTTATCAAGTACCACGATAAAAACTTTAGCTTGATGTTCCAATTCCCTGAAGCGAAACGGAAGAAAGGGTTAAAAGATTATCTGTTGTTTTGTCTTTGATAGCAGGACAATCCCCTGCCAATAATCTGGCGCTCGTAAGATTGTAAAAATTCTCTAACAGACATGTTATCATCAATTTTGTTGTTTTACAGAGAACGTTTTTTCCAAGAACTCGATGTAAAAACAGTTCTTTGGGACATAGCACGCAATTACAATAAAGTGATGTTTCAATTTGTCATAATATTATATTATTTATTATTTTTTATGTGCCACCCTTGTTTTCAATTTTATTACAAACAAAAGCGCATAAAAAAAACAAAACATTTTGCAGTAAACAAAGTACTAATAATATTAAAACGGTTCTGCCTACCACAACAGCTCATTAGACAATGACATTTGATAACTTAGGTATCAATATGATACTCAATATAAACGATAACATTAGTCAGGACTTCATCGCTATACAGTTTTCAATATAGAAAACGAAGCTAGTGACCACGTGGACCAAAATGGAATACTTGTCTTAAATAGCTACGCCATCATGTAGTTTTATAGGACACTTTCGAGTCGACTAGCAAAATTTTGTTGGTAAATTTCAATTGTACTCTTAAAGACCTCGAGGTAGTGCGTTCTTAGTCCTATCTTTCAGCAGTAAATTGGCAGGCGCAATGTGACGTTGATGTTCCGCCTAATTCGGTTACTGTTCTGGCTTGGTTACTTTCAAAATCACTTATGTCGGGTTTGACGGAAGGATCATACATACATACATAAACTCACGCCTTTTTCCCAGAAGGGGTAGGGTAGGGTAGGGTAGGGTAGGCAGAGGTGCTGCCATGACACCCACGTTTCGCCTTGTATGTTCCGTTCCACGATGTGATAGGGGGCGAGTCTATCGGGCTCGAATTCCTGACTCCGGGCTGATAGTGAATAGAACAATCCAATATCACTTCGACCGACTCGGGACTCGAACCCGAGACCTCCGTTTTGCAATCATACCGTAGTACAATTGCGACACCCAGGCAGTCGTACAGAAGGATCGTCCGCTGCATATCACTGCTCTGACCTCTGACTAACTCTGCCTGGAAGACACAGCCTAGCACTTATAAAGAGAGTGTCTGGCTTGGGAGAAGAAGCGAAACAATCTAATCATCTGCATATTTAAAAAATCCGGTCGTGGTTGCGTGAGCGGTCGTCAGAAGTCATGGCATGCGACGCTCTCCTTCTGCGACAAGTTATCACGTAAAGAATGAACCTCGAAGTCGCATAGGTCGGCTGCACAGCAATAACGCACCGCAGACACCCCAATATGTGTGAAGGTTGCGAGGCGTTTTGATAGACATGCCTTCGTATAATTTTTTGACGTCAGTTGTAGTTATCTTCGTTTTAAAGCATGTTTGTGTAGAAATTATATTTCTCAAGATGATGTCTGAATTGAACACGTACATTGCAGACACATTTCTGCGCAATTAATAAATACAACTAATAAAAACACTCGCCGTTTTATGTTAGCCGTCTTATTTTTAGCAGACGCTGAACCTTTTCCGAATTCAGATAGGATTTGTATAAATAATAAAGAAATTATATGAACTTTCGTTTGAGGTTTCGTTAATGTTGTTTTTCCTATCCATAGGCGTCTCATAAATCGCCACATAGACCTGTCGGAAGCGGCCTGCACACACCTACTTTCTGCGAAAAATAGAAAAAACGAAGCCAGGTAGTATTTTTAGTAACTACAGACATGATGAAACAAAAATTTTTGCAAAAAAACGGCGACGATTTTTTTTTGTAATGTCTTAAATATCATTGTGTTTGGGTGGTAGATCCATAGTTCTTGCTAAAATTATAATTTATAGCCTTGCGTACTATAGCGTCTATAAAAATAAAAGCGTATACGTAATTTTTTTAGGAAATTGTATGTATTTACCCCAATACGACGATAGAAAAAAATCGTCGTTTTTTTTGCCAACATTTTAGTTGCCTTGTGTCTGAAGTCACTAAAACTACCACCTGTCTTCGTTTTCGGTAGTAGTATTGATATACCCTGTATATATATTACTAAATGGGTACAAAACCAGTAAATTACATTTTCGTTCAAAATCGAATAACCTTCTACACCAGAAATTTCAGTCTATAATAAAAGGAGCGGTTTAGTGCGTTTTACAAAATGTGCGGTTACGAAGGTTATCATAATGCCTTATTAGTCTGATGCGAATGAATTTACGAGTAGTGCTAAAAGTTTCAATCGCGGGATATGAACAAATAACTAGCTGCTGTTAAGCATCTAATTAATTGTAATTACCAAATGACGTATGTTTCGAGACAAGTGTAGTATCAACTTTTCCTTAACTTCTGATTAATCAGTAATATAACACTTAAAAAAATTCGTAATATGTATCAAAGTCAAAGAAACAACGAAATACAAGGCTAGTAATAATCATTTCCTGATAATCTTCAAACAATTGCAAATCATACTTGTGTTTCACTTGAGTAATAATTATAAATTAAATATATTGGTACCTGGCATGCCACCAAAGTACCCTGAGCCGACGGGCATGCATGAAGAGATTGATGAATGTGGATGAAGCGAAAGTAATATGTCAGGATCGAGCAAAGTGGCGATCCATAGTCTCCGCCTACCCCATTGGTATACAGGCGTGACGATTATGTATGTATAGCATGCCACTGAATCTAGCATCTACACTTAATAATTATTAAGTTATTTGTCAGAAAAATGTTTCATTATATTTGCTTCAACATAGACAACCCTCTTCTAAACGTAGGTTTTCCCTAAATTAAGTCCCACGCATTGGAAAATCCATCAAGAAAGAAATATAATTTTACCAAAGTGGGTAGAGTTTTAAAACAAAATATGGCTGCTCTTTTTATATTAATGTAAAATAAAAATATAAGCCCCTTCAGGCATTTTAAGTACCTACATCGCAGGAAAACTAGGTGTTAAAGCAACGGAAAAAAATTGGCTAAAAATAACCTTCTTCCTTTGGTTTGCTGTATACCATTACTCTCAGAATTTGATTCTTATATGAAAGCAGCATTATCGAATGATGTCAAAATACAGCATGCGGTTTTTTTATCAAAATCATTGAGTTGGATTCATCGATAGGAATATTGATTGTCCAAAAATCTAAGTATGAAAAATGTATGAAGTTTTCATAAAAATCAGGCTGGTGACTTTTTGCAGTAGATTTCACTTTTCCACATTCACGCCCACTTGAAAAAATCATCCTGCACCCAGCTACTTAAAATATCACTTCACCTATACAATCGAGTGCCGTCCATATCAAATGATTTTCGTCCACTTTCATCAACGGATAATATCGGCGATATGACTGTCAATTAGCGACAACCGATTGGACATAATATGTTATTTTCACCCAAAAGAATTACTAAAGCTAAAGGAATAAACTTAAACAATGAAATAAAACATCATAAAGAAACCTGCATGTCCTAGAGATCCTTGCTAGAGTTTCTACGTAATGTGAAGTCTGATAACATGCAATAGACCTGACTATAGCCTAAACCCTCTCTACCGAACTATCTGAGACCAGCCATGTGCTCACTACTACTCAGTAGTTGTACATCAGGTATTTTAATAAAATCAATAATTTTACTGCTGGTAGGTCTCTCATATGTTAGAGGCCGCCTGGGTACCACCGCATTGTCTATTTATTACACCAAACCGCAGTGTAAACGCATTGTTGGGTTCCGGGTTAAAGGACATTATAGCCAGCGTAACTACTGGACATAATGAGACTTAATACCTTATGTCTTAGGATAGCGAGCGCAGTGGAATGTCAAGCATTGCTTTGTAATTCATGGTGTTGTTTGGTTTGCTACTGTCCATGAGCGGTCGTATCGCTTACCATCAAGCGAATCGCATGCTCGTCTCATCATTCATAGCAATAAAAATATATTATTATTCTTGCAATGAATTGACACTAATGTAAATGTGTATTTATTCCAGGAACCGCCAGATATCGTGTCCCCGGATGCGCGTAAGACGTGTAATTATCGTAATGTGCGGTTCCAAGAGCAAGTGTACCGGTGGGTGGCGGGACGGGGGTGCTTAATGTTCACCCCTGACTTTCTCTACGTAGGTGGAGTGAACCCCATCAATTTGAGTGCCGGATGCTTCTATGGCAATTTGTATGCGCCGTGTTTGGAACTTGTAAGTTAGAACATGTTTATTTTTTTTTTCGTAGACCGTCCTTAGAGATATTTATGGAGACCTTTTAAAAAACTCTGTATCAAATAACTTACTGCAACCTTTATTATCGTTCGTGCACCTTGTGGGTGGACGTCCGACACTCGTAAGTAGCTTCCGTTCAAGAAAATTTTGTATAATTTTGTTTTACATGTCTAATTGCCATTATATTTTGCTCGTAGCTGAGTATCTGTATTTGTTGGAGATTAAATAAATCATTAAATACACCCAACAGACATACATAGTCCTGATCTCACACTAAGATCGAGCATTGTGTCGTGGGTATCAGGAACTAAAAGAGACATTTAATTTTCACAACCACCGAGACCCGAAACAAATAGCTGTGATTCTCACAAAAACTCCAAATAAGGTAAAATCCTCTGTAGTGACTTCGTCTGTAAATGTTTGGTTGTTGAATCACTCAGCGGATCTGCGGTTCGGCAATTTAACATAATTCTATGTAGGTGATAGCGCTGCAATTACCATAAGGTGGAAAGTAATTCGTATGAATACGTGCACAAATGCGTCTATATATTTTTATTAACGAGTATGTGCGCGCGTTACTTTTAATGCTTTCTAATCACCATACCTGCCGGCCCGGCGACACAACTGCCGGCACTACCCGGCGGCTTATAAGAAAAGCTACATGTCGGCGGCAAGCGCCCGCACGTGTTGCATGCCTATATGACAATTCTACAATGCAAGCGCATTGCTCGTCAACCTCATACAATGCTCCATATTATGTCAAGCCGCTGCCATGTCCCCGTCAAAGTTCCGACTTGCAATGACTGCAGGCTGCAGCTGGCTAGTCCGTCGACAAAATGTCGCCGACATAATATGCAGGCGGGCCGGCGCGGCGTCTTTGGTGTGTAGTGCAGAAACGCAACTTGAATGAGCTTAAAAATATTGCGAACCATAATGATGTCATTGTTGTGATACCACAGAGACATACAGGATTGAGTTTTTTTTTTCACAATAAATTGGTAAACTTCTAACCATTTATTGTTCTGTGTTTTAGTGTTACGTGCGGTATATCTTTGACGCCACTTAATTGAGATTGTGCAACAATAATGATTTAATTACTCAAAAAGTTGTCAATGATAACATCTGACTTTACTTTATGATAATTTTGTTATCCATACAAGATGCATAATTAGATATTGCGTGCGTTTTAAAAGAAAGGAAAATGAAGGCAGCTCGCATGTGTCAGGCTTCGTCATTGATTGCAACTATAGATTATTTCAGCAGGATGTTATATAAATAATAATAAAAAACATTTTATCTTTTATCTGTTTTATGATATTATTAAAAGAGTCCCTTGTATTCCGGATGTAACCTGTTTCTAAAACCACATTTAGATAGCTAACTATTAGAAGGTGTAAAGTAAAAACAGTCAAGGAACTTTTATTTTTAATTGGGGCTCCACCATAATTGTCTTGTCTACTACTCAAATAAAAGGTTCAAAATATTGTGAATATTGAAATAATCAATAAAAAAACGTAAGATTAAGGTATTTCATCCACTATTTATTGCAGCCAAAGGAAGACGGGACGTGCGGTTGTTATCCATTTGATCCCGGTTTAGAGGAGGTTTCCAGAGCAGTACGGGAAGCCTTGGTTCCTTCAGCTCAAGGCCGATGGGAAAGATGCTTCTACGCAGCCCGAGACTGCTGCAGCCATTATATGCCTGAAGATCTAAACACTACAGGTACTAGATAACAATATTATTTTGTGATGGTTGCTTTTATTCTGGTATGTATTTACATTAGTAATTAAAACAACACTTGATTTTGTTTACATCTGTTCTTATTAATGGAGTCATAAGTTATGTTCAACTGTTACAAAATTTGAGAAAAAATTCTTCACAAAATAGAACCGGAAGGTTGTTAGCGGTGTGGTCTGGGCCTACTATCGACACTATTTTTTAAACTTAATCACTTTTAATCAGATACGATCAATACAAACATGTAACTGATGAAATATTTAGTAATATATGCTCATAAAGTTTCAACATATCCGGCTTTAACCTTCAGATCCAAATCAATGTGAGGCAACGTTCGACGCCTGGACTTGTTGGCAGGAAGCCGATGCCGGCACGACGCAGCACGCAGTTTGTTCTGAATTTGCTTACTCCAACGCGGGGCCTTCCTGCCACCGTAAGTCTTCCAAATACACCGTTAATGTATGGAAAGTATACAAAAAATTACAAAACTTTTACAAATATTAATTATGTACAAGGAAACCTGTATTTAAGGAATAAATAATAACGTTGATTTCTGTTTCAAAAGATTTCAGTAACAAAGAATGCTTCCCCAACGCAACATGGGCGTTACAAACAGATTACAGTACGTGCACGATTACTCCAAGACTGCTCCGTCGGTATCGCTTCCATATCGGCATGCTGGCTTTCTCCATCGCTTCATGTTTGCCGGCAATATTCGTGTTCTTCTTCTACAGACGTCTGCGTGTCACCCGAGTGGCATTACATAGAAACTTACTCATTGCAATAGTATTGAGGAACATACTTGTAATCATCAGTAGAAGTGAGGTAATTTTCATTGAATGTACATTTTTGTATTGTGTAATAATTTAATCTATGAGATAATTAAAGTCAAACAATAACATAATATTATTAACGTAAAACAGCAGTCAAGTGAATACGTTTTGTAATCAACACATTGTTTTATTTGGATTAAGCCATGCGTTGATATCAAGCAATTTATAATTGTTATGATTTTTATTACCGGATCTTAAAGTCCACAAAAAATGGCAATCGCTTTATTACGATAATGGAACTTTAGTCGAATATTCAAGTCTTTCTAGTTCCTATTTACATTCTATGGGAATTGTTGATTTATGCATCTATTTAGACGCACTTTTAAGTACTTTCTCTCTGTGATGCTTAATAAACTACCATTCTGTAAATTGAGTACGATCTCTTTCTGTAAATATACTTTTAAATCTTATTCCTTTAGATTTACATAGACGAGCTTACAAATTCTGGAGATACTGTGATGTCTACTCATGGATTAGCGTGTCGAGTAATCGCTGTGGCCGAAAGAATTGCCGCCAATGCCGTCTTTATATGTATGCTGGTTGAGGGAATCTATTTGCATCGGCTTATTGTAGCCGTCTTCAAACAAAAGCTAAGCACAAGATGGCTGTATGGAACTGGAATAGGTTTGTGCATGATATTAGGGATTTAAGTACATAGAGAAATAAATAAATTATCTATTACGCTTGTTACGGAGTTTATAGTGAAATACAATCCTCAGGAATAATTACAACACAATCCACGGCCTTCTACGGTGTAATAAGTAAACTTTTCACTTATTCTATGCATAATATTGCTGATTACATGATGTTGACTGTTTTGAATCTTCCCTGAAATTAGTTCAGAGGTAGTTAATTTTTGTAATATTTGTAAGGGGCCATCATCGGTGTTAGTTAAAATAATATTGTAACTCGTATTTGAAATTTCAACTTAGCATTAGCAATGTCAGTCTCGTTGGTGATTCTGAAGAACAAGTAAATAGACATCTGAAGAAATGTAACTTATCCTTATCCAATAAAACAAAGCCTTTGAAGTTTAGACGTGTTTAATAATTTTATGCATATCCACAGCGTGCTGTTGCTCATTAATCATTTTCTTCACAGTATTAGCAATAGCACCAGTAGTGGCTTGGGCGGCTGTGATGGCAGTCCACAATGATCATTCGTGCTGGCTCGTGTACACCGTAGACCATGTTCAGTGGATACTCGACGCTCCAAGGATCACCATACTTGTAGTTAACACAGTTCTATTCATCGATGTATTGAGAGTCTTACTTACGAAGATTAGAAATAGCGAGAATGCCAACCAACTGTGAGTGCTCTAGTACCCTAAATTATTTCAAATACTTCTAGGTCAATGTTATCTAACTGAGGTTACTGGTTAGTATTTGAAAATTCGGAAAATGATAACGCAAATTTGTTCGCAATTCGACATTGATAACGAAGTTACATGAGCTGTTATGAGTAATAAGAGTATACAATCATCAATTATTTTTAATGACAAATAAGCTGATATGGTCTGACATAGATATCAACGTTTATGTTATTTTTTTGGGTGATGCAGCAATTATCGTTTAAATAAGAGCATGTTATAAAAACAATTGTTTAAAACCCAAACCAAATTCGACTAGTAAATAAATAATGAGGGTTCTGAATCATAATGATATGACTGATTTGTGCAGTGCGTAAACAATTGTACTACTGTGAATCAAAGTTACGGGTGCAATCCACTTACAGATAAACTAGCGGCCCTACCCGGGTCGGGTCCGGGTCCGGGTCGCTCGGGTGCAGACACTTTTTGAGTCCAGTCCAGATGAGACACATATATACATATATGCAGCCCTTTATATTGCTTTTCTCGTTCGGTTATGTTACGTCACGTCCTCTCCCGTCTCCACCTGTTCCATGACTCAAGGCATGTAATCTTGTCCTCTTATATCCCATTGCGTTTACCCTATATTCTATCTCAAACCATCCCTTTAAGTTCGAAACAGTAACAAATATACATATTTGAATTATTTCTAACCCCACAGGAACACGACATTTTGTCAAGATAAAAAGTAACCTATGCCTTAATCCAAGGTATCAGCTACATCTATACTAAATTTGATCCAGCCAAATTGGTCCAGCCGTTTGAGCGAGAAGACTTTTTGACCATCCCACGGAAACACTTAATTTTTTTCGGTATAAAAAGAAAAAAAGTAGCCTATGTGTTAATCCAGAGTATCAGCTATATCTATATATAGCTATATATGAAATTTAATCAAAATTGGTCCAGCCCGTTGAGCGTGGCGAAGTGACATACACACAAACTTTCGTCTTTATAATATTAGTAGGAAGTAGGAAAGTAGGAACAGGATTAAATACAAAAAAAAAATTATAGGTATTTATTATGATTCAGATTTTTTAAATACATAACCTACATAGTGACGTAAAGAATTATTTAACTTTTATCGTTAGAGAATGATTAATTTAATGAATAGAGGCTTTCGCATCGGTCGCCGGAAATGAAATTAGGGCAAGCGAATCATCATAGATTGCACAACACTTACACAGATGTAGGTAGTTGATAAGATGATTAATTTTTTCTCAGTTTGCTTTACTGCTACGAAAAGAGTCTTCGATGCATTTAATGGCAACTTTAGTATAATTCAAATAGAGTTATACCTATGACATATTTTGTAGCGGTTTGTATCTCGAAACCCGATAAACACTAACAAAATCCGAAACGGGACACACTTGCGTATATAAACTTATGTCATTATTGGGGCGAATAAGCATATCTTACCAGTTACCTTAAATTGTTTATTATTATTTATCTTTATTACGTTTATTATAAGTATATAATATATAGTTATTCTAGTCAAGAATTGAGTCAAGATACTATAAATATTGTTTTTCGCTTTCAGGAGCACAGCAAAAGCGACTTTATTCCTGATGCCGCTGTTCGGCACACAATTCCTGTTGACCGCCTTCAGACCTAACACGACCAACTGTACTGGGGAGCAGATATATTACTTTGTATCATATACAATAGAGGGTTTGCAAGGGTTCGTTGTGGCTACGCTGTATTGCTATGTCAACAAAGAGGTAACGGTTTGGACTACATTTTTATTTTATGGACATAATTCTAGTTACTTTTTCTATAAAACATTGCGTTGTACAAGTTTTGTAATTAAATATGATAAAAAATCTATTCCACGCTTACGTGGGGTCAGTTCACCATGTTAATCCGTGATTCATAAGTATTTAGGATATTATTTAACAACTGGCCTCCTACCTGTTATTACAGGCCCTTTCGGGCATCGTTTTTATTCAAGTTTAATAACTAATTCACAATGCATTTAGTTCTGAGAATTGATTCCACGATTTCCCAACTCAAATTCCGCGGAAATATTTTAATCACTAGCCAGCCTGGCTGTGGGGAGTCCAGAACTGAACATAGGCCTCACCTAAGCATCTCGATCGCGTTCTTATAGAAGCGGTCTGGATCTAACAACTATAGCAATAAGGCGATATAATTCTAGCAAATATTTTAAATGATTAAATAAATGATTAAAGTAAATAAATGATTTTACTTTCAGGTACATACATTAATTAAGGCTACGTACAAGAGAACTGAAAGTGCTGTCATTTCGCGCATTCGACGAGATTCAGTTTATCCTCGTGTAAGTTCAGAGCCAAATTCAGATAGAAGAATAACTTATAGCACAGGACTTCCCCCTAACCACGAAGAAAATCTTAAAGAACATTACGCTACAATAAGACCAAAATTACACGTTGCGGAAATAATATCTATACAAGCAAGCGAAAGACTAGCAGAAATATTAGATCCAGTATATGAAACCATACAAAATGGGATAAGTAATGAACCATACGATTCCTTAGAACGCTCTGACATTGATAACGACTCGGTAATTATACCACGAAGGAGTTACAGAAACGAAGACTATTATAACTTCACGAATGCATCCAGTGTTTCTATAGATTGTCAAGATTGGATTCGCTGCATATCGTCACCAGCGAGCAGTGTCTATAATAACTCTTTAAACGATATTGAATCCAAATATCTAGAAAGAAGATTTCCAAATCACCCGAAACTTCACGAAATAAAAGAGGCTCGGGCGCAGAAAGAACAAAACAATACTCATAACGTTGATTTAGAAAATAAACCGGAAGAAATAATTAGTGGCGAAGGAGGTATCGAAGATTCTGAAAATGAAAAATATGCCAAAGAAGACATGGCGTGTAGATATAGTGATGACATGCTTGACGAAATATTACAATATATTAAAACTAACGATGTTAATGAACAATGCTTAGATCCCGACCGACTCTGTCCAAATAGGGAAGTCAAGGAGAAAATTATTTTTGTAGATGAATAGAATATAATTGTATTTATTTTAGCAATTATTTATAAATACAAATATTTATTACAAAAATTAAAGCGTTTACAAAATGGATAAAGACACTTTTATATATTTATCATAATTACGAGCACACAGTTCTACGAGAGGAATAAAAGCTCGCGTAGTGTACACTGAATGAGATGCATCTGAAGGTGGTAGACCATACTTGCACAATCTAATAGTGATAAGTCGGTTTCGGCACACATACACCTCTGACGAACATTAATTTATCTGTCAACTAGTACGAGATCTAGATCTTTATGAACCCCGCTTACAAAAGTGAGTGCGTTGCAGTTTTGTACACAGTCGAATGCGAGTTCTATAACAGTTTAACCGTTACCTTTCAATTAAGTTATAATGTTGTCTAAATTGTTTGTGGCGTTAATGTTGTGTGGCGCAGTTCAGAGCTTTCCTGACGGGGCGCCAATAGACACGTGCGTGAAGGAGCGTTTCAATCAACCCAATCACAGCCAACACAGACCACAGCACCCTTCAACATTACCCTACAGGATTACAGCTTCATCAGTTAATTATGGCCCAAACACACCTATCACAGGTTCGTGTAAATTACACTTAATCTTCTGTAAGTCTACTAAAACCTATTTGATTTAACAACGTTGTTGGCGAACCAGCGTCGGGAGTATTCAAATTTAAAATTCTGATATTTAAATTTCTGATATCTATTCTTCTGATATTTATTCTTATCTGATAGATAAGAAATAAGATTAATTAATTCTATCACATAAATTGTACTTAGTTAAATGCACACAAATGAACTGGAGTCACACTTCCTGTAAGTATTTTAGTATTAGCTGTATCCACCTTTGAATAACAATTGTTTAGTATAATTTTAATTTTTAACATTACGGAATTAATTATGTAAGTAATTCCTTACCTATAATGTGTAAACAATATCGTCCATTTTATATTGAACAATGTTTTAACAAATAAATTGGTGTTTAGTAAAAAATAAAATTACTCGGATTGAATTTGTTTAAACGTAATATTAAGTAGTTCACGGGACGTGAGTTCGGTTGCGTAAGCCTAACACTCATGGTATTGTGGGTCACGAGGCCTATGGTAGACCGACCGGTTTGCTTCAAATCGCTTGAAATACCTACTAGTAACAACCATATACAGACTTTTTTTATAAAAATCCATATATGATTTTCTAAACTGTATAATTATTAATTAACATTTTTGAGTATGTGTGTCCTCTGGTCTATTCTTCTCGCCGCGCTGCACTATTATGAATGAGATAAGAGATGACTGATGAAAGGGCGTTTGAAAAATTTTATCTACTAAAAATCAAGTGTCTGGTAAATCTAATTATTTTAAAATATTTGACAATGTATGGACTAATGTGTGAATATATAAAAAAAACTAAAATACATAAATTGAGTTTTTGAGAAATTAATATATCATTAGTTATAGAAACTGTTTGAGTATAAAAATTTGAACCGCGTATGATCATTAATTATAGCTTATATTTGATTAAATGGTGAAAAGCTTCAAGAATATCTTATCTACAATTTATAGATATACTCTATTGTTCGCGCTGTCTAGCAATAAGATAAGTTCATAATTATTATGGATGAGTATCGTAACATTAGACTTATAGCGCCAAAGTTCCAAGGTGGGTGCCAACATCTACTATTTATTCCGTGCAATTTTCTTATTAATTATGTATGGTCAGCTACTGTTTCCACTGGTTTCTTTTACTTAAAATCATCAAGTTGATAATTTTCAGCATACATTTAAAATCCAACAATAAAAAGCGGCAAAATAAAAATTAATTTTGTAATATCGAAATTAGACGTAAAATTTTATGATATCGAAATGGTTACATACCCTGATCTGTATTTTGCTTTCTCTGTCTCTTTTCTATCTTATCAGTATACATTATACCTATATAGTTATAGATTTTAAAATCAATAGTTTAGTTTATAGCGTGAAGTCTAACAATATTGAACGTTGTTAATGACTGATAATAAAATATTTTAATACACTTTTAGTGAAGTGACGTATAAATATTTATGTACCTAATTATATTGCGTCAAATCATCATTAGTGTTCGGGCATACACACAGTAAGGACGCACTTACGTTAGAGCATAACAATTTTAGTGACCATTGAAGGAGCGCAACCGTTCAAAGGATTCTTCTTGCAAGCCCGTTCCGTTGAAACGAATGAGTGGCTGGGCTCGTGGGAAAATTCTCCCAACACTACACTGCTGCCTGAGTGTTCCTCCATCACACATGCAGATCCTAAGGAGAAATTGAGGGCAGTTCTGGTGTGGCGAGCGCCTCCAGACGCGCACGGCAGAGTTTATTTCACGTAAGTCAATTTATTAGTTCACGGAATAGTGGTCATGTGCGTCTTATTTTAGATTATGACATATGGGTTGGGGTAGCGCGTGATGCCGATCACGTGAAAATCTGTTTTACTCTTCTGCATTTTAGTGCTGTGAATTCTATATGACTGTCATACGAAACGTATTTTATTTATTTTAACGATCTGTTAGTAGGGAGCAATGACCTAGTGATTTCGAAACAGATGAAACATGTGTCGCATGATCGAGTCTACGGTTCATATTTGTTTTGAAGTTATGTTTGTTTACATAGTTAATTATGACTTACTTTAACAATAAATGAAACCATCATTAGGGACCCTACTAGCACTTCATGTACAGACCAGGGTATTTTACATAATCTCTAAAGTAATTGGGACTTCCAATTAATTACATTTATACAAATTTGGCGGCATTTACATTCTCAAATAGCCATAAACAAGATTCGCACAGTTGAGAAACGTCTAAATTGATGCTTCATTAAAAATCCGGGCGAGGTCGCCAGCGATAGTTATTATAGTTTACACCACTTATAATTATTTCAAGGCGGTGCATTGAGCAACTTCATTCGTCTCTGCAGCTGTGATTAGAACGTATGTCGTGATGTAAAGTAAAAATGTTAACCAAGTCTAATTCAAAACAGTTAATTGCACACAGTTTCCTTACATGGATTTTAAAATCGGACTTGATAATAAGGTCGTTGACCTGTACCCTATAACTCCTTTCACTAACCGCACACATGGTTGCGTAACATCTACACCCGTCAATTACGATGAGTGGTTTAATATGTGACCTTAAGATAATCTTCTGTTACTCGGAATGCATACTCGTGCGAAAATTAAACTGGATATTGCCGCGCAAATCATTAATAATTGTGTGTGTAATTAATATTAATTGTGTCTAGGATGATAATACAATCCTACCTACGTATCATAGATACACACATAAACATCACTCCAAGCAGAAGAATCCAATATCACTTTGGCCGACTCCGGATTCCAACCCGAGACCTCAGCTTTGTAATCATACGGTAGTACAACTACGGCACTGAGGCAGTCGATATCTGAATATCAACGGACTGAATTATAAGTTTGACTTAATTATTTAGTTTTCAAGTGAGAAGAATACTTTTACTTATTACTAGCTTCTGCCCACAACTTCGTTTGCGTGTACATGTACCATGTACAGACATCGATCGGTTACAATTTTATTATATGTATAGATACAGATAGAAGATAGATCACCTAACGGTTATATGTATACATACGTATTGTACAAGCCTTATGTGTTTTGTAAAAACCTATTTTTTTTCTTACAGAGGCACAGTGCTCAAGACATACAGCACATTTTGGTCAAATCTCATAGCAGAAGCGCCACAAGACCCGTCGCAGCTTCAAATCTTGGGCTAAGGCGCCCAGACCATTGAATTATTATTAAACAAATTATCTCATAAGTTTTACACTATCAGTTGCTTCGAACCGGGACTTTTAACATGTACGACCTCGGCATATGTGATCACTGATAAACAACAATTCAATAGTATTAACAACAGTATGCATTAAAAATCTTTATCGCAATGTATCGTTTTATTGATTCGAAGAACGTGGAGCAAATAAATCCCCGTATTTATATTTCATTTCATATTAAGGATTAGCATAATCCACAATTTAAATTTAATCATGGTAAGTATAATCTGTCGTACTAAGTGAGCTTAACAACCAGCGATAGCTCGTTGAGTCAAATCCATCGTTTTGACTGAGCGCCCGATAGCTTCGTTGAGTGGTGATCAGACTGCTAAACCGAAGGCAGCGGGTTCAAAGCAAAGGCTCATGCCACTGACTTATCTAAATTACATGGGTATTGTATGTATGGCATTCTTACATAATCATTGCGTTAAAGAAAAATATCGATAGGAAACCCGATATCTCCGTGAGATTGTCTAGGTTAGTAGTCTACCAAGTACCAACCGCATTATGCCACCATGGTAGAGAAAAAGATTCAGCTGTTATGTGCTAAAAGCCTGCTCACAAGAGAATTAAAGTCAGAGATGTGAACTGGTTGTAAAATTATGAATCATACATACATACACAAACTCACGCCTTTCTCCCAGGAGGGGTAGGCAGAGGTGCTACAAGGGCACCCACATTTCGCCTTGTATGTTCCATACCACGATGTGATAGGGGGCGAGCCTATCGCCATATCAGGGATCATAAATCATTGTGCAACATAGTTTAATAAGTCGTGCTACACCGACCCTGTGTAAGTATGGGATTAGGGGGGGCCGAAGATGCGCTTAGGTATATTACCTGCAAATTATGTGAAATGAAAAATCACAAGTTTATTTAAATAAATAAGTATATTGTCAGTATTGCATAAAATAACATAAATGCTCTCTTTCAAATACAAAAATCGAGAATTTTCTTGAAAACAGCCACAGTTTCTTCATATAAACTATACATACTGGGATATTATATGTAAATAAAAATATATCCGCATTAAATTTAATTAAGCGAGTCAGTCATTAAGCGGGTATCAAATAAGCAATATCATCGAATGATCATTAAAACAAATGCGCATAAACTATGCGATCACTAATTAATATTATTAAATTGATTTGGTTATTCGCATAGTCATTTTAGATAGCGGGTACAATTAACATTTTGAACGCAGCGTCGGTCATACCGTGAGCGATGGAAAAAAATTCACTGCATTTATTTAATAAATACTGATGTAATTCGTAAGAAATTTAATATATTTTTTGTGTTACTTCTACAAATCTGTATTTATCTTGAGTACCTTAAATGAAAATTTTCCCGTCACCTACAATATGATGTACCTATACGATATTCTACGTGTTAGTTCCAATAAACTCAATGAAGATTCGATAATACTCAATGACACATTATCCGAAATTTCCATAGGCACTGCCAAGCAACTTAGTTACTGTCTGTAACATACAATCTCAAAAGCAAATATTCCTACATATTGTGAAGAGGAATTACGAAGGCGTCTTTTGTTTCATAACAGGCTTCTTGATGTCCATGAGGTCGCACAGTTCGTTTCTGATGGGCCTTAATTCTGAAACGTCGCGCTCCCAGTCCGTTTCAGCGAGCACAGTCATTACCTGTACAAACATTATTATTTTATTTATTGGTGTACCAAAATAAGTGGCTTTGATAATTTTTCGATGCACAGAAACGTTTAACCTACCGCCCACGAAAACGTTTTAACATTTCAAGTACACCAAGCTATTTCGACAAGACATAATATTTCTAAAAAGGTTTAATCTTAAAAAGATTACTTTAATAAGAAACAAATTCCGCCGATATGTTAAATTAACAAACAGCGGGCGCCCGAATGGTGCATATAAAATTATCAACAGCAGATGAATGGTACAATACAGACAACCAAGCCAAGACAGCCTCAATAGCGCAGTTGGTTAGACGCCGGCTGCGACGAGAGGCTGCGGGTTCGATACCCGCACCGAGACAAATATTTGTGTGAATGACAAGTATTTGTCTCAGGTCTGGGTGTTTGAGAGACCAAAAAGTCTCTCGTAATGTCTGATACACACGACACAAGACTTAATTGATCTTAATGTGGGGTCTATGTATGTGACTGTTGGGTTGTATTTATTTATTTATTTAATAGTTCTAATGCAACATTAGAATCTTTTGTTGTCCATGGAAAATTACTAGCTATATTTTATCACGGAGAGTGTGTGTACCTTTGACCTTTCAGTCTCATATAAGGAAGGTCCAAAGTTTAATAATAGTTCTATCAAATTGCACGCAGATGAAACGTGCTCGCTTTCTACGTCTCCGTCCAAGGCAAAACACGTTTGCAAAATATTTACATCTATAATTATCGTAATAGTGAAATGGTTAATTGAGGCAAACAAATAAATATTAATTGCATTTTTAGTACAACATAATTTATGATAACGTTTCTTTATAGAGGGTCAAGGCAATCGCACGTTATAATTCTATTGACACAATTAACCGACTTAATTATCTCTGTCAACCTGTTGTCAGCTTTCTCTTGACGTATGAACGAGTCATATTTATTTTTATTGTTCTTTAGTTAAACGATCATAACAAATTGCATGGAATTAAGATAACACATTGAACAAATAGAGCGAAACAATAATATTTTTATAACTATAAAAATAATGAATAATGACAATATTTTGAGAATGTTCATCATTCATGCATTACCTAGGCAATTTTGTTATTTGACTAGTAATATTTATACTATCTTAACTCCGAAGCAATATAACATATACTCGTATATTTTTTTGTATTTTGACAGTAGGGAATATGCACCGAGGTAAAATTATTGCGCAATTCAGTAAAGGCATTACTATAATATACAGGGCGGTGGAAACACAATATTGCGTCAGCAGTTCGTAACAAAAAGAAACGTTTCCATTGTTAAACTATTTGATATTTTTTCTCCATAGATTTCTATACGGTACATTATTTCTCCACTTTGGAAACTTATTTTTGTTTTAGAATTTCATGTGACACCTAATATAACAATTTTAAAGTAATTTATTAGACTCATACCGATCATGTTATGATGTAATACTTTCACTATCCTGTACATGTAATTTAATGTAGCTTGGTACCTGGTCAATGTTAGCCTGCGGCACGGAGCACACGTCTCCGTAGAGCGTGAGCGCCTCGTAGA
This sequence comes from Theretra japonica, assembly GCA_033459515.1. Taxonomy (NCBI): domain Eukaryota; kingdom Metazoa; phylum Arthropoda; class Insecta; order Lepidoptera; family Sphingidae; genus Theretra; species Theretra japonica. The sequence continues at coordinate 7,145,771 of CM065935.1, forward strand.
GGCGGGCGGCGGCGCAGCGGCGCACGTAGCGGTCCGCGTAGCACAGGTAGATCACCAGCTGGCCCAGCGACTTGCTACACACGCTGCCGCCCACCTACACGCACACCATAAAGTAACGTATTAAATACATATTCAATAAAAATATTCTATGTTTACTGAATGATAATATAAACTTTATTAAAACACCAAATAACATTCTTGTTATTTAAAGTATATATTTCTATACATAAAGTCATTTAAAAAAATCCCAAATGATACCTACATTTTGAAATATTGATGAGAGCTTATAAGATGTCATAAACTTTATATATTTTTTCTGTATACATTTTTGAAATGGAAATCTTAGAAACTACTTCAACAAAAGTTTTATAAAAAATCTGTGGTGTTTTACCTGAATCAATTGACAAAGTACGTTGATAGAATCCAACAGCTTGTAAATATTCTTTCCTCCTCTAAGTTCTAACTGTAGATATTTCAACACGTCCATTGCGAATGTTGAATCAGGATCTTCTAGTATTGGTGATATAGAACCTATGAAAAATACAATACACATAAAATTCTAACACATATTAACGAAAATAAATCTCTAATTAAAAAAAAAAAAACTGATTTTTTGTCTGATAACAAAATGTTAAATGCATAATATTTCATCAGATGAAGCCGAATTTTTCCATATAATAAAATCTAAAACTCCTGAGTAGGATGGCGGCATTCGGGAGAGCAGAAAGAACGTAGCATTTTTTTATTCTAAGGCGAAGGAAAAACTTGCAAAAATATATATATCTACCTGAACTTAGAAGCCTATCGAGGAAGTTAAATATTGGTCCGGTAATGCGCTTCACATGCAAGTTATCAGCGAACACTTTAACAATAGTATCACATATCGACTTCAACATTTCCTTGTCGTCGTGCAAATTGTTCAAATAAGCATAGAGAGACTGTGTCGTGTGTTTCACCTGAAAATAATTATTAGTTTATAGAATGTGAAAATTAAATCAAAATCCCGTTAAAATAAGAATTCGTTTTATTTCAATAATTAGTTTATTATTAGTCCGTGCAGGCGATTTTGTTACAGTTAGATTTTATTGTTATACAGGGTGTAACCTTAAACAAAAACATTGTATTACAAGTTAGAAAAAATACATGAGGTGCTATTTAATAGCATTACAAATTATGGTCCTAAAAGTACATAATTTAGAATAAAATAATAGCTGTCACTTACCAAACTCTCGGTTAGTTCCCCAGCGCTAACAACCAAACCCTTAATAACGCTGTATCTATAATCCTCATAGCTCAACAACTGCACAAATCTCGGCATAGTATGTCCCGGGAACAGCCACAGTACCACGTTTGAGTTCTCGCTCGTGAGTCTTTGCTCATCCTCTTCCAATTCTTTCACTTGAGGCTTCAGTTCTACTTCTTCAGAAGATATTATCCGTTTTAGGGCTTCGTGGTGGGGAATGTTAGTGATAGGCGGGTCACTAGAACAAAAAAAAATATGAAAGTGGTAGAGACACTAACCACTTTGGACTACTGTAGAAATAGGCCGAGTGACCCGGCATGGTACTATTATCTCATTAGAAACCAACTTGAACCGACAGGTTTCCTGTCGTATTTCACTCAATTAGCGTGATACCAACATCCTTACTAGTATTTATAAAATTCTGTTTTCTCGCTAAAACGGCTAAACTGATTTTGATTATTTTAAACATAGAGATATATTGGACCATGAAGACGGTAATAGACTACTTTCTATCCCAAAAAAAAATAGTGTTCCCGTGGGATGAGTCAGGGATTCAAATATACATATTTGCTACTCTTTCACCATCGAATGGATGGCACACGACAGGAGAGGACAGGATTGCATGCTTTTCATTATGGGATAGAATGGATAGGATAGAACGGGATATAACGGGACGGGACCGGAAAAGTAATACAGTTGACTGCGGTCATATTGAGTTTGTTGATGTGGATTGGAGTCGGGCAGTTGGACCCGGGCGAAGCTGGGCTCGAGCCCTAGTACTGATATCAGTACAGAGGTAAATATATTACTTTGTCCCATCCTTCTCCTCTCCCATTTAGGTTGGCAATAAACCAGTAATATTAAACCCCGAAAAATATCTGCCCGCATCCGGATTATGCTTGCACATTCAGGTGTAGGTGCACATTTTCCATCAACATTTTTGTAATACATGTTATAAAAAGTATATAAATGTAGCAACTGACTTGTAGATCAATGAGGTGAATACTCTGCCAGCGTGCGCCCTGGTGCGGTCTATCTTCTCCACGGCTTGCTGCGCCACGCCGCACATGATGTCCTTCACCACCGCCGCAGAGTTCAACTGCGGCGCCTCCACGGCACACTGACGACAAATTGATAGGAGACCTGCACAAAAATTACACGTTCAATGTATTATGCAATACTTCCAGTTTCAATAAACTAGGGACCAAAAATATAATAAGTACTTTTTATAATAAGGCCTGTTGGATTCAATAAAAATGCATTGATCGAATAATGCAAGCCACCTTCAGCGGGGCACTCTGGAAATTCTTGGCCGAGGCTCATATTCAGCTTATTGCTGAGAGTTCTGTGGCAAAAGAAAAGTTAATTACTAAAATAATTCCAAAAAAATTACCAGACATGCTAGCCTCTCGCACCCAGGCTCCGACATCACCTCTCATATCAATAGTGTACTCCGACAAACAATGCAACAATGCTTGTTCGATCTCGGGCACGTAGTCATAGACCCCGCCCACTATACCCAGCGTGCTGCATACTTCAGTGAGTCCCAGTACCGCGTCGCGACGAGCTTCAGCCCACTTTTGAGTCGCTTCTGTTACTTTGGTACAATCGATCAGCGACTGGATCACCAACGGTAGGTGCTCTGATAACACGAATTTGGGGAGAGATCCTGTGGGAAATAATTTTGTTAATTTTTTTATGATATACTAAATGGATCACAGGTCACTGTGGAAATCATTGGGAGAGGCCTATGTTCAGCAGTGGACTTTCTTTGGCTGATGGATTGGATTGGATAGTAAATGGATTAAGGACTATTAATCTTCCCAAAATGATTAACATCCAAAAGAAAATTGCACTTAAAAGAATCGAAGCACACAGAAGAAAAAAAAGGAAATATGCAAAAGCAAGTTGCATCTGAGATTATCAGTAAAATTGTAATATTGGGTTGAATTTGGCATAGTTACTACATACAGTATTAATAAGATTTTTCATTGTAAAAACAAAAACATTTGGCGCTTAATAGAAGTTTCGTATGTGATAATGGTTTGAAAATAATACATCGAAATTTATTTTATAACACCAAAAGTATTACTTTTAAACTTTTTAATAATTACCGACGGCGCGCGCGTATCCCATTCTAAGAAACAGTCCATTAACACCGGTGTTGCCCAACTGATCGCAGTATTTCTCAATCAGCTGCATGCGTTTCTCCTTGGCAGACACATCTCCGTACTTAAGACTGTCGTCGCGTAAATACTGATCAAATACAAGAGGTAGCGCGTATATAGCCTTTTCTCTTATAGTTTGCACTTCATGAGACAAACATTCTTCAATAAGAGACAGCCATTCATCTATAAAAATAATAAAAGCGTAAAATAATTTTATAGTGTTACAAAATGAAATTTTTAACAAGGGAAGTATTGACATAAAAATATATTAAGTATTTATTTTTCGACACATGAGTATATTAATCATAATATGGCCTTAATTTTTGACGGCATTGTTTATTAAAATACACTACACGGATACTGCGCAAAATTATTGATCACGCGGCAAAACAGCTCAGGGCACGGGGAAACGACTTCATTTGCGCACAACCCCGCCCGCCGACCACGAGACGTGCGGGAGCGAATCTGCACGTAAACGTCGTTATTATGCACAACACAATATATATTTTGTGCAAAATGTTGCTTTAACTTATATTTTTTTGCCAAATTCAGTGTTATCTCTGAATTTTTTTATTTTTATGTGCATATATTTAAAGAATCATTTTATTTTTTTTATTCAAATAAGGTTTCAGTTAAAACTTGCACTTACTATAACATTTAAGGAGATGCAAAAGCTCCCTTTAGATTAAATGCAGTTTTTTCGACAAAGTATAGTAAGTCTTTATATCTGACAAAGTTTAGTAAGTGTCTATAATAGAGCAAGAGTCTATTCAAAAGAGTTGATAATGTTGAGTGTTTCGTTCAAAAGTAAAAAAGTGATAGAAATGGTAACCGATGGTGTTGTCTCCGTGGCAGGGCGCGGCGGCCATGGCGAGGTGTGCGACGGCGTGGCAGCAGGCCTGGCGCATGAGCTCGCCGCCCAGCCCGCGCAGCTGCCCGCGCGCGCGCAGCCGCGGCACCAGCGCGCGCACCGCACTCATCGCCTGCGCACACACCAGCGAGTCCGCCTGCTTACCTGCATAACAATACGCATTACTGCCTCGCTGGCCTAGTTGTACTATACTACGATCAAATTACTATGCTGAGGTCTCAGGTTGGACAAAGTGATGCTGGATTTTCCTATTCGTTATCAGCTCGGAGACAGGAATTTATGTCCGATGTGGTGATGGGCTCGCCTCCTATCACATCGTGGGAACAGAACACACAAGGCAAACCGTGGGTGTCCTGGTAGCACCTCTGCCTGCCCCATCTGGTAGAAAGACGTGAGTGTATGTACTCTTAGTTTAAATTCTTCTTCTGTTTTCAAAGGGTATGGACTAAGCACTCTAGAAAGACGGTTTAGTGCCTAATGAGAGTAAGTTAATAAGTTCATTTCATTTCATCGTTTCATCACTTAGATAAATTCATTCAAGATAAAAACTATTTGAAAATAATTATTTTATTTACTTTATATCTGGTATCACACATTATATTTTGGCCATTACTTATTTGCGTTGGAAAAGTAAAATTAAAATATAATTACCATTAGGCAAAGTAGTTTGTGAGAGCGCATAGATGACTTCTCCAATGGCCAGAATAGCACCATGTCGTACATTGAGATCAATGGACTCAGTCTTGGCCACAAGTTTTGGCAGCACCACTGTGGCCACATACTCGGGGAGCTGGAAAAAACGTTATCGAAATGTCAACTGTACACAAAGACTTATAATGTAATAGCAACTTTAATTACCTACCACAGACATTTTAAAAACCTAAATTATGAATACTCAACTAAAACAGGTGCATCTAAAAATATATATTTACAAATAAATAAAACTAGTTAACCTAGCCTACAAATAGAAATAAACTAATGACACAATCATGTCATATTGATGTTCCGAAATTTAAATTTTATTTTTATATCCAACCAGTAGCTGTCAGTTGATTAGAAGCTAAAAATATGACAACTTCTTTCCCAAGCTATATTAGCTATAAGAAAAAAAAAATATTTTCTTGCTTCAATATCTGATCCTCAGTGTTCACAATATTGGTGATGGAAATAGATAATAATTTATACATTAAAGTAATATGTAGTGCCACAAAACGTATATATTACCTTGTCAGTCAATTTATTCAATGCTTTTGCTGCAATTTCACGTATGGCGAAATCCCAGTGTTCAACCTTTAAATCTGCAAGATGGTCTATAAGGTGTTGTGTATACTCTGGGTATTTGGCTATCTGTAAGAAATAAAAATATTTAAAAACGCTATCTTAGCTAATGAACTGCTGAGTAATATGGCGGGTGAATGTCCTTTGTATAAGCTTTTATTCAACTTGCTTCGTATGTAGGTTCGGGTGAAATTTTGCGACTCAATTTTGAAGCAGATATCTTCGATTGAGTTGAACTTTTTTATACGCGTTTAGCCTTGATGACATTACATGGTTACCTCTGTGACGTCATTCTAAATCCAACATGGCGGCACACGCAAGATGGCGGACAAGTTATTTTTAACGCCCTCCTACAATATGGGTATTAAATGAAAGGACTTGCTGAGAATAACTAGAAAAATAAAGTGACGTCACTCTGAATCCAATATGGCGGACTTGAAAGATGGCGGATTAAGTTTTTTATGCTTTCTTACAATTTGGGTATCAAATCGATCGATCTTAATTCTCGCGATAAGTTTTAATTACTTATGAAATTGTGCAAAATCTGATAGTAAACGTTTTAAAGGAAAAGTTTATTTTATTCTTTTTAGCGCATTAAAATAAAAGCTTATTTAAGAAAAATATTATAATTTATTTTATCCACTTTAAAAATTCTGTACGTATTATGTTACTGTATAATTGTAAATATTTCTTTGGTAAATAAAGTATTATTATAACTTTTTTTGTACTGTATGCTTAAAATGCACCGTCTTTGAAGTATGCCGTGTCTGTCCAGTTTGATTTAGCTGGTGCATTCCGTGTGTATATAGATTTAGTACCCTTAGATTTAAGAAAAGAATAATTATATAGTTTTAGTTATATACTGTATTATCAGATCTGAAAATGAACTTGCATACCTCTGGCGCAATAACAAGATAGGCGTTGTTCCTGGGCCCCACTGACTGGAAGTCCGCGGTGGTGAGCACGTCGATGCCGTGCGGGAACATGCCGTGCCGACCCACGTTCTCCTGATACGCGGCTGACGCGGCGCGACGACAGTTTATCTGGGGACAATATATATTTTGAGGCGTACTAATCATTACAGAAAAAGGAGTTGTAATTGAATGATTTATTTGCTCGTTGATCTAAAGATGTAGCAGTGTGTATGGAGTGAGAATCATGAAGAATATCTTTAGACTTGAGTCCCATTTCAGATCCATTTTATACATATGTATAAGTTTTTCAATGCGAATTTTCTCGAAAATATTATAAGTATGGAATTCAGAATTGTTAGAGCTCAGAAAGTCGGTCTTAATAAGTTTTTTTTTTTTTTTTTTTTTTAAGCCTTCATAGGCAGACGAGCTAGCGGCCCGCCTGATGGAAAGCGGCTACCGCTGCCCATAGACCTCCGCAGTGCCAGGGGTCCAGCACAACAAAGTCGCTGCCTACCTTAAGGAAAGTACTCTCTTTAAGCCTCGTTTGAAGAAGGACAGGTCATAGCGCTCAGGAAACACCGATGCAGGGAGTTCATTCCAGAGCTTACACGTGCGTGGTAAGAAAGAACGCTGAAAACGTGCCGTTCGGGAACGGTACGCTTCCAGGTGGTAGGAATGAACTCTGCTGCGGTGACGGGTGGTGCGATGGTAAAAAGGTGACGTTGGTACCATCTCAAACAATTCCTCGGAGCACTCCCCATGGAACAGACGATAGAACACACAGGGAGACCCGAAGTCTCTCCGCAGTCCTAACGGCTCCAATTTGTCCGTGAGATTGGGGTCATCGACTATATTAAATAATAATTTGACTAAGTTAAATCTCATGTGCATTTTTTATGTTCAAAATAAAAATGTAATGTATGGAAGTATATAGAATGGCGGACCTCTCTATCAAAGCAAGTGGTGGCAATAAGAGCATTGGCGAGCGTGTGTGCGTAGGGCGCGAGTGCGTGCGCGTCGTAGGCCCGCGCGAAGGCCCAGGCGGCGTGGCAGGCCGCGTCCCGCGCCGCGCGGCCGCCGCCCCCCGCGCCGCACGCCGCGCGCGGCTCGTCGCGCCGCAGCGCCAGCACCACGCGCCGCACGCCGCTGCACACCTGCGCCGGGGACAGCAGCCCGCGCCGCGCTGCGGAACAATTAAACTATACACACGCGTAAACAAGGAAGGAATGAATTTAGTAAAAACACTACTTACTGTTGGTATTTACTACTTACTGTAGGTGAATTCCAATGATTAAAATTAATGCCGTGGCATAAAAAAAGATTTCTCGATGCCTCGGCAACAATTTAAAACATGGGAATTTATGTAGTATTCATACCAGATAAGTTTGAATATAAAAATTAAATCCCTTGCCATGCCGTCCCGGTTTGCGTTGGCCATAATACTTACTCATCAGTCATCACGAGCAATTCTAGGAAAGCAAAATTATAAATACTCGAAGATTACGTGTACAGTAGATGGATCAAAGAAATCTACTTGTTTGACCCACCCTGGTGTATATTGTTGTTATTTATTACTATTATCTCTTACTATAACTTAAAATAAAATAAAAAACAAAGCTGCTTAGTTATTTCCTTACCTAATTCAGCCAGTGCCATACATCCGCCGTGCCAAGCAGTCTCCCGTTCATTTTCAGCGAACAGTCCCAACACACATTCGCATACGTCTGCGGCGGCGACAGCAGGGAGCCGTGCACCGATGCGACCAACTCCTTTTGCCGCAGACCATCGAACCACTGTGTCGTCATCGCGAAGTGAACACAATAACAACTCCACCACATCTTCAACCTAAAACAATGTATTAAAGAGCTGAAGCATTTTTGTAAAGTACAGTCATATATTTTCTTGACTGAGTTTATACAAGGCGGATCCAATTTCTTTTCTATTTCAACCTGCACATATCTTTCAGAGACTATTTCCACGCCAACTGTACCTTGAAAAATTTGAATATTGCGAAAACAAAAGAATATATTATAATATTACCTCTTGTGGTATATCCTGATCGTCATCATCAGGAGGTGATGTGATTGGTTCAGTATCGCCTGCAGCAGCAACTCCGCCTAGAGTTACAGCTAATGAGCGGGAACCGCGTGTATAGCGCCAGGACGCTACTCGTGGGCGGAGGAATGTTAACCCTGTAAGATAAATTTGTCATATTATTAGCAAATTAAATTTATTCAGCAAACAGTTTGACAAAACTCATGTGGCAATGTATAGTCAATGCATCTGATGGTAGGTGCAGTGCAATCTAAATAGAGAACCTACCAGTGAAAATGGTTATCTCTCCCTGGATGATAAATTGATGTTACTCTGTTTGAAATAGTTATCACGTTAGCATTACCCATGAACTCCAGTAATAACTCTTTCCATTACATTAATATTAAAACTGTGTTACAAAAATCTGAAGCAGGTGGGGGTAGGAAAAATGACTTATGAAACAAAAACGTGTAATTCTCACCAATTCTCTGAACAATCTTCACACCATATTTTCTAACCAACATGGCCTTGTGCTGTTTGTAGTTCTGTTTGGTGACCCATTCAAGTAGTTTAGGTACAAAAGGGTATAGGTCATCTCTTTTCCCATGCTTCAGTACAGCTGCTACAGCTGCCAACACTCCGTAATGTATAGTGTCTTCTTCTTGCAAATTGGAATGTAAATCACAAGCCCACTCAAAGAAAGCACCCATGTAAAGTTCCTTCACATCTGATCTGTAGGCAAAAGTCCCATTTGGTTTCAAAATAGTAAATTACATTGTTTCTGTAAAAGTTACTTCTGCAGGTTGATGACAATGTTAAGGTCATGGGTGGAACTTGGATGTAACTGGCAAAAGACCAACAAAAGTGGCATAGGTACTATAGAAGAGGCCAATATCCATCAGTGGGACCACACAGGATGCAAATGGTCATGATGACCTTCACCATCAAAATAAGATTCACATAAAACAATTTCATTTAACAGATGAGATTGGGGTAATCCATACTAATATTATAAATACGAAAGTAATTCTGTCTGGCTTGAAGAGGGATGAAAGTGTGTAAAGAAAAATCTAAACCTTTGAAGTTATAGATATCAAACTTGGCACTTTAGTAACTTATTTAAAAACAAACATATTTGCATACTTAGTTTTCTTAAAATGAACCCTAAAGGGGTTAAAATAAGGGTTGAAATTTTATGTGTTAAAATTTTTATTTTAACTCCTTATTACAAATGAAAAATAATAGCATGCAAAATGAGTTTGTTTTGAACAAAGATTCTTAGCACTGTTTCAGGTAGGAATTAATTAATAGACTAAGATGATATGACTAAGATGATATGACTAAGATGGAAGAAACATACATTTTAACATTTTTAGTGATTCATCCAATTGTTGCCAAAATCGGTATCTAAGACACCCAATGTTCTCATTATCTAAATTCAAAGTCAATATTAAAAATTATGGCTGCCATTTTGAACTTTATTGTTATTGATTAGATTGGTCTCTAAATCAATATCTGAGGCAACCTTTGGTCAAACAGATTAAATTCACAGTTGAAATTGAATAGTTACTTGATTGCTATCTCAAACTTTTTTGTCAATATATTTGTTCTTGTGATGCTAAAAAATAATATATGTATAGTATGCTTTATTTTTGGATAAGAGCCCTCAGTGGTCTCAGTGCCCTGGTCAGGATCCTTTTTAATATTATAAACACGGAAGTTTGTATGTATGCTGGGCAAATTTTTATGAAATTTTGGTATAGGGCCAGCAGATACCCTGGATTACATAGGTTGTCTTTACATGAAAAAATTTAGGTTGTTGGTATGGACTTGACTCAAAAACAATCTGTACCCGGGCAAAGTCGGACCAGGCCGCCAGTTTCATATATTTCTTGTAATATAATTTACCTTATGAGAAATTTTGAAGCCAAATAAGCACTGGCTTCTGCGCATGAATCTTTGCTTAGTGCATATGTTTTGCAAATGTTAAGAATTCTTTCCATAACTGTTAGTTTTTTGGATGACCCAGCATCTGTAATAATAAAAAATAGACAAAATTAAGCACAATACCTTTTTCATAAGAATTTATACTTGTTGCAATAAACTCAAATTGTGTATTTTGTAGAGGCATCCAATTGTTTTTAAAATAAGTAAAAACTAAACAATAAAAAAATTAATACCTGGTTGTCCTGGAGCGAATCCATCAAGTCGGCTCATGTGGAAAGGAATGATCACAACTATTGAAAGCCAAAGCAATAATACAAATCTACTGCGCCATGTTTCTTTGTCATTAGGATCTTGAGCTTCCAGGAAGGTAAGGACTGTGAGTAAGTCAGATACCTGAAATAATGTGAAATAACAATCATATTTTGATTATTTATGTTTAAATTTAATTAATCAACTACTGAAATATGTGCAAAACCAGAAAAAACATCTTTACCTCATGTGGAAGATGCCTCACAACCACTTTGTATCCACGGACTCTGATTATTTGGTACATGTAATTAAATGTTGCATGCTTCAGCTCAACTGAAGACTCTTTATCTTTGATGAGATTCAGAAACTTGGGCAGAATCTTTTCTAAGTGAGGATCAAGTAGATGCGGTTGTTCATAATATTGTTTCAAAATTCCGTACAGTCTGTCGTACTCTACCTCCACGGCTGATGTGTTATATATATTTTTAAGATTATCTATCATATTCATCACTTCTTCTACCTCTGAGAAGTGTTCTAGAGCACATCCCAGCCCTATATTGTCGCATTCGTCTTCTCTGTTCATGTCTGGATCGAAGCCTACCATTTTAATTCAATGTCAATCTTTTCGTCGTAGTAGACTAATTCCGACAAATGGACTAATTATTGAACGATTTTCCTCTTATTAGGAAATAGTAAGTGATTAGGAACGTAATTAAAAGCACAACAAATTAATAGAGGAATATAGTCGGCTACACATTTCACCAAATTGACAAAATAATACCGTCTTTTCGACAATCGACAATAACAAATGACAATGACCGGTTAGTGTTGGAACAACCAATGATAATCCATAGATTTAGTTTACTTCAGATAATCGATATAAAGAGATATTACATTTTGGGCCATGAGTACATATATGTAATGGTACATAAATTTTAGAAAAAATATGTTGATAGAAAAAAAATACATTAAGATTTTAGGAAAGATGATTGTTTTTGATTTCAGTAATTGGTAAAAACTGATTATGATTTAAGATTATTATAAGTTGAGATACAACACTATTAAAAGGTTGAATGCCGCTTGCCGAGTGATGTAAATGTAATCTGTGATGCTGATTGTCGAGTCAAGGCTCATGCTTTATTATTCTATTTTGATTTAAAAAATGGTTTTCTTCTCTGCTGGATAATTTTTATTTGTTATTAAAATGAGTGCGCGTATGTTTCAATGTTTTTAGTTAAATTATATCTTTGTTAAATCATACTGGGTTCAGTAATGGCAAATATTATGTGTGTGCATTTTTAGCGATCAGAGTTCCTGCGAAACGCAGAGTAAAGCCGGTGGAACCCCAATCTTTGTTAGACTTCGATCTTGGCGAAGGAGAGAGTTCTGATGATTCAGACTTTCGAATAGAGGACCACCCCGAAGAGAGTGACGATTATTCTATCAACACTGACGATGACAATAAAAGTAAGTATTCCTAACATCTACACCTAAAAAGCTAATATAGGATTTTTATGAATACACTTCGATAAAAGTCAGTTTAATTCTTCTTTAAAGTGATGAATGGTAAAATTTGTGTTTAATATTGTAGCGATAGTTAATATTTGGGATATTTAACTTGCATATTGTTGGCGGTTATGTAGAATTTGGATACTATATTGTTTTATTGTGGGACGTCCAACCACTAGATGGTCAGACGACCTGGTGAAGGTCGCGGGACGTCGCTGAATGCAGGCTGCCTCCAACAGGTCACTGTGGATATCGTTGGGAGAGGCCTATGTTCAGCAGTGGACTTCTTTTGGGTGATGGATTGGATTGTTTTAAGCCATAACTGTATAACATTATGAACTAATCATTAAAATTTCATAAATGTTTGTTTATGAAATTAAGCAAATACTATTGAAAAAGAATGAAATTTTACAAGAATATTTTATACACAAGCATAAATAACTTTCTAATAATGAGTCTGGAAATACACTCAATAGTCACAGATATTAGTTAGTGGGTAACTAAAACTAGGGTTGAATTGGGCACGTAATAAAAGTCGCTAATTTCTAATATTTACAGTATGATTGAAATAACTATATATAAATTATGAACTGTTATGGTTATAGAGGCAGGTGCTAATAGTGCCTCATCTGGCGATGAGTCAGGTTCAGATGATGATAACTTCAAGAACTCAACTAACAAACTGGGTGAAGAAATTTCAGTTACTGATGTTCTGGAAAAAGCGAAACAACATGAGTTCAAGGTAAAAATTAACTATGTTTAAGTATTATTATTATAGCATTGTTATGCCTATATTATATGGATTAAGTGTCATGACATTTTCAAGTCTTATAATTTTTTTATAATGCCGACATAATAGATACACAAACTTCAATCCAACATATTATACTAGATACAGGGTCAGGAACAAAATTACAAAGCAAAAGTGGCCGAGGTTGCTTATACCTAAACATTTGAATTTGGAACTATGTGATGTAGAAAAATAGTCTTAAATATATTTTAAGACTATTTTTCTACAACTTCAGGTAACAATAAACTTTAATAGTTTGATATAAGATTTATTATATCTAACAATACACTTGCATTTAAGACGTATTTATGTCATCAAAGAAAAAATAAAAAAATGTCACAACAATAAAGTTTTTAATGAATACACAAAGATATTTTAAAATCAAGCAACATGGAGAAACAATAAGACTGAAAATAATATGTTGACATGTAGCATTCACACTGTTTTGAAATTCTTCTCTTTTTTTTTTCATAATAATTGTCATCCACACTACAGCAAAATGGATCTCAAAGATATATAAACTAGGGCTAGTTTACTTCATTCTTGTTCTAAAATAGCCAAATTTTTACAGAGGTTGGAGGGTTGTCACAAACATTGGTGAAAAAATTAAATTATGTATGATTTTATTCATATTTCATACTTATATAATTATGCGATATGGAAATAAGGTATTTCCTCTGAAATATTGACATCACGGTGATTATATTCACAGCTATTAAATGTGCAGTGCTGCATGTATACGTCAATACATTGGCTATGATTGCAGCACACTAAATTAAAATAAGACCATACTTCTTTTTGTGGTCTTATTTTACGGGCGGTTTTCAAGTGTTCATCTGACATTTAGTATATATTTGATTGAAATAAACAATATATTGTATGATAATACCTTGTTTGCTACATTTTGCACAGAATAAATATATGTACTTGCAGTGGCATGAATTCACTTAAGCATATTTTTAAAATCAGTTTTCAGGTGAATTAGCTAGTATGTTCATTTGTGCTGGGTGTTTGGGTTCGAGAAGTGATGACTTCAATGAAATTGTTGAGTGTGATGGTTGTGGAGTCACTGTACATGAAGGTATGTTTTTATTTATATAAAATTTGTTAACTTAATGCAAATTTTAAGTATTTTATAATACATAAGCTATCTAGTTGTAAATTGAAATATCACTAAACAGTATTATTTATTAGCAACACCCACATTGTTTAATTTTTATGCTGACTGGAACAAAAGTGTTGATAGTAGATATTATTAAATGTAATTACAAAAATGTATACTTAGATATCTACAAATATTATAATGTAATTTTTTATTGCAGGATGTTATGGTGTATCTGATGTCACAAGTGAATCAAGCACAGTGAGTTCTGCATCTACAGAACCATGGTTTTGTGAGGCTTGCAAAGCCGGTGTTACTGACCCATATTGCGAATTATGCCCTAACAAAGGTATTATCTTCTACATAATTGGAATTTGATAATGATTTTATTTTATAAAATATAAAAAACATGTATTTTTCAGGTGGCATATTCAAAGAAACAGAAGTAGGAGCATGGGTGCATTTAGTTTGTGCACTGTATGTGCCTGGTGTCGCTTTCTCAGAGGTAAGTTCAATACATGCCATAATTAAATAAGGTAATAACATTCATGTAAGTAATACACTTCTATCGTACATTTTAAGATTGTATTTATTTATAAAAGTATTAAAAGATTAGAACATCATTAGGCTAATTGAATCAATGGTCTTCAGAAAGAGGCTAAAGATGGACCAGACAAGCTAAGGATTGCGGTTAGTGTTGTTCAATTGGAAGGCAACTGGCCACAGCAGACTTCTATGGAGGATTTTATATTGATGATGAAGGTGATGAAGGTGATGGCTGATTAGGATGATGTGTGCAGGTGGAGCGGCTGTCGGGCGTGACGTTGTTCGAGATGGCGTACTCGCGGTGGGGCGCGCGCTCGTGCGCGCTGTGCGTGGACGCCACGCTGGCGCGCACGGGCGTGTGCGTGGGCTGCGACGCCGGCATGTGCAAGACTTTCTTCCACGTCACCTGGTCTGTACTCTGCACTTTGCACTATGTACACAACTACGTACATGCTATGTTATCTACATATCTTATACCATTATTTGAGTTGTAATTTTACGATAGCAAATATTGGTATTTATTAATTTTCATAATATTAATACTGAAGTATTAAAATAAGTACCCTATTGTAGAGATTTGGAGCAATTGAAAAATATACATATTATGTACATATCAAGTTGTATATTGACTAAAAGTTGTATGACTTCAAAATTTCAAATATGAACAATTAATTATAAATAAAAAGTTTGGTACTGTATTTTAGTGTTGTAGTTATTGTTCTGGTATATTTTAGCGGTCAACGTGAAGGTCTTTTGGCTGAGGCACATACGGAAGAAGCAGAGCAGGCAGATCCATTCTACGCACATTGCAGACTCCATTCGGATAAAGCTCTTGTCAAAAAGCGTAAGCGAAATTGGCTGGCTTTACAGTTGAGAACCGAGAAAAGGTATTAGTGTTGTTTTAGTGAGTTTAAAAAATGTACTTGTTGGTTTTATTAAGAAGTATTTTTGTAGGAGGTTGGAGCTTCAAAACAATCTCAGCACTGAGGAAAAGCTAAGGATTCAGCGCAAACTTGTCAAGTACAGAAGGAAATATTTACAGCAAAAGGAGAATCGAAATCCACCATGGGGTAAACAACGAAATATTATTTGAAAACTAAAAATTAATCTCCATATATTTGGAGCAATATAAAAAAAATGTTATGTATTTGCAGTGCCGACTCAGAAGATGGCGAGGATGTTGTATAGCAGCGCATCAGCGATGAGGAAGTTTCAGCGCAAGGCAGAATGTATGGGCATCGATACGCATGCTCTCGAATTTCAAGATGCACAAGTAAGTACTTTTGTCCACAAGAAAATTTTAACTTCAAGAGACCAATTAACAATTAACCTGTGGTTGTCCTTAATCAGAAAATCAAAAAAACAAGCGTGTTTTTGACCACATGACAAAAATAAAACTTCTTTAGCTCCATCTATATGTATTTTGTATGTATATACATATATATGTTTACAAATTAGTATATACATGTACATAATATTATAATAATTTTCTGCATATATTTAAATTTATAATGGGTTTTCATTGATAATTTGCAAAATATGAACTTTAAAATGAATTAAACATTTAAATCTATTTAAAGGTAGAATATTTGGCAATGCGAGAAAGAGAGAAAGAAAACGTGTGCTCGGACCTCTCTTTCTCTTGCCCCTACAGTAATGCACGAAACGTAACTCTCTCTTTTTATCTTCACTAATGTATATCTCCCTTTCAACTTCCGTTCGCCTCGCCTGACCAAACGTATTTTGGTAACGCTCTCGTCACGCATTCATCAGCTTACTCCCCAAGTCAAGCGTGCGTAACGAAGTTTTACTTCAAAAAGTGACATCTAGTAGTCAAGATTTGAGTCTCACTTTTCGACAGTGGATGGGTAGTAAGAAATCTTTATTTTCTTGTTTTAGATCACAGCTCTGAAAGACGTCTCACGTCGTTGGCACGTGCCACCTGCCTTTTCCGTAGAGTTCGTGGGATATTATTTAGAGAGGAACACTCGAGTCACGTCCCTACGCAAGTCGTTGGAGCGTCTCACCAAAGAAAACGAAACATTGTTGGCTGATGATGATAAATTGAGATCTGACTATGATGTGGTGAGTTTTGTACTTGTGAATTTTGTAAATACCCCTAGTAATTTAATTGGTGATGTAAAATGCAGGTAAAATACTTATGCATGGTTTAAAGAGAATACACCCACTGCCAAAATTTTAACCAGTTTTCTTGGATAAATCTCCAATGTAAAAATCATGTTGCGTTGATGTGCTAGTTTAAAAAACATATATGTAGGTATATATTTTCCAATGAACTAATCATTATTTGTCGTGTACATACCCAGGCCTCAAAAGAGAACACCGACGCGCTTGCCGAGATGACGTCTACGCGAGAAGCGTTGAAGAAGATATACGACGTCATCATAGCGATGTCTCCTAAGAGGACGATCCCGGCGGTGTTGGAAGACAAGCCGCTGTTGCCCCCTGAGATCCCACGATCCACTCCTAAAGTCACCCCACAACAGCTGCAGAGACGGTACGTTGCTATACACAATACAGAAAATATTTAACCAACGAATCATGAAACACAATTTACAATTGAAATCATATTATTTAGGTGTAACATATTAAACTGCCTCGGTGGCGTAGTGGTACTACGGTATGATTGCAAAGCTGAGGTCTCGGGTTCGAATCCCGGGTCGGGCAAAGTGATATTGGATTTTTCTATTCATTATTAGCCCGGAGTCAGGAATTTGTGCCCGATATGGCGATAGGCTCGCCCCCTATCACATCGTGGGACGGAATATACAAGGCGAAACGTGGGTGTTCTAGTAGCACCTCTGCCTACCCCTTCTGGGAAAAAGGCGTGTGGTTATGTATGTAACATATTAAATAAAATATTTTCTTATAAATTAGTATTGCATATAAATATTTAAGTGATAACAGTCTCCGTGGCGCAGTTGGTTAAACGCCGGCTGTGAAACGCGACGCTGCGGGTTCGATCCCCGCACCGATACAAATGTTTGTGTTAACGACAAGTATTTGTCTCGGGTCTGGGTGATTGTGAGGCCGAAAAGTCTCGTAGTTCCTGATACCCGCGATACAAGACTCGATCTTAGTGTGGAGTCAGGACTATGTATGTGACTGTTGGGTATATTTATTTATTTCAAGTCTGGCTGTAAAATAATCAAAATTATGTAGTGTTATATTTTTTACAAGAATATTGGATCTTCTTCTATCTGTCTTTAATTAAGACAGACAGAAGAAGATATATTTTATTCATTGAGACCATAAAACCTTGGCTTGTAATCTCCCCGTGTATACCAATAATACAGGAAATTCTAATCGAAGGTTAACACGTATCGGTACATAATTTGGTGGATCGCTCCACCATCCTATGTGTTTGTACACTGCGTCCGATTTGACTACGAGAAAATACGGAGCGAAGTAAGCATTTTATACATTAGCATTTTGTATGTTACATTTTCTCGATTGATACCAATTTTGCATAAATCCTAAATTGAATCGGAGTTTTTCAATTAAAAATATGCAAATAATATAATATTAAAGTAATTAGAATTAAATAACTGTTAGTTTCGATTGGTTTTATATTGGCGGCTGTACAAGTGCTATCACAACTCGTTCCATATTTTCTCCGATTCGTTTCTGAAGCAATGTACAGGCGCAGGAATCATGGGACAATAAAAAAATAAATGAAAAATGCTATATTGTATAGAGGGTCGGCCACCAGGTCTATGTCTGTGCCGACTGCGGCAGCACTTAAGATGGGCGTTGGTTTTCCTCTTAGCGACAACCCGGACGCTCGCCAAGGAAAAGTTTTGTCTACATCTTTAGAAGGTAAGCCATATATTATTACAGCATTTATTATACACTTGTTTTTTGCAATGGTATAATTTAATATAACACTTTTGTTTTTTTTTTGTAGTAGCTTTTTTTGTTTAAATTAATGCGCTGTTCACTTGCTATTCGCAAGAAGTATAGCCCCCTGTGTAGGATCTTAGAAAACTGATCCATTGGCTAGCATGAAGTACGCCCATGCATTAGCGATATCGGTGAGGCGTGATTGTCATTAAAATTAGATAAAATCAACTCCGACAAATATCGCACAGACACACGTCAAAAACAGAAAAAACGGACTTATTACACTATTATCACTGGTGGTAGGTCTCTCATATTATGTGAGAAGCCGCCTCGGTAGGTACCACCGCAATGTGTATTTCTCCAGCCAAACAACAGTAAATGCATTGTTGTGTTCCGGTTGGAAGGACATTGTAGCGAGCGTAACAACTGGTCATAATGAGACTTAACTCCTTATGGCTGAGGATGACGAGCGCAGTGGAATGCCAAGCATTGCTTTGTAATTCACAGTGTTGTTTGGTTTTGCTACTGTTCATGAGCGTTCGTATCGTTTACTATCAGGCGAATGACAAGCTCATCTCGCCATTCATCGCTATAAAAAAAACTCCATTTAAAGTTGATTGGCGTTATCACAGCACAATAAATACAACAGTGATTGCGGTTAATTTGAATGAACCGTTCACGCCGTGATGAATTGCATGAGGCATAGTATTTGGCACTACACTGTATGAACACCCGGGTGTTGTGTGCGTCAGCGACGGGGCTGGCGTTGTCGGGGCGCGAGTGCGCGGCGTGCGGGCGCAGCAGCGAGCGCCACCTGATGGCCACGTGCGACACGTGCCGCCAGCACTACCACCTGCACTGCCTCAAGCCGCCGCTGCAACGACCGCCCAAGAAGAGCAAGCTTTATGGCTGGTATGTGCACCTATATTGTTTATATTCTACGAGGTACAAAAAAAACCATGTTACTGTCTGAATGAGTTCCATTCAATTTGGTGATCAGTCACTAAAGTAACATTCAGCTGAGGGATGCGGAGGGTTAATGACCTTATTAAACTTGCACTTTACGTTAAACGTACACCGCATTAGGTGCGAAGTGTCTGCATGTCATACAACATAGTATTGTTTACATATCATAATTTTTAGTCAATAGAAAAAAATTATTTATTTACTTTATTTTTTCTCAGGCAATGCTCTGAATGTGACAAAACTTCTGACTCTGAGCCGGAAGTCCTTGAAAAGAAAGTGCCCCGTCGGTCACGCATACGATACAGTAAGGATGGAGCCATTATCACTGAACCGCACAGTCCCGGTTCAACCCCCCATTCTCCACCGTCGAAATCAGATAAATCACACAAACAAGAGAAGCAAATAAAGATAGCCACATCAGAAAACATTTCACCTATTAAAGTTACTATCAAACCATTCGAATTCAGCAGCGACGGAAATGAAAGCTCCGAAATAAAGTTAAAAAAAGAAAAGAAAATCAAAAAGTCCAAAATGAAAGATCACGCGTCAGTATCTGCAGGTGAAGGCGAAATATCTGTTAAGAAACTACATAAACGTAGTTTCACTTCACCTTCATTGACTAATACTCCGCTTATGTCGATAACGCCAATCGTTGTGGACAGCCCTAATGACTCTCACAATGAGAACTCTAATGCATCGACAAATTTAGCAGGAAAGGAAACTTTCGCGCCGCGCAATTTATCATTCTCATCTCTTCTGAGCGAAGCGAAAGAAAGGGATAGCAAAACTATCGAAAGTTCGATAGAGAGTACGTTAGCGAATCTTTCGTCAGATATCGCTACTTACAAAGCGAATAGGAAGCGAAGGAAAGAGAAGCACCGGTCGCGATACTCCCCAGATTTACTGCGATCACCTTCGAAATCGCACAAACATAAAAGGAAGAAGAAGACGCAAGATATGGAAAATCCGGAACCACCGCATCCCAGGATCACTATTAAGGTAAATTATTATCCTTAAGGTATACTGTATGCCTATCTTTTTTAACCGACCGATTTTAGTGATTTTTTTTTCACCGGAAAGAAAGTATTGACAGGTTAATCCCACGAATAAATCATGAAGATCTGATGATCATCTTCGGACTTTGAGAACATATTAAATACTCCAATCCAATGTTGTATTAATGTTGTATTAAATTCAATTCTTAATATAAAAGTTGACTAAAACGAGGAATTGAAAGAGGGGCTGAGAGAAATAGAAATATGTAACACTATAAAGATAGAAACAAATAAAAATTATAATTAAAAAAAAAACTTAAAAAAAAAGCACTAAAGGGTAACAAATAATATTTTTTTCATTATGTTTGTTGATCAATCAAGTCATTCAGTAAATTAATCAACGATTATAAGTAGAATTAAATAGATATTTTTTACTTTTTATTGCTTTTTTTTAAAGTTGGTTTTCTATAAATAATTAATGATAATTTTATAGATCAAACCTATACCAAAACCGGACGGGTCATTAGACACGCAGATGTTCTACGTTCCGACTGATAGCAACGACGGCCCACCGCCCGCTGTTATGAAGAAACTTTCCAAGGTAACTTTATTTTTCTATTATTAAACCGGCTTAAAAGTTATTTTCATTTAATAAGCCCATTATTTAACCCAATAATATCAGGCATGGTGTTTCGAAGTTTGGAATAAATAAAACAGTACAGTAAGCGCAATACAAGTCCGCTCTGAAGTTGACACGCAAGGCCGCGTTGACATCTAAATTCGTTCATACCGCAGAAATACAATAAACTTTACATCGGTCAAGTTATTTGTGCTGACTGTACATCATTGGGAATAATAACTCGCGTGTATACTGTAATAGTGTGTGGTGTGTGCTTGATACTAATGTGTTTGTAGCAAGCGGAGCATGAAGCTGTAAAGCCGACACCTCCGCCGGGTGAGGCCGAGCCCGCTGTACCTGCTGACCCTACGAACACAACTCCTGTTTCAGTGAGTACTGCATTGATTTTGCATATGATTTGCCG
Source organism: Theretra japonica (assembly GCA_033459515.1). Lineage (NCBI taxonomy): Eukaryota > Metazoa > Arthropoda > Insecta > Lepidoptera > Sphingidae > Theretra > Theretra japonica. Next base: position 7,167,290 of record CM065935.1, read on the forward strand.
TAATCTCAATAGTTTAACGATGAAACCAAATAATGGTCGGAGGCACGTTCGAGACTCAGGGTGGACAATCTATTCGGTATTCAAGTAATGCCTTGAGCCTTGTACATAACGGAAGAAAACTAAAGGGTGTATTGTGTTTTTGTTGTTGTGCAAATATTAACAGCAGTGTGTTGACACTGCTATCTTAAGTGAATAGCAGCTCTAATATGGTCAATAACATTTTCTTAACAAGCCAACCACGAATCAGGAGGATAAAAAAGTTGAAGCGACTGGGACAAAATCAAAGGTATACTAATTGTAGTATAAGTTTAGATTATAATTAGGTATCGAAAATTTAGAAATAAAGTTGGTGGTTCATTTAACTTAAAATTATGTAAATATAAAATGAGCAGGGTGTGTGAACTCTGTTATAAAGTAAATAAAGCTACAAACTGCCTCTGTGGCGTAGTTGTACTACGGTATGGTTACAAAGCTAAGGTCTCGGATTCGAATCCCGGGTCGGGCAGTGTTATTTGATTTTTCTATTCATTATCAGCCCGGAGTCAGGAATTTGGGCCCGATATGGCAATAGGCTCGCCCCCTATCACATCATACGACGGAACACATAAGGCGACACGTGGGTGTTCTGGTTGCACCTCTGCCTACCCCTTCTGGGAAAAAGGCGTGATGTTTATGTATGTATGTAAAGCTACAAAATATATTAGGGCAATCATTGCGAGCTCTTAACACACTTTTAATATAGATATAATTCTGATAATTTTCTTTCTTGTTTAATTCTGACGGAGTTTCAAAATGATGTTTAAAATCTTTATAATTTTGAATTGATTTTTTAAAACAATGAAAACGTTGCGTGATGTATCCCCTGTCCTGTACTGTCCGTGTGTGTAGCGCGTGCGTGCGGCGCGAGCGGCGCGCGGCGGCCCGGGCGGCGCCGGCCCCGCGCCCGCCGCGCTGGCGCCCATGACGCACTGCGACGTGTGTGTGCAGCCCGGCGACCCCGCCAACCTCGTGCGGTAACCACCTCCATGCACTACACACGCACACACACCTACACACACCTTCACACTAATATTCTACTAAAGCCCATTTGCCCGAGTGTCCATATAACCCGATTCCCACCGGCTTCCCTTTTGTACATGGATCTAACATAATTTCACTGAAGTCATATTTCGTTTGAAATATTTTGTGAAAAAAAAAACCCTTTTCGAAAAATCCACTTTTCGCCATCGTTAAGGCGTGCATTACTGCCAAATTCTTTGTAACGAAAACTGCGGTACAGTACCACATTTTCTGTTTCTATCTCTGTCACTTCTACGTTGTCACAATATCTTCCCTCGCGCCCTATTTCCTATCTGTTTAATACACTGATTTTTCGCCACTCCCTGAAATATAGGATTGACGCTATGCAAAGAAGTTATTATAAATTTTTGTCTGCAGATGTGATGAGTGCTACAAAAGATACCACTTCACCTGCTTAGAACCACCGCTGAACAAGAATCCCAAGAAACGCGGTTATTCGTGGCATTGTGCCGACTGCGATCCAACGGTAAGCATATTTAAGACCAATTTACATACATTATAATTATAAGTATACGATGTGTTTCTGGGCAAAAAAATATTTGAATGTTTTGTTGTACTATTCTTTTACATAAATTTCCTTAGTATATTATATAGTATATTCTATGTTTTCAAACATTTAGGAAGTTATTTTATATATTAGCATAATTAATAAATACCAAAAAAATGTTCCAGGACGTCGAAGAGAACAATTAAAATGGTCACCACACATTCAAGAACGCAATCTCAGATGTTTTTAAGTATTTCTTAGTGGTTTGCGTTTGACGGCGCCACAGCGATTTGATTTCGGTACTTATTGTATTGTGAGATTTTAATTACAATAATACTGCTTCTGTAGTAAGATATATTTTATTGAGTATTCTACTAATAAATGGATCTAACTAACTTTTTTTATTTTTATTTATACATTTCGTTTTGATATCTTCCTGGTTGATCTTATAATGATTTGAAGAAAACATTCTGGTGATGTGTAACATTCTTCCGTTATAGCCCAATTCCTGGTTTCCAATTCCTAATAATCACAAATACATGATCACATTATGGCAAAAGTCTTGTTTCGTGGGTAACTGAAATCGCAAGGGACTTCTGGGACTAACAAACCCCGGCCTGAAATAAATGCGATTCGAAACAGAGATCCCTCATATCACAGCTGATGTCTTAACATGTGGTGGCTGTAAAATATATTACATAATTTTTCAAATGCAAAATGAATTGCAACCTAAACTTGCATCAAAACTTCTTTGTTCGAGTTTTGAGTAACGGCGGTTGAGACATTCACAAGGGAATGCCTAAAGCCCCATTTACACGGAGAAAGTTTCTCGCCGCGAGAATCGAATCATTATCGCCTGACATAAATGCCATAGATTATTGTGCCCTGACAAATGTTTACAAGATGCAACTTTTTTTATATCCTTGCGATAATCGTATCTTCCAGGCGAGAAACTCTGCCCGTGTGAATGTGGTTTTAGTCTTAAAGTGATGTTTTGTTTTATTGCCCACTTGTCCCAAAACGCACGACTTGCGAAACAAATAATGACCTGGGATAGTCAAACCGAGCATAAGTTCAATGCGTCTCAAAAACTTGCAGCAAAACTAGTTAAAGCACATTTATTACAAATCGCTTATCAAGTATTGTTTGTACTTTGTAAACGCATCTGCTATAAGACTACAATAGTAATCCTAGTTATAAGCATTTTTCTGGAGTGAAAATTTGGCCTTTATAAATAAGTTTTTGTTTGAAAACTTTGATAGTTTAATATATCTGGACAACACAGTATAAATTTGTGCGCTAGGTATATCCAAATCGTTAGTGCATTTCCAAGCACAAATATTTAGCAGATAAAGAATGATTTGTCCGTAATAAGCTTTGGGTTATTAAAACGTATTTTTTTATATCTATTACAATAATAAAGAGCTATACACGTTAGTTTATTATGTCTTAGATCGAAATATGCGAGCATATTTTATGCTGTATTTAAAACATTAAAAAGTAAAAAAGGATAAACATTATATGGGACCTATAAGCCTATCTATTTATAAACCACATTTTTTTGTCTGTTCCTTTCAACAAGGTTAACACAGTACCTAGTAGTTATGCACATTGTATTGTTGCACTTTTCTATTACTCTGGAAGAGCAACTTTGATACAAATTTTTGTTTCAATGAAGAGCATGGTGGCCTGTGGTGGTAAACTAGACGCAACTGCCTACATGTTCACTTTGGTCGCAAGTTCAAATCCAAGGGCACCTCTAACTTTTCGGAGTCATGTATGTAATGACAGTCAATCACCATGCACTATAACGATGAAGGAAAACATCATAAGGAAACCTGCATACCATAGTGATTTGTATAAGAAAATTCTATGGTATGTGAAGTCCGCCAACCTTAAATACCTCAATAGTACAGTACAGTTGTTCCAGACTTCAGAGTAAAAAACTACACATGATTTACACGGTGCGTGTGTTTTGTCGTGTTAGCTTTATTGTATGCAACAGGAAAGAAACTTGCACGGTGTAAATGGGCCTTAATAATACTGAAGTTTTCACGTGGAAAATTGCTACATAATAATTAAGACCTGTCTAAGTCACTCATGTTGCAATCTCGTCGAGTTACGCTGCACATTAAAAAAGCAATAACGTAAGCTATATTTTTAGCTTTGATTAAAAATTTAAATTATAATCATGATTTTTCTATTGTACGGTGCATTTTCCGTTGAAACAATATTTTATACTTAAGAGTTTAAAATCAGTGTACCTGCGTTAAATTGTGTAGTTCATAATATTGTTTATTCGTCTGAGAGATAGATGTGGGCGTAATATGATAATCTAAAATAACTTTGTCATCTCTCTCTTTAGCCACAGGAAGTCTACTGCTGAATATAGGCTTCCCCCAAGGATCTCCACATTAACCTGTTGGAAGCGGCCTGCATCCATCCACTTTGTCATCAAACATCTGCAAATATCTATGATAATTGTGTAGCTTATGACTTTTTAAAATTCTGGTTAAGCAAAGAGATACTGTATATAATCGTAAGTGGATTACCGTCCAGGTAGCTGAAAGAGTGACGATTAGCAACAGATAATAATTATCTTTTGCCCTTTAGGCACCATCCATAGTAGAACTATGACTGTTGTGACTCCTAATATTAGGAAGTAGGACCTGCGAGAGACTTTTCAGTCTCACAAACACCCAGACCCTAAACAAATATTTGTGGCTCTCACAAACATTTGTCTCGGTGCGGAGATGGAACCAACGGCTTGTCGTTGACCAACAAGCGTCTAACCAATTGCACCGCGATCATAAAAATGCACCAAGCATAATTCTGCTCTTGCTACATGGCTATTCTACCATTGTGTGGATTAGCAAACTATTCCATACCATAGATATGCCGCATTATATCGGACGAATATTATAAGCAGACATATTTTTTTATTAAGTAACAACATGTTATTAGAGTTAATGATAATCGAAATAAACATTAAAATAAAACTAACAAAAATATCTAATCGAAGAATATATACATAGGTAATGAACCGTAGCGTCCTGAATTTGATTCATAAGTTATAATCCGTTTTATGAGTTACTAAAAACCTGGCATAGTGATGCAGTGCGTTTTGAGTTCAGTCCGATTATATCCGGTTTTAAGCAGGCTAGTATTATTATTACTTTAAAACGACCTGGCTAAGGTTGCAGGAAGTAGCTGGATCCAACAGGTTGTTGTGGAAATCCTCGGGGGAGACCTGTGACCAGAATTGGACCTCCTGTAGCTGAAGAGAGAGTATTATTGTATTGATTGCCGAATAACACTTTATTTGCATTTTATTACATTTATCAACAAAAGAAATGTACATATTTACATTGTTGAGCAATGGCTATACACGACATATTATGTGCAAGTTAAGTACCTAATACATTGTAACCGGCAATTAATTACTCAAAAGCCTTGACCAGGATAAAAATAAAGAGAATTCAGAAAAGTTGTGTGGTGGGTTTGTTTGAAACGCGTTTGGATTGGTTTTAAACTTTGCCGTTGGGAAATCGTTTCGATGTGTAAGTACAACGTGAACAAATTCACGCAAAATATTTTGATGGACACTTTTTGATGTCTATTTTATTTTCATGTCGTCTCAAACAGTGTACATTTTTAACCGACTTCAAAAAAAGGAGGAGGTTCTTAATTCGTCGGAGTCTTTTTTTAATGTATTTTCAAGGATTACTCGAAGACGCCTAATCCGATCTGAAAAAATATTTTTTTGTTTCAAAGCGTATACTTCACAGGTGGTCCCATTAAAAATTGGTCAAGATTTGACGAATATCTTCGGACCTGGAAAATAAAACTCCTCAAAATTAGTAGGATTCTAATGGTTCCTTTTGCATCCAAAGAACATTTGAATATTGCTACTTCAGATACAAAATAAGCGTCCATGTAATAATCAATTTGTATGTCATGTTTTTTATTTGTTATTATTTTATTTATTATTTTACTTCTTAAAATATTGAATCGGCGACTGATCGAGTGGTTCACTTGGTGACTGTCTTCTACATTGCTTACCATATCCAATAGCTTGATACCGATTTACCAATTATAGAATAATTGCGGCAGATTAATATACACGATGCGCAGGGAATATACATTAGTTACCTCTCCAGATCTCGATAATGTTGGCGAAAAGGTAGAGAAAGAATTCAGGTAGTATCTACGGCAACTTTACTGCTAGGACGAAATCCGCATCTGGTAGTTGCTTACTCTAGGTGCGTCAGTTTACTGTAAGTTCATGTTAATCACCTCATAATTCATATTTAATTAAGAAATTAAAAAAAACTAAGGATTCCGATGAATTGAGAACCTCCTCCTTTTTTGAAGTCGGTAAATAAATACACCCAGTAGTAACGTACGTAGTTCTGACACATTAAGCTCGAGTCTTGTTTCGTGGGTATCTGAAAGTATGAGACTTTTCAGTCTCGCAAACATCCAGACCCGAAACAGATCCCTGTGGATCACACAAAGGCCAAAAATTTCTCTCGGCGCAGGGATCGAACCCGCGGCCTCTCGTTTTACAACCAGGAAGTTGCCAATATTAAGCATAACATACATATACTGTAGTTGACTGAGACTTAGTTGGCTGAGAGCGTGACTATTTAATTTCAATAAGCGTAATACATTTATAGGAATATATCACACCTGGATGATGGTTATGATGACGATTGTGACGTCTAGTAAGTACTAAACGTCCACTTCTGAGAATGCTGTATTTGTGTATTACATTGATAATGGTTTGAAGTAGAATACCATAACACAACAGGTATATAGCGGAACCCCTGTCATATACGAAATCACAAAGGTATGCTTATTAAATCCGTGAATAGCCATAACTATGTGTGTACGCGTGAGTGTGGAGTAACTAAATTTCCATTATTTATTATGGCGCGGTTGAATGGAACGTCCCCGCGCCAACATTGTGCCAACATCACGCTTCAAGTTTGTTCATTTATTTTCAACTCCACACCAACTGCATAATATCTTCATGTGAGAAACTTTTGTGTATTCCCATAGTTTTAGTTGTCGTTCCTTTTAGTTAATTTTCACTAGCAGTTTGTTTGATCAACGTGCCTGCATACTTCACCGTTTCAAAATATATTCTAAAAGTTTGGACGTGAAATTTCTATTGTTGTTTATTAAAGTCCTAACTAATTACGACCACTGGCGTTTATTGTACAAGTAATTGTTATTAGGATATTAATGTTGGATAGTATGTTCAACCTTAGAGTATTCATAATCAAGAGGGAGGGCTGGTAGAATTTCAGAAACGTGGATAAAAATGGTGGTGCCGGGCAACCTTTTTCTGCCTCCTATTGGCTGACATTTGACAGCTTGTTCAACATGCACGAATTATTTGAAATAGAAAAATTAAAAATAGGTCAGAAATTCAATGGCAGAATTTCACTAAAACTGGTTTTTGACGGATAATACCTAAACATGCTTTCGATTACCAATGGAATTTATAGCAATTTGTTGTTAAGTAATTAGTACATTTTTCACTAACATAGCAGGGCTACCAACATTACGAACAATAAAAATCTACCATTGGCGACGCAAATGTATGACAGCACTCCCTCTACATTATAAATACTCTAAACGTACTACATACAAGAAATTGGGTGATCATTAATTATACCCAGTACATGTATTTTACAAATTATTTTTTCAGAAAATATTTTATTGGAGTTCAATACTCTGGTACTTGATTTACCTAAGACCCCCTACGTTGTGATTGGATTTCGTTGATTCGCCTTTTGTTTGAGATTTAACTTCCTTGGTGGTATGAAAAGGGGTTCTGGATTCAATATGCTGTATATTTTAGTAGTTGTTACACATAATGTCAGAGCCGTAGCAAGATTCGTTTAGGTGTAGGTAAAAATAGGTAATTTTTTTGCAATATGGATATAATATTTCATGCTTTATTCAAAAGTCACTTAATTGATATTTCTTTACAAACTTTAATTATTTAATATTACACCCTTGCGAGAAGATTCCATGATATATTTTTGAAAAATGTTATTCTGTTATCGGCTTTGCGTTCACTTTCTAAACATATTCAATTACAGGGCACGTAATGTATATGTTGGTAGGCATTAACCATAAGCCTGACGCAATAAGATAACCCGCTACCGTAGTGAATTTCTAAGCTCGCCATTAGTGTCCTTTGCCATAGAAAAGGTACGCTAATGCGCTTACGTTAATACGCTTACACGGATTATTTTTATTTTTTATTACCTCTTTCTTATTGATAATTTTTATATCATAAAAAAATGTACGGACGGATGGTAGAATATTCGAATGTTTTTTTTTAATTATAAGTTTTTAAACTACGCCGTTATTTCCTCAAAGCAACAAGGCGTGGATGAATAAAGTTGTATGGCAACTTAATTTTTTTCTTTAATAAATTATCTATATGCTAATAAAATTTTATCGTGATAAAGTAGTTTTCCACGAACTGCGTCTTTCAGCGGACGCCTGCGGTTATGAGATATTAAACTTGTTCCTTCATAAATTTTCTATAGCAAATACGCTGCTTGAACAAGGCACTGGTTAAACGCATAGAGCTTTCAAGAATACGCCATAGTTTAACATGGAAAGCATAACATCTACATTGTTTTAAGGTTTTCAATCCAACCATTAAGCATCAGATAAGTTATACAAAATGCCTAAAACAATTACATAAGTTCTATCATTTGTAAAAGTAGCTAAGCAATTTAAAAATTAACACATACGTGAAAGAAATTCCTTCGGGATAGGTGGTATCGATAAGTGAATTAGAAAAACGTTTTAGAGGGCAAATTGAGAGTAAGAAATTCATTGATTAGCTAGCAGTTCGTACGCTCACCGCTACGAGAATGTGCACTCATCCTGCTAGTAAATTGATAATCGATTTTACTGGAATGAGAATAAAAGAGCTCAATGCATGCACCTTGTTGAGTGAAATGGAAAAATGAGATCGGACGGCACCACGACGTATTTCACTTGGAAATGTGTTAATAAGTTTTGTATTTTTTTTAGTTTAAGTCGAGGTACCTAGTTACAACTTATATTCTGCTTATTGAACTGTATATGTGCATATGACAGTCGATCATAATTAAAGACACCATATTGATAATGATTTCCTAGATTTACGCGAATGTTACACATTGAAATAAAAAGATTCTTATAGATTTTATTGCGAATTTGATTAAAATTTTACATTTTTTAACTTCGCCACGACGTTTCGATCACTTAACGTGGTTACGGGGCGGATTTGGACAAGATCTAAATTAGTATTATTTCAATGTGTAACTTCCGCGTTCATCTAAGAAACCCTTAAACACCATACTAATGAGCCAAAAATATGACTGATATCATTTATATAAGCAATAGAAGATAAAAGATCTTTTCATAGTGCGTGACGTTGTATTGACTCTTGTCAAGGTTCAGATACCTATTTTATCTATAATTCCCGTTCTTCCTTGCTATAATTTATAAGTAATTCGACTTCCATAATATTGTTCTCTATATTAATCTAATTCGGCTGAGCCTGACTTTTTTACTTGTCTCCGCTAAGTTAAAGTTTAGGCAGGGGATTTTTTATTGTGATGTATGGCGTGACGAGCATGCCATTCGCCTTATGGTCAGCGATATAACCGCTCGTGGACAGTAGCAAAACCAAACAACACCATGAATTATGAGGTAGTGCTTGGCATTCCATTGCGCTCGCCATCCTGACATCTCACCATCATCATCAGCTCGTTGCAGTCCACTGCTGGACATAGGCTTCTCGCAAGCTACACCACAGAGCCTGGTCTGCTGCTGATACAATATAATATGTTAATTCCCATTATGTTCAGTAGTTGCTCTGGGTACAATGTCTTTCAAACCGGAACACAACAGTGCCTTTACATTGCTGTTTGGCGGGACAAGTGGATATTGCAGTAGTACCTACCCAGGCGGTCTCTCACATAAAGGGTTGCTGGCATACCTCTTTGTATTTCTGAAAACGTGACCAATCAATATTGGTGGAGTTCATCGACAACATTGTAGACACAATGGCTGACGCAGATGTAGTCGTTACGTATGTGTGCTCTTACGTACGCGTACCGAGGTTTGCAGATTTCACTTTACAACCACAGTAATTAGTAAGAATACAATCAAAATATGAAAAAATGGCTTCTCCGCCCAGAGGTCAAAGTAAAAAGTTTGTAAAAGTTATTTTCCAACTAAGTAGTAAATAAATACTAACGTTCCAGCCCCCCTAACATTCCCCCTATCACATCGTGGGACGGAGCATACAAGGGGAAATGTGGAAGTCCTGGTTGCACCTCTGCCTAGCCCTTCTGGGAAAAAGGCGTGAGTTTATGCATGTATGTATGTAACATTCCAACCACCCTCTACTGGTACCTAATTAAAAACATAAAAAGAGTCTAAAAATATCTATCGATCAATACCAGCCAAACATAACAATCATACGTTCTATATTAATTCATTCCTTCACACGCCTTCAAAAACTTAAACGCATTGTACAACACAACATGTTTGGTGAATTAGTGAACGTGGTGAAACGCTGCAAATCATTCAGTGCGATAAATATCATCTTAAATATACGTTTCGTTCTTGGCTATTATTATGACTTCACAAGTAACAAATATGCGCTGGTTGCGGGAAGTTTGTACGCCACATCTTTATTCACAACGAAGCTATTTTTGGACTACTATATTGGAGAAAATACTTCGTACTTTTCTTATATTTACACGTTATACCGATCTTTGGAGTATTCGTGTTTTGTTATTATGTGCGTCATTACTGGACAGAGATATTTATTACGGTATCACAGGGAAATTCAGTTATTAGACGCTGAATTACGACACTTTAATGTCAAGATTCCTATTACCGTACTGCTACTGGTGACAACACTCATGGCTACTTTTATAATGTTTTGTTGGACACTTTGTTTGCAAAAGGAACTACATACTATATATGTATTTAAGCAAATAATAAAAGATATCTTTTTTGTAGTTGTAAATTTTTGTGCTTTAGATCTCATTATGATGTATGAGTTAATGTACTGGCAGCTGAAATCTTTCGAAAAATCACTAAAGATGGATTTAAGACAACCACTGCTTACTGTCGTAGAGCAAGGACAATCGAAATGTGAAATAATAATCAGATACTTGAGGACGTATAAAAGACTGTGTAACATATTGCAACGTGCTGGGACCCCCGCCAAAGTCACGGTTAGTGAACAAATTGCAGAATGTTATGGCCGCCACACATGTAACGATGTAGGTAACTTTGCAAGTCTGAATTTGCACCAGTATACTAGAACAACGTGGTCGGATCACGTGGTGAAGGTTGCAGGAAGTCGCAGGATGTAGACCGTTTCCAATAGGTCAGTTTGGATATCCATGCGGAGGCTTATGTTCGGTAGCCTTCTGTGACTGAAGAGAGAGAAAGAGGCATCGATCCAATCATTGGCTATAATAACATCATAATTATCACTTGACCTTTTATTAAAAAAGGGCTTTCACATTGTCATCATTGTCTACAGTTAAATGTAGTGTCCTGAATTGGTAATTAAATTGTGTACTTTTTTATTTTAGATGTCGGCGAGTATGATTGGGTGTTTCGGTTTAGTATTATTGTATTGTCAACAACGTGTTTCGAAAGCATTAGAGTTTAATTTGCAGGTGAGTACTGAATATCTACCCCAGATAGGTGCAAACTGAGGAAAGCTACCAATAATAGCAATATTTCAAAAAACATTTATGTACTAATAGCAATATTACAAAAAGCATGATGTCTATTAATGCTTATGTGCGCGCGACGTCTATTGCAGGTCGTGTAAATTCGACCTAGAGAGTTAAGATGTTTTCTTTACTTAGCAAAAAGTAAAATAAATAAGGTTAATTTAGAACATTGCACATCAGGTTGTAGAGCTTGATATTATGCGTAGGAATCTGCAATATTCAGAAAATGGCCGATACGGCAGTTGCCATATATTTTTATTTTGCCCCCGTCGATAAAGAAAGTAGGTATAATTTGTGGTTTCACAACAGACAATATACCGATTTACTATGATATAAATTTTCTCATATTCACTACTTTAGCAGCCTTGTGGCAGTTTGGTAACCGTGAGGCAACCCAAGTTGTCAGATTTCTTCGGTTTACAATATGTCACATGAGTTACCGCGAATTTATATTCGTATCCAACACGGCTATAGGCTCGTTTTCTCTTATCTGTATCATATACGTTAAGACGTATATGACTGCAGGGCACGGGTTTCCTCTATAGTACGATTGAGAGGGGTTAGGCCATATAATCCATCACGCTGACCTAGTGCGGGTTCGCGGACTTTACATACCATAGAAATTCTTTTAAAATCGCTACGGCATGCAGGTTTCCTCGCGATGTTTCCTTCACCGTAATAGTGCGTAGTAATTGACTATCAATACACACATAACTCCGAAAAGTCCGAGGTGTGCCCTAGGATTTGAACCCGCGACCACTGTGAGCATGTTGGCAGTCGTGTCTGGTCCGTTACCAACAGGTCACCGCGTATTTTATCGTTCTCTCTTATATTAGGATGTGCGAACTATGAGTGTCACTATGAGCACCTCTGTCTACTTCCTCGAGGATTAAGACCTTATTTAATGCATATACAGCTATAGCTAGACAAGATCTTGAAGTTGTTTGTGCTAATCATCCTTATAAGCTTCATCGCCGCTTTTTTACAGGTTATTATACTGCAATGTGCGGCGGTATTTACCGTTTGTTTTATGGTTTTCGCGCCGGTGTACGTGTTCGCCCTTGTTAACAAAATAATGCAAGAAATCAATCTATTATTGCTGAAAGAACTGTTGGCATGTCAAGGTATGTTATAATGTAACAAAAATGAAAAAAGAAAAGAAATATTTTGTTATTTGTATATTTTTTTATTGCAGCAATAGACAAGTATTATGACGTAGTTCAGGATGCGCTGACATACCTGAAGGAGCGGCCGATGCAGGTGTCAATATTCCGGGTGTTCTCACTCAACATGACGGTGCTTGTGCAATTCGTCTGCTTCACCACTACTTATGTTGTAGTTGTCATTCAGTTCACACACGCTTTTGAATAAGATTTGCGCGTACTATTTTTGTAATATAATAAAAAAACACCATGTATGCTTTATAATTGTACCAATAATGTTAATAGTTGAATTGTTAAGAGTGTAGTGTTTGTGTTTGATATTGCTAAAGGTTAATTGTAAAAATAAATATAGTACCTATTGTATTATGGTATTTATAAATAACTATAGGTACTATTATGTATTAAGTATATAACATTCATCAACATATTGTTATACTGGTCAAGAAATAAAAATATGACTATACTGTTTATTATTAATGAATTAATATTTACTCTCTTACGATTTACTAAAGCGCAACTAAAAACTAAGCAAGCGACAGGGTCGCAGTTCGAAATAACCCACATGCTAATGTTCTACACAGTCCGTCAGTAACCACGCATATAAACTTCTGAAGACTGAAACAATCAAAAAAGGCGGACAAACAATAAATTGATTTTTAGAAATAACTGGAACATTTATTCAATATGCATACAAATTATAGAAAATATTTTTATAAAATCTTTACAATTTTTCGAGTGTGGTTGGCCTACTTTTGTGATTGCTTGTCAAAAATGACATATAGTGAGTGCGTCTCGCGCAGGAGCCTCCAATTTGAATGGAGCCCAACAGCGAATCCATTTTTGATATAACCATTGAGATTTTTCGGAGTCACAAAATAAAACCATTTATAACCGAAGATATGTACGAATGTAACGACTCTTGACTCGGTGCGCGATGCATGCTCGTTAGGTAAGTCGGGGAACGTCGCTTCCGATATTAAATTTATCGCTACTGTTATTGCGCGCTGCCTTCCTGGATGTAATAATGTTCATATTCAAGGTAAAACGCTAAAGCTTTATAATAGTTTAAAATTATATCAGGTTAAATTTCGCATTGAAGACGCTGAGTTATGTCAGATATAGTTTTATGTGTGCCATGTAATAACGTATTTATCAGGTTAATGTTAACGCTACCTTTAATAGATTAGTTGGCGCCGAATGGATTGCCTCATAAGCCTTGAGCGGTCAAAGCGAATGTGCACAGGCTGAATAGCACGCTTCAAATACTGTACAAAGCGATGCAACATCAGCTATCTGGAGAGGTTCGCACCGAGGTGGTACGAGAAAACTCTCAGCTGGATCTAACTTGAGTAGGTGTGGAAATATTTTGTGCGATTGTACGGTTTACGTCCACGCTAGTTTACGTTGGGTCACGTGCGCTGCTTTGTAGACAAACACTTGTCAAACCCTTTTACTAAGATGTACAGTAAGAAAGAGCATGCCAGAGTGTCGTATAAGACATTATGTAGGTACACTTGACACTTGACACTTTAAGTGAATAATTCAATAATGGACTTCTTCTATAATTTTATGTCATAGATCTGAATGTAGTTTCAATTGTTTTTTTTTCTGTTACTATATTTAAAAACAGTTAGATATAAGTTAATTTATAATTTTGTAATAGAATGTACTTAACATTTAGATATGATAGACACCGTAGTGTCAGTAGTGCTGTAGTCTCTATCTATACTAACGAGCGGCATGGGCTTATGAACACACATATTAACATTGTACCTATCCCTATAGTTTATTTTAAACAATATTGCAAGTCGCATCACAACGACGCGACGTTATTTTTCAAATAATTTAATGTACAGACCTAACTATACTAGGATGGATGAAGGAAGGCTTGTGTAATTACCCCAAGTTTCCAGGATGCCTCGGAGTGGTCCTGATAGCTATCAAACGGCCGTGTCTAATCGTCGCACCGCGCCGGAGACTTATAATTACTTCCAAATGAGTTTAATGACAGTTTTTTGCACGATTGAAATATTTTTCCACCTTAGGGATCTTCGTGGACGAGTTTAATGGGAATTCTTTGCCCTTGTTTACTAATTATTTTGTTAACTTTGAATTTAAGGAGTATGGATGAAAAAAAATAATATTGGTTATTGACGTATTAAGAAAGTGCTAAGAAGATCCATACGTCTATAAAAAAAATCAATTAATAAGTTTACAAATGTCCATGTTATTATTAAATAAATACGTATTTGTAGAATAGAAAGTATTTTTATATAAAAAAACAAAGACTAAAAGTACTCCACAAAATGTAATGTAGGATTCATATTACGTTGCGACTAGTTTTGCTTCCTAGAAAATATTCGTCTGATTCAATTTACAGTACGTGCGCGCTTCACAAGTTATAATATGAATACAAGTAGGTAGGCAAAAACTGCGGAACAAAAGGTAACAGTCACCGGGGACATGTTAATACGCTTCGATGATCGCGAACTTTATCCCTCGTAGATTTATGAATCTTCAGCTGCGTTTCATCGAGTTTTTTTTACGTTTTCCGTTGAGTGAATCCTTTGATTCGTCTCTAAGCGGTGGAAATTTTAGTTACATTTAGTCTGTACTCTGTAAAAATCCTTGATGTTCTTTAAAATGTAAGTCTCTAACGGAGATTTAAGCTGAAATTAAGGACAGTATGCCTGTGTGCGCCGACTAAAAGCTTTTACTTATTCCGTGTAAGTCTTTGGTCAAAAATTTTCTGGATGTGTATTTTTCGATCGTAGTACGTGTCCGAAGTCTTGTTAAGATCACGAAATAATAAAATGTATTTTTATTTATTAATATCGAGTGTATAATTAGCTTGCTTCATTGATTCGGCCTGGAAATTCGCTTTGATTTTTCCTTTTCGGAGAGTATAATTTGCTTAGGATTGTATGTGTTTGGCATGTGGTGTTCGCTCTGCAAAACATCAAAGAACATTAATTGCTGAAATAAGGGCTCTTCCATGAAATTTATTTAAATGAGGCTTTTCGGTACACGTACATTATATTTAGATTTGTAAAAATTCTTACACCAAATAGGTCATTTAAATCGGAACATTTTAGATTTCATTTGATATATATGAGAAATTGTTAGCCACGTTTTATCGTCTGTTTGGCTTGTGCTTGAACCGAGTGCTCTCGAGGATGTCGACTTGAGTACCGCACAGCTAGAAATGCGGACTAAGACGCGCACCATGATTTCTGTTTAAGAAAGTGCTCGTCTCAATTTTAGTGTTTCCAGTGCAGACGAAATGGATTTAGACGCTAGCCGCCTTCAAGTTACATGTTTCCCTCTTTTAAACGGCTAATACTAAGAAGTTTTAACATTTTCCCGTGTGCATTTATAAGCTTTTAATCTGATTAGATACGGTTTAGATACGGCTGGAAAATATTTTGCTAAACGTCGTCTACGTGAAGATTAAAAATCAGCAACTAGAATATAATGTGACACAATAGTTTTGATATTCAAATACTATTCAATTTTGTTTGAACCTTGCAATTTTTAGCATTTTTGTCGTGCGCTATAGTTATTGTAGATTTTTGTGTTTTATCGTAGTTTTTATTTTTTGGATTCATCTATGTGTTTAATGAAATGTTTAAAAGGCTAAAGAATTACTAATTATTTTGACAAAGTAACACAATTATTATCATTCAGGTAATTAAGGAAAAGTTTGTTACAAATCAGCAATAACTTAAATCATTGGGAGTGATTGGGGTAGAGGCATACATCAGTTGTTTCAACTGCTTGCTTTATATTAAATAATAAATCAAAATTAAAAACAATATATTTGGGTTCACAGGAGGCACAAACAATTGTGTTTTAGCACAGCGCATTCAGTTTCACAAAATAAACAGGCGTGTTAACGTCCATTTGAACGTCCGCACGAAAATTAAACAAAGCCGTTTGTAACCAAGTTTTCGCGACAAGTGACAATACAAATAAACAATTGTTCGGTAATGTGCCCACTCTATCAAACTGCCTTAACGACTATCCCTTTGAGATGAATGCAGAGATGTACATTATTTTTAGTTCGGGGTGCGATATTATTTATCATAATATCAACAAGACTGCTTTTGAAATAGAATTGTAAATGCATAGAATAACTTAACGACTTTGTCCAATTTCTTATGTAAAATATATACAGGGAGGTAGATACAGACTTATTGTATTTAATTTAAACAACAGGTTCCTAACCAGCCCAGGTAATTATGAGAAATATGTGGGTTAAATTAAATACCACATGTCATTATCACTCTGTATAATTATCGTATAGTCATGGGACGTCTAGATAATAAGATAATATATCTAGCCCAGAGACTTCTACAAAGGTAAGAAGAACTAATAATACTTAATAACCTTACATAATATTTAATTTTAGAATCACTCGTTCTCATTCAACTTTAAGACTGGAAATTCATTAGCTATTTTAAGAACCCGGTAGATTTTACGGATAATTGGAGAGATCCCGCACTTCGCCCATTAAAACGATGAAATAGAAACCATTGAGAACGATAATGGTTGTATAAGGCAAAGTCAGTAATTTAAAATGTTAATTTTATAATCTATGGAAGCAATTTAGCAATTTAAAGGAAGCATCGATGTTTATTGTATTTACTTAGCCAGGTAATTAAAGAGCCTAATTGTTTTTTTACCGCTACTGTGTAAAATACTTAATTTACATTTACACAATTTATATTTTTAAAATTTCCACTTATTGCGTATACTTTTTATATCCTAAGAAATGTCTTATATTTCAATATATATAAAGTCAGTGACGATATCTAAGGAACAAGTTTCTTAAACTTAACATTTCGCTGTCCAAATGCTATTTGAAAAACTGAAAAATTCATTGTTGCGTCAGGATTTAAACTTACATTTTCGTCTTCGCCAACTCGAGTGTAGAGCGTTAGTCTTCAAAGTTCTTAAATTGTGCTTTAATATATGTAATGTGTGGTTGTTCCTTGTTCCTTATCTACCATAGTTAGTAAAGTCGCCCCTTTCATACATTTCAGAGTACGTCAGTTCCCACAGCTCGAAGCCCTTTGACAGTGTTACGACGCCCCGTGTATATTATCTATGTCACACTTTCGTGGTGCTTTGTTAATAATATAGAGGCTCGTGTACACACCTTGCATGGAAATGCTTGTTTTCCGCGTGCAGTTACTCGCGCTTAATTATGTGAGCTGTATGAGTGACACGTAAATTTTAGAAATAAAAAAAGCCTCTTTTCATCTCTGTTGCATTTGGAATATTTAGGTTTTTATTATAAAAAATAATATTACCATTGCTGTTTAATTAGAAGTAGTTATGCATGGTAATTTTGTTATAACTCTCTCCATTGCTCTCAAATGAGTTGTGTGTTCTATGAATGGCGCGGCAGGTGTGTTTCTAAATAGGGTTTGTATGTAATGTTGAGTCACACTTTCAAAAAGGCTCTAACGAACCCATTCACTCCATTCTGAGTATATGACGTGAAACTAATATCGCGATGTAACTCGTCAAGTTTTGTTAAGGCAACAGCTGATATGTCTCGTAAACGTACCGTGAAATCACATCTCTGTTCACTGCGAAGCTTGACAAAAGGAAATTGTTCATGCCTCAAGGTGATTGCCTTCACCCGGTTCCCTATTATAACTTTTCTTGAACAGTTTCCATGGAGCTACGGTAAGAAACATAAACTACCGGCTCGATCAAATCAATCCGCCAATTATATTGTTCCCTTTCTTGTAAAGGTATTGTAATATTTATTAATCATTTCAACAATAAATTCGATACCTATACTTAACTTGATAATAATACTATAATTAAATAATTTATTTTAATGGTTAAATAATCAAATAGATCTGAGTGTTAGGACTATCGGAAACTAAACGAGATTTTTGGTTCCACCCTGAATAATTGTGAATCACACAAACTCGTAATGACAATGAAGAAAAAAATCTATTTGTCTTGCAGAATAATCAGTCTTATTAACTGTCGGAATCTTATGTAAATAATAATATTTTGTAACGCAATGTTGGCATGAATAAATATTTCCAAAGGAAAGCGCTTACGAGGCTTTTATTTTTTTACTGTGAAATTTACACATGGCCGGATTTTCGGCTGTATCAGCGAATGGCAGTGATGACGCATTTTATTCAGCGCGTACGTCCGAGCGACATTGTAAACCATATCTATATGAAATATTTCAACCATAAATATTTTGAATACATCCTGTGTACAATTGATTACGCCCGTATGATTTTTAAGGACGCACCCTGTTTTGTCCGTTAAGTTAGCACGAAGTTCCAATGCGGTATTCTTAAATGCCGTTCAGTGCAAACTTTACTTCAAGTAATAAAACTTAGAAAACTTTTCGGAAAATATTATTTATTGTGAGGAGAAACTTTAACTTTGAACGTTTTAGTGCAGGCGAAAGAAACTTGTAAGAGCTGTATTTTTATTTTTGGATAATATAAATTCAAATTTACTTTTCTATTTTTATAAGTTTAGTTGCCGTGACTGTATCAGTTTATGTTTTAAAAATGCCTTTATTGTATACAATTAATTATTAGAGTAATGTTGATATTGTACGATGCTAATGTAAGCATTGTTTATTTATATATTTAAAGCTTTATTGTAAGCCAGATAAACAACAAAAATGCAGACAATAAAGAGAAAAAATGTACATTGGCGGTCTTATCGCTTAAGGCTAACTTCTGACAACCATTGGATGGATTCAATCGAAAAGAACGTAATTTGGAGCAGCGTTAGGTGTATTAATAATATATTATATAAATATTCCATTATTATATTCCAACATACATATGTACATTGTTTTATGAGACTTAAGTTTGGTGTGTATCCAAGAGAAGTTTAATTCGAGTGAGATGTGGGCTGTAACGAATGTTCCGTGCGTTCACAGTTCACGAAGCTTTGTTTTCGAGAAACTCGCGGATAGACGAGTGTTTCATATGTTATGCAAGTTCTTCAATACGCAGTTCAACCAGATCTCAGTTGTTCCGCAAAGTTTTGTCTTCGGTCTTATTTGGCAAGATAATAATACAAATTGTCGTGTTTACATATTTATGAAGTCGTCAAACTATTAACTTATAAAATGTATGGTTGTGAATCGTGAATTCTTGAGTTCAGTCCCAGTTGGATAATTGACTTTGTGTGAGTTTTTCCGTTCGTAAAATCAACTTGGCGAAAGGTGCGCCTTCAATTACGTTTGAGATGAAAATAAATTCGACTGACTAAGGTTTACATTAATGGCACCTCTGTTTAGGCCTTAGAAAAAACCCGTAAATCAATTTAATCAATCAAACTCATAAACTATTAAAGCTAAAATTTCTGACGAAAATATCAGAGACATTTACTCGTAACACCCACATCACTATCTAAAATAACGAAAAAAAAAATTACAATAAGCATTTATTTTCGATTGAACACTTGTTAAAGTACTTAGGTGGCCTATAAAAAAACATAATGTCGGTGGCAAGCGCCCGGACGTGCTGCCCGCCGACATGACATTTTTACAACGTAAGCGCAACTGCTCGTCAACGTCATAAAATGTTCCATAATATGTTGAGCCACGTCGTCGTCGAAGTTTTCCGACTTCCAATGACTGAAGCCGCCGCGTCGGCTAGCCCGCCGACAAAATGTCGCCGACATATGCCGGCGGCTTTGGTGTGTAGTGCGCCTTAGAATGCAAATATTGCATGCGTGGTATGGTATTTGAAAACGTCGTTCCATTCAATACTCTCTTTACGTCTCATGTATTTGACAATAACAGCTTTGCTTTACAAAAACGCTTACACTACAAAACATTGTCTGAAATACATCGGTTAGTATCGACTTTTTTACTCACGTCAGATTAAAATCTTGAAGGTTTCATTATTTCTTGATGTAACCCTCAAAGCGTATAAACATTCATCCCTCGTATGATTTCAAGAGTCATTCGGGGAAATCAAATTACCACTCGTAAGAGATTGCTAATTAGTGAGTACCGTTCTGCGAAAAAACCTTTGACTGTCGAGTATAGATGGATAACCTCCTCTTTACAAGTATGAAGGATTTTATGAAGTAGGTACTCTAGATGACATGAGCGTTATGTCCACAAGCATTATCTTCTACGGCTTCTTGCATTTCAAGTTGGGCATTGTACGTTTGCTGTAACTAAACCTATTTTGTATTTTGAATAGGTAATACATGTAACTCCATTGTACGGCGCCGGCAAAACTTTAAGGCTTGTTGGGCCCAGCTTTTGTCTAAGTATGTGAAGTTTGTAAGTAAAACACGTGAGTCCGTATTACTGTGTTTATTTTACCTAACTCATTTAGAAATTCAATTTCGGTTGTTTTATTTTTCTTTTATTTCAATTTATATTTCGTGCGGTGAAGTTGTTAACGTAATTACGAGCTAATCTATTGAAAAAAGATATAACAAAGCTCTTGCAGTTATTTTCGAAGCTCGACGATGAAGTTTTAATTAATATAATTAGGCTTAGTAATTTATCGCCTCCATAAATTATCGAGAGGAAAAAACATATATTTTTTATGTGGTAGAGCCACGCTGTTGTCGGTCATGACTCAGCATGAATGGGCAAGCTCGTCTGGGGTGGTACCACTGTCTCAAAGCAAATCGACGTGAAACGGCAGCTTTGCTGTCACCTTTCGTTCGGTGAGTGAGATTGCCAGATGCCTCATACCTCTTTCCTCTTCCCATTCTTTTTCTTTCCGTTCTCATCCTGATTTTAAGGGCCGGCAACACATCTATGAACCAAGCGTTGTGGATGGTCATGGGCGGCAGTGATCACTTACCATCGCGTGACCTGTTTGCTCGTTTGCCGGACTTGTGCAATAAAAAAAACCTATAACGTGCTATATTTCGTACACATTAGTTTAGTAGTTACATTCTGTGAAATAAGTATTTAATGATTCAATGTACCTATAAAGGTAAAACAGTAGATATATTATAAAATTTAATATTCCCCTTGCACCCCAACAAGTTAGATACTTATTAAATTTCAACCAGTCCTTTGCGGGGAATAATTTTATTTTGAATAGGCGCGTCTATGATCCCATTATGTGGGTTGTGGCGAAACTTTCAACAAGTTCGGGTCCGCTTTGTCTAAATATAACAACGTGGGTTTGACTAAAAACGTTAATCGATAAGCTGGTTTAAGTACCTTGGATTGGTCTAGATTTAAATTATTTAAACAAACTTCCAACACCAAAGCAATTAACTTCAGTGATTTACCGATGTTTTTGCGATTCGATTTAGGGAATTGGAATTTCAATCTAATTCAGTAATGGGTAAGCAAATATTGGTTGGGTATGTTTTTTAAATTAACAAACACGGGATACGAAGTAGTTTTTTATAGCCAGGACATTATTCAAAATATAAAGATATACATATTATGATGGAATTAATTACATTATCAAAATTGATATGCCCTAACTTTTGTTCGGTGTATTAGCTTTTTGGTACCGTCTGGGTGTTTCATTAAAACAACAGCATATTAATTTATTAAATTACAATCATCATTGTAATTAAAACCAGTTCTTGAAAACTATTTGGTTAGGACACAAACATTACGACTTTTTATTTCACTAGAAGTTTCCGCTCCCTGTGGATTTATATGAGAGCTTTGATTTTAAAATACATAGGATTTGTTTTACAATGGCGATTCAGTTCTCGCCTCAGGTAATCATTTTTCTCATTTCAGAAAATGAGATATAGTTTCCTTGAAGCAAAATTTGTTATCTGGTACATTTCTTCCGTGTCCCATTCGTTTTCCTCTTTGGAAATGACAAGAGCTAAAACAGTTGTCGCTGCCTTTAATGGTTTTGTTTTAAAAATGAATTTCAATTTTTTTCAACATACATAATTTTATATTTTAATAATATTTTCTTTCTTCGCATTCATGGTGATTTATGGTTTATAAAAATATGTTGAGCGTGTAATATTATAAGGTTAGTATTTCAAGTAAAAAAAAAATATATAATCAACATTTTCAAGTTATTTTTGATGTTACAAACAATTCTTTTACAAAATACATAGTTTTGCCACCTACTGTTAGTCGACCTTACTTTACGAACCAAATGAGATCCAGGCGAATCGCCATGTTAGGCACAAAATCCAGTCCCGTGCAACTCATGTGAATTATTCAACCGATAACCTACACAAATTCAATTGCTTTATTTGATAATCAAACCCAATACCCGGTCATTTCACAGCTGGCTACACGAATGACTACCTGCTGCTAAACCAATAAGGTGACAAAAATAAACAAATGTTTGAAAAGATTTAAATCGCAATACCATTGTTTATGCCATGAATATTTTATATGAAATTGTTTCATACATATTCGATTGTGCGATAGAGATAGCTGTATAAACGTCAAGTGTGTGGAAGGCAGCTGGGATTAGGGTAAGCGGAAAATATTGTGCTAACCTCACTTTGGCTCACTACTTGGATTTAGTAAGACAGCGGCCGCTAGAGTGTGGATTACCTTCAACGCACTAACTCTCAAACTTTACCACTTACGGCTCTTTTATTCATTATCACTTTAAAAGAGATACTTTAGCTTTAACCAACCTTTTTCCTTGATTTATTATATCACCACATAGACTAACATTATGGCTTAATCTAGACAATATGATCTTTAGTAAGTAACAGTATACGAGTACAATTTATTGAAACAGTACGTAGTATACAACATATTTATTAAAATTGTATGTTATAAAGTTGAAAGATGTAAATTAAATGTATTTAATATGCTTTCTGTTACTATCACATTGCACATCAATAATGTTTACAATACACACAATAACACAGCTATGTAAATACTTATCTACGATCTAAATAGATAAAGATCGAAATGATTATTTAGAATATTGTTCAAGAATAATTATCGATGGGTTTTGATAATATTCTGATAGTTGACATTGTAGTTCATTAATTGAATTCACAATACACTATTATTTATAATATTTTGAATCAAGGATATTTGAAATGAAATGAAATGACATGCAAGATGTATAACATAGAATGTACAAATAAAGTTTAAAAATAGCATACCGATATAATTGTCGTAAATCCTAGTTAAAACTTGAAAAATACAGTAGCGATAGGAATATGTTAGTGCTGACTGCTCTTTAAGAATGTAAAAATTTATAATTCACTGATTTCAGCGGTAAACTTTCCTTGCTGCGGGGCTGAGTATTAAAACTTTATTTTCGCTTTATTCATACATCCAACGTATGCATAATGGAACTCTAACTTTTATGCTAACTTTGCGGTTTTTTTGTTATTATCTGTGGTACCTGTTCAGCTAGCAGTTATTACAGATGTACAACTCTGCGTGGGGGAAACTCGACGACATTAATTAAAATCAGATAGATGTAGTGTCAGCTGAAAATTATTAAGTCGTATCAGTTCGTATAACCGGATATTTTTAGTGAGTAGAAATATAATAACAATTTTTATTTTTTATTTGACACTTAAATTCATTCATTATAATCTATCTAATTTTAAAAGTTCCATTTGACATATCTCAAAATTGTGAAATAGGGATGATGTCAAATAAATCGGTTAGTACAATATCCGATTATTAACGAGATATCGATACTATTTGTTTGTATTTCTTAATCGATTACAGTTTATATTTTTAGTTTACATTATTTCGTTTTTTTTTATGTACATCTTTATCCTAATGAGTCATCCACAATTGCATAAGTCACTTTAGTATTAAGGAACAAAAGCAATGATTTATTTATTACTAGCGGCCCGGCCCACTGAGTCGAAATGGCAATTTTTTGTGACACGATTTTTTTCGGAATTTCCAATTTATTTTGACGCCAACGGTTCGATATTATCATTCCTTACAATATTTATTCTTTGTACATTTTTGTTTAACCCTATAATTTTGGCTAAAAAAAATAATTTAGATTTTTGATGTATGGAACGCACTATAAAACCCTAAATTTCTACGAAATCCAGCAGGATCTAGCAAGATCCTGCGTTGAAATCTTATTTTTCTGAATCTTGGTCTTCTACTATATTTGTATACTTCGGACGTCTGTATCGACCTGCAATTTTTTCAGTTATGCAGTTCGAAAGAAAAGATAAAAATCAATATTTCCCAAAACTCTTTTTACGATTATCTTTAGTAAATTTGACACAAATAAAATAAATTAATCGAATAAATTAACAAATACCAAGGAAAACTTGTATATGTGCGTGCCAAATTTATAATACGAAGGATACAATTGAAAGCCTTTTTCGATTGCTGATTCTCTTAGGTTTATATATTGTATTTACATTACTTACTTTTTAAAATTAGAAAACAACTGGATTAAAATTGCTCGATTATTTCTATATTTTTACCGATTATGCGTATACAAATCCGTTTGCATAGTCTCAACTCTACACATAGAAGACCTAACGACGTGACTTTGTAATGACGTCTAGTAAAAAAGTATGTTGTTTAAAATGGTTGTTTTGCTTTATTTAAAGGATTTATATTTAAATTTAGTTATTATGGATTGTAAATCCTGTAATAAAATAAGAATAGCTTCATAATTCTATGGTTTTACGGAAAGTTTTATTGAAATTGTGTGAGTTACGTCTTCACAAAGTTATTTATGATAAAAGTATGAAATGTCAAATGAGACTTCTTGAATTAGAAATACTATAATTCATCATTCATTCATTATCAGGCCGTTTCAGTCCACCGCCGGACATAGGCCTCTCCGAAGGTATACCACAGAGCCCGGTCTGTCAACGTGCTGAAAGAGCTATGATCGGAGTTTCTCTGAAGGACAAGATTTAGAACGGAATAATTGCAGCGATCACATTTTTTTGTATAATGTCTGCTTTATTCAGTGACACAGTTGCCGCATTACATGTATACGAAGTGTGATATAGATAGTACAAACTGTAAAATTTCATTTTAGATCGCTTTTTGACCATTTTCAGTGTAGATTTTGTGGTATTTTGGCACAGAATCTCTTCGATGACTTCTGAGAGCATTTCATTGAGATTATATTGAATATTAGATAATAATATAATTATGTTTTTCAAATTTACAATAACAATACATCGCTTTATTACAAAGCCACAAAGAAAATACGTTATTCAAGAACATTGTATCAAACAGACCGCAGATGTCAAGTTCAGATAATGGCTCTTTTCATATTTAAATTGGCTTTTACAGTTCATTATGCATTTTTAAAAATAAAATCCTTTGTGTATTTGTTACTCGTAATGCTTTTTCTAGTTTAAAATCTTTCTTAGTGTAAAAAGAGAATTAATTTAGCAGTTGACATTTGTATTGTAGGTATGTTTAAACATATTTTATGTGCTAATTTAATAAAGATTAGACTACTTTCATGATACTGCTTCGTCGGGTTAAAATTTGACAAGTTATTTATAATTATTAAAATTGCTGAAATTTCTTAGTTTACGCTGACTGAGAGATCTAACTGTAGTGAAAAATTAGACTAATAGAAATGAATTTTTCATATTAATAAACCAATAATGTTTAGATTGTTTGTATATTGAACATACACAAAAAAGATTGCAATGAATTGAGAACCTCCTCCTTTTTTGAAGTCGGTTAAAAATATATTTACTGTATAACACAGCAATAAAATAAAAATATAAACACGTACAAACATAAACACAATATACTGCGGAAAAATTATGGTTGAATCAGATTTCTTCCTGTTGGAGAAATGTAACCTCCGTTTTATTAACACTGGATAGTAGAAAAATGTATTAGGTTCTAATTTTGATAATATACTTTTGTTTTTCTAGCCTTAGTTTTCAGTACTTCAATTATACATTTCTGACAGTCAACATCTCATTTTATTTATTCAATCTTTATATAAATAACATTTTCCTTATTATTATTACAACACTTCCAACATCCAAGCCAGGACAATCCGTCAACAATACATCGTGAATGACAACTATTACTAGTATATGTAGCAGCCATGTCCCAATACTAACCATAGTAACTCATTTAACTAACAGGAAACAGACGGGCCAGTGTCGGAAGTGGCCGCGCGGCTGGGATAACTTCCGGTTCCGAAGTGCACCTATCTCGTTTATCAACTGTTATGTAAGGGTTAAGTAAATAGTTGATTGATACATAGCTGCTGATAGATGTATTTATAATTTACACGTGTTTATGTCTTTTATTTATAAACCTTTAATAAGTAAGGTAATTAAGTCTAGTTATTGTGGATTGGATGGAAATGACGTTGGTGTAAATTATATTCATACTGAACCTGATTGATTTTTGTCCTATAATATTTGGAAAAAAATACTAAAGAGTGCCAATTAGTACTTACTAATTTTGAAACGTCTATTTTTGAAACGTTGATATCATAAAATTAATCGTTTTTGATTGTTCTTCATGATTATAAGGTCAGGTAGAAAAAGTGTTTATTAAAAAGATCCTAAAATGTGTTTGATTAAAAAAAAATATATACAAACCAGATCAATGTAGATATAAATAAATCTTCTAATTCGAGAAAGAGCGTTAAATCATGGATGTTATGATCAGATTTTTTATTAACGTGATATAATATAATTGGAACAAGTTCAACATTTAAAGTATCCATTACTATGTGTGTAAAAGGAATGTGTGTCAGTTTTGACGATAAAAGGAATCTTTAGCCCACCGCACCGTATTTATGGCTTCAGCTTTAGCATGTTTGCAGCGTACACTACAAAACGTATTAACAGTAATTTAATTAGACTTGTACAACTTGTTTTATCCTCTTGACTTCCTTTTCTTTATTGTTTATAACATCGTTAGTTTTACAGCGTTTTATTTACGGCCCATATAACATATATAGACAAATACGAATACTTTGACGTGGGTAGAGGTAAACACGTCAGAATTTTTGGTCTTCTAAATATAAACTCAAAACAAATTATAGTAATAGAATATTCTCGAAACGACGCGGCAATCGAACCCGCAGCCTCTCATTTAACGTTCGGTTTTATCCAACTGCGCTATGGTGACTGTCAAAAACCACATTTACGACTGTTTTGAGTATGAATTTATAACACCACAATTGCGAATTTTGTAAGCGAAATGGTTAGTTTTAAAGGCAAAATGATTTTTGTTTTACAAAGGGCTTTGTCCGGGACTTCATCAAACAGGTTCAAGCTTAATAAGATTTTAAAAATGGATGCGAGCGGAGGTGTCAACTCTGTTTTGTGCACGGGTTATTTACCTACCCATATTTTGCACGAAGCTCGGGCATTGACTTAGTGGAATATAGTCGGGTATAAAATGTTAACCCGTTACATACTGGTACTTTAAATAACCTCACTTTTTACTCCATGAAAGTCAAAAACTCGGTACGAAATTTTACCCGAAAAGTTAAGTACTGTTACCACAAAATAGAATTCATATATTAATTACTGAATGAAATTTAGCCTGAATACTAACTAAAGTATTCATATTATGTTTAGATTTTTAAATTTATTAATTAATGGCAAATACAAAGTAATTCAAAAAATAATAATGGTTTTGCAAACAAAGCTTTTCGAAAATAAGACAGCGAACGAACCTCATAATTTACCTGACAACTTAATCACAAGGGGTGCAATTGGACAGGGTAGTATTAGCCGCAGCAGGCTCATACTTAAATTGCTTTGTTTTCTTGGAAAAATAAATACAAAAAATAGGAAATCTATTTTGTAGTAAATTATTTTGCATTTAAATGCCGCTGTCTACGCTGTGTCGTGTATTATTAGCGCATTCAGCTTTGATGTAGAAGAGGTGCTGTTTTCTCAATACTTAGTTATTAATACGAAGGCTCACATGCCTTTATGGTAACGTAGCGTTGGAATAAAGTTTTGATATGCGTACTGAGCCAGGACGGCTCGGTGGCAGAACTAAAGTTTAAAATTCGTTTTATCTGACCAGTCACGTTCGGGGAATTATGCAGAACAGCAAACATGCGCTACGCCGATCTCCATACTTTATGCAGAGTCTACACACGACGGGGACATAATCAATAAAACTAGAATAATTGGTATTTCAGAACATACTATTATTAGGTTTGTTATTGGTTTGTTCGGAGCTAATGTTATCTCAGCGATATGTTAGTTATTCCCTAATGGATGGCACTTTGGCCAGTAACGTGAACTAATTGCGTTAGGACAAGCAGAATCGTTTAATATAGATAATGCTCAGATAATGCATAATTACGGTCATTATTTACGTTGAACTTGTTATTAATAATGCAAATCTAGGGTTTATAATGGCTATTACCTCGTAAAATCGATTTGATTTCTCTGCAGTGGATGCGGTTAGTCTGAGATGAATCAAAGGACATTTAATGTAGGCGTCCGTACACAGCGTCATGAAAGCCATACACTATCGACGAATGGCTTTCGAGGAGATATTGGACAACATCAAATAGCCTTTGCAAATGCAATCAAAATGTTATGTGACTTTGATTAACCTGATGCATCGTGTTTGTGTATGGGTCTTGTGGTTTAGGGACCATTATTCGTATTAAAATGGGATTGTGGTATTCCATTCATGTGATAAATATATATGCTCAATATTAACATGTGGCGCGATGGTTTGTGCCTATTAAGATTAAATAATATCGTATTTTAGAATATCAGGCTAATCTAGTCTTTATGACACCTGTGTTATGCTCTTATTAACGAAGAATATTTAGTAATAATGAGTACAAACGCAGGAATGTTTTTGATTGGAGACGACGTATCTGCAAAAGCGACGTTAAAAGGCCACGTGAAAGATGGAATTTGATAAAAGTGACAGGAATTTGATTGATGCTTGTCGCCTCGAGCAAATTATAGTAGTCATAACAATAAGGTTTTCGCTACAACACTTAAATACATTAAACAAAAAACTAAAACACAAACATTTACTGTTTTGGTCCTCGTGAATAAATCAGTTTTTAATACCAGAGATTTATTACGCTCGGGTTGGCGGTGAGAAGGGCAAAATCACGAAATATCCGTTCAGTGTAACGTCCGAGATTTTCTCAAGGGATGTGTGGGGAGAAAAGTTTCATGGGGTAATGTGACAGTTTATAACACGGTGACATATGGTGGCGCTTTTTATATATAACCTATACTGTTTTATGGAATATGCTATAATAGTATGAATCTAGCCTCGATCCTATAGAAATGTTAGATTTTTATTGAAGTCGAAACCCATTTAGAGCATCGCGTAATTAATACGTCCCCTAGCTTCATTGGAATTAATGCCGCATTTTTGTACCATAGCCTACCTCCTATAATATTTTCTAATACTTTTTAGCTAACCCATACATTTTATGCATTAAAAACAACTCGTATACTCTTTGTGGGAAAAGAGTCTGCTATTTTCATAAAAGATAATATAACTTTATAGTCATGTACCTATATAATAAATAACCAAGGTTATTAAGGAAAAGAAAATTTATATTAGATCTTAAAAGCTAAACGCTGCATCTATTTTCCAACGCTCTTTGGATCAATGCGCTGGTTTCCTTCTGCTTGCTCTCATTCCAATTTTTTGGTGTCAGCATTTCAAAGTTTCATGCATTTTGGTGAAAGAATGGGATTATGATTGAGGAGAAATGTGCGCACCCAGCGTAAATATTTTCAGTAATTTGTCAGGCAAAAAGTGTCCGGGTAATGTGAATTATTAAATTGAAAACGGAATTGATCGACTGCCTCGGTGGCGTAGTGGTACTACGGTATGATTGCAAAAGCTGAGGTCTCGGGTTCGAATCCCGGGTCGGGCAAAGTGATATTGGATTTTTCTATTCATTATTAGCCCGGAGTCAGGAATTTGTGCCCGATATGGCGATAGGCTCGCCCCCTATCACATCGTGAGACGGAGTATACAAGGCGAAACGTGGGTGTTCTAGTAGCACCTCTGCCTACCCCTTCTGGGAAAAAGGCGTGTGGTTATGTATGTATGTATGTATGTATTGATCCGGGGATCTTTACAGGTTTACAGCCTTCCAGTACTGTTACTAGACCGTAGTGGTGGCACATATAGTTATTGATTTATTATAAGAAATTTTAATTAATACATACATACATAAACATCACGCCTTTATCTCAGCAGGGTTAGGCAGAAGTGCAACCAGGACACCCCCATTTCGCCTTGTATGTTCCTTCCTACGAAGTGATAGGGGGCGAGCCTATCGCCATATCGGGTCCTTTATAAATAACCTGTACATAAATGAAAAGCATTAATTATTAATTTATTTTTCAGCCATCATTTCAGAAATATATTTTATAAACTAGTAATTTTAATGTAGGTATGTTTTATCGGGGCATAATTGTGTTGTTGGTTGATTTTTGATTTTTAAAGACACTGTAATAATGATTATGATAAATAACCGTTATCTTTACCTATTTGTATAGACGATTTATTTTATTTTGCGATTAGTTTATTGCTATCTACTATAACATCTCGGACATGTGACCAACATTGTCATTAAACTTCCTTCTCTTTCTTCTCCCATACTATTTTGGTTATTTGAAATCTATAAAGCCAAGAAGGAAATCTATCGTCATGGCGGGTATTCCAACCTCGGGCAACTCAGGATATAAGATTTCACACCAAAATCTTACACGAAATGGATTTCCCAACTCAGGAATCGGGTCCATTACCTCACATTTCAACGTGCACTGGACGCACTGACAAATTGCTCATTTCTTGTAACATATTCCTTCGAAATTAGAATCCTCTGCATTTTTCCATGATTAATCTGTATACAGGTGCACCGAATTAGTACATCGATATTGTAACGGACATTTGTCATTAGATAACATATCAAGTGTGATAAGAATTTCATTGGGTTGCGGCAATTTTTAATTGTTTTCAAATTATGCAACGCAGATAGCTGGCTAATGGCAGTGGTTTATCTCGTGTTATAAGTCGATTTACTTCCAAACAAAAATAATAGAATAAATATTAACATTATTATTCCCTATATGGCGATATAATCGCCCCCAGATCGTGGGACGAAACATACAAGGCGAAACGTAGGTGTCCGGCAAGCACCTCTGCCTATCCCTTCTTGGAAAAAAGCGCGCGTTATATATGTACCTATTTATGTATTTGAAATTGATGATCGCCTGGTTGGTTGTGGACTAGAGTAATCAATCAGAGATTGAGTTTCGATTTCAAAGATGTGTAAAGATCGCATGCCGGGACTATATCAATGTGGTACTTTAACCACACTTATCGTAAGAGAGGCTGGTACCCAGCCGTATGACGAATGTGGACTAATATTTTAACTAAGGACTTCGATTAATGTTAATAAATAAAACTGGTGGCAAAATTCATATAATATATAAAACTTCTTAGGTACTAAAGATAAATATTTCAGTTTTTTAATGTACGTTAATATATAATAAATTTTTCATATCGTTCGTCTCAAGAGAGGAACTGACGTGACTTTCGATAAAAATCTCTCTTTCCGCAGCTATCCGTTTCGGCCCCAGAGGTTATTTTATCCTCATGGTTCATTTTTATTCATATTTAATAAAAGGATTGAACGTCTTGATATAATGACATGGAAATATCAGTTTCAATTTTGATGTCTGTTTATTCGATAATATTTATAAATAATATATATGTACATAATATGTATGTATGATTTATGTATCCTTTGTAACCAAGTAGCAGCATTGCATAAAATACTTTTGAATCCGAAACGTATTATGCGTTTCAGTTTTTATTTGACTCCATATTTATTGAAAGAAATCTACATATATAGCTTGTATTTTTTATAAAACTCAAAAAATACAAAGATAACACCATACGCTGGCGTGATAGCAGATTTCAAGCTATCACCATTATATTAATCATTCATATGCTGAATTACAGTTCTCAAATATTTTTTTCAGCGGTTTTTATGCACATGCATAACGCCGACCCCATTATACCTGATGTCTTATTGTATTATCCCATTCTTTTCGCCAGTGAGTCGAAGTAGTCTAGGTCATTCTGACGATAATTATTTAGGTAAATGAGAACAGGTGGAATTTAATCGTGTATCAGATATTTATGTCAGATATATCATTATCATATAAAGAATTGCTAATTTTTCAAAATCATATTCATCATTCAGATTAGCATGTATTAAGGGCGATTATCCATTATGTAAGTGTTGTTTTTGTTTCCGTTTGAAACAAGATTAGCTCGCGGAGCTAGAAGCAGCTTGAAAAGTAGTGATGAGGTCTTTCTGGGCTCAAATCTAGGTTCATAAAACCGTTTTGTGTGAGATTTGCGATGCAGTACAATTCTCCCTGATATTCAACAATAGTTGACAGTAGCATTCCGCCGCGCCGATAAACACAAATAGAAACTGAAATAAAGATTTAACTCATGTTAATTAAATAATAGAGCTATGTTGCGCTGACCATTTAATGCTAGTTTTGTCGTTAGTACTATAAGCAATTTGCTACTTTATTTTTTCATTTGGCTCAGGTCTTCAGACAGTATATGTTATGGCAGTCGCACATGTTGTAGCGGCGCTTGTTATAAACGTTTGCGGAAACGAAATGAAATATGTTTCGGCACGACGTTCATTGCTCGAAGGAAGTTGTCGTCGGATGTAGTTTAAGCCCTGCGGAAGCAATGGCGCCACTAAGATGGGGCCGATTCCGTTTGCAATCTGTTGTTTACTCTGCGCGGCTTTGTTTAATATTAAACTCTAACTCAAACTTAACTTACTCCAAGTCTTCGTAAAGCTATGTTCTATTTGCTTTTTTCGATTAAGTTACTGTGTAGTATGCTAACATTGAACTCTGTATTACTACAACTATTAACTTCAGTATGGACCCGTATATTGGAGATTTTAGAATATTTTAAATGCGGTACACGTACGCAAATAAATCTAAATCCAAGCTGCACACGTGGAACCAATAAACATAATTCCATGCCTAAATAACCACGTTTTTGTGATGAATTAAATTGGTTTTAGTTTATGCTGTAGCAGATCTTTTTGCCCCACATTGGTTTTCGCATTGACGGTTAAAAAACCTAGCCAAGGCGTTACCCCCACGATTAATTAATCAGATAGATTCTGAGACAGTTGTCCTCAAGGTGGATAAAAACCCATGTCGCAACCAGGAGTTAACTAAATCATCCAAGCTATTTACATCGGCAGAAAATTTGAATCGGTGAAATATGCGAAAACAGCATAGCGCTGTTGGTAATTTCTTTGGCAGTGATATGCGCGCGGAATGGTAATGTGTGCAAAGTGAGCCAATGGGTGCGAAAGTCGAGTGCGCATTAACCGAGGGTGAGGTCGCCTCGCATCTCCGCATTTCAGCATTTCTGCGACCTGCAGCATTTGTTCCACTACACAATACGCATTCGAAATACTTGCGAAAACGATTTTTTTGTGCTTTCAAAGTATTGCGGTAATATGAAAAAATGCAGGCGAAGCAACAATATGTCATTGTACGGAAATGTCTCTTACGGTACATTTTATATAATGCGGTTTTAGATTGAGTAGTAACATCAGGAAAAATAATTACTTCTTTTTATACATTTTAAAGTATTCTACAAAATATTTTTTCATGTCTTTCAATACCAGGAACGTAAAGATTTTCAATGTTCTTGTAATATATCACAAACCTTATTAAATCACAAAATACTAATTACTACGCATGATATTTTTGTCTTTCGGCTATCTATTAACGCCAACTTGTCTGCAACTGCTATTACAGATTTTGACAAAAATGTCCAAATAAAACAGTGGAATTTGTTATAATCTTCTGAACCCCTAGGGTGGGTTGTAACAGCGTAAAGGGACGGTTGCACTGTGCAAAGAAAAACAAAAATTGCTTTCGTTTATCAATATATTCTTTTTTAATCAGTCTTTTAGTTCCTATACCCAAACTATCTTTAAAAAGTTAATTATTTCTGGAACTTTTTGTACCCAACTTTTTGTATGAAGGGATGGAAGTAACAACTTGTTACTTTCGTCCTAAATTAAATTTTCCAGATTTTATCAAACTTATGACCAGATCTTAAAAAATCTTGAGACAGTTTTCGTTGCTTACACCGTCAAGGCAAGACGAATATTTATGTTATTTTATTGACACATGACATGTAAAAATAAACCATAAACGTACTATAAGAAATTATAAGAAAAAAATTAAAAGAAAAATAAACGCAGTTGAAAAAAAACCGTCGAAAAGTTACTTTGGGTATATTTTGTAGTATCAACTCGCTACAGTTAAAACCAAACGGCACAGCGCTGTGAACGCAACATAGGTAATGAGGTGGTTCGAAATAACTAATGTCCGTCATACAGCATATCAGTTCAGATAACATATTATTTCACAAATTAATTTGTTACTTTCATCCCGCGTTTCTTTCGTCCCTGGTCTCCCCTATGTGTGAATGATATCCATCAGTGACTACGAAATTGTTCGTTGTAATTATCAAGGTTTGCGATAAAAAAGGTGCTATTGCAAAGAATCATTAGCATTTATGATCTAAATCTGCTATTAACATGACTTACAAAACTATGTACTTTATCAGTTCAGAAATGCAAATATAATATGAATATAATATTTTTTTTAGTCATTATATTGTTTATATTGCTTATCATAAGAATGTTTTAAGGTTCAATTGAATTTGCCGATTCGTCCTGTATCAAGAGAATGGAATAAAACATCGACTTGAGTTTTCACAAACATATTTTAGAGTCGTCATGACATCAATTCCTTTTTATCCTGTAAAATAGAATGGACGTAAAGGGTAATTCAGGCGAGGTCGCGGGTAAAAGCTAGTTACAATACATTTAGATAAACAAAGACTGTTTTCTGTTGCGAGTCGATACTGAGAATTGAAATAAAAGACAAAGCTCTGTTCACAATTGAAATTGTTTATTATTATGTTTATTTATCTAATGTATCTAGTTTTCTGTATTTTACTTGGTATGTTTATACAAGTATTGTTTTAAGAGTCCTCGATATAAATTTACCTCTGCCCCTATTGCTAGTCAAAGCTATCTGTTTCGTTTGAGGACTATAAATAATTGCTTGTTATTTCTGATTTCATATTTTCAATATTTATTTTTATAACCTAAGTCAAAATATCGTTTATTTGCTGCATTGGGAATAAGTAAACAATTTGCCAGCACTGTAAATAACTCAAAATATAATTATTGCCTATTGCATTTTGATATAAATATTAATTTATATTTATTTAATCTGCACTATATAGAAAAAAATGCTAAACGAATGACATAACAATAACAGCACAAGAGGCTTAATTACACTAGTTACAAGGCAATTTCTTTCAGGCAACCTTTGAATGGTTATATTTTACAATTTTTTCGGGCCTAATAATGTGTATTGTAACGTTCTTTTTAAATTAATGAGGTAAAAATCTTATAAAATCTAACCACCCTTACAATATTCTCCAAAGTTGTTTGCATAAATAAGTTTTTTCGCAGTGGAAAAAAGAAAGGCGTTCTCCGATACGCCGCTAATTGTATATTTAGGGGCTAACAAAGGTCCTTTATCTTACGGAAGTTGCTTAAAATTAGATGAAAGATAATCTCTATTTTGTAAGCAGAGCGTTTTAATCGGAAAGAACACTTTGAAGAAAGCGAGGTTTTAAGCACATTTCTTTACTTTAAAAGTGATTTTATTTTTAGAAAATACATATACTTTTTAGCTCCAAAAGAAGGAACAACGAAAGGTTAACAATTGATTTCCTGGTGTTGTTTGCGGATTCGTCCGCGCGATGTTTATCGGTAATCCTTGGAAAACTGTCAATTTATGCGGGATGAAAACTATCTCCTGTTTCCTCGCCCCTCATGTGGCCCTGGTAAAGTTAAACAGACACGGTAAAATTTTTCGAGCGTGAGGAAATATGTTAACAAATAATCTTTAGATTTGCAACGGGGGTTGCTTACATTATTATGCTTTGTAATAGCGTATTTAAATACGTTTTAGTAAAATAATGACCTGAAACTTCTCAACCGCGTTTAGGCAGCTGACATGGATTAACTTAATAAGAAGTTATTTTCAGGTCGGTCATCTCTTACATTTCAACGAGATTTAGATACTGCTCAATCTTTCAGACATATTTAACGTAATAATAATATTCCATAGCCGAAATAATTCGAGAGAGAGAATCTTATTAATGTTCAGGTCGAAAATGATTTAATTGTTGTATTTGGAACGTGAAAACTGAATTTCCAATAAATAATTAATCACAGTACGCTGTTAAAATATTTGATCGATGTTCATAATACCATGTTAAGATATAACTTTATTGGTTTTTAAGCTGTGTCCGTTTTGTAATCTCGATCGCTTTTTGATTGCTACTTGTTGCAAGTCACTCGCATGTGACGTCATAACAGTACATGCTAGATTCAGCATTTGCGTAAATATTGTTCTGACCTTAAACGGATTGATCTAAATTTTCCATCTAATTAATTCATATGCTTGTTGTTTTTCAACGCAAGGGCCTTAATTGATAAAATGTACAATACGCGAATTGGAACACAATTCCAGCTATTATCTGGTCATAAAGACTTATCGCGTCCTCTATATTTAAACATTAACTTTTATGTACGAAGAGTTTTTATTGTTCAACTTGCACATTTGTATGTTTAGCCATAGTTATTCACTAGGCGTTCGATGCTTTGTGTGTTTTATTTAACAAATTTTATAAATCGTGAAATGAACAGCGCTACGCTCCTTTCATTTATTCTTCTTTCCTTTTTCTTTTCATTAAATATTATAGCTGAGGATTGTGAAAATTATGACGAAAGTGGATCATGTGAGTTATTAACATCTTAGATTTATCTATGGAATGGTGATAGCCTCACCCGCAATCAGATATTGGGCAGAAATATGTTTGGTGAATTGTGACTGTCACTAATGACATTTCTGTCTACCCTTATATGCGCATAAGCTTATGCATGCGTGTAATAATTATTGTTGAACTCCCTTCGTTTTAATCATTTTATAAAATTTTACAATAAAATAATATCTTGGGGATTTAGTGCTCGGCGATGATATAGGCTCATCCTTTACCGCACAGAAAAAAAACTTGGCTAACAATGGCAATGAAGTGCGTGGTGGCCTATTGGTAACGGGCCAGACTACTGTCTAGTCTACATGTTCACGGTGGTCGCGGGTTCAAATCCCAGGGCACACCTCTGACTTTTCGGAGTTATGTGTGTATTGATAGTCAATCACCACGGCACTTCAACGGTGAAGGAAAACATCGTGAGAAAACCTGCATACCGTAGCGATTTTAAAGAATTTCTACGGTATGTAAGTCTGTCAACCCGCACTAGGCCAGCGTGGTGGACTATATGGCCTAACCACTCTCAATCGATTCTCTGGATTGTAGAGTAGGCCTGTGCCCAGCAGTGGCACATACATGGGCTGATAAAAAAAAACAATGGCGCCAGTGTCCAGTCTGTAATTATTAGAGGATATAATTGTGAGCTCATACAAAATAAAATATTAATGTCACTATTATTATACAGGTGGAGAAGAATGTCCAGAAGGTATGGTAAAGTACAACCCACCATGCGACGAAATCACGATGTCACAGAAGACCTGTAAAAAACCAGTAAGCCGCTCAATGGGTGTGATGTGCGACTATATAAGATGCGACTGTCCTGAACCGAAGGTGCTTGACGAGGCTGTTAACGCATGTGTTATGATTGATCAGTGCTCAGACCAGTCTAAAGTTACCCAGTAACGGACGATATTAATAAGTGAACCTAATCTCTATTTGAGGATCGATCTTAAATATAACCTTTCAAGATTATATGAGTGAGAAACGAATCGAGATAAGTTAATAGCTTTGGCGAAAAATCTTTGCTTTGATTAGTGTATTTTCGAGATCGATCTTTAGATAGGGATCATGATTGTTTCATAACTGAAGCCGCAAGAATAAAGTTATCGCACAACAACTAGTCTGCTCTGAAGTTAGAAACGTGAGTGTAGGGATGCTCGCTGATATTCAATTTCGTTCACAACATAGCAATACGCCTCGTATTCACATCGGACAAGTTCTTTTGCGTTATATTTAACTGCTTTACAATAAATACTTTATATGCCACGTGTTTTATTGAACTTTTAATGGCTCCGGAGGTATTACATTTAAATTAAGGTATAGTTAAATTAATGTTCTGTGGATAAATTATATTACTTTTTGATAGATGTGACTATTAAGTTAAATTTAACGGATCTAAAAAGTAATATAGGCAAGTTTAATATAGGCAAAAGAGTTAACAAAAACCTCTGTTGTAGCTTAAATAAAAATATGACTTCCTGATTCTTATAATATTTATTCTAAGATATTTGATATTTTTCAAAATTCAATTAAATTTTTAATTTTACAGCTCTATTAAAATGTACATATTTCAGGTTTTTAAATGGTTAATTACGGTAATAAGTTCCTGGTGGATAATTAATCCCGCCATGCATAACTAATTGTGGTTTACGATTGTACATACATTGTATGCTTAATCAGTTGTTGGAAACTGTGACGGAGACTGTTAAAAAACTCTGAAAATACATTTAAAAGGAGGCCACAAAATTATATTCAGTGTAGTAACCAGACAATCGTCCTACTTGACGTGGCTATTCGAATAGAACCTCTAAAACCCATTATAAAATTAAAATTATACACATTCACGCCTGTATCCTCGTAGGGATAGGCATAGGTGGTACTATTATTACTAACAGTTCATTGAACGTATTTTCGTTTCAAGATGAGGCAGGGAGCAAGCTTATCGGCGTGACAAGACGTTTGCAATTTCCAGTCCAGGGCAAGTCATGTAAGATTTACCAAATCAAAAAACTCCTACAAAGTGGAACACCTGACTTGGAAATGGAACCCAGGTCCTCATGATTACATACATGCTGTCACTCATTACCAAACCTTTGAAAAATACGTAACAATTAAAATGCTTTTCTGCGTACAATGTTGTTTGTTTACAACATTCGTATGGAATAATGGTTGAGAAACAACAACAAAACCTCATGCGGCACTTACGCACAAAGCGCACGTGCTTCGCGGACTTATTGTTATCACGTTTCGATAAAACCGCTTGACATGTGGGGTGTCTATCACTTAAGTTGATCTCAAACCCACCTTATCAAAACTTCGCTGCCACTTGCAATGTGTCGGAAATATTCCTGCTCTCTTATCAACTATGCGACGGTATCTTTCTGATCTTTCTGTCACTATCAATGCAACTGTTGACCTTTGGTGTAATTATAGTGAGATGATGCGTTTCACTGCATCAATTTATTAACGTGTTTGCATTAAATGCCGCATCTTTCGCATCGGGGACGACAGACAGCCGCATACATTCGGTAAGTCAACACCTTTCTATATGCTATTTAAGTTTTATTTACTCTGAACAAACTGATATCTAGTGGATCTGATGACACCTTTTAGTCGTGATTAAACTGCATTTATAGAGTAAATATTTATAAAGTCAGTAACTCTTAAGTAGCGAGAATAAAAACACTTTAAACAGTCAAGTACTAAAATCTTTAAGACCTTGTTTATCGTCAGTTGACGGTATAAGTTACTGTCAATGAACTATTTTGATAGTGTCAGCTTAATATATGCATACTGGCTACTTGAATTTTGAAACTTTACAACAAGCAAATCACCAGCCTCCGTAGCCTAGTTTTTAGACGTCGATAGGCCGTAGATTCTATTCCCACATCAACTCTTGTTAGATCCAGAAATATGACTGAAAAGTCTTTCGTAGTTTTTTATAAGCACGACGCTAATTCTGTACCTTAGTGTGTAGTTAGAAATGTGTGTGTTGAGTGTATTATTTATTCATTTAATTGTCTTGCAGATTCGTCAAAATGTGGAATTACAACGTAATATTTTCCTGCATATTTGCATTGCCATTATTCGCTTATGCAGAAATTATCAGCAGTAACACAGAACAGGACCATTGCCAACCAATATCTTCGTGTTCACAATGCATTACCAGAACAGAATGCGTGTGGTGCGTCACAAAAAGTAAATGTACGCAGGGGTCTTGCGGTAACGACAATATTATTTATCCACAACAAATATCGGCTATAATGTCCGGCCCCACATTCTGTCCAAGGATAGTCGAGCCAGAAGACATTTTAACAGTAAAGAGCGGCACTAAAGAGAGTATTGTTGTCAAAATTACTCAAATACATTTGTACATGGCGTTTACTCCTTGGAAATGCAAAATCAACGTAAATGGAGAGGAGATTTCCAGATCCGCCATGCTTTTGGGAGACAAGGTGTATTGCGGTTCAGTATTGTTCACTAACAAATCCAGTAAACCTTCTATCGAGGGAAGCGTGTCTGTTTTGTGGGACTATCGGAAGTCTTTCGACGGCTCATTACCATTTAAGGTGTGCAGATGCGATTTGGACCCAAGTTGCGCTGCTTGTAAAAAAATAAATGAAGTTTGATATTAAATGTTTTCCTTTTATTGGTTTACAAATAAATGTGAATCCGTTCGAAGAATTTGCAAATAGTACTTGTGAATACAGATCAAAGTTTTCTTGTTGCGAACTTCGAGTGTAATATCCTAGCGGCAGTTTTCGGGATAACAAGTTATATCTAACGCGATATTACGTTTAGAATATCGTTTATTTTACAATGTTTATTTAATGTCTTTCTTATTGTCGTGGTGACAAATGTAATGATACGATTATGTACTACTAGTGGTTCGACTCGGCTTCGCTCGGGTGCAGATACTTTTCGAGTCCAGTCCAAATCAAACACATTATTATTATTTCGCATGCAACTGTTTTATATTTAAACTCAAAGTTTCTGCCCTTTATACTGTTTTCACGTTCCGTCACGTTACATCCCGTCCTGTCTCGTCCCAACCTGTTCCATGACTCAAGGCATATAATCCTGTCCTCTTATATCCCATTTAATCCGCCGTTTATTCTATTTCAAACCATCACTTTAAGTTTGCAATAGTAGCAAATATACATATTTGAATTACTTTCTCATATCACGGGGAAAACTACATTTTCGGGATAAAAAGTAGCCTATGCGTTGATCCAGGATAGCAGTTACCTCCACACTAAATTTCATTAAAATTGGTTCAGCCGTTGGAACGTGAAGAAGTAACAAACACACAAACCTTCACCTTTATAATATTAGTAGGGTAGGAAGTAGGATTAATAGTGTTATTAATATTGTTAAACAGATATAAACACATTATTGTCTGTTCAAAGGCAAAAATTTGTTCGTTAATTATTCATTATAATTACGTATAATAACCATAAATTATCCTTGTAGTATTTTTAAAATAATGAAATCACTTTAAATTAATCATAGAAAAATGATTTGAATTTATATACTTACCAAGTAGTTTACTATAATATTAACATTTTTGGTTTCGTAATTACAGGAAACAATGATTCATTAAAATTAATACTTTTTGTTTATATAGCTCATATTATTTACTACCATCCGTAATTTACGTAGATGAAACTGAACTTCA
Source organism: Theretra japonica (assembly GCA_033459515.1). Taxonomy (NCBI): domain Eukaryota; kingdom Metazoa; phylum Arthropoda; class Insecta; order Lepidoptera; family Sphingidae; genus Theretra; species Theretra japonica. The sequence goes on from CM065935.1 coordinate 7,209,354, forward strand.
TTAAACGTAATTATGCCATAATTAATTAATAGAATTTAGTTTCCAGTTTATTAACTACATAACGTCCAATCCTTTGTGCCAATTTATTCAATTGTGCAAGTGTAAATTTATACACATAATATAAATTCATAAATTTTGAACATTTGAATGTTATCTTAATATCTATTCATAACTACAGTTTATAAAACAATGATTTGTTTGCACTAACTTAGAAGTCGTGTATCATAGAGTCAGAGGTCATCAACATTTAATAAACAAGATGATAAATGTCACTAATCACGTTTCATCTATTTTCACTGTGATTTTCACTGAAGTGGCGAATATAACTCACACCGATGTTATAACATTAACTTAACAATCTCCGCCAGATTATGCCACTTATTAGATTACTTAGCACTATATAACTCGGTTAAGTTAATCCATGTAAATCCGTATTAAGTAGGGAAGTCATAATGATTGTTTACGGGCGGGATACGCATTGTTTTTTCTCATTGTTCGTGCTGTTAATCTAGTTGAGTGAGTTGTTCTTTTCAATTAACTGCCGTCACGGGCAATTTTTCTTTTAGTCCACGGAACATCCTGTTCAAATGGGAAAAGAAAAGTGGCCCGGCTGTATCTTATTTCATTATTTTGTTTGTCCATTGTTATTATATAATTTATTTTTTTAAATCTTCAAGCTTGGTTATTTAATGAAGTTTATTTATAAATGAATTTTTAATTACTAGAGAAGCATATTTAGCTCTAATGTAGAATAAGAAATATGAACAACCTCATGTTGAAAATATATCATTCGGATGTAACCTTGAATTTGAGTTGGAATAAATTGAAAGTCAGATAAATGCGGCGGAAATGCGATCTTTACGATCGGATGTGATAAGATAATGTGAGATGAAGGATGATGTGATGAGAAGTATTATTTGAATTAAATAATAGACACATGAATCATGTAACATGTGCGTAGATAAGTCCCTTTTCCGTTTGGATAATATTATCAAGACTATCCAAAACAAAATACCTAACTACTTTATATAATGTTTACTACTGGAATCTTAAACGTACATACATACATAAACACACGCCTTTTTCCCAGAAGGGGTAGGCAGAGGTGCTACCAGAGCAATCACGTTTCGCCTTGTGTATTCCATCCCACGATGTGATAGGGGGCGAGCCTATTGCCATATCGGGCACAAATTCCTGACTCCGGGCTGATAATGAATAGAAAAATCCAATATCACTTTGCCTGACCCGGGATTCGAACCCGAGACCTCAGCTTTGTAATCGTACCGTAGTACAACTACGCCACTGAGGCAGTCTTAAAGGAGGAATCTGAAACGTACTCGAATGTTGTAAGACATTAATTATTGGTGTTGGAATAATAGTTTCCTCGAGTATAAAGTTTATCCTTATTTGTGATTGGCAGTCTGACCTGTAATATTTCACTAGTCATTTCTGTAGTCATTGGTTAAACCCAATATCCCATGAAGTTCTATTGAAAAATTAATATGGTGACATGTAGGTGACCTGTTATAGCGCAACAATTTGAATATTCCTTTGTTACAAGTATTTACTTGGAATTTGAATAAAAATTTACTGGAGTCAAATGTGAGTGGTGCTACCCGCCGCTAGCACCACTCACATATCGTCTTGCTTATTTTAGTCCCACGTTGTGATAGGCAACAAATTAGGATATAGATATATTTTGTTAAATTTAAAACTCACTCGAAATAGAGTGCCCCTGAAATCGAGCCCGGAACCCACAGTTCACATCCACATTTGTAACTACTAGACCAATCATGAATGAATTACGAGTAGCTACTAATAAGTTGTCGTAAAGTTGTGTAACATGCATGACGCGGCCCTATGGAGCAAAGTTGTGGTTTTACGGCCGACCACCAGATGTCAGGTCATTTACACACATACGTCACCAAGCAGTGAATAAAGGGCTGGGGTACTACGGGGATTATTCCGGGATATTCCAACTTTGCAACATCTTTATGTCCTTCGAAAATAAAGCACCACATGGCAGACTGGTCTCTCAATTAGTTTTGTAGATGTTTATGTATAAGGTATAATGGGACTGGCATGTATTATTTCATAATATAAAAAAATCCTTTAAATTTTAATGAATGAAATGGCAGCGTGATAAAATTATCTACAAATTATGCAGCAATGCTACTTGCACGTTATCGTATTTATAAGCGTCAATGCCGTTTGACAAATGCATTACTTACAACAATATAACAAAAATAATGTAGATAAATATTAATTTTTACAAATTAGCCTGCCTACAATGTTAAAAAGTCCTACTATAACATTACTATTAGGTACTTATCATTACTTTGTGGGAACATCTGAGATTGATAATATTTTAAATGAACACTATTCTAATTATAGATTTTAAACGTATTAAAAAATAGCTTCTTAGCTTTACCTCTAAATTAATTATTTTTTGCATATATCTTAAGGACGTCTGATTGTATTTATCTGCGGTTTTCAGTAATTGATCGAGCTATATCTCGATAAGGCACAAAGGATTACAATTCTGATACGCAAAAAGTCATAGACTAAAACTTGCGGGATTATTATAATCTTAAAATACATTTAAACCTTAGCCCACCTACAATCGGCGTGCAATAATTGATATTTGTCAAAGATAAATAAATTACGAAGAAAATAAATATACATTTATAACAGTAGCGATGCATACACCTAGTATAAAGTTATCTGTGGCTTACACTAGAGAGAAAAAATAATTTTATTTGGAAATAAAACATCTTTCTTACTGTTGGTAGGTCTCTCATATGTGGGAGGCCGCCTCGGTGGGTACCACCGCAATGTCTATTTCTCCCGTCAAAGAGCAATGTAAACGCATTGTTTTACTCCGGTTTGAAGGGCATTGTAGCCAGAGTGACTACTGGACATAATGAGAATTAACAACTAATGTCTCAGGTAGGCGAGCGCAGTGGGATGCTAAGCATTGCTTTCGTGTGTTGTTTGGTTTTGCTACTGTCCATGAGCGGTCGTATCGCGAACCGCATGCTCGTCTCGCCATTCATTGCAATAAAAAAAAAAAGAACATCGGTAGACATAAACGTCTGTAGATGATATGCTGTGTGCACGTAACGGAACTACACGTCCTAAATAAATACATCAAAATTTAGATCAGATATCAGCGAGCAGTGTAATTGTGGCGGGAGGATCCCACAATATTAGTTAAGGAGTAAACAAAGGATAAGCCTTGTAATATGGTTTGAGTTAGGTTCAACCAGAGCGGAACATATGCCACTTAAGCCCGTCTAGTCGTGGATTTTACCCAGTCTTGACTTGTGTACGTGAAGGGAATTTGTTGACGTCATGTTTTTGTACTTAGAATCAGCATTTTATAACTACGATAAAAATGTTTTGATGTTAATTAAATAACCCGATATATTTAAAATTATCGTGTGATATAAATTATATAAAGTCTTTAATGTAAACAACATGTGTGTACGAATGAAATTTATAGGGCTGATTTTATAAGCGAAGAATATAAAATTAATAAACAAATTAAAATGAACAAATAAAAAAGTCAGCTATGTTAATGTAATTGTTCAATTGTTGCACTTTTATTTTCAAATAGGTTTTAATTTATATGACCGACAAGTGTTTCTCACGATTTAAATCGCTTGCTATTTAAATCAATTTAGATCTCCAATATTTACTGATGGAAAAATGCGGAATTACGGAATGTCATACGTATTAAGAATACCTAATCTATTTATAGTAATATATTTAACTAATGATTATTGTAGATAATTAAGCGTAAGTGCTAATTAATACTAATTGATTTAATTAAAAAGTAATTTACAACAATTAGGTTTAATTACATTTTAATTTTAATAGTTATTATACCTTGCGTTTCTTTAGCATACGAAAAATGTGACGAAAGGAGGCGAGAATCTTTATGAGAATCTACATCCTGTGGACCAAGAAATTTAATTAAGACACTTTTCTTTTTTCCTTAGTAATTTCGTTACCGTCGCCAGACTGTGAGAATAGCAAAAATATGTAGTGGCAATTAATTAAAACGTACTTATCTCAATACAAACGTGCCTTTGGCGCGGTATCTTCTCGTTTCGTTCAATCTCGGTAGCGTGTACTAATTTTAGTGCACAAAAAGGGTGGCATTGCCCTTGTAACCGGTTTTATATGGTTTAAAGTTGTACAAACTGCGCGGTCCATAAGATACGCTCAAGAGAAGTAATTATAAAGCTAACCCCGGCTATTTTATATAACGCGGTGGGTCACAGAACCCCAAGCACATTGTAGATCTCTGGCAATTAATCAGTCCCACACTTCCACCGACAGGGATTATGGCAAATGGCTCGGATTAGATGGCCAACAGTTTTTCCACTTTTACGCTCAGAATTTTTAACATGAGATTTATTTTATCGGATGCTCTTGCGAGTAAATACATGTTATATTCTTTGACATTTGACAGGTTAATCTCCAGCAGTTGATAAGTAGCTTAGAACATAGTTGGTGTACATTATATACGTACGTTTAAGTGTATAAAATGAATGAATATCAGAGATTACGCAAATTACGTATGTGATATGGATTTCGATAAGAAAACGGATATATTTTATTACAATTAGCGCAGAAATACTAAGTTCCTATTGAAAATTCTAAGTATACATTTATTCTATTAGAATATAATCATGAGAACAGTAGGCTAATGTACATATATATTATGTTACTCTTTTTATAGTAGTAGATTTAGTGCCGAGTTATGGAGTAACTCCAAGTATATTTAATTAATCTGATTTAAGTTTGAAGCCATTATATCACTCGCCAAAATAAACATAGAAGTATTCACATATCCTTTGTCACTTTTATTGCTAGATATGGTAATCTTAATAATTTAATAACAAAGTATTACGCAAAAGATAGGGCCGGAGATATCTTTATGATGGACGAAATTTATTCTCCACGACACCTGGTAATCCTTTTTAAGTGTATTTGATATTACTTGGTTAAATAACACCAAATTGAAGAGTTTCATGATAATATCACGCTTTCCTATGCTGGGCACAGGTTTGCCCTGCAATTCAAAGGGATTTATACTTTAAACTATGTCACTTGCCTAGTATGGGTTGGCGGACTTAACAAACCTTTGATATTCTTGTTTCGAACTTTCAAGTATACAGGTTCCTTTACTTTGTTTTTTTCATCGTTATAGTGTTAAATTAATTACGGGTGTGCTCGTAAATTCGAAAAATCACAGGTTACCGTGGGTTCGAACCTGCGACTTTCGTCTTTCAGGCACTCCTTAACCAAGCTTTAGTTGACCATACCTAGAATGGTATAAGTAGGTATCTGTTACCCTACACTAGACTTATATGGGTTGGTGGCAAAATATTTTCCAGGATTATCGCAGAAAGATCTAGCTTCGATCCCGCGACGAACTGCTTGCCTGGCGCCAACGTCTTCGACAAATATTCATACCCAGACAAATAATGTGTTCAGAATCGTAAACCCAAATCTAACCCAGGATTCAAATAAAATTTATGAACCGCAAGATATGACATAACCAATACAATAAGGAAAACAATGAAGCGATCTAATAAACTTTATAAATAAATAAGAAATTAATAACACAGTGTGAGAATACTTATAAATTACGAACCGATTGTTTAGAAAAATATTCTTAATGCTACCTACTATTTAAAAATATATATGTTGCACCAATTTTTCTCACTGTTTGTTAACATGTTTTTTTATAACATAAAAACGTGAGAATGGCAATGTCGTTATCAATGCCAACCTGATGGTTTTGAGAAATACGTACCTAACATATGACGGATAAAGTATTACAATGAGTATTTAACTTATTTTCATAGTTTTGGCACTTAACATTGTGTTTTATTTATATTCGGCATATTTATATTCACGAGTACTTGATGCTATCTTTATAACTTTAACCACGCAGGTAAGTAAGGGTAGGATTAAAAAAACTTGTCATTTTTATTTCGGCAAACCTACAATTAATTGATCAATTCCGATAATAAATAATATTCAAGTATGTTATTGGACCACCGATAATATCAGATAATGATGTCAATTTTGTATACGTAAATATCATTTTATCCGCTGTGACTGTACTCGGTATATATTCATACTTTTACCTCGTACCAGTAACAGAACGGTCGCGTCCACGGCGTGTCCTCGAACATTCGAATAAATTCGCTTTATTTGCGCAACAAAATCGGGACGTACAGTTGAAGACAATGACCCGCCTGTTTTAAAACCTGTGAATCAACAGCATAGTGTCGTGTTTGTGTCAGTTAACTAAAAAAGATTTTAACAATCAATCAAAATGACAGTGACGTTAAATCCTCACTCACTGGTAGATGTTGTCGAAAACAAAATATCGCCGGATCCATCTAAAACTTCAGGAGCCGTGTGTGCCTGGTGGACCAGACAATGGAGAGCGATATTAGCGGAGGTGGTGTCGACGATGCTGCTCATCGTGTTCGGCTGTATGTCATGTATACCGATCGCTGGATTTTCGCCCCAACCGCCCATGTACGCACCCCTCGGCTTCGGTCTGGTAGTGTCATTCAACGTACAGATATTTGGACACATATCTGGGGCGCACATGAATCCTGCAGTGACACTGGCTTCAGTTATATGGGGTAGCATGTCAGTAAGTCTAGCAGTGGCTTACGTTATTGCTCAATGTGTAGGATCAATACTGGGTTACGGTATACTTGTTGCTGTTGCTCCAATTAATATAGCGCCGATTGGAGTGTGCTTAACGATGCCGCATGCGGGTCACACCTTACTGCAAGCTTTGGGCGTGGAAGTGGCGTTGACGGCAGCTCTGAGTTTCATTTGCTGTGCGTGCTGGGATCCAGTGAACGAACAAAAACAAGACTCTGTGGCCATCAAGTTTGGTCTTGCCATTGCCGGACTTTCAATCGCGGGAGGTCCTCTGACTGGTGCTAGCATGAACCCCGCCAGGAGCCTGGGGCCTGCAGTGTGGACGGCGTCGTGGTATGCTCACTGGGTGTACTGGGTCGGACCTCTGGTTGGAAGCACCATAGCGGCTGTGATGTATAAATTCATTTGGCTTAAGAAACAAGACTGATGTTATTTAACTTAGTAATCAAGTTCATTGGTTTTTACGAATTTAACATATGTTTTACACTATCATAGTAATGATAAGACATGTTTAATGATGCTCGTTTCTGTCACATTACAGTAACTAATAGTTTATTGGTTTTAATCAATTTGAAATTATGTTTTTCAATATTAAATTAACGGCAAGATAAGTGTATTAATATGAGTGGTTTGTCCCATAAGAGTTACTAATAAATTGCGCCTTTTTCAATTAAATCTGAGGCGACGGTACGCGGGTACGCATTGATAACTTTGTATAATTAACCGTGGGTACATAGTACATGTTTATGTCTATATGCTTCGATATTAAAGCAATTGAATTATTTATATATTTAGTTTTATTCCATAATTCCTGGTTAATTTTTAACAGAGAAATGTCGACTGCAAAATAAATTGCTACAATATTTTACAGATAGATAAGTTACCTTATCAAGACAGATACCTAACCAGAATATTAATTAGTAAACAAATACTGGATAATCACGTCAGTTTGTTAACAATAATGTCTTTTAAACAGTTAACTATCGGACTCCTTCTTGTCACAGTAGTTATTTTTAAAAATTAACAATTAATGTGTTTAAAAAACTAACATGAACGATAAAAATAGGCACTTAATGTTTCCTTTTGGAAGTGTATCCTTAATTTAAGTTTGCAAAATCGAAATAATTACGTTCATTGCTATTTCCTCAATTGATTATTGTTCTTCAGTTACTAATTAATTGTGTTTACAACAGTTACTACATTCCAATTATTTTTTGCATATTAATCTTGATCTTGAGAAACTACAATACGCATATTTAGTACGCAGGGACTAAAGTCTACAAGATTAAATTACTTGATCATTAATGACAAATTTATCTTCAAATTGGCCTGATTGACATAGTAATCCTATCTCGCTTTACATTTGATTAATTGCCGACTAAAGTTATTGTTTTCACACCGGTTTCATTTATTGCAAGTAATTATTTACAATTAATTTATTAAGTTTAACCGTAAAAAAATACAAAGCCACTTTAATACATCATTATTCACAGGGATATGGACTAGCCAGCCTCACAATCATCACTGTATTGCTTGTAAGCCAGGATTGACTGTGGCACGCATTTTAATGACGTCAAATCGTCGTATTGATTATGGGAATTTGTATTAAAAGGTAAACATATGCATCTATATTAAACCTATAGTTTCAATATCGATGACAGACCGTTCACAATCGAAGTGTAAGATTTTCCTTCTATAAATAATATTCCGTTTGGAACTCTCAGCAAGGTGAAACCAAGGTACGAAGGAAGTGGTTGGAAAACATCTTCAGAATGTTGATACTACCACAGTGTCAAAGATAAACATAAAACAATACATGCACAAAAAGGTACGCTTAATCATAGTATTTATAAACATTTTAATGTACAATGAAAATTATATCTTATCGGCTCATCGGTTTGGTGACGACTATCTGAGGCGCGAATTGTCAGGCCGTGTGTGAGATTACGAGGTCGGCTAGTACATTTCGTTCGTATCGATATATTTATGAAAACGATTACTTCGACAAGATTCACTATATTTAATCATCATCTGTAGTAAATAAAGCCCTTTGCGCAATTGACTTGAATCTCTGATATTATACGGTTACCATATTCACGATTTACCTGTAGCTGTAATTGTTATAGTTCTATTGATCTTGCGAATGCATATACAGGGTCTATTATGGTAGACATTGGGAGGGGTGATTGAAAATAGGTCTTATATTATCCTAAAATAAATAAATAATTATTTTACTAACACCCAGGGATATGATCGTGAAACGCACAAATGCTGTCAATAGTCAATACCCATAGATAGTTTAGAATATCGCTCGTTGCAATGGACGTGCTAATAACAGAATATTAAGATACGGTGTCAATTACCTCTGTTTAACTTTACTTCGGGTGACAATATCGTCTTTAGTAAAAAAAACAATATAGAAGCGATAAATATATTATCAGTTACGTGTTCTAATACGACATCGAAACAAGATTCACAAATCGCGAAAGCTTAATCACTAAAATTGTCCGAATATTTGCAATATTGGTCCAAATGTTCATCCACAAACTGTATTGGCTGAACGATATATGCCGTAATCCCCTGAAATGTGCACAGCCTGAGTCGTGAATGGGAAGTTGCTATGTCGTTTGGTTATGTAAATGTTATCATCACACCGATTTCGGGATCTAATCAGGGCAATGTCGCTTAACCGCAGCGATTGAACTTCGTGTATAATCGATTTGGTATGACATTTCGATGTAATGTAAAGTCTTGTATTAGGTACTTACTCCTCATGTTGGTCGGTGCATTGTAATTTTACTACACTGTATGAGTCCAAAATTGCCCCCTGCTGAATACGGGATGACAAGACTCCTTTACAACCGAGAATTTGAATGAGAAGGGTTAGGTCTTAGTCTACCAAGCAGCCTTAGTGCGGTTTACGGACTTCAACCATAAAAATATGATTATAAAAACTATTTTGTAACACACCGGCTTAGGAAACTGACCGCAATGCATCAAATGATAAATTCGACGCCTTTCAGATAAAGTATCGATTGGCTGCAGAGAATAATCTTTTGCCACTTGACTCAATTATGCCTACTTAGCTACCTCTTCACGATACGGCAGGAGGCGCCAGGATAATGATAAGGTTGACATGTTTGTAGTACATAGTAGTCTTGATCATATTGATGCCGTGCCTGATACGTCTGTGGACCAAAGAGTCCTACCATAAATCAGCACTAAACGGCCAGTCGATTTTAATAACATGACATACTTCACTTGTAAAAATCTGTGTAAAATATTTTTTTATTGTATAACTATTAATTTGTAAAATCTTTGTAAATATACTCTTGTACATACTCGTACATGTGGTTTCATTACGCCACACGTCCTTAGCACGGTCATAGTATGAAACGTTTTATTAGGCATAGGTGTGTAAGGGTAAAGAAACAAGAAATAGTGCGGTTAAATTCAATGTATTGCATACTTTGTACTATATGTACAAATTTTAATTTAGAACATTTAAATTAGTTTATCAATATATTATTTGTAAACATATTTCTGAATTGCTTCGTCGACAGATGTTTGCTGAGTAAATATATACTCACCATCTTACGCTCGCTTTGACCCACTCCTGGTTACAAGCTTTTCTTTGTTTATAGCCCACACAAGAGACAAGTCTGCAACATAGGCCCATTTATTTGAAGTTTATCTATTACTAGAGACATGTTATAAATTTCTGAATAGTTATATGTGGTGTTTATATGTGGTAGAGCCACGCTGTTGTCAGTGATAACTCAGCATGAATGGGCAGGCTCGCAGGAAATCGACGTGGAGCGACAACTTTGCTGTCACGTTTCTTCGGTGAGTGAGATTGCCGGATGCTCAATAATCAATAGGTACCCCTTTCCTCTTCCATTCCTTTTTCCTTTCCACGCCCCTCCTGATTTTAAGGACCGACAACACGTCTATGAACCAATGCAAGCGTTGTAAATGATCATGGACGGCAGTGATCACTTACCATCAGATGACCTGTTTGTTCGTTAGCCGGATAAAAATGCAATGCAATAAAAAAAAATGGAACAGTCTGCATCTGCAAGCAGCTCGTTAAAAAATAATAAGGTTCTTATAAAATGACTGAAAAGTTATGTTGCGTCGACCCACGCGATTAGAGTAGGTACGCAGAAAACAAAACCAGTTTTATGAAATAGGTAAATACCTACTTTAGTTGCAGAAAAACATAACATTCATTTTATTCATGAAACAATTTACACGATTGCCGACACAGATAAAATACTCATAAACACAATTTCAATTATATTTCATTTAAATTTCCATGCTCAATTGTGGGTACTTCATTACACTCGTACACGGTATAGACAGCTTCGTTCCCAGTTCTCGTAATACTGAAACATGCAAACGCAAGATGCGCCTGCAATTTGGCTCATGCCAATTAAACCGCCGAATGCTGCGCTGCATCCACTCGATTATCTTAACGGGCCAGTATTCCCAGCATACATAATCGAGATGCATCTATTCCCGCCCACAATTTTGTTTTAAATTATTAATTAATAATGAAGAAAATGCCTCATATCCTTCACGTATTGCTGTTTCTCCCGTCGACAATGTTGTGCTGAATTACCAATGAATAATGAATAAAATTAAACGATTAAGGGCTGATATCCATCGTCACATAACTGCTACCGATAATAATTTTAAATAGTTATATGTCAAAATTGAAGCGTTATTTGTGGAATAGGAATTAGTGAACGATCGTTCCTAAATATTGCTGTTTCGTATATGAGTAGTGAGATACATTTACTGCTAGAACAATTTTGTCCAAAATCCCAATGAATATTTGTAGAAAATCAAGCGACTAAATAATGTTGTTTCCTTGACGAGATGTCGTAGCTGTCACAACGACAGCCTATTTCACAATTAATGTAATTCTGACAGTAACAAAATGAATGGCGAATACAATGGTTAAGTTTTGTTTCTATTTACAGTAACTAAATTATATTTCTGTCGCTAGTTTTTGATCATTTGACGAGGAATGCTTGCAGTAATTATAAATTATAATAATTATTAACATAATGTATTTAAATTAGCGTATATTAAGTTGCAGACAATTGTAAGAAAACAACGCATTTTCGTAAAAGTTAATAGTCCTGAAATCCTCTAAGGTCTTTTTGTAAATATTATTGTATTTCTTACATGATATACACATTGGCTATAATAAGTATAATTACGGATATAAACCTTTAAACAGTACCTAATATAGTTCAGAACACATGCACAACATAAAAGTGGTCCAGGGTGCCATGGAGCGCTCCATGTTAGGCATATATCTTAGGGAAAGAGTCCGTAATGAGAAGATCCGACAGCAAACAGGCGTGTTTGACGTCGATCAACTAATTGCTGGACTCAAGTGGAGGTGGGCAGGGACTTGGCCAGACGAAAAGATAGTCAATGGATTGGATTACAGATTGGAGGTCTAGAGGCGGCAAGAGGAAGGTAGGCAGACTATCCGGTAGATGAATGAATGACATCGTTAGGTTTCAAGGAAAATTGTGGATGAGACTGGCACAGGACCGAGAGAAGTGGTTTAATAGAGAATAGGCCAATGTCCAGCAGTGGATAAATGTGGGCTGATATGATCTAGTTAAAACATATACATCGAGTGTTAATAATTCAACAAATCAAAGCAAAAATGAGATTTAAACCATAGGTATTTGTATACACGGAATATTTTTAGCAATGTGACAGAAGTGAAGCTGAAAACACTTTAAGTCAGTGGAACGAGCGAACGCCGGGCTACATTTCAATATCCACTTCAAAACACCTTGCGACAACTCTTATTTACGAAATAATGTCGACATCAGTTACATTTTTGTACGGATAAAAGGTTATAAGTTCCCGTGGGATAACGAGGTCCTCCATGAACACTTCAGGGGAAGTTTTAATAAGTATAACATAACATTTATTTTCAAATTATCCGCACAAAAGCCGACTTATGTAAAAGGTTTCATTTTAAAATTTATTACATTAAGAAAATTCTTAGCTACTTAATTTGACATTAGAGGTGTTCTATACAAATATGAATAATATGATTTCTAAAATATCAGAGGAAAATATATTTTGACTAAAAATAACATAATTAAGTATTCATATGGCGTACAGATATTCCTCCGAGTCTGGATGTTTGTAAAGGCACCCACGATTTAAGGGTAATATGAGTGTGGGACAGTGTTTGTTGAAAGAAACGATTCCGTGGAATTCGATTGTTTTTTTGTTAATATTTACATTCTAACAGTTTTCAATGAATTGTAGACAATAGCTGACTCGTATACACAAAACAATTGATCAGACAAGTTTAAATATTAGTGCATATCAAAATATTTTTACGAAAACAGTAGGTACGTGTCAATTATGTGTCCTAAAGCAAAAAGTAATTGTTTGCATACAACACCAACTATAGATTCTTGTTGGTTCTGCGATTACGTAATTAATTGCGCGGAGCTTGAATGTCGTTTTTTCTATCTCTCTGCTGGCTGCTTTTGTAATTAGGGATTGAATACCAATGGAACTCATTCACAGCACCGTGCTGTATTATCAACTACGTACTATTATTTATGCCTCGCGAGTTTTATTAATTGCATTTAAGAGTCTAGAATCTATTTGAAGTTATGCAGCGTAGGTAAAGCATTTTGTTATTAGGTTCAAAGTGAGAAGAGCCTTATAAAAGAAACCAATTTGCCATCAAGCTGAACAAGATCCTGGAGGCTGGAACGCGATACGTCAGAGCGTTCGACCGTCAACACAACACGATTTGCGAAATTGAACGGAAGGGCCGCCACTATTTTGTCGGGTAATCTTTATAATGCTGGCGAAGGGAGCAAGGATTTATATCGGTAATTCTAATAAAATAGACGTTTTGAATCTTTTTTCGTTTTGCAGATAAATGGTCAATCGTCATTTTGTTTTTGTCCATTTCTCTTATTTTGTTCGTAACGGTTGGTAAATATGTGTCGTGTTATGGTGTATTTACAAGCCGTGTTGTGACGTCAGTAAGCTCGGTGTACATTAAGGCATTCTGCGAAGTTAATATCAGGTTGCATTCACCTCGGTGAAAGTTTCCGTGGGTGATATCTCAACCCTCGTCACGCTCGTCAGCCGCACCGCTGTAACTGCCTGCGCTCGTTCCGTCATTCGTGTTTCGGTTATAACCGCGTTCCGTCTTTAAGATTTCATGTATTCGCAAACGTGTTTAATGGCATTTGAATAATGTAGCCCAGAATTGTTCATGACTTGTGTACGTAAACGATGCTTGGATCATAAACGGCAACTTTATGTCAAAAATTCTTGTCGTGTGAATTTTGCAAAGAAATTATAATGTTTGTACTTTTTACGACGAATATTTCGGCTTGCATTGTTTACCGCTATCAGCATTTGCATGTCGACCTTCATTTCAGTATTGATCGGTTCACTATTCGAACAATGTCGATTGTCCTTTTATGTTAATAGAAACTAGAACATAAAATTAATCGTAGAATAAATTAAACTTTACTATTGCAACCATGCTTATAGATACTTAATTGCCTATTAAAATTGACAGTTTTAAAATATATTATAATTTTTTGTAGTATACTTTTTGCTGATTGTAGGATGTTGGTATCCGCCAGAATAGCGAGGCAGACTGCCAAACAGTAGTGTAAATGCACTACTATGTTCCGTTTTGAAGGTCATTGTAGCCAGAGTGACTACTGGACACAATGAGACTTAACAACTTATCTCTGAGGATTTGCGAACGCAGTGGAATTTCAAGCATTGCCAAGCAATTGTAATTCATGGTGTTGTTTTGATATTACTACTGTCCATGAGCGGTCGTATCGCTTACCATCAGGCGAATGGCATGCTTGTCTCGCCATTCAATTCAATTAAAAGAAAGGCCGGCAAAATTGTGTCCATTGGCGTCAGATAACCATATCACGGTGTTGAACAGTCTATTTGGATTCCATTGCACTTAACATCAAGTGCATTGTTTTCCTCACTAGCGCCAGTCAAAAAACACTCAACGGGAAATTACCTGCATGATTATAGAAAAACATAAATATAATGCGCCATCGTCATAAGCAAAACCAAAGTATAAAATCTACTTTACCGGTTTCTCGACACAAATAATGTCAAACTGTTATCTGGTAATATGACATAATGGTGCGGGACGTCAGATCGTCTCACATTATCGCGACTTGAGGTAATTGTGCGCCGTTCATTGTATCTCAAGGCGCTTGATAAATAATATTTACTTATTTGTCGAAACATACTCCGCAATAATCTATTTCTATTTACCTTTGATGTTTGTATTTATGTGAGATATCAATTCAAGCATGTAGTATGCACAATAATAACGGCTGTAATTCCAATCTATTAATTAATCCAAAAGGGGTAGGCTGTGACTATGGATCTGCAATTTTCCGATCCTGATACACGACTTTCGTTGAGACGAAAAAGTATATGAGTATACTGTTATCAAAGATAAGCGCAGTAATATTTTCCCGAAATATATAGTACTAATATTTATTTGATGTTCACGTCTTTGCGTAAGTCATTTTTATGTTCCCACTGGAGAGCGCGGCTTCGCTCGCGTTGCGAAGTTTGTCGCTTACTCCTACAAAACTGTGCATATTTTACCGATGAAAAATATCTTATAGCTTAATCCAGGAAATAAACTATCCATCCCACTGGATTTATTTAACTTTGGTCGTTTCTGTTTGGTATATAATTCGGCGTTTGTTAAGCATATACAAAGATTTTAAGATGCTATATTTATGTTATATATGAAAATACACCTGCTCTTGTTTGCTGCTATCTAAAACTTCAATCATAGATATGTGTATCAAAATCAAAATACTGTGATACATCCAACTTGTAACTCGTGTTATCCTCGATATGCATCATGATATTCATCAGATAACGTGACCGAAAACATATTGTGTCTGTAGGTAGGTATGTAACCACATGATTATTACGAGACAAAACATATTCTAAAAATAACATCAAACTCGGAAAACCCATAAACGCAATCAAACACCGGTTTGTATGAAATATCATTTCATATCCCTTTTTAAAGAGGCTCGTTATTTGTCGTTTTACAAAATGTAAACATAGATTGGTGTGCCAGGTCATTGGATAATCAGTGGGTCCATTAAACCGTACGGAGCTATCTGCCAGCGCAGCTGCGGGTTGTATTAGTGGCTCTGTTTCTAAATCGAACCGGGGCGGTCCTGGACCGCCGCATTCATACTAATGGCCTATGGAGCGAAATCCCACCTCAAGCTATCACTACAACCGCGATTAGGTACGTTACAAAACCTAATGGCCGTACGAGTAAACAAAACGGTTGACGCGATTTTAAAAACAATTTGCACTGGTTTGCGTGATAGTTTTTGCTATTTTTAATAGAGATTAGTACGTCAAACACATAATGTAACGAACTTGTTAGTACGAGTAGTTTCGTTCTCAGAATATCAATTGTTTTTAAAGTTGGAATAATTTTGGTAGGAACCGTTTGGTGCATAAAACAATCTATGGTTTGGTGCAAGTTGTATATACCACTGTGCAATTAAATACTTATACCCGTGGTCATTGAGATGTTACGAACCCCTTACTGTAAGCAATAACTGAACTGATCTAATGTTCGTTTGCAACAACACGTTTCAAATTCCTCATATGACAGATACAGGAAGTCCACTTCTAAACATATTATGTAGACTTACCTTGGGGACTTCCATGGTGACGTAGACATGGTGTTGGAAACGGCCTGAACCTAACTGCTTACTTTAATTTTTATACGGTAGTTTGTCCTTGTGCATGTTTCACTGAAACAAGTTCAATTACAAGAAATTTTTGAAAGTGATTCACGTAAGAAATGTTTTAGCATTTCGTATTAGTTTATACCTTTATATAAATTCAATATCGTGCAATTATATCGCTCTTGACAAATATTCCACACTTGACAAATATAATCGGTCAGGGATGCTCCTATCTAGTGGTCATGGCCTGTCCTAGAATAGGTACTACGAGTACGCGACCTCGGCCTTGGAGCTACTGCATACATACGGCACCGAGACACCTCTCACTATAGGCCTTGTTAGGAGGCTCAAAGTCACTCAACGAACTACGGAGAGAGCTATGCTCGGAGTTTCCCCACGGGATCGAATCAGGAATGAGAAGACACGTAGGAGAACTAAAGTAACCGACATAGCCCGGCGGATTAGTAAGTTGAAGTGGCACTGGGCGGGGCACATAGCGCGGTGAACTGATGGCCGATGGGGCCAAAGAGTTCTCGAATGGAGGTCAGGTCACGTAGCGGAAAGCAAAGACAAAGTGGTCAGACGACCTGGTAAAGGTCGCGGGACGTCGCTGGATGCAGGCTGTCTCCAACAGGTCACTGTGGAAATCATTGGGAGACGCCTATGTTCAGCAGTGGACTTTTTTGGCTGATGGATGCATGGATGGATGGATGACAAATATTCGGCAAATTAAAGGAATATCCATACACACACAGTTAAAGAAAATGGTATACTGATATTAAACAAGATGTCAGTCAAATACAACATCCAATATTTAAATATGTTGTCCGTACGTCGATTTGCAGCGCGTGTCACGTGGGTCGCACACTGCGGGACTCCCGCCCTACACCGGATCCAAAGCTAATATTTGCGGTGCATCGAAGGAAATTACAGTTTTGTCTTCAAATATTATGTTAGAGTTTGTAGAAATGTCTATTTGTTTGTTTTTGTTTAGTTCAAATTATTTTTAATTTATGCGTACAAATATTAAATCGTACTATGTATATATACATGTAAATTCGTACATAGTTTCGATAGTACAATATATTCGGGTTATGAGCTTTTGGCATGTCGGTTTACCAGGGGACCACTGTAATGTTTTTTGATAAAATCGAGTTTTAATCAATGCTGGATTCCAATTTTTTTTTATTGTAATGTACGACGAGATGAGCATGCCATTCGCCAGAAGGTAAGCGATACGACCGCTCATGGACAGTAGCAAAACGAAACAACACTATGAATTACAAAGCAAATGTTTGACATTCCACTGCGCTCGCCATCCTGAGACATAAGGTGTTAAGTCTCATTATGTCCAGTGGTGCTCATGCATGCTCTGGTTGCAATGTCCTTCAAACCTGAATACAACAATGCGTTTACACTGCTGTTTGGCTGAAAAGACTAAAAATTAAACTCAGTTCACATTCTGACTCGTGTTGCCGCTAAACCAACGAGGTTACAGTGGGGAGCGTGCAAAAAATAACGTGTTATTATTTTTTTGTCAAAAAAGGATCCTAATCATATATTTGTTTAAAAGGTATTAACAGATTTCACTTTGCTTTTATTTTGTCAGCGATATTCAAAAAGCGCGTCTATGGATGTGTTATTTTTAAATTATTAATAATACACATTTTTGTTACATTAATTAAAATATCTTGAATGTTAAACAATAATACCATACTGGCTAAACAATACATAGTAAATTGGAAAGCAATCATTTGCCTGAATAATTTTAAACAAAGTAATCAACCATAAATTCATGCATTTTCCGAAAAAAAAATTTTGGGTCATAATTATTTGTTTTTCTATTAATATTTAACAATAAACGGGTTATTATTTATTTTATTTAGAAGCGGTCGGCAGACGTTTTCTTGTAGTAATCAGGACACTTACGTTTCGCCTTGTTTGTTCCGTCCCAGGATGTGATAGGGGGCGAGCCTATCGCCATATTGGGCACAAATACCTGATTCCGGGCTGATGGTGAATAGAAAAATCCAATATCATTTTGCCCGACCCGGTACTTGAACTCGCGACCTCACCATTTAACCGTACCGTAATACAACTATGCCCCTCAGGCAATCATATAAAGTTATTGTGATACAAAAATAAACCTTACCTGTCCCGTTAATAGAAAAAGCAGAAGAGATCCATCTAAATATTATCTGCAAATGTCAAGACACAAAAAAATGTCCCTTTATTTTGTGCAAATGGAAAAAAGGAAATTAAGTGGACTGGTGGAAAGAGCTCATTTGCAAATGTATACACGCGGAATATTCCCGCGATCCACTGCGTTTAGTATACAGATTTGAATTCTTATTCTTGCATATTTTAATATTATGATGCTTTTTTAACTTAATGGATGGCCGGCATATTTGTGTCGATCCGGAGAGAACCACCTCATGTCAGTAGATATTTTATTAGGACTTAAATAAATGAATCAATAATAAATTCACCCAACATTTACATAATTATATTATATTATGGTCCTGACCCGACACTAAGATCGAGTTTTGTGTCGTGGGTATCAAAAACTACGAAAGACTATTCGGTCTCACAAATACTCAGGCCCGAAAAATATACCTATGGATCATACAATATTTGTATCGGTGCGGGGATCGAACCACAGTTCAGTTTCACAGGCCGCGTCTAATCAACTGCGTCACGGTGCGTCAATAAAAAAAAGAACATATAGTACGCGACAGGTCGAAATAGCAATCGGGGTATGAGATGATCGTCCATGCCGTCATAGTCGCTGTGCTGCACGAGTCGGCATCAACCGCGGTTATTGATTTCAATCCCGCACAATTTGTTCTTTGTGTAATATATTGTTGTTTATTAAAATGACTGCGGCAGCTTTTAAAGCTAAAGAAAAAAACAATAATTTATTCTCATTCTTGCGGTTTTATTATGTTCATACAGTCCCCCCATACTATGTTTTCTCACATATCTTCCATATAATCGATCGTTACTAATTGCATATAATAAACCTGGTTTAATTATTTTTACTCTTATGTCATTGCGTTGCAAAAAAAAAATATCGATATAAACTACTCGGAACGTGATACTACATCACTATAGAATTGCCGTGACGATCTGTCGCGTATAATAGGTATGTACATACCAGCAAGCATTTGAAACGAGAACCATGTATAAAGTCATACTATTATATCCTTTTATAATAACATTAAATTGTTCTTATATAACTACTACAAAAAATTGTTTGAACTATTGGACTTAACATGCAATGGTATCATAACACCTGTTTTTAATTCACTACTATGATTTTCCTTGTAAAATAACCTTTGGTATTTTGTGTCGACGTTATTACTCCGAGCAGAAATGATCTGGCTTTTAGAAATTTAATATACTCGTATTCTTCCAAGGTGTTTATTTTTTGCTCCTAACAAGACAGTACATTTCATGGTAGAACATTTAGTACGCCATAGTATATTTTAACTAATTAAATATTCATTTCCCAAATACTAATTCATGTGATAAACATATAATGACATATTTACTTACTTTCTCTACGTAACGTAGGCGAACCGTGTGACTCCTGCTTGCACCTCTGCCTACCCCTTCTGGGAAAAAGGCGTGATGTTTATGTATGTATGTATTCTTTACGTAGATCATAAGTTTAAATTGCAACTTAGAAAAACCAGCTTCTAAGCATGAATCACAAAACTTGAGTCAGCAGCAGGTAAATCAGTTTTGTGCATTTCTCAAAGGCGTTTGAACTTTATAAGTACTACCGAGAACAATACTACTCCGCAGAATTTCTTAAAATAATAAAAATTTTCCTTAACAGAAACTACTATTGTTCTAAACAAAATGCTTTCGTGAACACGTTTATTGAAATATTCAATTACACTATTCAATATCGTTTTGTGCATCGAAACATAAATACGGATACACGTATCTATTTCCATTCAATTGAGGAATGTATGAAGTTCCAGAGTGGGCAGGTGTGTTCGCAAACATTCAAGATGGAAGTTTCACGGCAATTAGGAACTCCACGTAGCACTGCTCCATGCCAAGAGTCAAAACAATTATTATACAGGCGAGTTCCCCAGGACTACCTGCAAACTATCTTCGTCTTTAAACGGCTCAGTTTCTACCTGTGCTAGTTATGTATATTTTCCCGACTTGATCCCTCAATGAGGTTACACGAAGGCGGACCTTGATGGGGATCATCCACTTTCGACATTTAAGTCTTTTGCATAATGGGGAATCCGTAAAGTGCCGTATAAATTACGCTCCATTTAATATTAGTTTTCTAGTTACGGTGTTATTATACTGGCACGAGAAATTGAATACACCGACCCTGCTTAGAAGTTTAGTCCATCCATAAAGAATATTTACTGAAGAAAATTGACTACCGCGGCATGGTCGACACAATTTTGCCGGTCTCGTTAATCACTTATTCACGTCTCGCAAAGATTCGAAATTCAAGCTTGTTACACACATTGGTATTTATTGTTAACGAGTAAAACAAAGCTAAACTATGTTTATTGTTTTGCAAAATTGTGAAAATACAATGCATGGATTTAAAATTTAAATTATTAAACAATAATATATTGTATATTATATTGACAGTGTATTTCATTGTATTCCATATGCCGTCAATACAATAAGTCTACAAGTCCATAGAGATATCGATTACATGTAATGTATCGTGAAAATACGTGAAACCCAAGATATTTCGTCAGCGAATACTTTCAAGTGACATTGCACATCGAAAACGAAAAAAACCGTTTCAACCGTGCAACGTGCAATCCATTAAGGCACACAAACAATTGAGGTTTTACAGCACATCGCAACGCCGTGTCGTGAAATCCAACTGACGCAAATTTGATAACAGAACCGAAACAAATATTTGTGCGACTCTCAAAGATACTTTCGTGTGATACTAGAACCACATTCTAAATGTCTTTTACTGCGGTAATAATAAATATGGATTGGAATGGATCCGCATCTGTTCAGAGAGTACCTGCTAGTCTTAGACGAGTTTTTAGCCCCGACGGGCATGTGAACTACTGTTCCGAGCTCTCTGGGGTATATTAAACCGGATCGCAAAATCTCTGCGACATACGTATTTGGCTTGAGCTATACTTCTTTAGAAAAAAGGAAAAACGTATGTAACTACGTGAGAATGGATGTGAAAAATATTTTTATTATAGGTAAGCACAACAGTCGCGTATCGCTGTGCGTATAAACGCATTATGAGATTATCTTTATATTGATTTTTTTATTGGCACCACAAAGTAGCTAGAATGCATCCAATAGTGTGTACTCGTAGTCCAATGTAGATAGTGTTTTTGAAAGTATCAGACAGTTATCTCTTATCGTCGACACAATAGTGCCGGCCTGCTGAAAACCTGCTGAAAACACAAAGGCTGAATCAGAAACGCGACATACTTGAGTGGATCAGTAAGACGATTTTTCCACTTGGACGCTTTCCGGGCGGATACGAATAACCTCCACTAGCTAAGCCGATTATAAATTACAATGAGTTTGTTTTATAAAATATCATTTCGTCACTGGTGGTTCTCATGTGTGAGAGGCCGCCTACGTAGGTACAACCGCATTGTCTATTTCTCCCGCCAAACAGCTGTGTAAATGCACTGTTTTGTTCCGGTTTGAAGGACATTGTAGCCAGAGCAACTACTGGACATAATGTAATTGAACATCTTATGTTTCAGGATGGCGAGCTGGAAAGCCAAGCATTGCTTTGTAATCCATGTTGTTGTTTGGTTTTGCTACTGTGCATGAGCGATCGTATCGATTACCATCAGGCAAATGGCATGCTCGTCTCGCCATTCATTGAAATAAAAAAAAACAAGATCATATGAAAATTTTATTACTCATCGCCCCCACAGGCGAACCTAAATCTACCACGTTTTTTGGTTTTGTAATTAAGCCGACGCCGTGTCTAATGCTAAAATTTATTGGCTAAAATGCGATTCTAGAAGAACATGTTTTTCGAATTGAAAAACTACACACGAAACGTTTACCCGACTCGAATTCAAGATCATAGGCTTCACAGCCGTTGTGCGATGCCAAAGAATAACATTCCACACGAAAATCCTCTGAGTCTATTGGATTTAACCCAAAATAATTCCGTGCGAAAAATTTCATTGACGAAAATATAATTGGTTTGTGTAGATTAAAGAGGTTTAACACGGATAGGCCATCATGTGTTTTTTTAGAACGGCACTCAGAGCTGGTGCGGTGTCGCAGGATCCAATTACTGTAGAAAATAAAAAGCTAACAGACTCCGGCTTGTTTACTTCGAAGGCACGTAAATTCATCCATAACGAAGTTGACTTTAACTCCTTGTTTTCAACGTCTATAAACGAAAAACAAGTAATTTTCTCTCAATACGGATCTGAGCGCTTTGGATTTTTCCGTTTTTGTGTTCTTTACTAAACTAGTAATGAATAAACAGCAGATAACGATATATGGTTTATTTTTTTATGGCAGTTAGCTTAATAAACATTAAAAGGGGTAATAAAGTAAATTGCTGTTTACACAATAAATCCCGCTTTGTTTTTTCTCTCGGCAATTACGCAATCACCTTCCATTTGCCAAGTTGATTTTCTATAAGTAGCTCTTTGTTAATGACGAAATTTTATTTTTATTCACGGTTTTAAATACTCTTCTCGTTTTTAACTGCTAAACTCTCCATTTAAACAAGAAAATAAAATTGGCCACGCTTTTCATTGATGAGAGAATTTCAATACACATTATGAAAATATCGCTACAAACTGATCCCGAGCCTCTTTGAGTTCTAAAACGCTTTCTCGTAGCGGAAATATTGACTAAGTTGAAGTAACTTATATTATCTTAAAAATAATCCGATTGGTTTCCCTTCAAACTTTATTAAGTTATTAAAATACTTTAGTTTGAGTTGTATTACTTTGTTAATCAAATGACGGTATCAGCGTGTTTTCTTTAAGTGCTTAATGCAAGGTTCACATTGTATTAAGCACTCTAACAAAAATAATACATATTTCAGAATATACAAATGTTACAATGTTCTTTAATGAAAATGTAAATGAAAGAAAAAGTAATTGCGAATAAATTAAAAAGTCCGCTTGCATTATTTACATTTAAATTGGCAATACTACTATTTTACCTTTGCAGACGCGTATAATAGTGTTGTATATATGTAAATATTTCAGTTTCAATTTCATAGCCTCTCAAAACGAAATGTGTTAATTAAATAAATATATTATCAGCTGTACATACAGATATATCAATGTTATTTACAGTTAGGACATTTCAATTGATTGCCTGTTTAGCTGAATTATGTTTGGGTAATGCCTGTAATCTGGGACATGTGGATTGTCTCATAGTCATCATGCAAATCAATTTATCATATGTAAATGTACTTACATCAAAATAAATATCCCAGCGTAATTCAATACCTACCTAAATTGTATGCCTAAGTAATATTAAATTTATAGAAGCAACTGCTGTATACTCGAAAGTCTTCTATGTGGTTATTCGTTCTAATCGAAATAGATTCAATTCAATCTGGATAGAACCTAAGATATCAAAAAGATTTTCAATCTGTAGCATTACTTGGTCGTTACATTGTGTGGTGAAATCGATTGGAAGGAAGCAGACACACGTTCAAATCCCAAACCAGGATTTGTTTTAAAGCTAAACTCAGTTCCGAGGTTGGCCAATATAACCGCGCTGTAGGTTACATTGTAATTTGTTTTTATTCCTCGTTATATTCCATGTTATAAGTTATAGCAGACTATTTGGTACATTATGGCAACGTTTCAG
Source organism: Theretra japonica (assembly GCA_033459515.1). Classification (NCBI taxonomy): domain Eukaryota; kingdom Metazoa; phylum Arthropoda; class Insecta; order Lepidoptera; family Sphingidae; genus Theretra; species Theretra japonica. The sequence continues at coordinate 7,233,686 of CM065935.1, forward strand.
CTTCCCAGTTATCTTTGTGTTCATGCGATGATGCTAATATTAAAGTTGCGCTTGTTTTAAACAATGTTGTGTCGTAATCAGCGTGAAGCTTGCGTTACATTGTACCAACTTACGAATAGTTTTCTATTGGTTTCACTTCATTATCTATAACAATAACGTCAGGTGCAGATTTCATGCAGCCCGCAACATGAATAATAAAACAGATTACATTACAATATTCTTATTGGGACGAATGACAATATATTGTTGGAAATATTGTAATTTATATAGTTAGTTGTAGTATATATGTCTAACAAACTGTCTAATATTGCAATTTGTTATATATCATAATACAATCGTCTAAAACAAACTCTCGATTGTAGCGAAGACCCGTGCCCCGCAGTGGGACGTATCTGGGATGATACAGATACATAATACATTTTTGAATTGGCTATGTGACGTAGTAAACATAGACATAGCTGGGAAGCTATGATATATTATGATACTTCATAATTGTGCGATGGTTTTGTACTTTGACTTGATGCTGCTAGGTATGTACATATGTATTTGTAATTTCAGCAGATTGGAGTTACAATGTACAGGTCGTGATTACTGGCAGGTGAGAGGGTTTAACGTGTACTCTGACGTACGGATGTACTCAGGATTTTAGGCTTTCAATGCGGTTGCTCACAATCCGGCATTTAAACCACGTCACTTAAGTGCCGCACACGAACTATGAATAAACAATGGTATTGGTACAAGCCTCTTTAGTTTTGTACAGGTGATTAGTTCCTGGGCAGTTCTATCTTGCCTACATCCAGTGTTGAAAGTATTTACCATAAGCCCAATATCATTCTTTTGCATTCCCTTTGCCGTGTCATTTTGTAACGTTTGCAACGCACCTGCGATTCCAGTGTTGTAGATTTTCACGGGCCATCGTATTTACTTACCATTAGGTGAGTCATGTATTCTACAGGAGCCTTTATACATCCCGCGTTTTGATTCGAGTTTCCCTGTGGACTATGTAAGGGGCTTTCGGTTTACGAAACCACACTGGCCTATGTGGATTTGTTTGAGATTAATTTTATAGCAGAAATCAGTAAGTGGGAGAATTCAAAAGCCATCTCTTAGAATTCTTAAAGGACTAAACGAATGAACTAACGGATCAAGACTAATAACTAACTGAGAATAGGAATTAACATAGGTACGAGGGGATTTAAGCTACCAAGCACAATTCTATATTTCAGCCCACATCAATACAACGTACTGGGATCATCAAAATGCGTTTTGCGCACTGAGTTATAAACCCCTCAAATACCAAAAAATAAAAGATGACGTAGATTAAGGAAAAAATAACAACCATAGACGATAGAACATGTGCGAAAAATAGCCCCTCATTGTAATAAATCCTGAAATGGACTGTCTGTGATTTCGTGCAGCTGAGAAAATCTTTTTGTCCTTTTCTGGATATAATTTTATGTAATTCTACGGTCTTTTCGTCAAATATCTTTTTATTATTCTTTTTAAATGAATAAGAAATCACGGGATACACTTTTAAATTTTATACAACAAAAATCCCAATGGTTTTTGGAACCGATGTACGGGTAGATTTGTATTTATTCAAGCCCACCATAACGAGTTAGTTCACAACCATTTAGCATAGCGAAAGCTATATGGTCAATTGAAAATAATAAATACATATAATTATCTGAGCAACTTATCTAAATAAACATGCATACAGAAACGCTGCCTCAACACTTCATTAGTGCAAAAAGCCACACAGGAGAACAATCAATACAAATGGCACCGTTAATTACAAACTTCCACAATTTACTAATGATGATCGAATCTGTAAATGATAGTGCAAAGCCTTTTGAAAGCTATTAGTAACAATTTGGTGTACATGTCCGTTGTTCTGTATTCACATAGTTAATTTGAATTTCATGTGTTAATGATGTAGACCGCAGCGCGCGTGTTTTGCTTCAATGCAAATAAACTTTGCATTTCTAGCGCGGGGCAGCGAGCGGGCGGCGGGGCGCGCGGCTCGGCGCTCCACTGTCACATAGGGGTTATCTGTTTTTTTCCAGGTATTTTCACAGAATTTAATTTTATCGTTCGAACATCACACCGCTGCGAACGACTCGCGATTTGCATATTCATACGTCTCGTTTTAAAAAGTGCTTTTTCATCAAAACAAACGTCCATCTACATGCAAAAACGGAATATATTGACAAAATAGTGTTTTTTATGCTCTTTCTTTTAAGTTTTCCATTTATTTAACTTCGAATTGTAATCGATTGTGTGTATAGCTTTGTGGTGTTTCGGAAACGTCCAGCGGCCGGCATGTGTTGAATGCGGGCTGGGACTAGACAAAGCGTTCCATTACGTTAGACTGACTATAGCTACCAAAGTCTTGGCGGAAGGAATTACTCTCCGCCGCAAGTAGTCTTCAACCTCTTGACCACCTAAAACCTCTTTCAATATAAATTTATTTGCGTCGTGATCTTTGTTACTTTATAATTGAATAAATAAATTGCATTGTCTTTATTGGCTTTTCTTTTTGACTAAATATTTAAAACGCATTAAAAGTTAAAGTAACAAAGCTTTTAGTCATCTCAAACATTGACAGACAATTCAATTTTAATATTCAAATAACAGTTTGCTCGTACACCACATAAAAAGTTTTAATGGAATAGGTACCAAAAAACACTCGCTAGAATTTATAATTATTATCATAAAATGCAATTTTTATTTGTGACAAATTTTGTTGTCATAGAAGCCAGCTCAGTTGAAACAGGTATCATTTAAAGTGAGCTTTATTTTAACACTAGCGGCTCGGCCCGGCTTCACCCGGGTTCAGGTAGATTTTAAGTACAATCCACAGCAACAACATGCAGCGCACGTGATGTAAAGAATATTTTGGGTTTTTTTATAGTTTGAGTTACATTATTGGAGTGTTATAAGGCTATATATATATATATAAGGATCCCGAATTATTTGGAAAATTTAATATAGCCTATTTCACCTGCGGATAGTGTAGCTTTCCAACAGTGAAAGAATTTTTCAAATCGGTTCAGTAGTTTCAGAGCCTATTAAATGCCAAAAAAAAACAAACTATCAAAACTTCCCTCTTTATAATATTAATATGGATTATCGATATCACGCATATAACATGGAGGTAGTAGGTAGAGTTGCAAAACATGAATACTCTTCACATACGGTGTGACAGAGTTCTTTGTCATAACAGACCACGCCGTGCATAGCCCGTTTTAGAGCCACACCATGCTTACTTTAGACTACAGTAATGAAAAAGTAAAGCGACGATTTTCAAACCGTAACCATAATTGTCAAATCAAATGAAAATTACATTCATTGTTTGCGCTGGAAAAATTATCGTATAACTACGTATTTTTTAATACTGTCACTACAAATGGCTACAATAAATTTGGTGATAAGTGCAGTGTAGTCCAGATATATTAATATAAAAAAGATATAAATATAACAAAGAGATGCGTGAGCGTCTTTCGAACGTCGACACAAAAATACAGGCCTCTTGAAAACTCGAAAAGCGACGTACACGCGCTGATCAGTGGTCACTATGACGGATCTAAGACCATTGTTGACGGGGTCGCTACACAATGTGAATATTTCACAAGCTGCATTATGTAAAATTATATACAATTATTTACTTGGTGCCTCGGTCGCGTAGTTGTTCAGTACGATTACAAAGCTGAGGTTTCAGGTTCGAATCCCGGGTCGGGCAAAGTGAAGTTAGATTTTTCTATTCATTATCAGCCCAGAGTCAGGAATTTAATTTTCATTTCCTTTTTATGTACATATGTATGTACTGTACATATAAGCTCACTGTTATTAAATAAATAATAGAAATAACGAATCAAACTACGTACAAGTACAGTTTGTATAGAAAGGTTAACATATTGTTTGTGTAAGAACATTGTGTTTGCCGTCGTCACACAACCATTGTTGTAGCATTAACAGTAGATATTTTGTGAACATGTTTTATCAACTGTTTATAGAAGATAAGACACAATAAACTCACTCAGGTAATAAATAAAAAAATCTCGCTTCAGGAATGTCGGCTATAATACTGAGCGGATAAAAACGGTTAAATACACAAATCATATTTTTTTAGGATCAGCGAAAATTTCTTCTGTGGACGCTTTGTGTTAGCTTATTGTGGTACAGATTTTTTGGTATTTTTTGTGGAAAAGTTTTTACAAATATTTAATGTGTCATTAAAAAAAAGTTTTGATTAGATTTTACGTTCAGACTCAATAGTTTCTCAAATCGTTATAAATTAAATTCTTAAGTACAATAGTGAACGTACATAACTAAACATAAATAACTTAATATAAAAAGGGGCATTTAAATAGATTTTGCACTAGCCTCAAAACCCAACAATGTGCAAAATTAATTTGCTTTTCTAAACGCGAATTATGCAAAAATCGTTTTATCAGGTCGCCTCAGGTTTCGTTATAATTTTACTACACGAAGCTGAAAATACAGAAATGATCAGTTTTAACATTTTAAATATTGAATTAATATCAATTATTAAATATCAATGTCGACTAACCAAATGCCGGCAAACTGGGACGAAATAACCGGGCACTATTTGTTTACAGTAGTGTCAATAATTTACAAAACAATTTTCACAATAGTGCATTTAAAAACCGATTCAAATACCAATGAGACGTGTTTTTATTTTTAGCGTGTAAATTAGGTGCTTTTAGAGATTTTAATTTAATACCTATCACACACATATATATTATAACGGTGAAGGAGAACATCGTGAGGAAACCTGCATACCGTAACAATTTTAAAGAATTTCTACGGTATGTAAGTCCGCCAACCCGCACTAGGCCAGCGTGGTGAACTATATGGCCTAACCACTCTCAATCGATTCTCTCGATTGTAGAGTAGGGCCGTGCCCAGCAGTGGGACGTATATGGGCTGATAAAAAAAAACCTTATCACTCAACTGAAATATACGATATGCTCACTACGATGGAAATAAGCTTGGTATGGCTGGTATAAGATTTCCTCTGTCTACCCTGTCGAGGATGCAGTAATGAACTTGTGTATATGTAATTGTTTCTCTATAGTGCAAAAAGGATTAAATAAATAAATATGTGTACGTTAAAATAATGTATTTTTATAAAAATCAATACTTATGGACATTAAAAAAGCAATAGTGTACTGAAATAATTGAAAGAGCCTCGTCCGAGCTGAAAGTACAATATCTGCGGATTTGTTTGTGCAGTACTGTCGCTAGATTGGTTCCCTGTTCTACTGTTTTCTCAGGTTTAATATTAAATTCAATAGAGGCCCGCATTAAATTAGATTTTACCGCAGCATATTGTGCATTGTTGTCTTGTTATTGAGCAAATGGCTAATTGATTATGCATATGAGTTGAAATTTATTACGATATTCGGTTTGGAATCCAGGGAAATGTGTCTTATATTCATGTGGAAGGGTGTCGCAATGAATGGCAAAGCCACAAGCCTTAAGAAGCATCGGTATTTTTACCTTTACTCGATTTCACTGTTTCCGTGTCGATCATGTTAAGAAATTAAATTCCTGATTGTAAGTGATTGTGGTCTAATATGATTTATCTTTACCTGCAAAATATGGTTTTTGACTCCATTTTCTTTATTGTATTTATCAAAAGGTATCCATATCTAAACTCAAGCAAGAAAAATAATTTTGTATATCCATTCAGAATTAAACAAGTTAAAAAAATTTAATCGTGTTGTATGAGTAAAAGAAAAGGGATGCAACACAAAACTAGTGACGTCACTACTTTTAATATGCCTTACAGTGTGCGTGTGTGAAGGAGACCGTAAAATGTCCGAACTACGCACCCACTCTTTTTTTTTTAATACTAATATTTGCCTCATTTTACAAGTTACTTTAATACTGTTTACATAAATGTTTTATTTTAATGATATTTGTGTTTAAACCCAAAATTATAAAAAAAAAATATCGTAGTCAAACACCATATTATGGCGATGTACTCGAAACTGCGTGTTTACTGGCTGTTCCTCGAACTTAATACACTGCGTAGACCACTTTGGCGGATTTCACAACGTGTATTTTGAGGACTCTTTTAAGTACCTATATAAATATATACGTAAATGTACGAATAAAGTGCTCCACAAATAATATTTGGTTTGGAAAGGCTCGTTTCGTAAAAAAGCCTTGAAGCCACCAGCCCGTAAAATTTCAGTTCCCTAATCTTTGAGTTTCCATTACGTTTATATCATTCGAATTTTATTCGATCAAATGATTTAAAAATGTTCAGCCTTCAATATTATTAATTGTACATTGAATGAAAGAAATAAAATCCTGAAATATTATGGCGTAAGCGGGTTTCATTTCCATACACCTCCAGATAACTTTATTACTGGAATTTCATTCGCAGATATTTTTGTTTTGCGTTGAGTGCTCGCTGTGTTTTTAAAAACAATGTGAAAAATATATATTAGTGATACATGTAAATATTTTTCCACATCCAACATGCAAAACCTCTGTGTAAATCATATTGAGTCCATGCCACTTTATATTGGGTACGGGAGGTGTATGAATTATAGTCCACGTTAGCTCTATGCCTGGTAATAGTTTTTTTAACTTACTTCTCGGATGTACATACATGCGGCATGGATTTATGTTTGTACATGATTCTCTAATTGTTTATATGTACATTTTCATACGCCGCAAAATTAAATTCCTTAAACATTTTCAATTTTGAGAATGAATCTTGGTTTATATAAATTTCTGAAAACAGGCGACATTAGGCAAGCGAGTGATAAATTGAAAACATTTTTATCAACTTCTTCACGGAAATCTAGTTGGCAAGTGATAAATAAGTAAGCGATAGTCTAGTTGCCAACTAACCCTAATTGACAAAACAAAAAGATTTTCGTGGCCAAGACAAGCACCTGTTAATAGGAATGTATCGCTTACTTTAACGGTGAAGGAAAACACCGAGAGGAAAATTCACACCCGTGAATTGTGAACAAGAATTTCAATGGAATGCGGAGTCCACCGACCCGTGGTAAAAGAGTTAAAGTCATAGAGCCACACTAGTTACGTTGAAACTTGAAATATTGTAGGAATGGGTCAGTTGTATTTATTGGCGGCAGTTCTCCCTTGAGTGAGTCGGTTGCTACATTTGCCTCCATAGTCTATATTTCCGGGCCTGTGCAGTAAAAAAATGGACTAAACTAACATACTGGACTGTGGCTTAAACTTTATCAATCGTAGACTAAACTGTTGCGTTGCTGTGACAAGAATATACTATAAAGGTTGGTAAAGCATTCCTGTCACTTTGTTGTGATAACTTTTATCTAAGTGAATCAATCGCCTTTGTTTCTATTTTTTTATCAGCCCATATACGTCCCACTGCTGGGCATGGGCCTACTTTACAATCGAGAGAATCGATTGAGAGTGGTTAGGCCATACCACGCTGGCCTAGTGCGGGTTGGCGGAATTACATACCGTAGAAATTCTTTAAAATCGCTTTCCTCACGATGTTTTCCTTCACCGTTAAAGTGCGTAGTGATTGATATCAATACACCCATACATAACTCCGAAAAGTCAGAGGTGTGCCCTGGGATTTGAACCCGCGACCACCGTGAACATGTAGGCAACCGCGTCTGGTCTGTTACCAACAGGCCACCACGCACTTCTGCAGGCCACGACGCACTTCTAAATTACAACTATAATTTTATGCTAATATTGTTATTTAGTACCAGTGGTGTTACTTTGTAAATTTTGACTCAAAAGCAAATTTTATGAAATTAAATAGCCTGGTCCTAAATTGTGCATTTAACTATAACGTTCAAAGCTTCAACTGAGACACGTTGCCGGTTTAAGTTGTCTCGAACGTGACTCTGCCTTGTTCTACATCTGAACCGTATAATTATTAGCACGACCTGTCGTATCCCTTAGAATTACTGCAGCGATCCACCTTGCCCGGATTGTTGGGGTCTGTGTTGTATACTTTTATGGCTGTTGGCTTGTTTTGATTATTTAGGTGTTATACATAACATTAAAATTATATTTTAAGTGAAAAAGGACTTCGTCTTAGATTAAATTCATGTTGCATTAATATATTATGGTTTGTTTTTGTTTGTTTGTCACTTTATATTTAATCTTCATTTTGCTTCAATGAAATTCTACTAATTATTTCTGTGGTTGATTGTATATTAGAAGAAAATTGAAATCTGAAAGGTTTGGTCGTATTATTTTCATTGTTTACTGTACATTTTTAATATCAAGCAATTAAATCAATTTTCACTTTAATCCGATTAAAGTATTGGTAGTTACTTGCCATTATACATTAACTTTGGCACATATAATTGATATAAGCTTTTATAACAAGGAATATCCTTCCAATTACTACAATTCTGGAACATTCTGAACAATTTTGCGGCAACTCTTAATCTTGATATAACGAAGGCTCTGGACGGTGGACATGGCATCATTAGCACCCTGTTCTTGGCTCTGTACACCGCTCATTGAACAAGCAAGCAATTGAGACCGCCTCCTGCAACACTCAAAGACTGATGCGGATTCAAAAATTGACAAAAATAATGGAATTACTTCATTGCTATAGTGGTATAGTAAGAGACTGGGTATAATTACGTAATTCATTTCCCATAGGGTTTGGGAATCAAAAATTGATTTTAAAAACAAATATAACCTGAACAAACTGGATTTATGACACATTTTGAGTTATCATCATCTTAAGAGTCGGACACGGAAATAATTTCTATTTATAAGTAGCATCTGATATTCTAAGCACACTGGTAATCACTAATCAGTATTCAGCAAATAATATAAAGAATTCAGAATCGATGGTAGTTATTTAAATATTTGCTAAAGTTAATAGCATTACGTACGTTCCACTAGGTTAAGCTCTAATAGCTCCACTAATCCTCCAAGAAGTTTATTAATTGAGATCTCCATAGCAACAACAGTTCAATTAGTTCAGTCAAGTGACCACAATTCCATGAAACTCTCAGCTTGATTGTCGAAACATGAGAACTTTGCTGTCAATTAAGAGACAGCGAAGATAGTGGTGAAATATTGCGTAGTGGTGTAAAAGCTATAAAGGATAGTGGATTCAATTCCCGATGTGAAGTATTTGGATGAATGACAAATATTTGTTGCGGATCTGGTGGAAGTGGGTTTAGCCGACATAGTGGCATCTTAATCCCACTATTTGCTTTAGCGTGGGGTTGAATATATTTTCTTATTATTTATGGTGTATGAATTGTTACCAGTGAATACATTTTCATAGATGTTTTTCTGCATTAAAAAAAAAGCTAAATACGACAGACTATCAGCGTTATAATGGGCTTCCAAGTAATGTAATAATTTTGAAATGTTAACTGTTTTTACACATAATATACTTAAGTTAAATTTGATCTTGGTTTCAGACATTCTCAAAATACGACTTTATTATTTGCTAATTCAAGAAACAAAGTTGTATGTTTAACGTATACTATGAACCCGACAAGAATAAATTAATGTATATTTCAGTAAGTAGGCATTGCCTGCGATTCAGAGATATTGTTATATTCATTAGAAAATAATACAATATGATTTTTGCTAACTCTATTTATTCTCTGCCAATAGCGCTGGTATAATGATAATTGTCTCAAAAGTGCTTTGATAAATTCACGATTTATATCGATAAATATTGTACTAAGTAACAAAACAACTTTTATATTCGTACTATCGAGCGGCCCGGCTCGGCTTCGCTTTGGTATAGAGATTTCTTGAATCATTTTTATCCCAGAAACATCTTATTTCCTATGTTAGCTTTTGTATATTTAAAGGCAACCTTAGTAACGAACCGTCCTTTTTACTTCTTTTTCCTTCTTGTCCGCTGTTTTACAGTTCATAGGAAACTTAAATATGTTACCCACTAAACCTGATTTTGGGATGAACTAGTTTTTTCTAGGCCAAACCAGTTTTTTCTACGATAGGACAAACCAGTATAATCTTTTTGTTTTGCCCGCTTTATTTGACATTTAAAAAATTAAGCGGAAGACGCCGCATCTAGATATTATATAATCAATGTAGAACTATACATTGTTGACTACCTCATTGTGGCAGTTGTACTACGGTACGATTGCAAAGCTGAGGTATCGGGTTCGACTCCCGGGCCGAGCAAAGTGATATTGGATTTTTCTATTAATTTGCTAACGGCATTGAACGACATCATTTTATGTTGGTTGGGCCTGCAAACTTGAACATTTTTTACGTCTATATTTTATAATCTATATTTTTATAAATCTATATTTTATATAAATTTAAATGCAGCTTTAATTCTCGAATTCATATGGTAAACCAAACTCTTTAGATGCGTTAATTTTAAATTTCGAACGCGTATCTATAAGAAGAAAATAAAAAGAGATAAGAGCTACACATTGTTCGATTCAAGATACTCGTATTCTCTTTAAAAATAATATGGAAGGATTGAAAAGCGATTTCCTAGAATCGGTTCGGTGAGAAATGAGTGCAGTTAGCTCCGAATATGGATCGTCTACTGCAGGCGGCGGATGAAGAGGGCGTGCACTTCCTGCTACTGACTTCCGGCAAGCACTTCCGCTCAGTAACAACATTGAACACACACTAATTTTGAATTTAAATTCGTTAACGCATTCCATTAAGCCACGCCATCTTCATGTATACTCCAATGCACACGTCTGTAATTACATATCTTTGAACAAGTATTATGATATATTCTTAAGAGTTTGCTTCTCTAATTCGAATTTCGAATTTTACGATACAATAATGTTTTCAGCACTAAGAAGTGAAAATTTCTGCTTCTATTTATTTAATAATTCGCAATATTTACGACAGCAGCGCTGACTCAGACAAGTAGGTTTTACACATATTCGTGCGAGGATTGAACCCGCAACCTCAGGCGCAGAAAGTTAACTTCGTAAACACTGTGCCAGTTAGTCGTCAAATTAATTAGTAATTAGTTTTGGTCTGTAAATATCCAAAGGGTGTGGGCCACTCAGCAGTGAGACGTATAATATTGACTGCGTGAATAATTCCGACTATTAGAATTATTAATTTATAAACCATTTTCCATGGTGTTGGCACTACGTGAATTAATTTTCATATTTGTTAGAGAATGGTTTGATTTGTAATTTCACGACCGATTAATTGGTATAAATCATTTTAGGAATATGCCTTTTAGTCCACCACGCTGGAATGAAAGCCATTGGACTTCAAATGCTATGGAAATCATTGTGAATACCCCGCAGATATTTAACTTTCCTCGTATTGTTTGTCTGCATCATTCATCATCATCATTAGTAAACTATTCAAATAAATATATTTGTACAAATATACCCAGTATCCACAAAGCAGTAACCGATATTACCATGACTAATAAATCAGTGGCGCTTTAATATGAGAGATTACACAGATTTCAGTTATTGAAACAGCGACAATAATGCACTGGTCGAATTCCCGGCGGACCGGGCGGCTCGTTATCGCCGCTTGTATGTTTCCCGTTTACACAAACACCGCTCATTGGGAGCTTGAAGCCTAGCTCCAATTATATACCTGGCCACGTCAGATAAATAGGTTTGATATGAGAATAGAAATGATTGCGGCGTGAATGACCTAATTGCTTTTATGCGATTCAATTATTTGCTCGCTTGGCTTTAATGTTCGTGGGATGCTGTATTGGTGTGTTTTAGTTATTGATTATTTTACTGTATATTAATATAATACTAGGAGTATTGAATTATGCATGTCGTAATCAGGTAGGAATTTTAAATATACAAAATAAATGTAGTTGATAAATTAGCGATTAAAGTATTTTAAACGTATATGTTTGATTGTGAAAAATACAAAGGATTTTATGCAAATAGAAGCCCTAGAAAAAATACAAAAACGTAGGTAAAACAATTACGTAATGAGATGCAAAGACAACGTTGATGTCGCAGGTCGATCCCGAATACGATCCGCACGGCAGCGTCTAGACTGGGACAAAGAAAGATCACTAATTGATAAACTTTAATTCCTTCATTTAAATTAATCAATTGTATAAACGCATCATGAGTAAACCACATGACAGCTTCAGTAATGCTGAATACAAAATTTTGATACGCTAGACATAGATACGTGTTGAAATGGATTAAAAACGATTTAGTTATCACAGATGTATGTACTATTTTGATTCACATTTTCAATTACCAATATGTGTTCAAAATTGCGCTGAAGATTTTATCAGGCGTTATAATATCATGCTTTTAATGTTCAATAATATTAAACAAAACTATAATTATATAAGTATGTTACATGTTTTAAAAATATTGTTTTTGTTCCGTAGATATGTTATATGTTCCGAGAAATGCTAATTATTTTTATGTCAAGTTAAATCGACTGTGTATGGAAGCAAATATTGTGTACAGTCACTACAGTAGTCCGTCGGGAGGTTCATATCAAAGTGCAACCTTCCTTTACCATGCAAATATGATAATTATACCGAACTCAGCATCGAAACTCGCGACTACTTCTTCTCATACTATAAAAGTTATACAAAGTTTTTCAGCCATAGATAATATTCAGTCACGAATTATTATTTACTCCCTATTTATTATTTTGATTTGTACTCTATTTTATTCTCTATGAATGTAAAGCGGGAAAAAGGCCTCTCTAATCTACTTTAGCACTACAAGCTTATAATAAAAAAAACACAAAAAAAAATATATTAAGGTAGTAGAAAAATATGTAGTTTATGCAAGTATTTTAAACTTTATTAGATATGCAGTTTGGACAAAATAAAAGATGTAGTAAATTGTAAATATAATAAATGTATTAAAAAAATAATAAATTTCTATAATATACAAGTTCTATGTTACTAAGTAGAAGAGCAAATATAGAAGTTACAAGTAAAGATTTGATTTTGTGAGCGCGCGGCTAAGCACTCCGTATTTGTTACAACCCGTACAAATAGTTCTAGTGATAAACGAACACCATTTTCGAAGAAAGGTTATCCGATTTATAAAATAATCGCTCGATTTTCACCGCCTTGACTGTTATCGATGTGAGTGACAATCGCAGTATTCCCGCAAAAATAACTTTATGGAAGGCCGGGCGTCTCGAGCAAACGTGAATGATTTGAAAGGAAATTGTTTTTGTTCCTCTTTCACTGTAAGTATAAAAAATAATATCTTTTTTTTTGGATTATTGGAGTGAGATTTTCATAAAGGCACAAAAGATGATGGCTTTCAACGGAAATACTAGGATCGCGAAACGAATATTCATGCCGATTGCCGCTGAAGTTCCTGGTTATAAAATATCGTTTTTATTAAGCGGTTCATACGGACAGTTGGGTTTTTATTACATATCAAATTATTGGATGAGCTGAAGGGCTACTTTGATGGGTCCCTAGAAGATAATCGTATGAAAAAATTCATGCCATTTAGTTTATTTATTTGTATTTTGAAATACTATATTTTGAATACCTGTGTTTTTTACCTTGCGAAGTAAAGTATCGTTGCAAAATTTATTTGTATAAGTTACGTTTGTATTGACAATCAGTTGGTAGAAAATATTTAATATTTCAGAATTTTTAGGGTCCATCATGTTCTTCGATGAAATCACGGAAAATATTAATTGTAGTACCTATTAAATAAGCTGAAACCACTTTAACATACCACAATAACATCTGATCTAAACAGACATAAATCATATTTATAATAGTATTTACTCAGGTAAGCTAAGCTCAACGGAACGATGTCCCGATAACGTCAGTAAGATTGATTTGTGACGCTACTTTCAAATTAATTTTCAACTGGCTTTGTCCAATGGTTCACGTGGACGACCTTTTATTAATTGAAATGGAATGAACATAATTGACTTTTAAAGTATATTATACTAGGACGACAATTTGACTAGAGTGCATCTATTGGTAAGCGCAGTATAATCTTAATAGAGTACGTACTGGCGACAGATGCTTATCTCACGCTAATCTAGATACACACATGCCAAAACCCTATCCGGTTATTCACAGGCTGAACTTCTAAACTCACCGACAGGTTTCCAATCATCATATTTTTATATCCAGGAATATCTATCTAGAATGAAAACCCTGCCACAATCTTCATTATTTCGTTTCATTTAACTAATTAGGCATTAATATCTGGCTCGAATCGCGCTTGGGAAATTTGCACAACGTAAAGCATGTTTAGAAGGAGGGAGATTAGCATATGCAAATTTCTGACATCCATACTCCGTGGCTACCGCGGTCCGCGCGGCTCGCCAGCCAAACCGTCCGATGCCAATGCACCGTTAGAGTTTTAAGCTATCTATGGGCTTGCTGAAAAAATTAAACTGAATTTTTATCTCTATATAATATACCTGATCGAAGACTTAGAATTTAAAGATAAAACACTGTTTTTAACATTCACCATAGAAATTCAGAAGATAATAATATAATGAGATTTATAGATGTTTTAAACAAGCAACTTTTTTATATTCTTACGATAATCGTATCTTCGAGGCGAGAAACTCTCCCCGTGTAAATGGGGCTTTCACTAAGGATATAAAAAAATTGCACCGTGTAAACATTTTTTAGAACACGATAATCTATGGAGGTTATGTCATCGCGACGAGAATCGCATACGATTCTCGTCGCGAGAAACTCTCCCCGTGTAAATGGGGCTTTACACTAAGGATATAAAAAAGTTGCAACGTGTAAACATTTGTTAGAACACGATAATCTATGGAGGTTATGTCATCGCGACGAGAATCGCATACGATTCTCGTCGCGAGAAACTCTCCCCGTGTAAATGGGGCTTTACACTAAGGATATAAAAAAATTGCACCGTGTAAACATTTGTTAGAACACGATAATCTATGGAGGTTATGTCATCGCGACGAGAATCGCATACGATTCTCGTCGCGAGAAACTCTCCCCGTGTAAATGGGGCTTTACACTAAGGATATAAAAAAGTTGCAACGCGTAAACATTTGTTAGAACACGATAATCTATGGAGGTTATGTCATCGCGACGAGAATCGCATACGATTCTCGTCGCGAGAAACTCTCCCCGTGTAAATGGGGCTTTCACTAAGGATATAAAAAAATTGCAACGTGTAAACATTTGTTAGAACACGATAATCTATGGAGGTTATGTCATCGCGACGAGAATCGTATGCGATTCTCGTCGCGAGAAACTCTCCCCGTGTAAATGGCGCTTTATAAAGCACAAAGATAGGAGATAAATCTCATTTTACCAACTAAAAGTAAATGGACAAATTCTAAGCTAGCCATGTCTATATTTTCAGCATTTTTCTAAGGAAAACTGAATAAATGAAACGACCTCGAAGTTTCTGTGACGTGTAAAAAGTAGTTATCTGTTGGCGGACTTTAGGTTAGGAATCCCCTAAATATTTACGCATTGTATGTAGACTATTCCTAGAAAGGACGAAAACAAGCACAAATGATCTCCATAACGGTAAAAAGAAGCTTATCAAAGAATATTCAAATAAGTGAGTTTTCAGTTGGCAATATTAGCGCGCGTGATGAGCATCGGTCCCGCTCCGGAATCATGCCTCTGTGCGTTCTTTGCTTTTGATACGCATGAAGCAATATCATATTTCGTGCTAGAGCTCTGCAAATAATTTCCACATAAAGATGATATTTTCTTTTGAATATTAAAAATAAGTAAAAAATAGTAATATAGTAATTTTGTGGCTGGAAAGTTGTTTGCTCACCTTCTTTTTGGGTTCTTTATCCTCTATGGTACCTACTATCTTTTTTTTTGGGTTCAAGAGGAAAAGCTATTAAGCTCCCCTTCCGTTACCCCGGGGGAGGTGGACGGTACCTACTACCTAGCACTGAAAAAGTACCAAGGTATAACTATACTATAGAATACTATGTTTTCTATAGTAGATTATTTTATGCTCATCCCACAATAAATAACCCCTACGTTAAGCTTCGTATTATTATTTACATATTACACGGTACGACATGTTTATTAACGTGAATCTAATATATGACTAACTACTTAATACCGGTAAGAAAACGGTCGGCACGAGTTTATGTGTACTACGATAAGAAATAATAGCAACATTAAAATAGAAATCAGGAAAATGCGATGGCGTTTGTTTAAAAGCCGTTTGAATTGCAAATGCTCGGTGGCATTCATTTCCTTCGCAATCTATCTTTTATTTTTCGTTACATTTAAATCGTAAATTCAATGGAACCGATTCTAATTCAATTGGATTAAGATCTGATTTACTATTGTGTTGGAATCGATACAGGGTATTAGCGCAGCTCAATAGGTACGTTTGGGAGCAAGGCAGTTGATGTATCGGTATTACATTTGTTTGCGAACGTGCTTCGGTTGGAATATGCCGTATTTATGTAATATGACAGCGGAAAGTTGTTCAACAAATTCTTTGCCAGCGAAACATTTTATGCTCCTCTTCTTTCGTATTAAGTAATGACAGGTTATGTTCGCTTACTTATGATGAAAGAAATTCATCATTTTTGTCGTCAAAATATATTGGTTCATATCTGAGTCCTTGTTACATTACTGTTCTCTTTGGTTTGTATTTCTATCTTGAGATGCCAATCCAGCACACCTAATGCATATATTAAGCGATATCTTGTACAAAGGCCGCCTTATATTAATTATTACTTACTTAAGGTGCTGCCCTGAAGATCGAAGGCGTTAAAATTTAATGTGCCTGTACTAGGGACCCTTTATTAAGGTTTTATTTATTAAACATCCAAACCCTATTTGAGAAGGAATGGATTTACTGATTTACTAAGGGATAGTCCTATTCTCGACATTTTCTACAGAAAATAGTAGTGTCCGACCGAAACAAGTTTTTCAGCCGAAACCGAAACCGAAATTTATTTAAAATTACGAATATTTACTAAAATTAACTGTTTTTTTACATGTATATAATAAATTTATTTAGCAAATGTAAAAAAATCAGTGAATTTAATGAATATTCGTAATTTTAATAAGTTTCGGTTTCAGTTTCGGCTGAAAACTAGTTTCGGTCGGACACTAGAAAATAGTAGTAATATGTAATTTCCATTCCAGATTCTTCAGACATTTGGAAGAAATTAACAAAAGCATAGTTTGGAAACAGCAATGCAATAAATAATTAAATTGAACTCGTAAGAAAGCAACTGCTCACTGGAATAATGTTCTGATTCTAGTTTCATTCTAATTCTAATGTCTATTAACTATTATAGAGCAAAATAAATACCCACTTTAAGTATCTAGTATAAAATCGTTATCCCACAGCACACACGTCTCGTCTCAAAGCGGTAAGACACTTCAACAAACGTTTCCCTCACAACACTAATACCCAAAACAAGTATTACTAACGCAAACATTCGAACCATTAAATGTACAGAACATCTATAAGGCGTCACAAGTTCCCAATACTTCCGCACACAGAAAATACGTGAATACAAGCATTTGATGTTCGCATTCATCGCGTTCGGATATAAAGGAATGTGTTGGGTAACGAGAGGGCATCTATACAGGCACTTTAGCATTAAGATAAATCGTTCCCGTAAAAAGTTTTATTTTTCTCCAAGACGATGCCGTAACAGCTTGCATTTATTTCTGAAAGATTTAAGAGGATGTGTCGTTTGTCCGGAATATTCATATTTTTGGTTTTAGGGTCTCCGGTGTAGATTATTAAATATAATGATCCGGTGCAAAGTCAAACTTTAGATCCATGTTTGTGTTTAGTCGTGCGCCATTCCCGGCATTTAGCTGAGAGAGCTAGAGAGCCTTTAGTAGCTTTACGTGAGTTTTGTTTGTTAGTAGAGGTGGTATCTGTTTGATGTTCCTGACTACGTATTTATAATTTCCCTAGATTATTTATAGAGGAATATACCTTGTTTTACAATGTCTAATTTCACCATACAAATTGCCACTGAATCCAGTGACTCAACTCTTTGAAGTAAGGTCACGAAATATTTGCCGCGAACGTCGCCACATCACGATCTCTACCCGAAACTTGACATCATACCAGTGCAGTGATATTGCGGTGTTGCGTAATACAAGCTAATCTAAGCTTATCATGTTATCAATTAATATTATTGCGTATATGTCTATTGATCCATGATTATTGTTGTTGTTGTTGTATCAGCCCATATACGACCCACTGCAGGGCACGGGCCTCCTCTACAATCGAGAGTACGATTGAGAGTGGTTAGGCCATATAGTCCACCACGCTGGCCTAGTGCGGGTTGGCGGACTTACATACCGTAGAAATTCTTTTAAAATCGCTACGGTATGCAGGTTTCCTCACGATGTTTTCCTTCACCGTTAAAGTGCGTGGTGATTGATTATCAATACACACATAACTCCGAAAAGTCAGAGGTGTGCCCTGGGATTTGAACTCGCGACCACCGTGAACATATAGGCAGCAGAGTCTGGTCCGATACCACGAGGCCACCACGCACCACGCACCACACACGATCCATGATTATATTCGAAGGAAATATTGGATTTAATTGATTTTTTCATGAAATAAAATAAAATAATTCTTTGACGGAAGGAGAAGCACAAAATTATTAATTAATCAATCAAGAACCATGACAAAGAAACAAAATGTTATTTAACCGTTTGTTTAAATGATAATAAATTTTGCCTTAAATACATTCAAAACGGTCTTCAGTCGAGAATTCAACGAACAATGAGCTTTCGAACTGAAGGCATGTGTCGCTAAAATCCATTCGAATACCGCGCCGGTGTTGGCGCAGTAATCACATACCACGGTCTTAATAGATACTTTGTGCGATACTTGTGATAAAATTACTTCATAGGTGTGCGGTTTTCGACGCGACACGTCAAGGGGATTAGCACAGGGCCTGTGTCGCCGCTCCAAACTTATAGGATTTGCGAGCGGACGCCAGCCTTTGTGTTTTGTTCAATTATTCCTTTAAAAACGCACCGCTACGGGCAAAATTTATTCGAGATGTTTTAAAATTCAACAAGGATATTTTTGTTGTGGAAGTGTTAAAAAGTTTGCGCCTACCGTGCATTGCTGAACTGTGTTTCAGGTGAAAAATTGTTTACTTTTTAAAATTTCGATTGTGAAAGGAATGTTTGGCCTAAAAAATTGTTAGAGCCCCTAGTTTTAGCAAAAGCAATTTGCGCGAGCTTTGGCCGTGTTAAAAATTGTTCGTGGTGTGTTTCCGGGGCTAAAATTGTATTTCTTCTCGGGTTTCAAGCTACTCTTATTCCAAATTGCATTAGCTGTGTAGTAGGAGTTCAGAATGGATTGTTAATATTATGTAATAACCTTAAGTGGAATTCCTGATACATAAATTATAGAACTAATATCATATAACACGATGGCTTTTAAATAAAACTAATAAAATAAGTTTCATATCTATATTTTATACATAAATTCATTTTCATAAACGTTCGTCATAAACTTTTACTAATTTGACATAGGTATTTTAAATACATCAAACATTCACTAATAAATGGATTCCAATTTCATACATAACCAAATATTTGGTACAATATTTGGTCAAAGTTATATTGTCTTAGGATACTCCCATGTAACACTAGACGTCCGTTTAAAATCCTATGTTATATGAAGGACAATATTAATGGAAATAGTCTTTAAGTATACATATCTACTACAAACAATCTTATATACTCATACTATCGCGGTAGTAAAATCTTATCCGTTAAATAAACTACCAGTTGAATTAGCGTTTAGCTTTGGCTCAATAAAGACTTAAATCTAACGTTTACACTTACATAGAGAATAATTGTATATGTCTATAAAGCGACAAGTCTGATATACGTACCAATATACAAATGTAGTAAATTGTGATAATCGATTAGTGGATATAAGCATTTCACTCCGGAGCAGAAATGCGTCGTAAACATTTAAAACATTTAGGATATAAATGTAAATTCACTTTCTATAAATAGGTAAGTACATAGTTAATGTGTTAATTGTTTTTTATCCAAAACTTCCAACACCGTTTAAGCAGCGTATGAACGTAATTTTTTATGAACGTAATTGTTTTGCCAGACATGTATATTTCAGTCGCGTAAGTAACAGCTACAAAATATAATTTTAATGAACTATAAGTAACTTACACAAATTATTTACAACTGCTTAGTAAACGTAAGAGAATCACAAATGCACCTTTATAGCTATAAGCACATTCATCCCTATATACATTTAAAATCATTGATTGCTCTCAAATTTAAATAATTTTATTCAATACATGGTTAACATGTGCTTATGAAATATTAAAAATATTTAAACTATAGTAAATTCTTTAAAGGATTTTTAACGGAAAATTAAAAGGAAATGCCATTCAATTTACGAAGAAATATAATAATACGATTAATATATAATCATCTCATTTTATATGATTTTAAAAATCATTATACCTTTTCCGTTTCAATTTAAATGTATAAGCTGTTCGTAATAATTAAATTGATATAATAAATGTTTTAATTTACCAAATTGATAAAACTTTCAGTCAAGATAAAATCATTTACTCGTATTAATATAGTAAATAATTTCAGAATATTTAACAGGAATAAATAATGAGATAAATATATTTTCAAAGAGTAACATGGAATGTATAGGTTGTAGAATATAATTTAATAATTTCTAAGGTATTAAAATTATACGAAAGGGTGTTAAGGGTATTTTTAAAAAGGTACGTAAGTTTATATAAAATTTCCAAAGAAGGCACAACGGACCAAATACAACGGATTAATGCGACTTACACAGCAAATCATCTGAAGATACAAACAAGTGGTGTATAATTATTCATTATTTATCCTATTTTAAATGTAGACATATCAGTCGCAAAAGCAACATATATTTTTAAATTTATAAAATAAATTAAGATAAACTGTTTTAGTTCTTGTATAAATTTCATAACGCCAATAAGTATTACCGAACTAAATATTAAACAGGGCTTACTGGCCGTCCTCATTTGAGTTGAATATTTGTGACAGTTTCATTATTGCACACGAAACGAGAAAGTTTCGTAAAGCGGTTTCGTAAGAGTAAAATAATTGAATTAAGAATCCTTTGGACGTTTTAATTTTCCAAGATTCGCATGAAACCGAAGGAGATAAGGAGCGTAATGAGGGTGTAGGCGAGGCGTAGGCGCTCAGCTGCGCCGGTCGCACGGATGTCACTCTCCAACACAAAGGGTTCATCGATAACGTGAATGATGCCGTTGGTACACTCCACGTCGGGCCGGAATACGTGGATCCAGTGTCCGTTCCATTCCACGTAGTAATCTACAGAGAACAAAAGCGATAAAAATCTTTCAACAAATGTACGGACGCTTGATATTATAGATAGGCTAAGAAATTTCTAAAGTTTCTGTAATCTCACTATACTACGAGTATAAAGTCTTTTTATATTCTAGGTGTCTAAATGCTTGTTTTATAAATAAAGTTAGGATCTAATTGAGTAAACACGGATCGTAATTTGTTGTACTAAGTTATAATCACTTTCGACAACAACCATTCCTCGCCTCTTTTAATTTTGGCTCCAAACATGATGGATGGGAAGGGTATTACATTTATGTAATAAATTATATTACTTTTTAGTTCAAAAGTTGTAATAAATCAAAGCTGAGAGGAACGGACAAGTATTAAGTGCATTTTATATGCTTTTGTAAACGAATTAGAAAATAAGAAATTAAAGGTAAGAATCTGATTGAATAAAGAACAAGGAATGAAGATAAAGAAATAAATGAACAGTTACTCTTATCGGATTCCTTGACACGCAGCCGCAGAGGATCGCGTGAGGTCGGCAGCAGGAACGCGTGTGTTTCATTTGCAAGCAGTTTCAGATCAGATACCGTGTACGAGCGTCCCGCGCGGATCACATGCCGTTCTAAAATTTGCTTGGTCTGGAAAACAATTCGTATATTGACGATGCAAATCCTTAAGCTTTCGATGAAAATTACCTCAATGTTATAGTTATTCAAGTTGAAATATAAGATGACAATATTTTAATGTAATAATGAATTTTACAATTGATGTTCAGACATGCCTACGATATTATATTACCAGTACTTGAAAGCGACGATTAAAATCAATAGGTTATGCAATGAATCTGAAAGGTTTATAAATGTAGAAAATATCTTACAAAGTATCCGAAGTCCTCTTTAAAAAGAGCTTTGTACGCCGAAGGATGCCTGATCTGGAATTTGAGCCACGCGTGATCGCGAGGCACAAAATATGTGTACCGATGCTCCATATCGTTCAGTTGATGGTTGAACATTTGCCGCTTTCCTAGGTTATACGTGATGCTAAAAATAAAACATTCACAATTCTTTTGAATCGACACAACTAAAATACGATAATGTTTAAACCTCTTTTCAAACAATTCACGTTTGGCAAAACACACACAATGGAAATAAATGAAATCAAAATCCAGCGCTGCAAATTATTCACCTACAAACTCATTCATGGCGAAACCAGGTGCATATTTTCAGTAATTACAAAATTTCAGTTGTTTCTGTTCATTTGAAAAGTTATTAACAAATTCTCCCTCCATTTGCTGCTTTCACAGGTTTTGTAATTAAATATTTTAGTACACACTTTATTACTTACTTTAGCATGGGGTCAGTTTTTAACTTCTCGAAAACGGTGGTGTATGGTACTCCAAGTACTCTATCGATGATGTGTACGAACCCATTTGTAGCTGCGATATTGGGCAGAGTTACCGTAGCGTTGACACCACCACCTTCGACGGTCAAAGTCTGGTTTTGACCATGGGTGAGTACGTTAAAGTACAGATATTTACGTGGTAAGGCGGTCGGTGCTTGATAAATCTAAAATAGTAAATACAAGTGTTATTCTAATTCCTTTTTATTAATGTTCTACCTAAATGACGTACATGCCACAGATGGGGGAACCAAAATTCTAAAAATGGACACTTCACAATAATAAAATATTTTTCGACACATATTCTACTTGAGCCAAGACACTGAAAAACGAAAAGGCCGTCATACTGCCATGCAACTTTATTTAACGACATAAATAAAATAATGTTGATGTTTTTGATGCAAAACAAATCTGGTTAAACATAAACAAATGATTTATAACAAGTAAATGGTGTTTAAAATTGAATTAACATACAGTTCCGGGGAGCTGATTCCAATAAGCAGCAGCGAAACCAAAGAATTAATCCAGTACACGACATTAATTTTAATTTGGAATTGAAATTTATAATTCGTGGTTTGTGAATAAATTAACGGTTAATTTCATATTTCAATACACATTGCAAAATACAGTTGCGGTTGTGAAGTCATAAAGTTTGGAATATTTTACCTGATTCATATTGTTGTGAATAATAGCATCCATGGGCAAACGCTCCCGGACTAAATGCAAATTCAAAATTTCCTTCAGCTTCTGGTGATTCCTACAAAAATAAATACAGTTCCGTTAGCACTCACTCCACTTCACCAGCACTAACAAGATAATAAATTAATGAATAAATTAATACCTCAAAATATTCTGCACGCTGTACTCCGCCCAAGCTTCGTTTGACGGCGCAAACAGAGTGATGTCTTTAGCCAAAGTGAGTTCGGTGTAAAACTGATTGTTGGCGCCTAAGTCCATTATCACCTCGTAGAACTTGCAAAGTGGGCCGTCTTCTTTTTCCTGCGTAATTGTTTATTATGTTACTTATTAATGGCAGCGCGCTGTCACTCGCGAAAGCTTTTACTTAAAACATCATTTTTATTAATGTTGTTGTGTATTATGAATAATGTAAAGTGTATTAAGTAACTCTTATTTTCTACGACATAGAGATATTCCTTTTGCCTGTGTAGACTCGGAATCAAATAAAGAAAATAGTAAAGTTTGTATTACCTTATAACATCGTACCAAGGTGTGACAGTGTAAAAATGTTAGGCTATGAAAAGTTACAAGCACATACCTAAAAATAGTTGTAAGAATATAAAAGTGTGGAAAATAAGACAAGGGACTGCTCTAAGCATGCATTGATAATACTTACAATTCCCTAAAGTTGTCAAGAGCATGCAGAATCCAACATCAGAGCGGACGGGTAGCACAGGCAAATGTGAAAGAGAAAGAAGTTTTCTTATTTATAAAATTCATGTAGTCACATCTTATTATACATGATAAATAAATAAGTACGTCACCACGATACCAAAACCTTAAGGTACGACTTCAGAATGATCGCATTAAATATATTAGTTACAATATAGAAAATACACAAATAGTTATACATACATGATACACAAAGCCTTCTGTGTTACCCTTTGAATAAAACTCTAAACAGAATTAGTTTACAAATTGGTTACAAATACAACAAAAATACCGCGCAATGCCGGTAACACTTCTGTCCGCGTAAATATTGACTAGTCCAACAAATGAATAGGTATTTCAAAAACAAACCTATCTAAATGTAATTACATGGCAATGGGAACAATCATACCTACAATGTGTCTATTTCTGCATATAAAGCTCATCAAACAATACAATTACTTCAAAATACTTTGGATTGAACAATAGGTTGGAAATTTAGGCAAAGGTTCAAAACGTGCTTTAATTTATTATAAAATGTATTCTAAAAACGCAAAGAAACGGAAATAGATTTCCATGAAGTACAGAGGACACTCACAAAGATGGATAATAAAATGGTAATAAATAAGACGCTTCATTTTACCTTCATAGCCTGGTTCCGTAAAAATGGAGCGGAAAGTCAATGATACGGTTGAAAATATTATGTTTCAACAATTACTTTTGACTGATACGTAAAAATGTAAACTTATATACTGCTCATTATTTTAATTATGAATGTATATACTTGAAATAAAATATGCTTGGTATTTTTAATACAAATTTTGATTTGAAAATATTTGACTTAAAAATTATTTGTGTAAACAATCTCACCTTCAGAAAGTCGATGACAGTGGTGTCGACTACCATGAGGGGCCTTTGTATGAGATGTACTACTCCGTTTTTGACGGGAATGTTTGCCCTCACGATGTCAGCTAACACCACTCCACGACTGTGTTTGGCATCTCCAGCAACCGTGTTAGATTTTACGTAGTCTGAAACCAAAATGTAATTCTAAAAACATTGACATCATTAGAGCCTTTGTCTAGTACTATTTTTGCCGTTAAATCCATATAAAGAAAAATTGTGTGTTTGTGCCAAATCGCAAACCTCCAAAAATCTATGATGTCTGCTTTGATCTTTTGATGCAAAGTTTCTTTGAGCGCCAAGTGATTTTTAACAATTAAATACTTTATAATGATAAATGCTATTGTAAGAGAAACATAATATGTTAAATCTTTTCTTTCTTTCCTATTTAACATGACTAAGCCACAGTAACGCATGGCCGGCTATAGCTTATAAGTAAATAATCCTCCTTAAGAAATGTACGAAACAATTTGGAAGTAGATTTTATTTTTATTAGAAATGTTTTTGGGATTTAACGACTTCATTACGCAGAAGCTGGTAGCGTGTAGATACATATTAAGGTTTATAAGTTTCATTGATCACGCAACAATTTGAGCCTTATTGTAGTATAAACGCAGATCATAATTTGGGTTAATGTGGTACGTTTAAAAGTGTATCTGAGTTCCTAAATAGCTCTCATTTCCAACAAACTTAACTTTACCGAAAACAAAAACAAAGAGAAACATGCCGGAGTGAATGAATTAAACTCTGTTCTTTATTTGCTGAGCCAACGTTTACATTTTTAAATACATGGATTTTTTGTTCACATTTTATCTATTGAAACAATGTTAATTAAAAGTGCGCAGGCAAAACTAGAATAGTTTAACTAATACGGTAAAGAAACAACAAAAAAGGGTTAGTAATTTTGCTTACTTATCTCTTCGTTTCCATTCATGGTGGTGCTGAAGGAAATGATAACCTTGACATTATCTCCAAATGCCAAGGTCTCGAATTCTTGGCTGTCTGGGGTGGCGTGGGTAAACAGCACGTGGTGGGGAATCACGTGACCATCCACCACTTTCTCATCTATCAAGTCTGACCTAGTTGTTGGCTGAGGGAAAACAAAATACTCAACTGATAAATAGTTATTACCTTCGACGTTAGTTTGCAAAGCTATAAATTATCGGTGGCCGCGTTGATTTGTTTACCTCATAACGTTTAAGACCTGTAAACTTACCTTAAATCCTTCATCGACTGGAATAAAGAATGTGTGTCTACCATCTGCATTGAACACTTTGTTCTTCTGCAGTTGATTAACCTTCTGCCTGAAGGACCTGAAAATGATATGTTTTCAATAACACGTTTATATATATAAAACACTAAAATAAACATAATAAAACACAGCTGTAATTAGCTATAATTAAAATGTCCAAGGAATTTACGGCTTCATTTCTCATACAGTAAAAAAATAAATTTTAATTTTTTAAAGAATCACAATACACAATTGTGAAAAATAAAAAACAAAGTGCGGCAATTTTGTGTAATTGTTGTATAGTACACACGTCAGGAGTGCAAAAAGTTGAACGCAGGTAAGTTAGTTCGACGCGAGTTTCATTTTAATTGAAACACGCGAAGTAGTGCTTAATTAATGGGAACTCATAATACCGGTTTGTTTTACTGTTCGTGTTATGTTTTTACCAACTTAACCTCCGTTTACGAAATTATTACATGAAAATAATTCGCCTTTTCTGTCTTGTTTTCATTTGTAGATACTAATATTATTATAATTACATGCCTTCCCAAAGTTATTAGAATAATTTAGAAAATTTGGGAGATCATTAATCAACGTCCGCCGAAAGAAAAATTAATTTGTTAAACCGCATCTATTGCCCTAATAGCTATGTGGTTTGTATATTGTTGCATATTGAATTCGATAAAATGAATTGTGTTCGCAACAATTTTATGGTTAGTCGGTGTTCATTCATGTTACACTCTGTCACATGAAAAGGGTCTTTGATCGAAATGTTTTATATTTTCAATTTTCATTTGATATTGAATGAAAAACATAATAAAAATAAAAACGAATGTTTTTATTTATTAACTCAGTACTTTTAAGGTTCATTCATTGCTTCAAAGAAGCAAGAATGTTTGAGGAACGCTCGAGTTATAACTTCTATTTAACCTTTGCATCCGAAGCCATTTAATACTTGGTTTTCCTCATAAAATTGTTAAAAAGTTCCTTCTTTAATTACACGGTTAAATGAAAAGTTTATTCCATAAATTATTATATTATTACCTTAATCTATGTTGACCTATATTAAACACATCGGAATGTTCTAGGAATTGATATGCATTAGGATTGTAGACCGGAGAACTGATGGAGCCAGGTCCGTGTGGTTGTAACGGATGCAGAACTTGATCAATCACATGCAGGACCTAAAGAACAAATAAATAGTTACCTAAGTTGGAAGTGAATATATGGCAGTGATTATTGGTATTGGCAGCGCAACAACAATCCTGATGGGCGGTCGAAACTTATCGAAGAAGCAATTTATCACGTTGGTCACGTTCTATTGAGGATTTCGATTTACACGAAATATTGTTACTAAGAATTAATATAATTTAGAAACAAACAACAATAGAAAACGATCAAGTAAAACAAACAGAAATAAAGATCGGTTATGAAAAGCATAAAAAACCACGGCACGATTCAGCGTATTTTTCCTATAAACTCTATATCCGAGGAGGAGCAAAACGAAATTGTTCCGTTCGAATAAAGTACAGGCAATTCTCACTTGTCGTTTATTGTTCCTATTGTACGCCTGATAGGATCTCGACACGTAAACTTTGGCGTTGTTAACGTAGATGTCGTCGTGCATGGTATCTCGCCGCCGCGTCACCCACAGTGGCGGGTTTCCGTCCAGCTCCGAAGATATTGCGTAGTCCAAGTTCGTGAGCGTTGTTGCCAGATTCGCTGTAACAAATGGTCTGATAAATCTGTGGAACATTTGATATCGTTGACCGGAGTATAGTTTGGATGATTTCGTCACATGATATATATTCCTCTATTCATTTCTCTTGTGGTCTCTTAGTTCTATAATTCGATAATGAAGAAAATGATGAATGGATGAAGTGTCAGAGATTTGTAATCAAACTTTTTTTATGTTTAAAAATAAGTTCACGTATGCATTGATTCATGATGATGTTGACTATGCAAATGCAGCCGTCGTTAACTCACATTAAAATCCCCATGGGTGGATTAAAAATCCCGAGGTTACAATAGCCTTTAGTTGTGATTAGTTAATATATCTCATCCAATGAATTGGCATAATGTCTACGCCCAGTACCGAGGCATACAAAGCATTCAATGTATACCGAAAATATGACGACAATACACTGTCTATTAGATAGATTGTAATGTACGGCTCAATAATACGAGGCTGTGCAACTCCGATAAGCCCGATCAAGTCTAGCTGTAGTGGGCGTAAATCTTTATAGACGACGGAACAGTATTTGGGGTAATAAGGTTTACGAAGAGCAACCACGCAGCAAAGGCGAAATATCCGATAGAGAGATAATCTGATAAAGTCCGCATGAAGCGTCGCATGCTGACAACATAAGATATGGCTTGGATATGTATAAAGGGGTTCTGCGATGTGCTCTGGCGAACATCCTTCCACCGGATGGACGTATTACATTCCACATATAAATCAACGTATGGTATTCGCGGAACTGAATAACTAACATCGCGGAATTTTTATTAAAGAAACTTGGAACACATTGCAAGAGCTAGTTTGAAAATAAATGTTTTTTTTTACGACACAGAAAATCAAAATAATAAATCGGTTCAAAAATAGAGAAAAGCAGTCAAATATTTAAAGTACTTACATAGTACAAATGGAGTGGTTCATTTTTTAAATCGGCAGAACACATCTATGGAGTAATATTAATCTTATAAGTTTTCGAGATGCACAGATGTTATTCATAACGTTTGGTTAAACTTATTATGAGCTTATAATACGTTGATAGATGTTATAAAACAAAAGTTTGGGAAGATACATCAACAAATAACGCTAGTTAGCTGTTGTTATTCGGGTTAATAATATCCATTACGCAACTGACTTTGTTTTCACCTTTTTTTTCTTACGAGGAATTGTTTTCGCTTTGTCATCCAATCAAAGGAAGTTAGGTGCCTTGAAATTAAATTTATAGCGTTGTATGACTTCTTTCAGTTTATTTTTCGAAGTAAAGGTCGAAGTTATTCCGGTGCAAAACAAAGAACAAATACTCCTTTGTTTCATACAATCTTGTTTTTAATTTATAGTATCAAAGTTTGAAAATTCATTGCATTAATATTATTTACTGGCGCGACAATAGAATTAGGTCCGTTATATCGAAACAATTATACTAAACCTACCTACTAAACCTACTTGAAAACCTAAATGCGCACCCTTTTTTTGAACGAAAATGGACAGCACAGATGTGTGTATATAAATACATACATGTGTATATTATGATGGCAGTGCCAACCCAGATGCTTCACTTAAATTGGTTATATCAAAGTCACAATTATTCTAGGAACATATTAATATGTTAAAGTTCCAAACATTGAATATGCGAAACAAGCAATTGCAGGAATAATATTCGAAGTTGGTTTCCAGTAAATTCTTTGTGAACAGGAAGATTACAATATCTAATCCCAAGAATTCCGCCTTTGATTTTCCAACGAGGTATTCCAAAGGCAGTAATATCTCCTGCCCACTGAAACTCGGTGAACCGGGAACAATAAACCTTAACTAACTCGAATGCAACCAGGTAAAACATCTAAAATTAACAAAACACAAGCAGAAGACAAAACGGAACCACTGGCATGGGTAAGCACAAAGCAAACTTCGTCTTTCACTTAGAACTCGAGTTTCCATGTGTCACGAGCAAAGTTTCCAAAGTTGGTTTAGGTACTTGGATAGGTTAACGACGATTTGAGAACACTGAACTCCTTTTTTAACGTCTACAAAGACAATTGTTTCCCCACTATCCTGTTCTCTAACTTCTATACTCTTGCTGTACCTATAAACTAGCTCAATTTATTTTACGAACGACCACGATTTATACGTTTCGAAGCCAAATATATGATGATATGTGATATGGAACGTATTCCATATAGTGGTCTGGTCCAAAATTTACTTCTGTGCCAAGTTTTATCGCTATCGATTCGGCCGTTTCCGCTTGACTGGTTTTCACACAAATATTCATGAATACGATCTGGTTAATAATATTATAGTGCATCAACACGTTGGTGCAACATGCACAAATATCATATATAACATTTAAAAAGATTTTTAAATTGGGTATTTTGGAGAAATGTTTGCAGTAGCTTGGGTCAATTTTTCACTCAGAGGGAGTGATGCAAAGCGCCAACACTACTTAATAAGCAATGAATCTCTTTCACGACTAGATTTATATCTTTTGAAATAGTGCGCCAACACTGGCGGGCGGGGCGAGAAAGGTCATCTGTTTGCTTTGAGGCCTCGTTCGCTCAGATTTACGTGTTGACGTATAAGTACTTACATATGTGGTAGAGCACTAGATTGTCGTCCATATCGCCGGTGTACCTCTGGAAAGCCTGATTAGTTGGCGCGAAGAGTGTCATCTGCCTGTAGTGAATACTTGTGTTCGCTATCACATTTCTTTCCAGCAACGCCAAGAACTGTAGACAAAAGATAATTCGTTTTTATGAGTGTAGTTAGACGGGGAGCAATTTAAGGAATTTATTTAATTTTAGCTCGCTACGCTAAACGAGCACTTGACGCTTTAGAAAAATTTGGACAACGTCTTAAGTTCGTAAGAGGAGTATCTAATATTTATTTTACTAAATTCCACTTTTATTTGAAGAAACGTCCTAATTCCGTTAACTCTGAATACAACTGTATTTCATGGCTTATTCAAATAAAATGCTACAGTTATTGTTTAACATTTAAGTTCATGGATATAGGTATGCATACGAATAACAAAGAAAATGTGTGAAACTTTAATAGAAATCACATGGTACTGGTGACAATAGGTTCCTGAGGGAGCTGTTATTTACGCAGTATAGTCGTAATAGCACCTCTATGACCTTTACAGTGTCGGCGAAGTTGAAACTGAGCAGCCTTTGTTCGCACATATAAAATATTTACAGCAATTTGGTGGGATTTTGCATGATTTTTGAATTGTTTGTTAAATTTACAAGTCCAAGTTAGAATTTACGTGTGTAATTGAGTTGGAATTTTAGGCTTTTAAAACATATTATCAAAAGATTTTTTCATTGCTTATGGAGATCTAAATACTTGGATGTTATACTTGTTTGAGCTTTTAATTTAGATACATTATACTACTTATTATATTTAATCCAAAAAATTAAACATTCATTACAACTTTTAATAGTAAACTATGCTGTAATACTAGAAGATCAGACTTTATTTACACTTCCTGTTCTTTAGTTTGAATAGCTTTATTCTGTTGAATCTCTCACTAATTAAAGAATAGCTTTACAAATTCCATTCCTAAAGAACAAAGGCGCTTCTAACAGTTAATAAAAAAATACAACTATGCTAAAATGTTTAAGAAACGAATAGTTATTTGTAAAGGATATAGAGGAGGCGATCTATGCATCGTTTTACATTCGATTATTCCAAAATTCAGTGAGACGTGAAGGAATAGACGCCAATGTGTAGATTTTCTCACTTTAAGAAACTAAAAACAACATATGAGATTCCTATATACGCTCACGCCTTTTTCCCAGAAGGGGTAGGATGATACTTAGCAACCGACACACCCACGTTTCTCTTTGTGTGTACGAGACGAGATTCCTAAACAAACAATAATTTACGACAACAAAAATTCCACATAAAATTGTTCCTCCGTTGTCTCGAAGAAAATAAATATTGCAATTAAGATTTTTAAAGCGCACAAAAATGCATAATGAAAACTTTTAGTAAAATTCAAGAAATTGCAAAATGTCCATGTTTCTTAAATAATTCGCCGCTACGGTACCTGTCACGGTTTTATTTCCTATTTACATAAAGTTACCACTCTGACAAGTAAAGTTTCAGAATTAACAAACTGCAACAAGTTGTAAACTGTTAAACTCGTACAATTTTTATTGCTACTCAAGAGATATGGCCGGCGGGTAAAAAGAGTATAAAATCAAAATGATGGAGCCAGTCTCAAGCCAGTTTTCGTCGACAGCCTGAATGAGCCAGATACATCATGTTGTTACCAACAGAAGCGACCCAAAATATTCCCAAAGTGGACGTCCGACTACGGTCTTCTATTGTAGGTCCTAAGAATACAAGACCGTAGGCGGTCGTCCATCATGCCTCTTAGGTTTGTAAAGTTTTTCCTAATTCATAAAAAATATTATTACAATCTACTTGACAAAAATAGAGATAACTAATAAAATAGTTAATTATAATTAATGCTTGCAAGAATCGCAAATTACTAACCCACAACATTTTTAAAACTAAGCTAGTAAGAACCCGTAAATGAACTTTGCTATAAAATTACGCTCATGTGCCGCCACTGGATGACACTGAAAACTGTCATTAATCAACTATGTTGTTGCATTTTGTTCATTCAGTGGGACATCAGGAGCCCTAACTCTTCTAAAGTTCGTCTCCTTTTTTCCCCTCCTCACTTTAAAGCCAGTGAGGCATTAAACATTCCCTAGTATTGCAGTTGAGTCGGTTACCTGTTTCCCGATGTTATGTTAAAAAAATCTTTACATTCTGCCTCTCGCACCAGCACATCTATTTGTTATATAAAATGAAATAGGTCAGTAAGCAGACCCTATTCAAATGCGCCGCATAATTACAAATTGCAACAAATATTGCTTATTTTATATGAAAAACCGGAATTAATTTAAGTCTGTTATCAGTGCTACGTAATACCAGGCCGTGATTAATACCGACATTGGGCATATAAATCACGAAAGGGATGTATTTCGGCTAAATGTTTCCCTGTCAGATATATGGTCGACGGTATTTTCATAACGGGCCCGGTCGAGCCAGATCGAGTGTTAAATATGTGATAAAATTTTACAACTACCCACGTATGTTTGCAGCGGTGCTGAAAGTACACTCACCTAACGTCAGCAAAGCTACGAGTGCTATTTTTTTGCATCCTTTTTAACCTCCGCTCTTAGTCCTCGTTTCCAAAATAGAATTTCATTGTGTTTTCGAAAAAAAGCGTCCACGAAAATGTTGGCGAAATCACGCTTGAATAATCCTAAGCGTCTTTTGTTTCATAATTTTTCGCCATTTCGTGCATTTTTGAACACGAAATGAGCAGTTTTCACACAGAACTTCTGAGAACCATCAATTGTGAGTTGGAGTTTATATTTAATGATTCAAAATTAGATCTTCATTCAGCCACTTTTCAATATGAAACCTCGATTACCAGACTTAAACACGACGCCAATAATTTCGCACAGATATTCACTCAGCAAAACTAATGGATCGGTCGGAGAAACAAATACCTCGGGAAACAATAGAGTTGTTTGCTAAACCTAAATAACTATAAAGGTTTAATTAAATAGGGATTGCTGGCGTAAATAAATTCCAGGGTGTTTGTACGTAATTTATTTATGAAAGGGTTAACAACTGAAACATTTCTATAACACAATGGTAATATTTCAATAAAAATATAAAGTGCCCTGTGAACACTAATTGCGTTGACTTTTACTATTCTAGTTTAGCTATTGAGACTGTATATTTTACCAATCCCTTAGCGAGGGTTTGACTTTCACCATCGTATATAAAGGCAAGTCGCTATGCTATTAGTCCACCGTCTTAGTCCATGGACTATACCAAATAATATTTACATACATAACCACACGCCTTTTTCCCAGAAGGGGTAGGCAGAGGTGCTACTAGAACACCCACGTTTCGCCTTGTATATTCCGTCCCACGATGTCATAGGGATGTAATGTAATATTAATAATATTTCTTTTTAAATAATAGAAATTCTAAGTATGGAGCATATAAAATGTTATATAAGAGATAACACGTATGTACATCTATATTTAGACGTCACTCGTTTCGTGTGCGAGACAATTTGCTTTAATGTAGTCGGATGGGGGCAATCATGTTGATAGGTTGGATATCATTTTCATTCATGTTTCTAGACAACTCTGTGGGGCTTTATTACGTATTATTCAGTACAACATACCAGAGAATATTATAATAAATACATATATGGCTTATACGAAAAAGATTGCTGAAGAAAGATTTGTTTGATTAAGAGATTGTTTCGGTGGCCTAGACTGCCTTCGGCGTAGTTGTATTTCGGTACGGTTATATTGGTGAGGTCTTGGATTCGATTCCCGGGTCGGGCAACGTGATATTGGATTTTTCTATTCATTATTAGTCCGGAGTCAGGAATTTGTGCCCGATATGGCGATAGGCTCGCCCCCTATCACATCGTCGGACGGAACAAAAAAGGCGAAACGCGGGTGAACTGGTTACTACCAGGAGAACTTCAGCCTACCCCTTCTGGGAAAAGAGCGCGAGTTTATGTATGTATGTATGTACGAAAAAGATTCAGAATGTGAAAGTTAACTCTTTAGCATTAAAATTCAAATAATAAAGTCGCCGACACAATGTAAGACTGCAAAACACGTCGAAAACAATATGTTGAGATCTACATAAATTGTAACAACGTAACATTTTTATTGTTTTACTCACTTCACCACTGATATAAAAATCTGTCTTCACTAGACGATGCTACTTAAAGAACCATCATAAAACTTACTAAAAAAATATGGAATTTTACGATTGGTGCGAATTTTCGAGCAAGGATATCAATTCCTACTTCTTAACTAACATGCTCCGAATCTCGTTAAAAGTTTTTCCTTTGAACAAAAAAAACTATGATTTAAGTTGGCACGTCGTGCGAGCCGTGTATATTAGTGAAGCGAGCGTCTTGCAGCTCTAATATAACTGGTATTTTGCCAGAGTTTGATTTCACAGCAAATTGCACGGGCGCAGGTGAGCTGCACATTATTCATACAAGTAATATCGTGAGCTACCATAGTTCGGAAAACTATGCTTAATACAAATATTGTTTAATTAAATTGTGCATTGAACAGTACGCGGCATATCCGAAACAGCGGATATAAGCGAAGTTGATTTATCCTTTATTAGAAGTTATTTTGACAGATTTTAATTGAAAATATTTATGGTACGCATATGCATTGTTCCTACTAATTGCTTCAATCACAAATAATAATTACAATATTTGATAAAATTGTTCTGACTTTTTACAAGAATTTAATTGTGGTGCGTCGTTAAATGAAAAACAACGTTAGCCTCAGTAATTAGGCATATTTTAAGAGTTGAGTGTGGCAGGTGTATTGCGTAATTATTTTACCCAAAGGATCATTCATTAGCCGCCCAACCCGTGTGTTATTAGTGGTGTACGGCTCTGAAAATGTGCAAATGTAACTGACTTGTGGCCTGTGCGGTAATGCGGGCGTATTCGAAAGGGGGATGTTAAATGAAATGTCTATCTGTTTACGGTAATTTCTCATTTTCTATACAAAATAGATCGCGCGTTCTACTTAGCTTTATTCTGAATATGAACTAGTGATTTTACTAAATGAACAGAGTAGATGTTTTTATCGTTATTTTATTGGTTGTTATACGAGCTCGTAGAACGCTAGTTTCATGTCACTATCGTTCTGGAATGACGTTTCGAATCGGGTATATCGATGGGTCACGTCCGATTGCTAAAATCTTTAATATCTAAATGAACGGTAAGCAGTCTGTTCCCGTTGTTCTTATATGCCAATGGCAGCAATCATTTAAATACGACATAGACTATACCTATTTGAACATGTCTAATATACGAATGAAATAAATCAATTTATCTAAAACGTAATATAACTTTCAGACTCGTGTTTTGTTCATGAATGCATTACTGACTCAGGTTTTCACTTAAAAACATTTTGAATTTTATAATAATGTAATCAAATTAATTAAAGACATTGCTAAATCATAAGGAAATCCAATAATTCATATTTCTTCGTCTATATGAAAGTGAAAAGTTAGTTATTCCATTGCTCTTTGCCAACTTTTCCACGGCCTTTTAAAACCGCGTTTATTTAATATGTGAGAGCATTGTATTGCGCTTTTTCTGCCACGTATCAGCTTTTTCGGTCATTTTGCAGCATAATTCTACAGTGAATTTCACCAGATAGCAGTGAATTTCGATTTATCTCGATCACCAACAATTAAAGTCCTTGTTGGTGACACTTTATGTATTGCGGATGATTATCAACAAATAAACAAGGATGATTTAAATATAATTGCCTAGTAATGACACATTAAGTGGTTCTTTATTAGCGATTATAATGTTTTTCTTTACGCCTGCAGATAAACAAAAACGTCATCACTAAGAACTTAATACGCTCGGCACTACACTGCGCCTATCGCTACAAATAAGTCACTACAATATTAAGTCCTGTAGAGTTTTACACATTTTAATTAAATTTAATTAATTAACTCGGTTTTCTATGTATTTATCTAATTAAAACGTCTCGGGACGCTATATTGCATTTAACAGGGGAACTTTTAGTTTCGGCAGATTACCTCGCGAGTCTATAACCTTAAAGTCTTAAACAAATTTACTGCGTCCCTGTCGCTTAACTCCGGGGTATTTAGTTTGATTAAAAGTAGTTTGCCTAACTTTTCAACGGGCGAGGAATTTCGTGGAAATGTTTCCTTTCTGTTGTTGTTTACAAGGAATGAAACGTTCGCTTTGTTATTGTAAATTATACAACACAAACAGATTTTGGAGCTTGCCGAATATCTCGAAATTGTTTAATTGTGATGTAAATGTAGGTATAGAATAATAGCAAGCGAAGTTACAGCTTAGTGGTAATGTGTGTTGTTTGTCATTAATTTTCTACTGTCGTCGACATGTTGTACCTGGTCTCTAAGTTAGAACCGACAGTGAGTGATCATAATTTGGCTTTATGTAAGTTTGGGACGATGACAAAAAAAGAGAAAATGATAAAGCACACTATTGCTTTTATGTGATGGTTATCTATGAGTCGTATTATAATTCAATGGCAAAATATAATAGTTTTGCTATAATTAATATTTCAATATTTGAACTGAGCGTAGTTTCATTGTATTACAATCTGCATTACGCACCACTGGATATGATTTGTTTCAAAATAAAATAGTAATATATTTATAGCCCAACATTTCATCATTTTATTTCAAAATCTGTATTATCTGTATCAGC
This sequence comes from Theretra japonica, assembly GCA_033459515.1. NCBI lineage: Eukaryota > Metazoa > Arthropoda > Insecta > Lepidoptera > Sphingidae > Theretra > Theretra japonica. The sequence goes on from CM065935.1 coordinate 7,270,932, forward strand.
CAATATAAGCCCCACCTCAGGACACGGGCCTCCCCTACAATCGAGAGTACGATTGAGAAGGGTTAGGCCGTATAGTCCACCACGCAGTAACCACATATTTCAAAATAGCTGCGAATATCACACATATATTTTTTTCATTTATTGCTCCTTGCAGATATTTCCTATTTGCGTCAATGAGTTTTATTTCGACCATTGGAAGTAGGAACATGGAATATTCCGGTATTGCTAATCCACTACATAAGAGTTTCATTTGGCACCAACGGAGCGAAACACCTGCCTACGCATTATTTATCGACGAGCCGGGCGTACCTGAGTGAGTAATATCGAAGCCCAAAAATGTTGCCTCGTGTGATACAAGGGATGGAATTACAACGCGGGTTAAACGGAAATACACGCAACGATCATGTAACGATCTGATAGATTAGAAAATGTATCTTAAATACAAGTTTACATTAACAAGCGGGAGTGGGTGCAATGTGTTAATAATTTTATATTTTCTATTATAATTAATTAAAATAAAGATAAGTTTATTACATACATGTTAGAGCTTTTGATGTTATTTTAATTTTTAGATTAAGTTTACTTAGTTTGGACCTTTGGAGCCTTAGAACCCCACTACAAATTTCTATTGTATTTGACTTTTTCTACGCGATCTTATCTAACTCTGTCTCTTATGTGGAAACTTCAATATTAGCTAAAAAAAATAAAGTTTCGTCAAGATTTAAGTGCCTAGTAGGTAACCTTGTTGTATCGCACATATTTAAGTCAAGTGAGGTCTTCTAAGGCTTAACTTTTATTTAAAGAAGTTGTGATGTAAAATTATATAAGAACAGATTCTCTGACTAATTTTAACTAGAATAGAATTCTTGAACATTGTCATTGTCAACTGTTTTTATTAAAATAACATTACTTTGTTAATTACAGCATAAATATGAAAGAAAGTTGAATAACACTTGTCTGTTTCTTCTACAACACCCCTTGCCATTTCTGTTTCGCGTAGCTTTACACATAATTTCAAACTCTGGTAATCTTATTCAAAGCGCCGCAATTCGTTTCTAACGTAAAGGTGAAAATTAGAGATTTCCGTTTCTTTACGCTTTGTCAAAATGTAATTTATTTGTACAAACAAAAGAGCTATCCGAGGGATTTTGTTAAGACGTCCTTTTTTATTACTATTGCACGTCGGAATAAAGGATTGCATCATCGATCATAACAATGATAAAATGTTCTATAAAATGTGAAATATTCAAGATAATAATTCCCGATAGATGGCATTTTATTAAGTTAATACCGGGCTATTCCCAATATATTCATATTGGCCTTCTTGGCAACGGAAAATAGGTTGCGAGCACATCGGCTTGTAAAATAGGGTAAGGTTTGTTCCTATACGGCGCCGGCGGGGCGGCCACTCCGACGAGATTTGGCAACGTATAGGGTGAACCAATGCCCCATTTGCGGTGCGTCTAATGACCCCATGGTCGCAAACTTTCCTGCAAATTAACTTATTATTGAATTCCTACGAATGCGGCTACAACCTAAATCTTGAACCTAATTTATGTGCTGAAACTTCAAAGAAACTAGCAGCAAATAATCATTCGCAATGATCTCATTAACGGTACGTTTGCATAAAATTACTCGTGTTAAAAAGAATTACGCCGAAAATAAAGTTTAAATATATTTAATATTCACGCGGGCAAATGATTTTCGTTTCAGCTTGCTCTAAAGTAATTTGGCTTAAACGGCATCACATTTACAAAAGCGTTTAACTTTCTTTCCTTTGGCTGGAGCATTCACCCCTTAACGCTGCAAGTGCAGTTTATTTACTGTGACAATATAGGTACATTATGTTTACCATTCGAGGTGTATGAGCGGCGGGCCGAAGCAGCTTTTCATATAATATCTTTAGACCTGTTAATGGTTTTTAATGTTGACACGACGGCTTACTACGACACTTATCAGCAACATTCGCAACGTCGGTAAAACGTGATTTATAACGGGTATTTAGTGTGTAGAGGGCCTTAACTTGAAAATTAATATTTTAAATTCTGTTCTTTATTTTATAAAGAATGTGAACACTGAACAGATTGCTTTATGAGCTTAGTATTAAATAAGTCTAGTGGCACTTGCTGTGTTTGACGGAGAGCGAATGAAATATTCTAATTTAAAATATTACGAGATTTTTCTTTTTAGATCTGTACACAGTGTTAAAATTGTTAATAACTAAAAATATAACGTGTGCTGATTTATAATACCCATACGGCTATAATTTTAGTAATCCTTTTTATTGGCAAGCACGCGAAATGTAAGTAGAATTACTTAGGTCCTTATTCATAGATAGATTTAAAACCTATTTTAGTTATCGCATGTTTTGTCCCTTTCGAACGACTTTAGATTTCAGTTTAAGTGAAGAAGACAAAATATTCAATAACTAAAATAGGTTTGAAATTGTCTATGAATACGGCCGGTAGTATTTAAAGGAAACTATTATACATTTCTAAACTCTACTTACTTTTTTTTTCTGAAAAGTCTTTAATGCCTCCTGACACAAGCAATTTAAGTTTAAAAGACGACTCCAATCTCTTTTATAAAAAATGCAAAAATAGTTACTGAATAAAATATTTTATTATTATTGTTGATAATAATTGATGTTCAAAAATATTTAATACAAAATTAATACCGTTTTAAAACCTATAATGTTCTATAATCAAAATTGAAATATTCAATCGGCTTCCTAGCTTTGCAAATGACTCAGTAAATCTCTGGCGTGTCGTGCAAAATCATTACTATTCCGAGTCTCTCGAACTAGCACGCAGTCATCAGTTGGTCGGTTCCATGCACGAGTACAATTTGCACGGCAGAGCCCCAATTTCAATGTGGCCATAACACTCAGCTACCGTTTTGGGGATGGCTTTTTTAGTTTAATTAAAAGTAACCGAGCTTGCGTAAAAGTTATACGGCAAAACACTACAGACTATTTGGTTGCTGAAAAAAATATATTTGCTTTTTTTTCGCTGGAATTAAGTTCGTTAAAATGTACAATAAGGCGTTACGCCTAAGATTAATGGCACACATCTTCACAGCTTTCATGTTTTGGGAGTACTTTATGTATTTGATTCCATTTCTGATTATTATTAAATTGCATAAATGACTAAGTAAGTGAAGATAGTTTAAAAATTATACATCGAGATTGATCACAAGTATAAAGAAAAATTCAATCAAACTTCATAGAATCAGTCAGATACATTTAAAAAAAAAAGAGGAGATTATATCCAGCGGAAGATGGTATACATATTATTGTAGATACAAAAAAAAAACAATTATTAGCCTCACGCCGGATGTGAAACGTGAAGCTGCGGGTTCGATCCTCGCACTGAAATAAATATTTGTTTGTTGTCAGGATGTATATGGATGGATTTATATATCAGGATGTATATGACTGTTGGGTGTATTTATTTTATTTTATTAAAATATTTAAGTTGAAATATTTTCACCTGAAATTCGGTGTAATAATTAATATACCACAACTTCAAATTCCAATTAGCGTGCCACATTAATACGTCAGAATTCAGTAGCACTGTTAATTAATCGAAAAATTTTACGTTAATACCGCTAGGAGACCACAAATGAAAATTTGTATTGGTTGATACTTTCAATAACACACGATCCATCGTTGAATAAACACGAAGACCACAAAAGGTAATTTATAATTTATATCAGTAATTACGAGTATTATCACAAATTCACACGTTGATGTGACAGCGGGCGGACCTATCGCTATATCTGGCAGAAATTTCAGACTCCAGGCTGATAATGCATAGAAAAATCCATATCACTTTGCCCGACCCGGGATTCGAACCGGAGACCTCTGCTTTGCAATCATACCGTAATGCAACTGCGCCACCAAGGCAGTGAATAATAAATTATGTAAAAATAGACTTGATCGGGCAAGTCTTCTAAGGGTCATTTCTATGATTACATTTACGTATAACTTTATCCATAACATTAAATATAATTTAAATGAAACAAAACAGCATCAAAGTTGGTTGTTAAATAATAGAGTTATTGGTATTTTATTGATTAAAAAAAATAAAAATGGGAGCGAAGTAGGAATATCTCTTTCACATCCTAACTTTTATGGTGGTGACGTCACAATTCATGTTAAGCATATTTTTTCTGCTATTTGACACCAGGTGTGTTACGTTACAAACATAATTCTAAATAGATTTACTTAATTCTTTTTATCTTTGATTTTGAACAACTTAACTAAGAACTGATACCAAACTGTCTCTCGAAACGAATAGTCAATTTTGGTATAATATGCTTCTTTTATGACGGTTTATGTTAAATATTATAATAACAAATACTTACCAGCAGCTAGTATACATTTTTCGTGAGATCATAACTACAGTAATTGGACGTGAAATAACAACAGCTTTGTTGTCGCGCTCCGTTCGATGAGTGAGATTGACGGAGGTCCAAGGATCCTTCTTTGACACCCCTCCTCCAATATCCTATTCATATACAAACGCTGGAAACATAACTATATCCACGTGTTGTGGGTGTTTAGAGGCAACAATGTTTTTTTTCTTTCTTTTTACTGTCACGAATAAAAATTGCAATGCCCGGAGCATTCAATTCAAATGAATAATCCATCGGAGAGACACGCTTATCCCTTCCTGACCAAACAATTATGTCGGTCTGCTCAAACTCAGATAGATATACGTTTTAACCCGAAACGACACACTTGTTTATGCCATAGTCAGAGGCATTTCACTATCAATGCGGTGGCCTCCAGCCAGGCACGAATATTCTAACACAAGGTAAACCCCCATTCCTTCCCATGTTCTAAAAAAACAAAGTTTTTAAAGGTCATCAACCCCTACAATCAGCCGTCAAACAAAGCCCTAAAAATCCATAAAACCATTGACACGCTTTCGTCTGTAACTCCTCCGACCTATTGTTACATCCCAAATGTCTTTACTGCAGATGTACTTATTTGTTTCAATAAAACCGTACGTACTATTAAACAAATAGATTTTAAAAAGCAACCACTGCAAAATGTAAATGGCTCCGTTTTAAAAGACTCTGAGCTTAATGTGCTTTTAAGTAAATCCAGCAACAATTAGTAGTAATTGAAATTAATGAAATAAAAAGTCATTGTTTTGCTTTGCTTATTCAAAAAGTTAGGTCCTTTTACGGTCGCTGTAATGCTTAGTATGCATGCTATATTACAATTAAACTTAAGGTTCGTGATTTTTCCTACTGAGGCCAAATATTGTTCATGCAAGTTTCAATATTACTGTATTGCAAAAGCTAAGGTTTATTTATAAAACTGTATAGCGTCTCCTATATTGCGAAAATCGTTCCGCAGATCAAAACAATATACAAACGAAAATAAACGTAAACTATAAACTGGAATTAGTCAAATAGTATTTACCTTAGTCTTATGCAATTGAAGTATTCTAATTGGTATGTTACCTAATTGTATGAATCGATTAAAAGCTTATAATTGATATATTAGCTAACAAATCAATAGACTTCTTGATTTCTATCCATAATTGAAATACGTTTCTCGTTTCTAATTAGGAAACGGAATAATAGTGGCACAGTACGTTACCACAAAAGGGAAGCCGCGAGCACACAACAGACGGAACAATGCCTTTAATAAGGTCCCATTGAACATTACATTTTGTTTTATTTGTCAGGTTGCGATTTTTAAAACATTGGTAAGTTCAATTTACTGTTAGCTGACGAAAACTATCGGTTTTGTTTAAAACTTTAATGTCCTCCAATTACTGTTATAAATACAAATAAATGCCGGACGCGATTAGCGACTCCATAAAATGTAACAGACATTGCTTGATGCTTTTCTGACGACCAGATACAAAATATTGGTTGATCACAGGAACGCTAGTCTCAAGTCTAGTCTGGAAGGAAAGTCGAAAGAGACTCGATTTTCAATCGCCTTGTCATCAACTGCACTAAGCTTTCCTATAAAAACTGTCATTGAGGTTTATTTTTGTAAAAATTCTTTTGTACTTAAGTGTACCGCACACAGCTTTTCCCACGCAGCGTAAAATATATACGTGTACATGTAGATGAACTTTTAATTTAATTCATTGTGTGTTTAAAATACCTAGTAACGTAATAATATTTGGGTCAGCAAATGTAGTCATACTATGAAAATTATTTAATAATAACACATTACGGTTATTAGCTTTTGTTAATTGAATTTCATTCATTTCGTTTATTGATTAACATGATATTCGCTGTAGTTTCGGGTAATGGGTAACAATATTCCAATGCTACAAGTCCAATGCTTCTATACTATCTGAATTCCGACCTATCTCTATTCTCCCTTTCCTTTCCAAAGTCCTTGAGCGCCTGATCCACTCTCAAATGAGCGATTTCCTATCCAAAAATAACCTCCTAAATCCTCTTCAATCAGGGTTTCGTCCTGGTCACAGCACAACCACCACCCTGACTCATATTACGGATGGCATCAGATCGGGTATGGAGGAAGGCAAGCTGACTGTTTTAGCATTGCTGGACTTCAGCAACGCTTTCAACACCATTGACTTGGATATATTGCTTTGTATGCTACGTTTTCTTAACATATCTCCAACAGCTGTTGAATGGTTTCGTAGTTACTTGTATGGGCGCCGGCAACGCATCTGTGTTGAGGATAGTTATTCCTCCTGGTGCTCTTTATCTGCTGGCGTTCCACAGGGCGGCGTGCTATCTCCTTTACTCTTTGCTGTCTTTATAAATTCCATTTCTAATAATCTTCGCTCCTCCTACCACCTTTATGCAGATGATTTACAAATTTATACTCAGGCACCTTTGGGCAAGATCAACGATGCGATTGCTAATATCAACAGGGACATCCATCACATCTGTATATGGAGTAAGACTCATGGATTAAAAGTAAATCCATCTAAAACACAGGTGATTGTTGTCGGCAGCCCCAGAATGACTTTAAAACTAGATAGGGACAAGCTACCACCTATTTACTGTGATGGTACTATCGTCACATTTAGTGATAAGGTCAAGAACCTTGGGCTATATCTGGACAAGTCCTTCACCTGGGGTCCGCAACTTCAAGAACTAAGTCGTAAGTTGTTCGCCTCAGCAAAGTCCTTGCGAAGACTACATAATCTTCTACCGGTTGCTACGAAGATTTCCTTAGCGCAAACTCTCCTTCTCCCTATCCTTGATTATGCCGATGTCAGCTATCCAGATCTCACCGAGGACCAACTTAATAAACTTGAGCGTCTTCAAAACTTTATTATTAGATTCATATTTGGATTACGCAAATATGATCATATTTCTGAATTTCGTACTAAGCTCAAGTGGTTGCCCATACGGCTTCGTCGGAATGCTCACATTCTTTCTCTTCTGTACAACATATTGTTTAATCCTCTCACCCCCTCTTATCTTAAAGATCGATTTGTATTTCTCCATGACTCACATACAAGATCCCTGAGGTCGTCAGAGAGCCTGGAGTTGAGAATGCCCGTGCACTCCACCACCTTCATGGATAAGTCGTTCACCGTGGAAGCTGTCCGATTGTGGAACGCACTACCAGTTGCGGTGAGACGGGCACGATCAGTAACATCTTTTAAAAAGCAGGTCAAGGATCACTACCTTTCTCCCTGAATTGTCACATTGATGAGGATAACTTTTCCTAGTTGTATGTACTTGTACTATATTATATTTATATATATATGTATGTATGTATTTTGTATGTATGTGTATGTATATGTATGTGTATTTACGCTTTATTTTATTACTTGTAGCTATTAGATTATTTGTATTTAATTTATTATTCAGTGTTAGCTTCTATCTCTTACACTTTAAACTGCCCTCAGTTAATCCTTTTCAAAAATCCATCCCATGGTTGTCTGTAAGATATTGCCTTTGAGCGATAAGACCGCCAATTGTACTTTTTATGTATGTGATTTTCTTTTTATTTGTATTTTTTTTTGTGTGTGTGCAATAAAGTGTATATAAATATAAATATAAATAAATAAATATTATATTTTCGGTATAAATTCAGCTACAGTCCAGTTGGTTACAAATTAGAGTCCGGAGGTGCAAAAAGCACACATCTCTAATTTATCAACGTTACATATGTTTTCGTGGTGAAATATTGATCACTATAACACCGAAAGAAAACATCTTGAGAAAACTTAAATAAGTCGGAGAAAGGATTAAGCTGGAAATACATTGCCTAAGGTATGCAATATGACAACCTCCGTGGCGCATTTGGTTAGACGCCGGCTGTGAAACGAGAGGCTGCGGATTCGTTGCTCACACCGAGGCAAATGTTTGTGAGGCCCACAAGTATTTATATAGGGTCTGGGTGTTTGTGAGACCGAAAAGTCTCTGTAGTTGGTGATACCCACGACACAAGACTTAATTGATGTTAATATTGGGTCAGGACTATGTATGTGAATTTTGGATGCATATTTATTATAAAAGTCCACCAATTCGCAATGCGCCAGTGTGGTGGATTAAGCTGAACAGCGGAGGACGTCTACCTCAGCAAAACAATGTATATAAGTTGATATATAACACACCATTCCACTTAATATTACGAATTAAACTTATAAGTATTTCTGAACGCGAAACACCAAATGATCACAGAAACTTGGGTGGTGGAAAACTATTGAAAACTCTTCGGCGTGGCAAGTTAGTTAGGTGACGACTCTTGAGCACTCTTATTTGAAAGGGGACTCTTTCTACACGAAGCATCTGTGAAGAAAGTTGAAACGAACTTTGAAGTGTCCACAAGATTAATATGTTATTTAAATCGAACTCCTTATTGCGAGTTTTCTGCGAAGGCGAGATCGAAAGACCACTTGAAGGAAATATATTACTCTAATATACAAAATGTCTTCACGAAATTTGAATCTTGCTTCAAGTATAAGTCAGTACAAAAAGCAAGGAGCAGTGAGTTGAGTGTATTCAAGATATATGTACCGCATGAATGTAAAATTGACCTATATAACCCGTATAGCCAGGGTCATCCGAGCAGAAATATTTTAGAGTCATGATCACGCACTGGGAGATAGATTACACGGCTTTCGAACTGGATTGATCGCTATCGTCTAGAATATCGGATGATCGACGTCTTGGAACTCTAAGCTTTTGGAAAGACAGGAAGTAAAATAGTTATATATTACACATGCAATAAAAACACGGCATTACATAAGAAAAAAAAAGGAATAATAAGTTAGACTGCCTCGGTGGCGCAGTTGTATTTATTTTTTTATTTATAAATTCTTTATTTTTCATCACAGATATAAAATTATTACTAATGAACACCGCTGAAAATTAGGATAACAATCGGCGGCCTTATCGCTATCGGCAATATCTTCCAGACAACCTGTAACGGTTGTACTACGGTATGATTGCAAAAGTGAGATTGGATATTTCTATTCATTATCAGCCCGGAGTCAGGAATTAGTGCCCGATATGGCGATAGGCTCGCCCCCTATTAAATCGTGGGACGGAACATACAAGGCTAAACGTAGGTGTCCTGGTTGTACCACTGCCTACACGTTTTGAAAAAAAGACATGAGTTTATGTAAGTTCTTTGCATGATGCAATGTCTCCTTATTATCATAAGATCGGGCTTGCTGCCTTATACATAGTCTTCGTGAAAAGAGAAAACCCTATTGATTTCGAGATTGAACATAAAAGTAAAATTAATAGTTTTTAATACAAATAAAGGCTTGAAAAATAAAAAACTAATAGTTTAAAAACCTTTCACGTGTTCACTGTAACAGTTGAGTGGAATTAACATTTTGGCGTGTTGTATTGCTATTGGCTAACCACACCCCTCTGAAAAGCAAAATCGACTATTGTTTTACAGCTAATAGATCAAGAATTAAACTTAGAGACTGCGTAATATATTCACCGGTATGTAACAAGCGTAGATTAATGACGCGAGCGGAAATTATATATGTATTGGAGTTCGGTTGGGTTTCCGGGTGTAACTCTGACCGACCACACACTTAGAGACAAGGAGAATAACTTAGAGGGTGGGTCTGTATAGAATCGAACATTAACATATTGCGGATGTAGAGGTGAGTTAAGTTACTTACTAATGTTTATTTTATTGAAATAGGTACAACAACGACACGTATATTAAACATTTTGTAGTAAATATGATCATGAACAAACTGCTGTCATAAACATTGGTTAAAGGTATACACAACATTTCTATTTGTACAACATCAAAATAAATCAGAAAGATTTTAACAAAAGTAAGACTAAAAAATAACAACGTAACTCAAAATCATATTGAAATTAAAGTATAAAAAGAACAAAACAAATTACATTTCACACAAGAGCAATATTCGCAGGATTCATACTTAATATTAGGCATATTAATATTTCAAAAATCTAAAATAAATAGAATATTTTTATTGTGCTCAAACACGTGAATCACAAGAGAGTATATCTACAACTTATGTATGATCCCGTGGTTCTAGAAGGTTGTATAGAAATAATTCGGAAACTGGATAATGAGCTGCCAAGTTTATGACAAAAAAAAAATGCAAATTAGGCGATAACTTTTGATTCATCATCATAATCTTCAATTCTTCAGCCATGGATTTTAAAATTCCGAGTATTCAAAAGGATTCTTTCCAAAGCAAATTATTAGATGAGGCTTGCGACTTCCTGCAAGCTTTGTAAAATCGTCTGTCCATTTTGTACTTTTCATTATTGACATTCGATTTATAAAAAATATCCTTCCTGAAAACCGCTTTCGGCTGTTTCGGTCAATTAAAGCTTTAAAAAGTTTATGATCCGCACATAGCTTCGTGATATAAAAATATAGTAAAGTTATATTTAGTGCAGAGAAAGTATTACCTATCTTTTATCTGGTACACTGTTATAACAATTTGGTCTAAATAGTGCATAATTTTTATTTGTATTTTGAGTTTATGGAAATAAAGATATTAATTATTAAATTAATTATTTAAAATATTGTTAAAAACGGAGCCGTATCATCATTATTTGTGGTAGTAAAATAATGCAATATTAAGCTACATTTTTCTGACCCAGATAATATTAAACAGTTATTAAACTCCTCAAAATCTCAATGGCGCAATCCTTCTCCTTTGTGCTCCTTCGTCAAGCAAAACACAAATTAAAGTACGTCCGTGGATAATCCGGTTAAAACTGCTTTGTACACTTCTATTAATACAGATAACATCATTTTTTTATATAAATTTCTGAATACGCAGAAAATTTTATTATTATCCCATTCTGTTCTAGCGGTATTCTACATTAAGCTACGTACATTAATCCCTAGCACAGAATTCTCGTGCATTAAAATAAAGCGATTACCAAAAGAATAATCCCTCAAATACAACACATTGTATTACAATAGAAAATACAACTGTGTATCTTCTTAAATCCTTTAAACCTCCGCTTACAACACAATATATTTTGTATAGAGTATACAAATAATGCGAAGCTAAATTAATAAAGGATAAATTCGGTGCACCGTGAGCTTATAGGCACGGACAACGAGCTCTCATTTAAAATATTAATTAAAAAGCTTTTCGACAACTGCATGTTAAGCGCTCGCGATACGCGGCAATGCTCGAAGAGATTGATCAGACTATGGCAATTGCGAAAATTGTGCATTAATTTTAAAACACTTTGTAACATCACTGATATTGTATAAATTTAGTCTGTTAACACCTGTGTTTTTATTGAGTATATGAATAGCACAGGTCATTGTGGAAATCTTTGGGAGAGGCCTATGTTCAGTAGTGGACTTGCTTTGGCTGATGGATTGGATTGGATATGAATAGCTAGCGGCTCCTTTTGTTAGAAAGTAATTATTTGGTTTATATTTATTTACACATTACGTTTAGGTAATGGCCGATGTGCCTGCAATCTTTGACGATTGGTAAAGGCAGAAATGTAAGATAAATAAATTTATATTTAAACGTACCCTAGTCGTTGTCGGCTTCGGTGATTAGGCTTTTTTTCAATAAAAATAAATATGAACATAATAATATATAAATATATTTTTAATGTTTATTCCTGATGTGTCGTATTTTCTGGTATGTATCTTTTGGTAGGAAATTGTTGATTATCCGCACTTACAAAAACTGCTGAAATAATTGTTTTGAGAACTGCAGTATACATTTATTTCGCTCCTTTCATGTTGATCGTCGCTCATTAATAATTATTTCATTTTGCGCAAATCATACTGGATTAATCTCAACCTTAAAATATATTTCTCGCAACCGTAGATTATACAACGAACACAAATATTTAAATGTGTAAATATTACACCAGCCATGCGGTTTAAATTAAACGGAATATCTCAGTACATAGTAACGTTTTCATTGTGGTTTATCGTGCTAAGTGAATACTATAACAAACCTTAATTCAACGTTAATTTTGGAAATACAAAACGCGTCCGGTGATTTCATTCAAAAGTCATATATTTTATATTAAGTATTTATTTCATTTACTTTATGTAATTTAACATTTACTTGATCTAAACGAAGTGGGTCGTAAAATTCGTCACGATAGGTTCCTCCTTTATTGCGTCTTTACTCTGCCTTATAAGAGGCGGGAAATTAAGTTTATTTGAACAAAATGACTTTAATTCCTCACTTTTCTCCCTCGTTTCATTTACATAATTTTATTACTTTCCCTTAGCTAATCTTTCAATTTCTTTGTTTCGGCTCATAAAGATCGTGTAAAATCTACATTACTAAGATTAAAGTTTAATAATATTAACTTAATCGAAATTAGTTAAATTTCCATTTTTGCCTTCCTTTTTCCTTTAGTAAAATTTAGTTTTTTTGTTATAAATGCATCGAAGACCAAAACAGGTCAAAAATACAATCAAAAAATAAAAAACAACAACGTTAGTTAAAGTTTACTAATAACTTTTAATGAATTGCTAGGTACAAATACATATATCCGGTTCCATTTGTTTATCAAAAAACGCAGTAAAGTTATGATTTTACTTATAGGTACATTATTTTATTTTAAAATTTAGAAAACTTACAGCTTATACAAAAATATGATGTTAAACAATATGTAACACACGGCCAATTACAAGTTTTTATCGACAAGCAAACCTTACCCATCTTGCTAATGCGAATGTATTTTTTTTTAATAACCATTGGAACAGCATCTACTGCCTCTCCGAATCAATCTCCATGATTGCGTAATCCATAAAATTGACTTGACTATTAAAGCTTAACGTTCCGAAACCATGTCACCCGTCAACAATTAGGGCTGTGAAAAAATAACTGAAATATTTTATCATAGCTATAATACCTTCTATATCATATTTGGGCATAATTTATATTTAATTTCTTTAGGCGAGTACTTGGATTATCTACATAGCCCTTAGAAGTAGAATTAAGTTGAATTTTGAACCAGCAATATGTAATTAAAAAAAAACACATAAAAATTCTACAGGTAATATTTTAAGAAGTGGGAATAACTTTAAATGCAATACATTAATTGAATGTTTCATTCAATTCCACTCTTGGCCGGTAACTAATACATAAATGTAAAGAATTTAAAAGCGCTTTTAACTTGCACCGTTTACGTCATGCAAACACCTCGATGTCGCTACGGCCATTCTCTATTTACACTGAGCCTGATACAAAGTAAATGACATAAAATAAACCTAGCTCAGTAATACGTCTTTATATGAGTTTTATTATAAAAGGAAATAGTAGCAACGGTTGTGGCCTACTAGAGTTCTTTGTGTTTTATCTTTTAATGCGTGCATTAGATTGGCAGCATACGTTACACTTAATGTTAAGTGGCTTTAGCAGATGCCCGCCAGTAATGAGATCACTGGTACTACATTATTGAGGTACTTTGTACAACATTCTCAAAATATTCTCAGCAAAATAAGCCCTCTGTACAAAGCCATAAAAATGCCATTCTGTTCTTTATTAACTCCGTTTTACAACCTTTTTTACGTCCAAATACTTGTCGGTAATAATAATAGCTTCTGTTCAATTTAAGTTCAACCCATTGAGATAAAATCGCCAAGTTCCACCCTAATAACAACGTGTGAAATTGTTTATTTCAACTTGGATATACTCGCCCTTTGTTGACGAATTTTAAATGTAAAGAATTGTGACACCCCTAATCTTGATCAGAATGTGTTTACAAAGCGCCTGATGTAAAAGTGTTAATCTGATTTAATTCATTGTGTTTACACAGCAGGAGGATTTTACTTTTTAGAGTCCCTTTTGTGTAACAATAAAACATCCCGTATGATTCATGCGGGGATTTATAACATTTGCCGTTCTATACGGAACTCGCAATCAACAATTTGAGCTCGGTCTTTTCCCCCAAACCAAAGGGTCGCGAAGCATTGAACTGCGTTTGTTAATGGAAGTCCATTGTCAAGTTAACGAGTTTCAACAAAATGGGCGAATTGGCTAGTATTACCTGACCTTTTATTTTTTAAACTGTTAAAATTTCACAACCAACATTGATTTATTATAACTCGGCAGATTATTTAAAATAGCCTTACAGCAAATAATTGTAAATCCAGTAATAATAATCGGATAAAACATTAAAATAAATGTGTGTCTACAGACATTTGCTGTAGATTAATTTAACAGCATTTAGCAAGACTTCGCATTAAAATATTCATGAACACTTCTACATAAATATGTTCTGTTTGGGGATAGATAAAGCAAAATGAAGAGTAATCCTTGAGCTTAGCTGCGGAAGCTTGAGGTTTCCTGCAGCGCGGGCAAAAAATAAACGAAGATTTGTTAAAAAAACGTACTCTTGATGTGTGAAATAATTCTTGCCATAAAATGAATTTTACAACGCCTTATAAAAGGAATTCTTGTTTTTCTTGCGCACGACTTACGCACAAACAATTCCAACCGGGTGATAAAAATTATGTCATAAAAGTTATATGTAAAAAAAAGAATAGTTAATTTAGCACCGTATCTTGATGCGGCCGCCTTGTGACTTGATTTCGAATACAGAGAAACGAACTTACAGCTTTTGAAAACGTCCTACATCTCAAAGCTTATGTGTCTCAAAATTGAGGTTCATACTTTAATACCAATGGTTGTTCCCCTTTAGTAATAGTGAAATTAATCTGGACGTGTCGGTAAGCCCATGGATGTGTTCATCATTTTAAAATTACACCTAACACTAGTCCAGTTTTTCTACCCGCCTGCCGAAATTAGTTAATAGATTCTAGTCCAAATTTTTTACATCATTTTGTGTAAAGCACGTGGATTTTAGACCTCAGTATTGGACATAGCAGTGCATTTTGTTCCCTGATATAAACATTTACACAAATATCTAATTATAATAGGATCTATTATCAAAAACTTATTGAATTTATGTTTTAGTAAAAGTACAAATTAATTTTAAAAATAGAAAACACAATTATGTCACAAACAGCTTACTTCAAAAGCAAGAAAGACAAATTATTTATTATCTAAATTGTTGAGTAACAAATTTTGATATGAGGCTAAAGAGAACAGTCAACCTAACAAAACTTTTGTAATAAATTCCAATCGCGATTGTATCGGAAAATGTGCCGGAGAGACAAAAATTATAAATACTTGTTTGCGATGAAATAACCAAAGGGTATTTTATGTATCATTTTATAAATTGTTAGGATTTTCTTACGGTTGTTATATTCTTGAGCGTTATATTTTATAGACCTTTTATGTTTACAGCCAAACTACATTTGCTTACCAAAGCAACAGATATAAGTTTTGTTGTTCCTAGTTAAGACGATAACGTGAATTTATGAAACTATTTTCTGGCCAATAAAAATGTTACTTTTCCTTCAGATATTTTGCCTGTAGGACAATAAAAGATAACGATATACAACTAACCTAATAAGCATTGATACACATCTCTTTATTTTCTAGAACAGTCCTTTATTTATACTGACACGATGTATTGACCACATTGAACCTGATTTTAAGCGCAGTGTATTTTTATTATTTATTACATATAACTTATTTTATGTACAATATAATCAGATAATAATAGAGAAACAATAAAACATAATAATACCCTTTTTGAAGACGATTAAAAACACTTAAATCTATATGGACAGTATAATTGGCGGTCTTATCGCTGTCCGCGATTTCTTCCAGACAATCTTTGGATGGACTGGACTCTGGAGTGAATGCAAGGATATATACAGCGCTGGGCAATGTAGTTTAGGTGCAATCAGTATTAACTTTCGAGAAATAAATATCACTTTTATCTAACTTTCTTTTAATATATTTTTTACCAAAATTATCATTCCGATAAAGAATTTCCATCTTATAAAATGTCGCGCGTTTAAAGTCAAGATTATTATTATCTTATTAAGCGTGAAGTGTGTTAAATTCGTTATTTTCTTACTCGAGCATAACAAGTGGGTCAATTTTGATGGCGCTAAGCTGGTAAGTATCGGCACTATTTACACAAACGATTTGAATCTTGTCATTAACCTTGTATTTTAGAAAATACATGGGTAATATAAGAACACTTTTATTGATCATGGCATTATACGAAAAATAGCGTACAAATAAATTGTGTTACAATATTGAAGTGGGCGTAGGAAATGATTTGAAATGAAAAAAATCTGATAGTTTCTCAAATATATGAATTTATAAATCTTTAGGTATTATTAGAATAGTTGGAAAGTCATAATTCGCTATTTTACTTTAATTTAATATATTTAATTAACATCCACTGATTTAGTAAATATTTCGTTCCCACTACAAAACCAAATTTAATCTTAAAATAGGACAACCTTCAACCATTACAAGTTGAAAAGGGTAGGGACTAGGGTATATCCGGCAGAATCTTAGTTAAAAGTAATTTCCTTTCGTCCGCCTTGAGAAGTATTTCTCCGCCGACGTATTACGATTGGCTATAAAAATCAAATGTTTGATAAGTAATTGAGAGCGCAAAATTGTAATTCAATTTGACAAATTCGTTCTCACGAATTCTCCAGACAGAATGAGTGACGGCTAAAATGGAAAGTTGTAACGAATTCTGTGAGAGCTACATTAAAGGGATAACTCACCGACGCAAAATTTTCGTGTTCAAATATTGCTTTTGTAAAATTTGAATGGAATACTTTGTTGGAAAATATCCATCGGAAGTACATTTGGCAACAAAACGGTTGCGAGTTGATTTTTTTCTGAAAGAATTGAAAGCCATTACCTGTTATTTATTGAATATAGTGTGCACTTGCGCAAACATTATGCACGTGTGAATACATGCAACACCTGTTGGTGACGTAACAGTCTTTACAGTATTAAACTAGAAACTATTTTCAAATTCAATTTTAAACATTGCCTTTGTATATGAATCGATTAGCGATTTTCAATACCTGTTACACACTTGAATATAACTAGAAAAATTGCATACTCTTACTCACTAATAACTTGGTACATTATACGCAATATCTAATAGAAAACAAAGGGAAAATCAAGATAATGTACAACCACGCAGAACATAAATAAAACAGTCTTATGCCATTGATAAAATAAATTTACTTTTGCAGAATAGCGTGGCCTATTAGACCCCTGCCAGTAACTTTATTTATTATACAAAAGCAATTCAAAAGCAAAAATAATAAAGGGATATTATTTTTGTTGGTACAAACGTTTTCGCTCGGTTGAACCTCACTGAAACCATTGATCTCGTTAGCGATTTAAAAGGTGAATTGTAATAAATCACGATGTCAATTAAAAAAAGACGAGTGCAGATTTCTAGCTAGTTAATAGAATGCAATGTGAAATTGAGCTCAGGCATCTGTTTGAAAATTTTAATTAATAACGCAGTTTAAAATATGTTTTAAATGCTGGTTTTATAATATGATTAGTATTTTTCATACATTAAAGAACGAGCACAAATGATATTGAACATTAACTTTAAACATGGAATCAAAATATTCTATGAATGAAATAAGTTTAAACGCAGTCGCGTCAAATATTATCTTAAATCTTATACTTTGAATTAAATAGAGTAATTAAACAGCAAGCACCATGCACAAATAAGATAAAAATGCGAGAGGGCATTTAAAAAGACTTTTAATTCCTTTTGCGCTCCTTTAATTTCCGGATACAATTATAAGATGGATATTGTAGTTGAAACGCGTCTAATTAATGAGGGAGAAAGTGGGGAAAATGTTCCACTTTGTTAAGCTTCTTTGTTGGCACATAAACTGCGGCGCAATCAGAGCCTTACCTTAGCGCTTAGCGACATTTGCTTGCAGCGTTTTAATTAAAAAATATAATTCATTACGAATTACTTCAGTTTGCTTTAAATAATTCCATTCGTCTTAGTTCTGCCGCGTTTATTTTTATGATGAAGCACCTGTTTTGGTAGGCACAACGGACATTTTTCACCGGAGTCAAGTGGCCGGAATATACCAAATTAAAATACAGAAGTTCTAGTAATTTAAATGTGTTTAGTTATTTTTATTATGTAAATTACATTAGTGTAATTTAGAATAATGAAATGCCCAATACTAGTCGAGATAATTTCACATTACGCAGAGATGGCGCGATATGATTCTCATGCATGTCGCACACAATTTCCGATTATTATTTTACAACCGATACAGTCCGCCTGACTTTACACCTTTGGGAAATTATCGAATCCCAGTTAAACCATATTTTACAAATCGGATAACTTATACAAATTGAAATCATCACCCTGGGACGCGAACCTAGGACTTCATGGTTTAGTCCATTTACATCACCAGCATGTTATGAACTTATAAGCGGCATCTGTAAGTGATTTAAACAAAAGAGTATGAAGCATGTGTAGCATTTAAATTCAGCATAATATAATGATATAATACCAATATACCTTTACAGATAAACATCAATGGAAATTCGTTCACATTTAAATGAAAGATGGAAAAGGGAAACGGCAAAGCAATGTGTTATAGAAAAGTCCCCAATACGATTAGATCGAGCTCGTGTACGTAGAAAGTATCACTTACTTGTGAGATTTCGCCAAAAGGAAACGCCGGATTGTGGGATATAAAGATATCGATAGGGCTATTAGACGTACGTGCCAATCGTTCTACTTACGCTGAATCAGCCCATAAAACAAACCCGACGAGTCATGAGCGAAATCTCTCGGAATCATTCAAATACCTCTCCAAAGCCTACAGTTTTATTTTATTATTCCCAGTATCTATAAACTGTTTTTTGTATCGCAAAAAGCCGCTTGAAATTTAGAAAATAGTTTTTCATCCATTTCGTTTATAACTTGTCTAAATAGAATTGCTTTTCTTTCGAAGAAATTTATTTTAGTGTTCCTTGGGATGTTAAATGAGGCGTATAATGTAGAACTACTTTTTTTCATTTATTGGATAATAAAATAAAACCTACATAAATAATTACATGAACAACATCAACGCAACCACTAACTAACTAACTAAGGTTTCAAACATTATATAAATAATAATGGTTATGTAACACTCTACTCCAAAATATACAAGTAGAACAGAAAACCAACTTTAGTACAAACAACGTTAAAATATTTTTACTAATATACAATTTTTTTTCTATTCATTTAGTATTATGATTTTAAGTCGTGGTCGTAATGGCAACCATATTTATTATTTACATCATAAAACAAGACGTAATTAACAACAAAAACAGGTATAAAACAAACTAATTTCATTTTCATAACATTTCAAGTAGCCTCTAAGTTGCTTTGAAAAGGTTTTACCGTTTAAAAATTACGTCGGAACAAGCTCACGGTAATTGTCAGTTTAATAATATTTCATTACATATTAATATAGATGGCAAACAAATTTTCTCACGGGAAGGGCGTAATATTAAGCGCCCCATCTTTATGCATATTACCCAATATAACCTTACCTAGAGCCGTTAAAGTGCGCGCAGACTTGAAAAAGCTCTTTTAATAAAATCTTATTAAATTAAGTGATTGAATTTTATTGTCGCAGCTGCATGGCGCAATTGAAAAAAATCTTTTTACATTAAAATATATGAAAAAAAATGAATCCATTAGCGATTGAAAGTTTTTATAAAAAATTGATTTCTATCAGGGGTGGCGAAAGTGCTTTTTAATATTACTGAAGTAGTGGAAATATTAAAAGGTTGGCTATTATGAAATGCTTCTAGTACACAACTTTATTTGTTGAAACACCTGAATAATATTTTAATACATTTAAATGTACGAGTACGTGAAGAATGCTTTCAAATGTTACACGAGATCATTGCAAGTTTCAAAAAGATTGTAAGAGAAATAATATAAAAGCATATACAAATGTATAATTTTATCTACAATGTGTTTTTTAATTATTTTTCTTTTCTTTTAATTATTATTGTTTACGCACCTAACTCTCATCTCTGCATCACCTTAGGTTTGACTGTAAGAGAATACCTCAGTCACTAAGTCCACCCATACAATGTATTTATATAAGTGTAAATAAATAAATAAAAAAGCAATTATACTAAGGTATTGTTTACGTTGTTAGGTTTATATCTTATCATAAGCCAAAGATCTGCCCTAAATATTAAGTAGAGTCGTTGATTTTCCGAATGGAGCGCGCTTTGGCGCCGGTCCGTCGCGACGACGCTGTAGTCTTTTCGGCGCCAAGGATAGTGACTATAAACATCTGTAAAGTTAACGTCAACATGGGGGCAATGTCCTACATACACCCTCGATTTGCACTCCAGCTCAAATCCATTACGCAACTAGAGTAAAAGCCAATTAACTCCAGCTTTAGACGTGCGACATAATTTCTTCATGTTGTACAATTTTTATTAACATTCCTTTGAAGGCAGTTATGAACAAATTAAATGTTTTTTTGCATTTTGACCAGTGCGTGGTAGCGTGTTAGCTAAAGGACGCGATCTACTGAGAATAAGTTATCAGATTCGTAGCTTGAAGTCAAAGGTGTGCCACCTTTGACTTCTTATGAGCCTTATTATGTATGATGAAAAATATTCGATTGCCATGATGGAAAACATCGTGAGGTCACCTGCACACACACCTGCGCAGTATTGAGGTATTTATAAAAATTACATTTTGTAGATAACGGAAGGCCACCCGCTATAGGCTAAAATCGCAGAGTATGGCCTATAAGAGCTCTCAATCACACCCTCTATTATAGAGGGGTTCAGTGCTTAGCATTACTGTGGGATGAGTCATATGTATTTTAATAGCCATAGTATAAGGTAATTCTATATTAATACAGTACGTAATATAACACCTGCAATAACTCTGCAACCAAAATAACTTAGACTACACTATTACGTAAGAGTAGAAATTGAACATGATTGTAAGTTACATATGCTTTCTTCGAGCATTTTTATCTGACACTTTTGTAGACGGCTATAATTAATCACTTTGGTATTACAGGGGTTCGTCGCGACTCAGCAGGGTGAGACATCCCGTTGCGTGAAATACATTGGCAACTAATGAATAATTGAGGTATGTGAGCCACTGAGCTACTGAAGAATAACTTCGTCCCAGCCCGCATGTGGTATGTTGTCAACTATCTCCTTTCTATGTACTCGTAAATGGAAGTTTGAACGTAGATAGACCTAACTGCGTGTAAGATAAGAAAATCATGGCGCAATTATTATGAAGTAGTGATTTCATTTGTGATATTTATTTTAGGTGTATAAATTACTAATTTTTTAAAGTAATTTCAGAATGACATTACAGTTGAAAAAAAATATTCTAAATTAAAGTTAGCTGTAATAATAATTGCTTAATAATATTATTTTTTCATTAAACACGTCCATCAACTTTTCCGTAATGTTTTTACGAGTTTAAGTGCCCTTTCAGTTTGATACCAAACACGTTGTCACATATTTCTATCTAAACCCCAAGTTTAAAACTTAGCTACAAAAATTGAAAGTGTCGAACACAGCACTCGCTATATAATCGCTGACCAACGGTACGGTGACGAAAAATTAATGCGCCATATGGGACATCATGCATAATGTATGGGACACTGCAGGCTCCCAAATCATCGCCGGATTTGTGTTTACTTGCAACGCTAATGTCCCTTGCGTCCCACCCTCGCAAAGGTTGAAAGGTACTGATTAAATTTGTACGAACAATCGGCCAGCTTTGTTCCGTTGATAACAAGCTACTGCATTCGCAATGAATGAAACATAAGGCACTTCATTTACGGCTACACGTATCATGTTGTTTTGTAGAATATGTTATCGTCTAAGTTAAATTATCAAATCTTTGTTTTTTATTAACAAATAATAATAAAAACTCTTTATAATACCACCACATAACAATAACAAAAGAAAAAAAAAACAGTTCGTAAGTTTAATTTTAGAATAGGGACACTTGAAAGGACAGGGACACACCCTATCTCTTAAAATTTTATTTTAGTCCTATTCTTTAGAAATCCCCTACATTACAAGCTCCAAATAACTTTTCATGTTGTTTACTACGGACCTGAAATTTAGTTCATAATGGAGGTTATATACCGTGCCTTAATATTGCAAGGCGTCAATACAACATGATTGATGTATTCTAGACATTTAGCAAATCGTTCCAGGCGGATTGTCGCGCTGTCTGGCCGTCCTTCACCAAACGTCTACTATTGATTTATTTCGTCGACTAATCAAAACATGAATATTAGAATAGTTTGAAAACTGTAGTAGGTTTTTCTCTAGGTACTTATTTCATTTATATCCGATTATAAATCCGATTATTGACGATTATAAATCGTCAAATAAAATGTATTTGTAAGATAAAATTAATACCAAATTAAATGAAAGTTGTGTCATATTTCTTTCCAATCGCGTCATTTTTATAATCAATCAAGTTATAATTCATTGGAAGGATAAATTTTAAATTTTATCACAAAAATCAGCCTTATTAATGTTGAAACAACTATTAACGCTAACAATTTACCCGAGTAAAAAATGTCTGGCGAAATATTAATAAGATGTAAGCAAAATTATTTATGCAAGGATTCCCTGAGGCGTGCATTAAACTAGAAAATAGACAAAGACTCGCTGAATGTCAAGCGGTTAAACGGCAGACTGTAGATGAATGCATGAACAATGGGGCTCGCATTCAAGCAACCATTTTGCCTCCGGACTCAACCAGCTATCTCTAATTATTTAGTCACTCCAAATGTACTCTATAAAATTTTGAACAGTTATGTAAATGCCGTTGTAGCTGCAAATAAATTTCGTCAGACGAGAATCACTTTAAAAGCTATTTACTCAGGACACTGAATGATAGTATTTATTCGAGAAATATTGCAAGTATATTTTGTTCGGGACAATACTTACCACTGTGTATGCGAAACACAAATAGTGTTAGTTTTTATTATACCTCCGTCGTGGATTGACATTCCCTTGGAGTATCTAATAAATGTCATTATTGACGGCTCCGAAGATATTTGATATTAGAAGACGACGAGTCCTTTAGAATATATTAAGGTCATATCGAAAGTATCACACAATGTCATAATAGGTTGGAGATGTAATTAAAAGGGGATACACGCTTTTTCCTTGATTGATTGTTGTTAAAATATACTTGGTTATTTAATATTTGATTAATGCTGAAAGACACAAAAGGCAAATTGCTCTGTCTGCCCTTCGACAGACATTAAGAAATGTCTGTATATTTTCGTCCGTCCTTCCGAATGTTAACGCCAGCGTCATTATTGAGCGGATGAGCCAATCAATCCGATTTAAGAACTAAATCGTGGTATTGACCCAAAGTGTTTTTATACGTAATTCCCCTGGAATCCGTTAACAAATTGAGACTTCTGAATTCTAATTTAGGGTATTAGTTCTACCGAACTCTACTCGAAATGTTTTGAAGTAAAAGTACCTAAATTCTTGAATAAACTTTTGTATTTTAGTATTGATAAAATCGTAGCGTGACTTGATAGTATTTCGAGTAGCTCTTCAATTCGCCTTTAGACTCATGTGTATTGTGCTTATTTGAATTTATGATCAGCTTTAAGGCTGAACGCTACGTTCAGTGTCTGCCTTTTTGCCAAGCACCCTATAATTTGGGTACTGCTAGATTTATAGGGTGATTTAAACTGTATACTACAAGAATCTCAGGTAAATCTATACGCTACAACGCAAATATTTATTCAACTGTGGATTCTACTACAAATTGCTGTGTTTTGGTATAATTGAACTAGTTATGTAGCACTGTCTAGACTCTAAGTCTAGAACAACGGGTTTTTAGATAAGAAAGTTGTGATTTGTGTTTAGAAATAAAGTACAATACACGGTGTAGTGAGGTGTAAGAGGGTTTCAATCATCACCTGTCGGGGTTCAAGCCTACATCACTTGCTAGGAAACGGACGAAGCTCTAAAACCACCCGAAGATGCATTAATCTTCGCAGAGATGGCATAGTCAATGACAGGCTAATGACAAACAGCAACAAAACAAGAAAATAACACCAGCGGTATAAAACGCGACATGAATGCAAAAAACAAAGACACCTCTATAATTCTCTGGTAAAGAAATCGCGTGAAAACCCTATTGCAATTTTTTTTTCGTCATTAGATAAAAATACTCCGTTAGCAACAACTTGTGCTCTTTAATAGAACGCGTGATCTTCACCTTGGCATACAAACGGAACCCCATCGACCCCCGCATAGGGGATTAGCTTCACTTCACGCAACGTTGCTTCAAAAACTCAAATACTAGCCTATTACATTTTTCTACAATACAGCACAGCACTCATTTTGCAATGAATCCCGACAAAGAGGACGAGATATAATGGCACATTTCTGTTTATCTGATAATAACAAACTACTAATAACTGAGGCAGCCTGAATATCAGACCACCGGCATAGTCGTTCCCGCATAAAGGCACTTGTACACACCAAGATAAATTACCGAACTAACTTTAGTCACGACTCTGGTCGGGTGAAGTTTGCTGGTCATTCTTCGGTGCAGTGCCTGAAGTTAGCATAACGAGTAATTATTTGTATTAAAGATGTATTCTCCTTATATAATATAAGGAGTGATGATTATGCAAACACATTATGCAACTTATTTACAACTTACTCCGATGCCTCAGAGATCCCAAATGAGTCTTAACACAAGACTTCGCCAACAGGTACACTTTTAGGATGGGGTCGAGTTTTTATTGTATTTTAAAGTCGCAAATGTTTGTGTAGAACAATGCTTATCTTTCTACCTGGCGGTATGCAGGGACGGGTCCCCTTGCTGCTGGGTTGCGCCACTTCGCTTAACCTTTGATGTCTACAATTGCGAAAAAATCAACGTCACTGCTCGTCGTAACAATTACTTAAAGACAAAGCGAGTTACACGGATTTATATTATATCTAAATTACTAGCTCTCCATAAATTTAGCTTACTTGAAAAAAAATATATGATCAATTAGACCAAAATTTTATGTAACGTATTACTTGAATACAAATTAAAGATACACATTTTTGCTACAGTGTTCTAAATGATTAACCTACAAGAACTATCAGAAATCAAATCGATAAATTATCTTTTGAGCCAATTCTTTATGCGCTAACCTTTTGTTTTTGGAACAGATCATGTTATCATTCAACGACTACAAAATTGTATTAAATACAATGAAGTACGTCAACTGTTACAAGGTTTTAAAATAAAAAAATCAATAATCTTCTAGATTTAAAAAACTAAACCAGAATGAACATTAGTTGTGAAATTGTACAACCCATTAAAATATTTTAACATTTTACTTTCTGTGTGGACATAAAAATGTTAAAAAGTTTTGTCCATTACGGTACCTTTGAGGAAAAGTAATGAGGCATAACAGGCAATCCGAAATAAAATTAATCGCTGTTCTCACGAAAATGATTTATATTTAAATTCCGTATTGTCATCCTTCGAAACAAGAAATTAAACGATCGATTATGAGCTTGTGTAGACGAAACAGACGAAGTGCTATACGATTATAGAAAGCGAGAATCCAAGGTATCAACATGAAAGGATGTGTTTAAAGTTCCAACAGATCTCATACGTCGAAAAGATTCAATTTCCATGTGAAATATCAAAGCTTTGCAAGTATAGGCACATGTGTAATAATTAATAGCGTAGTTCGCTGCGCTCGCGGTAGGCGCCGGCCTACGGCAGACCTTTTGATTTGCCGCTGGCTGCGCCGAGTCGCGCGCTCAGTTGCATTCAATATGAGCCGCTCGAGGACAACAGGACCCTTTGTTCAAGATTTTGATAAGCTTGAAAGAATCTAGGCAGCTCCTCGCTTTTTTATACACGGCATTACTAATTCACAGTTTCAATTAGGAATGTTTTTAACTAGGCTTACTGTGATCTCGTTAATTAACATGTGTATGAAAGTGAAAATGGATTTAGTCTTTTTGATACTTACAATTTTATATCAATATTAAGAAAGATGTATAATTGACTATTATAGCCGTTTTGGCAGACGATATTTAAAGTATCATTTATTGTTACTGCCGCACAAGGATTAAGTGCAGAAACAACAGAGTCACAAGTACAATTTGTTTTAGAGTATTGTTTTGAAAGGTTCCCGCGTTGTTTACGAATCCATAAAATACTTGTTCAACTGTCCCCACCACTAGATTTGCCTCAAGACAAACCGTCGGCTGATTGATGTGTTTGTGAACATTTTATTGATGGTTTGAAAGCAGGACTTCCATTTATTTGAAATCGGACCCGAATAAATCAGGCCGAGTAGTTACGAAAACTGTGATAATATATTTCAGCTTGACGAATATTTTATCAATGTGTGCGGTATTTTTTCCGTTCCGGAGTCCATAAACAAAATTGCCACGCATCAATTCAGAGTAGAATGAAGTTAATTCAAAGCATAACTATTAAGCAAATCCCAAGCAGGAACATTCAAGCGCCGCAGAGGGCAATTTGCGTTTTTATACAAAAAGACACATTAAACGTATTTAAATAGCACACCATTAGCATACATTTTCGGTAGCAAAATAAACGTGCTTTTATATTTCTTCAATGCTTTGGTTCTCCGTAAGATAGAAGTGCGTTGTGTAACTAAGCTAAAGGAGGAGGTTCGTTATTAATTCACCCGGTCGATGTAAGCGAGTTGGTAACATTGCTGCGGTCAGCGCCCAACGGAAGCCATACCAGTACCCGGCGGGTATTTCGCTTCAAACCGGAACAACTCTTGGAAGGTTTCCTTCAATTTACCTAGTTTTTAACAGAACGCCACCACAACCGCGATACATATAAACCAATTGAGGCGGCCGCGGCGGCTCGCGACACACGATCGCTAACTTCGTTTAATCCCGAAGTTTAAATATTATGGTTTTATATTGAAAATATTAAATAGAAAGTATCGATTATGCCCGCATTTTCAATTACCAATAACAATGGCGCAAGGACCATTGTCAGATGTTACGTGTTGCTGAGCTAACGCGGTAACAATAGATCGTTTCACAACAACCATATTTTATGCCCCAAACACACTGCGACAAAAAACGCGGAGATTATTACGCGCACAAAACCGGTAACTATGACAAATAGCACCATGGATTACAACCAAATACCCTTCTTTGGCATACTTTTTGTTAACTTAGTCGACATTTAATGGCGTTCAATGATAGTTATTCACCGGGACTAATCGGGATAAGCATTTGTAATTTATTTGCCCCACCGTTGGCGAACTTATGTAATACCTTAATGTCTTTTTTGTCCATACTCTAGTTGGAGTTATTGTTTGCTGAGTGGTAAACAAACGTACAAACAAGGGGAGCTGATTTATTTCTTCATAACTTTAACATCCTGTCCAACTTTTGGTATTTGTGAAAATTGAATTTCTAAAAAGTTTGTTTATTTTCATGGAGAGTATTATGGAATAATAAAACGCGTAATACATATTCTACTCAATAAGTCATATCTTAGAAAAATATACTTTATCCCAGCTTCGAAGTTTAAGTATTTTTTCCGCAGGCTTTTTAACAAGCGAGCCTTTTTCAATAAACTTTATTCCAAAGCTCATTAATTTTAAGTCTTAACTTTTAAAATGTTTGCAGATTCTTTGCGTCAATATTGTAAGAACCTGAAAGTGTTAAAATTTAAGTTACTGCGTTAATTTATAAAGATTTTTTGTTTTGCGCTCTCTCCGAATTTAAAAACGGTAAAATTGTAATATCGTTAATTACGAAACGAAATTGCATGGAGTATTACAGTAATATACCAAGTAATTCGTAATTTTAATTAATAAAATACTGAAGTGCCTTTGTTATTGGTTTATTTTGTTTTTAAATGCTTATTTACATAATTATTTTCATTTGATACAACACACCTCTATTATACTGTAATGACTGAATCATAAATAATTTGCATGAGACATAAAATTAAAATTTATTGAATATTTAATCAACACAGTGATGGAAAAACAAAATACCAAAAAGTATATTATTTTAATCAATGTCTCGAAAAATACCTATAAATATAACTAGTATTTTTGTTAAAAGCAAATATTAGACGCGTGTATTATAATGAATGCTTGTTAGAGCGAGCGATGTAATCACAAGTACAAGTTATGTGGGTTTATTTTATCGCAGATACGAAAGTTGGAAAATAACGTTACGTGCAGGATATTAATTGTAATTGCTAATCCTTTAACGGACCGGTTATTTATAACTTTCCATAGAAAACAATATTTGAATTCCTTAAGTAAGCGTACACAAACAATAAAGGCAAAGAACATTTTTCAATACGAGTACATTACGGGGTTCATATCTTCTCTTTCCTGCTTATATTATCATCAATGACAGGAAATTTGCCACTGATGACTTATTACATTATACTTTTAATAAACTTATCTTTCTCTACATTTCTCATTTGTTTAACATGGTGAATGGCATAGCGTATGATTTGTATTATGCACGTAGACAAATGAATTAGGTTTGATTTTTTACGATCGCCCGCCTGTCCAACGTCAACCCTTGCAGAAATAATATTATCCTAGTCATATTATGCTACCAAAGTAGTTATCCATCATCCATCCATCAGCCAAAGCAAGTCCACTGCTGAACATAGGCCTCTCCTAATGATTTCCACAGTGACCTGTTGGAGGCAGCCTGCATCCAGCGACGTCCCGCGACCTTTACCAGGTCGTCTGACCACAGTAGTTAGTTTTTTATAAAATATAATTTGGATTAAAAGGTTGAAACTAAAACACACAACAAACATTAATGAAATGAAATACTAACGTAACTAATAAATGTTTAAAACTTTTGGCAACACTTATCCACACTTCTTATGTACATATGTCTAGTTTTCTGGATTCGCGTGGTGTGTGCGTAAAGTTGATTAGGTAACGCAACGAGCCAAAATAAAAAAATACAAACCTAATATCATAACGTCAACATTTTTTGTCACCAAGGGGAAAGCCGTCCCAAAATTATGTCCTCACGAATTAGTTACGGCTAATATTTTCAAACACGATAAATCACGATCTGCAATATCCTGTTCGATTCCCTCCGCGATGCATCAGGAAGCGTTGTGGATAATAATACCAACTTATTACAGGATTGTGGAAGTTTTGGCATATAGATTCCGGCCCATCGAGTTTTATTGCTGAAGGGCAGTGGGGGCCGGTCATAAATTAACCACGATGACGCATTAAATGGGCCATGCACGTATTTTAAAATCACAGAGAACTGACAAGATAATAGGGTGGGTCTGTTAATGGTTTTTGTGCAGTATGAATGTTTTTTACGTCAGAATCAGACAATGATAAGGATCTTGTACATAAAATATTCGTTTTAAAAGCTAGCGAATTAATACACTGTACGCTTTTAAATTTAACAAAAGTGTAGCGTTTTATATTTAGCATTTATAAAATGTATGTAAATTGTCATTTAATCATTTTAAATAACAAAAAAATAATCAAATATAAGTAATAATAATCTTTATTGTCATTTATATGTATAATACTTTTCGTTCATTAAATATAAATAGGAATTTTTCGTGCGAGAGAATGTAAAAATACCCACCGAAAACAACTAGGTCATCAAGTTTACGAAAATAATTAAACAATTTCAAGTTAAGTAGATTACAAAATTTGCCTCAGCGCTCTTCGCTACAAAATAAAAACATAATTAAAGTGAACATGATTAAGCTGAGTGTTCACACGTCACACGGATTTGGACAAAAAATTCGTATGATAAGCGAGTGGCTCGTTTAAGTACTTTTACGAGGGATGCAGCTGTATAAAAGAGGAAGGCGGGGTAACGCGATAACACGACGGATGCTTGTAGACAATAGACGCGTCGAGACTTCAGCACGTCACGTTCAATGGTTCGCGTCGAGAGGATCCATTCGTACTCCCAACGTCGAGAGGTAATCCTTCTAATACTCTGTAATGAGTTTTCATATTCTCCAAAATAAATATCACTCTAATTCAAAAATCGAATTTTAAATGGAGTGATTCTGTTTTTTATAAATCTGTCGACAATTTCGCAGCAACCTCCGTTAGTTTAAAAATGGAAGTAGAAACATTTGAATTTTGAATATTGATAGATTGGATATCGACGAAAAATAAATGAATGTTACGAATGCTTCGAAAATAGTGTGCTAGGTAAAATGTTTTCTATTTCCGTAGTTTTTTGCAAATCCAAATTGGAAACTTTTTAATGAGTTTCGTAACTGAGTTTATAAAGCATGGTATAGTCGTGTCACTACAAGAAGACTAGATACCTACCTAAGTCTTAAGGACTTTTTTCATCCCACACATAGTTTTATTGAGTCGGATATAACCTTTACGTTCCTAATATACAGAAAAGAAAGTCCGCAACATTTATATCTCCCATTCCACGTCAAAAATAAAAACTTCGGTATATTTTCGGCTACTTCGTGCACAATTTTCGTTTATACAAAAGCAATATTTGCAAATATGAATAGTCGGACAACATTGTAAGCAATTCTAGACGTTCGCCCAATACTTTGAATATAAAGGAGCCTATCGACATCACGATGTCTGTACCAGACGCCTGACAGAAACATGTGTGTTGTGCCACGACGTCCGCTTATTGGATTCACCGCTTTGTACTCTCTTGTCTATGATATACCGTTCAGATCCACTGCCATAACCTATAGTTATTACCATTTATATCAAAATACAGAGTCACGTCGATGTACACAAGAATTGAGAGAGGAATATTGAGATTGTTTGGAGTCTTGGATATAATAGATTATTGTAGGAGACTGACAAACAGCTACACTAGAGTGACAACGGGAAAGCCGATTCAAATTATAACGTGCCTTTATCAAGCAAGTTGAGAACGCTTTGAACAACAGAGTAACAGCCTATATTGAGAAATTTATACAAAAGTGGTTAATGCGAACGTAATATAACTACCATACTGTCGATACCGATATTACATTATGTATATATGAAATATTAAATGACGTTTATAATAAACTCAGGTCAGCAAAGGTTCTACCTTTCGGCAGCGATCTTATTGTTAGCTAAATCCCGGTTTGTAAAGAAAGCGTCTAGGTCATCACGCAACCTTTTTAGCCCTCCGGTGGCGCATATAGTGTAGTTGTATTTACCCGCTAGTATCGTAACACCTGCCTATATTCGATTTCATTTAGTTCCATTAAGCGCCAACGCAATAAAATAAACAGAGTCAAACCGTGCGCTGCCGTAGCATTCAATAATACCTACTAAAATAACAAGCATTCGATTTTCAAATTTAATTCAGTGTCCAGCGTAGGTCAGGTTATATAACCTACCACTTTGTTCCTAAGCGGGTATAACGTTACAGTTAAACAAAGTCATCCTTTAGTCAATTGTGTAAGTCCGTGTACTCAATCAGACACAATAAACATGCTTAACTCCACTTACGAGTTGTCTTAAGGACGTGTTCAGGGTCGGCAAACAGCGGATGAAGGATGCTTACAAATACGAAAATAAAACACAAAATATATTTCAACAAGGCTCAACGAAAAAATAAGAAGAATATTACATAACCTATTAAGTGTTGTATTTCGCTTATTCGATATCCTGACATAGAATAGGGAGTACTATCATAACAGTTTTCAAAATAATCTAGAAATATTGAATATAAAATTATGTTTTGACAGTCTCTACAGTGCTACCGGGTTTGAAACGAATGGTTGCGGATCGATCCTACGCCGAGACAATTCGTTTGGTCACACAACTCATGTGGTCACAGATCAACATTTCTATAATTTTCCTATTTGGTTTTGTTTCTGATTTATGATAAGATAAAGTTTTATTTTTGATATTATGCACGTCTGGAGACACGTATCACAAATCCGATTATTTATTGTACTTTTAGTTATTTGTATAACCATATTTAAGTATAATTAATACGAGAGCATAAAAGTAAAAATTGAAGACACATTTTTCCATCGACGGCCGCGGAGCGTTCAAAAGTGACTACTGTCATTCCACATGATATCAACACATTGTCTCTACTACAATTAATGATAATTTGATTTTATCATATTTTTCCCGTAAAACAATGAATTAAACTCATAACAATAAAGTACGATGTATAAAAGTTATAAATCTCATACATATCCATCACTTGAACGCATGTCGCCCGTATCACTGTCCCTGTCCGGACCCCATTATTTGCATCGAGCCACAACTTATCTAACTCGACCCACGTTACATTAAAATGTTCTAAATTAAACATCCCTTTCTATCTGATTAAACTGAATATTCAAGCTCGGAGTTTTAAAGAAAAATAAATATTTAAACTCAGACATGTTTCGAGTACTATTAAACTAATTTGATGCAGAAACTAAAGACATGTTTTTGAATTAATTCATATTTATAATAAACTGGCTTTTAACTGCTACTCCGTAATTCATAAGTACCCAGAGGAGACAATTTATTTTCTGTGTTGAATACTAGCCAAAAAATGCAATTTAACAAACTGCCGCAATTATTTAAATTTAAAAGTTATGCAATGTACGTGTATTTACATAGTAAATAATTTACACTTTGTGTAACCAATATAGCTGAGTAAATAATGTGGCCTATTTACAAACCCACATAAAGAATATATATATATATATATATATATATATATATTGCTACAATTTTGCGTATTGTATACACTATGCGATATAAAAATAAAATTGTCAAAAGGTAATACGAAAATATAATTGCAATTTGTTCCACACTAAGCTTGCCTCTAATCCAGCGTTCGGGAGCATTGCAGTCATTATTATACTTATATCAAAGGTACGTAGCGTACGTTGCGTTGAACAAAGGCGAAGAATTTTCTGATGTCAAAATCTTCTGCAGAGTAAATTGTCGGGAATTCCGATAGCGTGAAACAGGTTCAAGTGCCGTCACCGGCTCCTTTGTACTATAGATTTTATGTGCTAACGAACATCTATAACATTTTAACCGTTTTGTTGCGGCTCTGTCTGATATACGGATTATATACGGGTACTGAAATCTCATACATTGCCAAACTCTGCATTAACGTTAAATAAACGTGTCATAAATTCGTTGTTTAAAATTATACGGATAAAGAAAAAATTAGAATATAGTTTTGAGATGAAAAAAATTGACATTGTTTTACTGGCTAAGAAGCCTTTACCGCAGTGGATAATACATATGAATTTGTATTTATCAATGAATTCAAACACGGGTCTCTGCAATGCAGCGGCAGCACGAAAAATGTAATTTATCAACTCACGTGCCTTTTCGAGTAAATTTATACGTAGTTTAACAATTATGACTGTTTCACAACAACCGGAGCCAAAGCTGTAAAGTTTTGTGCAGTGAACTAAACCTCTTAGTATTACGTTACTTTGCACATTCATTTTGCACTTGCTACATTGTACGCTGTGGTCGTATGTAGTTTCTTAAACATTTAAGTTCAAAATTAAACGGACTTACCTGTTGATTTTCGACTTTATTAAATTAAATAAATGAATATATATTTTTAGGATAGTTTCTTGTTTCTATTTCCATGGATCACCCGGTTGTTTTACGATTTCATGAATATGAATGTAAAGGTATATTAATATTATTACTAATATAGTAAATACTAATTTAATAAAAAATATAAAATGTAATTTATGCTTTTGCGTCAAATTCCCTCCACTTTTATTAAGCCATTTTTTTATATTTTATTCTACCAACAGATCCCAATTACGCAACGTTTACTCATTCATAACCCAAAGAAAAATTAGTAGTCACGGAACTAGCATCCTTCCTTAATACCCGAACTTGTCCATTGTTCCCATAGTCACGTCTCCGCGAGACGTTAAAATACGTTTACATATGTAAGCAGTATACATCTCAGGTGTCGAACGCACGGCGACGGAATACGAAAGTGCAGGTGCGTGGAGACACCCGTACGGCCTTATTGAATTCTTCTCCAATTGATACTTCGTCTCCCTTACAGGAAGCCGCGGCAAGACGTGTTTTAAGGCACGCGATCCCAACAGCGGTAATCAAGTTTATTATTGGAGTTTTGGCAAGTTGTTGTGGTTTATGGTTGAATATTCTAATGAGAATTTTTAAAATTGATGCAAATAAATTTACATTGAGTTTTAATTGTTTCCAAATACGATCCCGTTTATATTGTATACACTTTTCTCTGTAAAACTATTTTTAGGTTTACCAAAATGTAAGCTTTTGTTGCGTGACCTATGGATCATGTCTATTCTACTCAATACATAATACATATTATACTCTTATTAGTTATGTAAGACCGATGAACACCCACACATTACGTGACTAAAGCCGACGATAGATTATAAAACGAAGTAGACTGAACTTCAAGACGTAATTCAATTAGTTTAAGAAACAAACACAATAGTAGTTTCGCTGCAATAGTTTAAGTTTTCTCTAAAATAAATGTATACTATTGAACGAACAGCGCTAGTATTCGGCTAAGCCACTGCAAAACCATTAAAAAAACAGAAAAAAACAGCATGTTCCTTTATATTTACACACGACTTAACTGTACATCGGAATAAAGAATTGTCGTGGTCCATTTTACCGATAAAAACAACGCCAACGAGTGCCGAAAGAGAATTCATTTTCCATAAAATAACACTTTGAACAGGGAGTGAGAAGCGGACCGCAACGTTTTCATCGGGCACTTATCACTTGCCACGGCGTTGGAACAATTTTACATCAAAGCTCTTGTAATTTCCTACAATTCACCCCGATTCCAATTAGCAGGCCGCGCCTTAAACCATGACCCAGTGTAAAAACAACCTTCAATGAAACTCCACTCCAAGATACATTAATCACACGTTACAAAATCATTCAGCCTTAATTACAAATTGCTTATGCTAGTTCTATTTTGAACTTTGAAATAAATACAGTTATATACATACGTACCTGTTTTAGGTAGCGTTTATAGTAGCATGTTCCACGAGCGGCTGTTTTTTGTGTTATTAAATATAATTAGATATGGCTATCACTATTATTAATATTTGCGTTATGATAAACCTAATGGTTTAATTTACTGCAATAGCTATATTTTTTCATACAAAATACACCTCTTATTCAAACCAGATATTTGAGCAATTTGGAGATTATATGAAAACATCGCTTAGCGAAGCATCCACAGCGCGACTCATTTGTTCTTCGGAATTTAATTTTGGTGTGTAAAGCATGTTTGCATTCTGTTCCCAATTTGGCAGACAAGAAGAGTTATTAAAATACTTTAGATTTGCTCCATCCCGCGCTACAGAATTCCGCCTGAAGCCTCGGATGCCAATCACAACGCATGGAACAATTTTTATTACATTTTTTATTTACAACTAAATATTACAGCCATGAATTCCGTATATAAGGGTTCACTTCCTATTGTAACTTTAGCATTTACGGACAAAATGAAAAATTGATATCGGTTCTTCCAAAAAGGGCCTTTGGGTAAACTGTCATTAAATTCTACGAGGTCTTTAAACTTGAGCCGAGATTGGCTCATACGGTAATCTAATATCATCATAATTCGTAACCTTCAAAGGAAACTTAAATGAAATTAAACTGTCCATTCATTGACGAAGGGAGCCGTTGTCCACAATAATTACTGTGTATCTTAGAGGAAGTAAGTAAGATGAGAGCGCTTGCTCGCTCCTGGAATTTATTTAGTGTCGACAGCGCCGCCGTATGTTATGGTCGTGTCATATTCAATTTATGAAACAATATTAATATCACATTAATTCAACCAAGTTATAAATATTAGATATACAGTATGAAGTACTAGAAAATATTCATTGTTCAAGTTAAAAAAAACGAGTGTATGCCCTGAGTGTTTCAATAAACTTTTGGAAACTTACGTGCTCAGGAATGAACCCACATTTTCCGTATTATGAAAAACACGGCAAAGAAATATGAACGTGCTCCGAATTCAGGCTGTAATTTATTTATGTGTGTGCGTTATTTGTAACAGATTCCGTGCCCGTGGGATGGATTTTTTGTCATTTTTATTTACTCCGCTGTAAGTCGTGACAGATATAGACAGTTGTATAAAAGGAAATATAACCTTTTGGGTTCATATATGTTTGTATTTTACACTCACATTAAACATTTACGTATATGGGAGTGGCGCAATAAGTAGGTACGACTAATAAAAGAAGCCACGGAAGTTTTAGTAAACTATTTAATAAAGGCTAAATTATTTTAGAGAATCAAAAATTTGTGCAAAATGTTTATTATTTATACACAGTGGTAATTGAATTAAAAAAATATATTTACAGCCGAGGCCATACACACTCACTTGAAAAGAACGATGTTGCTAACTTCGCTTACGTCAGAACGAAATTTATTTATAGAAAATTTTCCCAACTGCAACATTTGACTGCCTCGGTGGCGTAGTAGTACTACGGCATGATTATAAACCTGAGGTCTCGGGTTAGAATCCCGGGTTGGCCAAAGTGATTTTGGATCTCCAATTCATTATCAGTCCGGGGTCAGGAATTTGTGCCCGATTTGGCGATAGGCTCGCCCCGTATCACATCATGGAGCACATGAAGCAAACGTGTGTGTCCTGGTTGCATGCCTACCCTTTCTGGGAAAAAGGCGTGATGTTTATGTAAAATTTCCCAAGCTTCCGAAAAGATATAAAATATTACCAATCCAATCATTTATTACTTTTCAATTTAATATTACAAGATAAAACTAAGTTAAATCTTTTAAAGCCGATTTTCATCGATGAGGGTGATTTGTACAACCAATTCCTCGGGTATTGTGGTTACCGTATCCACTTCTGCTCAGATTAATCCAACCTACATAGGTTCGGAGTTATATAGATTTAAAACGAGTTACATATGTATATATTACATTTCACTAGTACTTTCGTCACACCACGCATCATCCGCGAGAGTACAGCACGCTCATTATGTAAGGCCAGTACTGTTTTTATACGACTGTCTCTGTCAAAGCGCTCAGAGTGCCATTGACTGCGGCATCACATCGCATATAATTATATGCATGTAACATGCTTCATCTGTGATACGTATCTTTTTACTTACTCCTTTAACTAAGTCTGTCGCGTTTTCATTTCATAAAAGTTTGCGAGTATGTGCATTGGGGATGGTGTTTTAATTTCTTACAGGTTTTTTAGTTTGAAGGCTTGTGTATGCGGGTTCCTGATCAAGTTTATTTATTTATTTATTTATTATTTGACACACCAACAGCAAATAAACAAAACATGCAAATTAAACTTATACAATTTTAGACCTGGTCTACTTGCCAATTATAGGCGTGAAACAACATTCATAATAGAAATTAATCTATATATATAAAAGAAAGTCGTGTTTGTTACACTATTTATAACTCAAGAACGGCTTTACTGATATGGCTGAAAATTGGTGAGGAGATAGCTTAGAGCCAGGAGACGGACATAGGCTACTTTGTTTTGTGAAGAAAAGGCTTGAAGGGGTTGAAATAAGGGATGAACGTTTGTATGGAAAAATCTAAACCGTTAAAGTTAAGATGTTAAACTTTGCACTTTAGTTACTCATTTAAAAATAAAAATATATAAATTAACCCTAAAAGGGTTAAAATAAGGGTTGGAATTTTATATGCAAAATCGAAACCGCTGAAGCTATTTCTATAAAAATATATATTTCAGCTCCTTATTACAAACAAAAAATAATGGCTTAATGGCTTTCTCCCAGAAGGGGTAGGCAGAGGTGCTACCAGAACACCCACGTTTCGCCTTATATATTCTGTCCCACGATGTGATAGGTGGCGAGCCTATCGCCATATCGGGCACAAATTCCTGACTCCGGGCTGATAATGAATAGAAAAATCCAATATCACTTTGCCCGGCCCGGGATTCGAACCCGTGACCTCAGCTTTGCAATCGTACTGTAGTACCACTACGCCATCGAGGCAGTCAATAGGTAATGCATAGTCTTCTTTATTAGCCTAAAGCGACGAAAAGGGGTTTGTTTTGACGAACAGAAATCACCAAGAAGGGAAAAACGTTATGACTATTGCATTGTTTACATTTGAGAAATAAGTAGTTTACTATACTTCAAAAAATCAATTTCGTAGTCAGAATTTTGGCTGAGCGGAAAGTTTTAGCAGGAATTTTGCAAAATATTTGTGTTTGCGTATTTTTTAAATGATATTCGTCGTATTTTCGTGTTTATATAAGGCCTATCTACAAAATAAAAGCAATTCCAAAAAATTGTCAACATGCCTATTTAGGCATTAAGGGATGAAATGGGATAAAGTGGGACGAACGCGATGAGACAGGTCGGATCCGGATTGCATTCGATGGGAAATAATGGGACGGGATCTAACATAAAGAAAAGGAGCCAGATGAGATGGGATGGGATACGATAGGAAAAGGGATAGTAGGTACTTAGGTTGAGTTCAGGAGTACAAAAGTTTGAACGGGAATAAGATATTTCTGGTGTGGAGTGGAGTTTAGACTCCACTCTAAGCACCCAGGCGAAGCTGGGCCGGGCCGCTAGTTATACAATAAAATTATATAGTTGTATTATATATATATAGTTATAGTTATATATAGTTATAGTTATATTTAGTTATCAAGTTTGTTTATAGTAGCACACATAAGTCTTAGCTTATAAGAACAGAGAAGGTTATACCTATCTGTTTGTATCATATACGTCCCATTGCAAGGCATGGGCCTCCTCTACAATCAAGAGTACGATTGAGAGGGGTTAGGTCATACCTATACTATTATACCTATACTATCTTTGTGATCATCATCAGTCTCAGGATGTCCACTACTGAGCAAGGGTTGTAGTTATGAAATTATAGTTTGTAATAAACCAATTATTCTGGAGTCATTTATTTATTTATTGACGCTTTATATACATAGTATACAGGCGGACTTAATGCCTGAGGCATTCTCTCCCAGTCAACCTTTGGGTCGTGAAGAGAAATCAAGGTAGGCGCATAAACTAATTTAAAAGTTTTAGTATTGGGTAATGTTGTTAAAGAGCATCACGCAACAAAACATCGACAAAATGTGTTTCCAAACTATTTCCCAATTTTATCGATATAACTTATAAACGTAGAGCTGACTGAAGTGTTTGTAACCTTACTCAGCCATAAAAGCCATGTAAATACTCAGAAGGTTCAAGTGAGTATTATCGATAAAATGCCTCATTGGTTCTTAACGTTAATATAGGGATGAGATAGGCTTAAATGGAAATGCTACATAATACTTATCGATATTTGGGTGAAGGAGAAAGTTGAAGGTGACGTAATGAGATTAAATGTGTTTTAGTTGCAGACTTATACTTCGCAGAATATAATGTAGTTACACAAACATGTCAAGGTTGTTGCTCTTTCTTATCGGGGCAGATAAAAGAAAACAGATCATTATTTTGTTTTAAATGTAATTAAATTAACAAAACAAAAACAATTTTACTTAGGTACGTACATAAACCTATTCCTGTATCTACAGTTCATCGAATTTATTTATGTCCCATGGTGTGATAAAAAATCTATCGCGATGTCGAACATAAATTCCAAATCAAAATCAAATTAATGACATTTAACCTGATAATGTTCTATTAAGAATATGAAGGAATTAAATTCGTATTAATTGAATTGTTTATAAAATCTTTGGTGTTAAAAAACGCAAGGTCAGTATTTCGGAATGTACTCGTTTCATCGTGACAAGAAATAGCGGAAGATAAATTCGCTGTATACGCAGCATTATATTCTAAAACCAATTTAAGAAGGTATATTTTTAACTATAGAGCAATTCCCGCAATTAACTTCTCAAATAACCCGGATTGTAGATTTGCAATCGACTCTTAGGCCCTTGAATTACCTATAAATGTAATCTTAAATATAAAATGAGCATACCTACAACGCCTTGCCAAAACTACATGCCATATATAAATCATACAAAGGTACAATTGAAATGATAATAAATTATTCTACATGACGACGTATGAACGCCACGTACTCACACATTATCCCATTTCACGAGTCAAAGCAACAGTGATTTGGCTTCAATTGGAGAAATATTTAATCGCTTAGTTCGAGGCAGTAATGAGAGCCAGCCATTCATTGTTAAAGTAAGAGTACAAAGGACCGTCATAAGACAAACGGATGTGACCGTTTGAGACGCACGGGTCAATTATGAGTGAGGACCATCTATCCCCATTGCCTCCTATGCACCTCATGAATTTGCTTCACGACCGATGATTGATTTGATTATTTTTATTGTCTTAATTCTTGTTACTTTGTGCTCGGCTATTGGGGAAGTTATTGCTGCGGCGGAGGTCCCAGTCGTTAAGTTATGTATTGCTTATAAAGTCTATTTAGGTGCAGTAAAACATCATTTAAAAGCTGTTACAGCATTAGACATTAGTAACTGAGCTCCAAATTTAATTTGACTTGAGGGTGTTCTATTATTTAAGATGTACGGACATCTGTTTTCTAGTTTATCGTTTATTTCTGGTAAATATAGTTTGTTTTTTTATGCATAATAAGATAATTACTAACAATGTGAGTCATAAAAAATCGGGTAGGTACTAATTTTCAGATGTCATAACTCATAACATATGAGACAATTTAAATTGAATAGTTACATTAGTAATACCTCAAAGGCTTAAAGTACGCTTAAATAGACTGAGAAAATTAAAGTCCTAGATTCGATTCCCAAGCCAGATAATCCTTTGTGTGCGTTTCCTATTCATTCGAGAATAATGATTTGTCCGGAGCTGAATTTGTACCCTATACGGAGATAGTCTGAGCTTTATAATAGAATCCAACTACCTTTGGCCAATAATAACTTTAAAGATAATTCATATTTTTAGAGTAGAAAACATATAATTAAATGGAAAAAGGTCAATGACCGTATCGGTACAATACACAACGATATAATGGGAGGAAAGGCCTGAGATTTCTATATTTATACAAAAATAAAAAACATGCGTCATATCAACTGATTTTGCGACAATATGACGCGCGCATGTCACCTTAGGGACCAAAATAAATCGGGACGAAAGTAAGAAATTTCGTAGGAATTTTTAATATTTTGATAACCGCCCATATCAAATCCCTTGAGTGGGCGTATGCTAATTTAAATGTAAATTGTTGTTTCTTTTTTTTTATATCTTGGTTTGGTAGAGTCTTGTAAGATTTCAAATGGGTCGCCTTTACTGGGGTGGTCTCAGTGTGTAATGGGTAATCGATGTGAAATATAGATCGTCCACGGTGTTTTGGCGTCGGAATGCATTATTGTGATGCTGTTGTCAAAATATTGGACCAGTTTTTCTCTTTTCACAATTTATTAT
The DNA here is from genome assembly GCA_033459515.1 of Theretra japonica. Taxonomy (NCBI): domain Eukaryota; kingdom Metazoa; phylum Arthropoda; class Insecta; order Lepidoptera; family Sphingidae; genus Theretra; species Theretra japonica. Next base: position 7,312,695 of record CM065935.1, read on the forward strand.
TTTGGACATGTTAATACTATTATAACGAGTATAAATGCTTGTTGATTATATTAAGAGAACATATCTAAAACAAAGTTTTAAGTAGATATTTTTTAAATTTTGTTTGTAGTTCCAAATTTCATCACACGCCAATAGAGTTAGATGCATTTTAATCATAAATATTCTGTTTTGGTGACACGTCACTTTCCATCGGATGCATCACTGGAATTTTGTCACCATCATTGGAGTTCGATCTCCATACATAATATGCAAAAGTTTGTGTGATCTACAATATTTGTTACGAGACTAAATGAATGGCCAGAACTATTTTGCGTAGGTGACCGTTGGGTGTTTTTATTATAATACTTACTTTTTTTATATTAATTTTAGTTTAAGCGATACTTATTTTTAATTTAATTAATTATGTCCCACTTACATTCGGTCATGTAGGTACTAGCTGTACATTCGATCAACGAAACTAATATAAAGCATTAGTGATAATTAATTTTCAGTATTTATAATCTAATATGTATCCAGCGCAGATCCATTATGCGTGATCTAATTATCGAATTAACGCGTGGCACAAATGAGATTTGTATGGGAATTGATTTTGCAGCATGTGTACATAGGTTAACATTTCATGGATTATGATAATTTATCATTAGAATGCTCATATTGTTTACTATCTCATTCATTGATAAGCTTAGGAATATACTGTCCCAAAAGAGCTGGGCTGCGAAGACACCAGTGCCACCACACCGATCTCTACGCCCAATTTATTTTCGTACCAAAATGTACAAAATACAAATAAATAACGATATACACCCAACAGTCAGATACGTAGTTGTAACCCCATATTTAAATCAATTACGTCTTGCGTCGTAGATATAAGAAACTACGTCACACTTTTCGCCACAAACACCCAGATCCGAAACAAAAAACGTGAAGTCAATACCGAGCAGGAATTCCGATATAAGACATATCAGTTGAAAATTATCAAACCAAAAATCACGTACATAGTAGTTACCTCGGTGTGAGATTTAAACCAGGGCCAGGCAGTTCACAGTCAATGCCTACCTACTCCTACTAGACTAAAGAGTCTCACTTATATATATATATATACATACATAAACATCACGCCTTTTTACCGGAAGGGGTAGGTAGAGGTGCAACCAGGACACCCACGTTTCGCCGTATATGTACCGTCCTATGATGTAAAAGAGGACGAGCTTATCGCCTTATTGCGCACAAATTTCTACAGTATGTCTACCTAAAAAGTTTTACTCGTACAGTGCTTAGTCTTTGCAAAAGCAGAAACAACGTAGAAACAATTATATGGCCGGTAGCGTTACGTAATTGGATTTCTATCGCGACTCGCAGTAGACTGACTTGATCCTAGAACAGTTCGTGGACTGCAGGATGAATGAGTTGCAACATCTCGATTAGTTCCACGAGGCGAAACCGTTCAATTTTTGGCAAAGTTAGGCAGGCATGATTCATCAGGTCATTATTTAAAAATTGTAGAAAAATCTGTCCTTTTCTGAGAAAATATGTATATTGATTAAACATTTATATAAAGAGAGGTCCACACCCAGTAGTGGGATTCACCAGAATTTGAATGATTATGATAGAAATTGTCAGACGAGTCCACGCCCATCCCCATAGTGGCATTCATCAGAATTTAAATTATCTTGATAGAAGTTATTTGTCAAATAAGCATATTGTATTATGTCAAAATAATAAAGAACCTTATTAATATGGATTACTATTTAAATTCTTCTTATTTCTATGTAATAACAAGCACTAAAGACTAATAACCCATTGATGATAACCTTTTCGTTGCAAACAGTATATTTGTTTGTCGTGAAGTTCAGCCAACCCGAAATCAAAGCAAATGACGAGTATGATTTTCAACAAAATGAACCATGTAAAATGTTAAAAATAATCCGGATTAAGGGAATATAATATGTGCATTACATTTGTACGGCTTGTTGTCACACTATAATATTCCTTTTCAAAGTCCATATGATATTAAATCTATAAATCTCATCTTTACAAAGAGCCAAATCTATAAAGTAGATACTAATTTAATAAGCACATTGTCCCTGTGAGTTCTTCGGTTTCTTTCTTTCATGCCAAATCCCCTGGCTTAACTGCGAATAATTTATAAAGAAAATGGGTGACCAACTCTACCACACGGCAATTAATACCGTTTCAAATAGTTAAATATGCATAACTATTATAACGGGTATTTTAAAATAACTACTGATTTGGAAAGAGACAACGATAAACCATTTTATTGTAAACCCGACGGGTGCGTAAAAACCACTAGAGTTGCCAATATCGTAATAAGTGAGGTCCTAGTCCACTAACCCGCATAGGCGCGGGAATTAATGGCCTAGGCACGTATCATAATGTGACGAGAAATCCGAGCTCGACAGTAAGACTTATGACTTGTGAGAACGAATCACTCATACCAAAAGCTTTTAGTCTTATCGCCTTTGAACAATAGTGAATTAAGATAGTCTTAATTAAATTAATCTACTTTCTTTCATAAAGCATTCGAATGCTCAAAGAGTAATGAAATAACAAATGAGTAGGTATCACTTTGCATTTTAATTGAAACAAAGGAAAATTACAAATTCTATTAAGGATTTATACCTATTGCAGAATTTGCCATTCGCTCATTACACTTTATAATTTCAACAAATATTTAGAATTTTATTTAGCGGACCCTCCTTTAACGGGTGCGATTTCACGAGGGTTTTATAAACTTTATGGTTTATAAAGATTTTAGAAATGCGGCCAGTATTTGTTTGCAGATCCGTCGGCTTCATAAATTAATATATTAACTCGAGCCATTCCTCGGTACATACAAAACTGTGTTTGCAATTACGGGAAAGGAAATTATAAGGTGCACGGCGCAGTGAAAGTGAGCGTAGCGCATCTACTTGCGTATGACATGATCATAAACTGGAAAACGAGCGATGAATGCCGAACTAAGTGAGTCACAGTTCAAAGACAGATGGTCAGCGATTGCAAATCTAATTCACTGTAATTAAACGCAGCTGCTAAGGGTTAAATGCAAATTTAAAGAGTATCGGACAGTAATTTATTTCTGCAACATTACCCTTCCGACCTTTCCATTATGCCTTAACTAGCTCATTACAAGGAAATAAACTTAGAAAACTTTCATCTCAGAGTATAGCTAAATAATTTCACAATATATGAAATAATACTCGTACCTATAAGTACATTATATCGGATTATAATTTATAGTCGAGACAGAAACCCATCTCCGGACTAAGTTGCATTAGAATGAGTTTAGGCGGTTCGACGTGATCGGGTTACAAACAAAGGCTTAGGTATAGGGGCCCTATTATTTAGCTTTTAGCGTACAACACATAACCAGAACGTGATTTAAATGTAGGCGTGAGACAAAAAAACGTTTTAAAACAGCTTTTAATTATTATTGTACTGAATAATTTGCAAAAATAATATAAAAGATTAATCAGAAAACAGGTTTTGTAAGTAAACAACTTTAGAGGCAAATGTGTCAGTTAAAACGTGCCTCGCTGCTGAGTTTGCATAAGTACATAAGAATACTTTGAGGCGTCGTCGGCTTTAATAGCTTTTACTCTTTTATATTTAATAGCCTCCACGGCGCACAACAAAGTTGCGAATCTAATCTGCAGCGTATTTAAATAGTTTGTAAAGTTTTGAATACCTGAGACAAGTCCGCGTCTTCCTGTAGCTTCTCGGCAACCGTGATCTTCCTGTCGGCGGCGGCGACGCTGAAGCACAACACTAACAACACAAGCGGCCCCATGCTGCAGGAGCAAAACATCCGAAACAGTCACAAGTGGTATTCACAACACACTCGCGGAGTACATGTGCGGAATCCGTGTCAGGAACGCGCGGAGGTAGGGAATGCGCGCCGATAAATGCCGGCTCTAGCGTCGAAGCGGCGCGTTGACGCAAGCCTGTCGCGCTCCCTCCCGCTCCCACACGATACAACCGTTGCGATGTGGATGGTCATCTTCGCACTGACCGTTGAATTTCGAATTATAAGCCAGGAAGTGTTTGGAGTATGCAAGGTGTAATATCGAATATTAAATAGGAGCTTTCAACCGCCGCTTAGGTGATGACGCATCCACAAGTTTGTTGATGCCGACGAGCGTGAGAGCCATGCAAATCGGTTTTAAACATGTTTGCCCAAAATTGGAATTAAAACGTGCCGTGTTGTCTACCATAATCACTGTATCAAGGTGAAATTGACCAAACAACAAAATAAAATGTCAATAAATGGAGTCACTAAAATCAAATTATTTTTTACGGCACTAAATAAAGACTCGAAAATTATCGACAAAACTAATTTTGCTGTCCACAATTCACACATTTCTAACTTCACCAAAGTTAAGGACTTAAACAGGTAACTATGCCAAACTGGAGGCGCAGCATCATCAATAACCTGCCTCGGAAGTGGTTAACCCGCAAACTATCTACAAAGTTTTATTTCACTTTAGTTTACGCATTACGGAGCTAATAAATGATCCTTGTTAATACCGCTTTGCTTCTGTACGAATACAATGATGGCTCTACAAAATGGTGTAAATTTAAATATAAAATATAAAACGGTAAATATAGGTAAATTTAAAGCGTATAAAAACATTTTTGGAGGTGTAAGTTAAACGGTACAAAACAGATATGTAACGTTTACCTGCTCATCAGAAGCCGGCTCCATCGTTTCGGTAAAACGTGACAGGAACCCATTATGGACCATTGTTTCCCTGCCGCTCTGGAATCTTCGACTTTTTCTTGCTTCGCGCTTTATTTTTTTTACCTTTGTTGTTGTTCGCCCATAACAATATCGCCTTATTGAAAGGTACCTACTACGAATACAGCACTTTTATGTTTTATCAGAATTTCCTCTTTGTAGTGAGCGATCAAAGGAGTGACTATTGTTATGATAATCAGAGTCAATCGCATTTCGTTTTAAATTGGTTTCTTGATTTGTACGTTTTCAGAATAAATACGCGATGATATTTTTTGACGATGGCGAGACGACTCGCACAAGCGGCTGGCAGCGACTGGATGCTTAAGGCAGCAGACCGGGCTCTGTGGTGTATCTTGGGAGAGGCCTATGTCTAGCAGTGGACTGCAACGGGCTGATGATGATGATATTTTTATATCATAAGTTTCTGCGAAATTATAAAATATTTAGAATGCAGCAACGTATTGCCATAATCACAGAAATATATCGAGAGCCATAATTTGTCCAGTATGTTGTCTTAACTCTTTGGTGTAAATGTTTCGTGGTGCATCAGCAAAATGATTAATTCTAGCACTAAATTGCCTACACTAATGAAACCCCAATTCGACGTGAGCTGACGAGCGTTAGGCATCCATTTTGTGACCATCCAGGAAATTAATAATCTACCAGGTATACAACTAGTATTTTAGGCACGAATATCTTTGTTTTTAAAACGTTATAATTGGTATTTCAATTCATACAAATATACGAACAACTTACAAATATTTTTTTACTTTTTATCCGTTTTCGTACATTTTGAAATACACAATAGCGATAGGCTGGCCTCCTATCACATCATGGGACAGAACATACAAGGCGAAACGTGGGTGTCGTGGTTGTACCTCTGCCTGCCCCTTCTGGGAAAAAAGCGTGAGTTTGTGTATGTGTTTATGAAATACACAAGTCTAAAAATATATTTAGAAAAAAAATATCGGAACCCTGTTGGTGTAATAATAGTAGAAAAGTATTTGAGAGGTTCGGACAAATGGCATAGGGCACAAGACTAATAGGAATCTGTTTAGAGTCCCCATTTATCCTTTTTAGTCCGGGGTCTACCCTCGTCGTTTAGGTCGGAGAAAGTTTTTCAAATACGCGCAGGGTTTCTTGATGTGTCTGCTACAAAATTACCGATAAATAGGATTTAATGTGTGAACATCAGCCGACGTTTTTCACTTATTTTGAGTTTATATTATGATAATATAATTTCAATAACATAGTTTTATCTGCTCGAAGTAAATAGCGAGAATATTCATAAAATTTTCAGTCGATATAAACGAGTATCGACAAAATTATGATACAGATACGAACGTATATAAATGATACATGTTTTCTACCAGAATGTACAAAATCGTAAAACGAAACAGAAAATAAATCAACACAAGTTATATATTTTAGAAAAATGTCAAAATAAAAATACCAGCGCACGGAACTCATGTGAAACAAAGGGAATGCATAAAAAGAACTGTAAGTACAAAATTGTCGATACGTGAGTTCTGAGTACTGAAACCTTTTTCTAGTTAAAATAACAGTTGTGTGTGCACTACAGTCGCGCTATACATTTGTGAACGTGCCACGCCAATCAATACCGCAAAGTGCATTATTTTGAATTTCCAACTGACGTCAAACTGTCAAACTGTTTACAAGGGTGGAAATAAAGCGATATGCACCATATTCCTGGGGATATTTTACTTTTAACGTGCTACGAAAACAACGTCAATCACCACATTCAATTTGTTACGTTGTTATCTGCTCAAATTTCCTACAGTTTTACCAATATTTATGCACTGCTTGTTTCTCATAAGTTTTATAATGCCTGACAAGTTTATTTCGCGTAATAGGTTTAGTGGCAACAGGTTTGGGCTAAAAACCGTGAGGTTTTGAGTCCGATGGCCCGATTCAGCAATTCAGTATATTCGGTGAGTTTATAGGTTTCCAATCAAGCTCATATATCTTTCTTGCCAGGAACTGACACCGACTTGTGGCATAGATGGTGTGTACTTGACTCTGACATTAGTTGTATTGTCTACTCTTTTGCCTAACCGTCTTTGGGTATAGGCATGAGCTTATGTATGTATTTAAGCTTGTTATCTGGACCCGTATTTTGTAAATGGAAACTGTCTACAATTGATGTTTTAGGCACTCCATCTTGAAATTTTACGAGAGTTCTGGCTTGGAAAATTAATTTGACCGGAGATTTAAAAATCCTACTAAAGTCCTGACGCTAGCAAGGCTGGTCGTAAAATCGTACCACAATTTTTATGCATAAATATCATTTTATACCGAACAGACGCGACATAAACGGCGGATTAGACCAGGTTAACAAAATTACGAACTTTTCAAAATAAATACACAAGATTTAACCAATTAAGTATACTTTATATATTAATACACATTACTATATGACAAATGCATACTAAATATTTGATTGTAATGTCGGTACAACTACAATACAAGTAAAGAAAATTTAGTACACAATTTCTAGCACCATTGGGAATTGCTCTTGGCATCGCACAGGATTTTTTAAAGAAATATTACACTCCTCCCTGGACAATTTTATGCAAATAATACACCACAAACGAATACAACATTTTTCATGTTATTTTCAGAAAGAATTCTATATAAAAGATTAACATGCATTTCTCATTAATATTGTTTTACCAGGTGATCTACATAATGTTATAAGTAATTTTGAATACAATTCTATCAACTTATAATCCATTTTATGTAGATATTAAATATAGGACCAATATTTAATTGCTCAAAGGAAACTTATAATCCGTTTAAGGCGTACATCATTGAAAGCTATTAATATTTCAGTCAAGTCCCTTTCTGTAACATGGCTTACACTAACTCCTTAAAGCGGTAACTTTTCCGTCAAGTTAAGACTTTATGTTGGTGTGCTTTAAAAGGCGCTGAAATTTTACGTGAATTTATTTAGGTAAGAGATAATTTTTATTTTCAACCTTTTAAATTTTTTTATTGAACTACTTATAAAGTCTCCGCCTATCATTAAGAGTATTACTATCTTCAAACCATATTTAACTATACATAAGTTGACCATAAATATTTCTAAAACATTCTACAACCAATCCCTTCTTTTGTGAGATCTTTGTAAGATGATATGCATAATATACGTACGCTCTCTCCTATATTCTCGAAGGGGTTAACAGATGTATTAACCTCTTTTATCAGCCCATATACGTCCCACTGCTGGGCACGGGCCTACTCTACAATCGAGAGAATCGATTGAGAGTGGTTAGGCCACATAGTCCACCACGCTGGCCTAGTGCGGGTTGTCGGACTTACATACCGTAGAAAATCTTTTAAAATCGCTACGGTATGCAGGTTTCCTCACGATGTTTTCCTTCACCGTTAAAGTGCGTGGTGATTGACTATCAATAAACACATAACTCTGAAAAGTCAGAGGTGTGCCCTGGGATTTGAACCCGCGACCACCGTGAACATGTAGGCAGCCGAATCTGGTCCGTTACCAACAGGCCACCACGCTGTTATTGTAAAATTAATAGTCAAAATAATCGAGTCAACTCTAAAGCCTTGGACTAAAGTTAATCCTTCGCTCATCCGAGTTTATTAATAAGGCCCATAATGTTAGTAATTGAATAGTTCGCGAGCCCGCAATGTAAAACGTACAAAACTTCACGCGCGTGTCAGCTGATATATTATCTTTTCATTACGTTAAAATCATAAATGGTTATTTTAATGAAGTATCGTTTTATTTGTCTATTCAAACATGGCAGTGCGTTAAACCGCACGCATAATGCACAATAATAGTGAAAGCAGCCAGACAATGACATTTTCGGTTGAATAGAACTTTTGTTTGTACTGATGGATAGTTTCGCTTCAACATTTTGGGTAAGAATCTTAGAAATAAAGTTCAAAATGCTGTAGCATGTACATTAATCGTATGTTCATAGGCTCAAATCCAAGATAGACCAATTCCCCAATGAGGTTTTAATTTTGATAAATTCACATAATATATTTATTAAAATCAATGCTGGAATCTACGTCCGACATAGCGATAAAAATTGGCCTCTATTATATTGGGGCCGGAAATGCTCAGTGAACTTTAGCTGTAGTTACTCGGCCTACCTTCCCAGAGACACCGCCGTGATTTTAAGTTATCATGATAAATTCACAATTACCACAGCAAATTATTTTATAAAAAAAACTATGAATTAAGCATTTAATCTATAGCATACCTTCTTAACTTACCGTGCTTGTACGATAGTGAATATTTGTGGTAACTTATTTAGCGACCCTTATGGTTCAATGATTTAAGTCCAAACTGAACCGCGCCATAAATCAGACTGCTACCGTAAAAAAATCGTGAGAAAACACGCGTGATATGGGAGCAATTTATTACGTTGCGTAGTCTCATGAGTTTAGTGGCTGTGTGTTTGAATTTGGTTCATGAAGTCCCTTGTTTGAATACTAAGGCGGAAATAAGTTTACTGTATCAGCCCATATGCGTCCCACTGCAGGACACGGGCCTCCTCTACAATCGAGAGTACAATTTAGAGTGGTACTTATATAGCGCGGGTTGAAGGATTAAGGTGATCAGCTTGGTGTGTCTAAAAAGCGATTTTTTTAGGTTTGAAAATCCGTTAAATTAAAGTAAACCCGTCGTAATATGATAAGCCATCTTTTTCTATAATATGAACAATATCAATATATAAATATGAATTATCGTTATCATCTATCCCACATTAACTTAGGATAAGGGCAGATAGTAGTAAAAATATTAAAAAGAAGTCGGTTAAAAATACAGATGCATACCCGATTAACCAATGAACAGAAGGAAAATTCAAACTTTAGATTTTAATAGAACTAATTCACTAGATAGCTACTTCAGACAACAGTAGTCTAATAAAATCCCTCTACACTACCGCAATAGGACAGAAGGATGAACTGAAAGCTCACAATTTACAGGCACATCGTTAAACGAAGGTTCGGGCTCTGAATTGGGACTATAAACTACAAATATATGGCATAAATGAAGAGCTAAAGACCATAAATGAAGAATCGACACCCCAAACAGCGATGTAAGTGAATATCGCTCGCTAAAGTCCTCGTAATCGCACCTACCGCAAACGCTACGTTCGCTTAATAACGGTCTAACTACGCTCAAGAAAGCATCAGCCGAGTCGAACTAATATTTGCGTTACTTACCTAATAACAAATTAGACTGTTCATTAAATATGTTAACTTGATTAAGAATAAGCAGCGCTCCTTAATCTGCTAATTAATCCCAAACACACGCTTACAGTGAGGTGGAAACTGGAAACGCGCAGGAATATTTTCGTGCCTACCGTCAAGTCGATGCCTTTGGGACTCGGTACAGATAAATATTGATGGGCCGATCCTTTGTAGTTCTCCGATCTCGCTGACGTATTTGTAAATACTATGAATTTAATTATTTAGAAATGTTGTTTTATTTGTATTGTTATCAATGTTTACTATACGGAGTTTTGTAACATGAAAGATATTCTGCGAACAATGTACACATGGGTATACAATATACATATAGTTATGTAATCATATGTCACATAATGTAAATAATCTGAGTGTGGATATATCTTCTGGCTCTGCTTCAACTGCTGCGTAGGTTTGCTTTTGTTTCAAAAGGCTTTCTATACAAACCTTTCTAACGCCTATTTTTTGTATCATTCAAGCCTCTTAAAATACTGCCAGCATATTTCACTAAAATAATATTTAAACTATTTAAACTTTAGATTGTCTCATTGGTTTAGCGTGTACGTGAATCGTGAGAGCATGAGTTCGATTCCCGGAGACTTTTCCCGTAACACTATTGTCACTCTTTCAGGGGTAATGACCTAAATGAGCGTATATGCAAATGTATGAACTTTCGCTTAACACAACTATATTTTCAAAACCCTTATATAAATTCTGGCGCTCCTTTGCGCTCTACAATAAAAATAGAGGTATTCTATATCAAACTTGCATTAATATAGTAATTAAAACTCTATACACCCAGTTTATATTTTCTCAATACTGTTTCCAATAAGAACAGATTTTTACCAAACGTAATTAATTAAAGATTGTTTATAGTAAGTCAATAGACACGGCGCCCGCCCGGTAATAAATAAGGCTTTAACACACGGAGTAGAAACGTTCTAATTAAAAGTACTACGTATTGGGGTTGAAATGTTTGCCGAACAGGGGTGAATCGTTGAGGTCGTTCAATCACCTTTTAGGTTTTATTGGTATTATTCAATTTGTATTAAACTTGAGCATTGTTTTCTATGGCAAGATTACCCCCACAATATCTGAAGGTACAAGGTATTCTAAATACTGGGCAGTTTAGTGTAAGATGGAAATAGCCGAAAAAATTTGAAAGGTTCAGAAGTTCTCCAAAAGACTTGACTCTTTTGCATGCATTGATTCTCATGGTAATATATTTTTATTATAGTGTTCACTATTTAGGAGTTTAGAAGTTAATCACTCATCAAGTGCCATACGGTTTTGAGGAGGCCGGCATAATAATTTCGCCGGTTGACACTCCATCAGAATTACACTTCGCACACTTGCGTGCAAGTGCACTGAAGACGTAGTCATTACTACGGCTGTTTATAAAAAAGAAATAGTTTGTTTTATAAAATGTGTAAAAAAGTTGAAGATTCCGCTTTAGGTAACCAACTCATATGATTTTTTTAAAGAAAATCTTAATTTAGGTGAGCTAAACTGGAACGCCCAACTGGGTACTAAATTAACAAAGCCGTCATTTTCTTTTATTGAAGTTATTACTTCAATAATAAATTATTTGTAAATTGAAATTATAAATAGTATGTGACATAGAACTTAACACATAGGTACTATTTATAATATTACCTGTTACTACGTCTATATCAAGCACTCTGACATCATAGCAATGAAGGTCATAAATCACCCACATCTAACTCTCATAACGCACCTCTTCATATTTTTTTCATATAGTTATGCTTTAATATTCTTTTATTCCCAAGTTCTTTGAAATCTGTCAGGTTAAACAGAGCAGAGCAGAATTTATTTTCGTAATACGAATTAAATATATCTTAGTATGAACACGATCATAAATCTTTTGGCCCCATTTTCATCACAATTTTTTATTTACCAGTTTTTGCAACTTTTATGCATGCGTCAGCCGAAGTTAAGAATTAGTCTACTTCTGTACAACAAAATCATAATGTATTGATAACAAAAAAATGCCATCGTAGAATATGGACGTGCCTACAGGCATAGCGAATCATCATCATTATCATCAGCCCGTGGAAGTCCACTGCTGGACATAGGCATAGCGATTACTGAATTAAAAATGTAAAAAGAATCTATAAGTCATGTGCATGTGTTTCGTGTCAGCATATTGCATAATCCTTTTCCATCGTCCGGTTTCAAGTATATCTATGTAATTATGTTGATCGACGTAAGATAATCAATCATTTTCTGCACAGTCGATGCTATAACTACACTAAAATTCAGAGACGTAGTAGAGTTGATACATTGCAGTGGCATTAGGCATAAAGATATGCCTTTACACCTGTGAATCAAAAGGGTAAGGAGAATATGACTTATGTATCTATTAGACTACACCAGTAACCGGTAGCGTCGCCCAATGTTACCATAGAAAACAACCTCAACTGCCTTGTACAAATTAAATTTCACCGCAATACCTCTCTAATGAATAATAAACATAGGAGATAACTGACCTGGCAATCAAATCCCGTACTTTAAATATTTGTATGTACCTACTAAACTGACGATAATTATTTATTGTGGTCCTTAGTATTCGCAGTAGTGCTCGGGGTGACTGATGGACGCCTATGTTAGGTAAAGGACCGTGGATGAAGATGATGATACACATACATCAAGGTAGATAATATATATATAGATAATATAAGACACATTTTTTTAAATAAAACTAGATAAATGTCAGAATCCTTAAATCGTCTTCGAGATCGGTCGCCCTATATGAAAACCCAGAAAATTCCTTTTCATTTTTTAGATTAACTTTACTGAAGAGGTAATCGTAAGTAGTTTTTTAATAATAAAGTGTTTAGAGTTATGAAACTTTTGTTATTGAAAGCGTTGTGGATATTCATGGGTAGCAGTGCGCACTCATGTGACCTGCGTGCTCGTTGCCAGACCTATGCTTTAAAAAACCTATAATGGAGAGAATTATATTAAAAACATGTCCCTTAATATGTTTAGCTTTAGGACCGTGCAAGTTATAACTCACTTTACGAAAATACGTATAAACTTGTACCAAAATGTAGACGTATTGCTATTTATGTCACGTCACCCAAAGAGCGCAACTTTGAAACTTGTGGAAGTGCAGTATGCGAGACCTATACAGAATAATACTACGCCGTGTTATAGAGAAATCACATTTACCTTATAATACACATACACTGTAACGGTGAAGGAAAACATCGTGAGGAAACTTGCAATCCTGAAAGTTTTGTTCATGAATTTCAAAACTATGCGAAGTTCACTAACCCGTTGGCCAGCGTGGACTAGCTTCACCCCTTTACATTTTAGAATCAATTGATAGAAAAGTCCTTCGTAACTTATCAGGTTAGTCACTGAAGAAACTCGAAGAGCTCGCAACTATGTTAGTTTAAATAGGTTGTCTGTAAGTGGTTATTTATGTGTGTGTGTATATGTGCGCGTTTTTTTTACATTAAATTTTCTCCAGTTTCCAGATCAAGAATGCTGCTTTTATATATTTTTATTCAAAAGTATTTTCACCTTTGGAAGACCAATAAATTAAAGAAATTATAACAATATTTTATGAGGTACGTATAGAATGCGACATGTAACTATTATTACTATTATATTCGTAATTCTGGACAGTTCGTTAACCATTAAACAGAACATTATTATTTTCTAAAATTATAGTTACTGAAAAGCAGATTTATAAGCGTCATGAAGTATCAAATCTGAAATCATAACATACCCAATAACCCTCAGTCATTATTAACAATCCTACATCTTCAAAATAAAAAAGTTTTTAATGAAATGAAGAGTAATTCGCCAAGTGATATTCTGGCGTAAGTTTAACAGGACGAGGCTGGGTCGGGCAGGTTGACTCATTTATTACTGCAGTCACAAGGCGAGGCACTTGCGGCGCAACCACTTCCTGCCGGGCCAACGTTCCTTTCCACTCGCGACTCATTAGCCAACCCAATTGATACATTTGTGGCTACTTTATTTACTCACTTGAAAACTAATTTCATTAATTTTATTAGCGGCATGCGGAAATGCGATTAGGAAATATTTTTTTATGGTACGTTTTTCATAGCTACTTGATATGTCTAGTACACATTGATATGTAAAATGAGACCTTGATATTTTAATCTATAGATACTTAATCTATTACGCTGAAGAGATTTTTTGAACGCGCTAATCTCAAGAACTAGTGATTCGAGTTTAAAATATTATTTTAGTGTTGGATGATTCATTTACCGTGGAAGGCTATGGGGTACTTTTTATCCCGGGAAAATTTACATGTACATACATACATACATACATTAACATCACACCATTTTCACAGAAGAGGTAGGTAGAGGTGCAACCAGGACACCCACGTTTCGCCTTATGCGTTCCATCCCACGATGTGATAGGGGGCGAGCCTATCGTCCGACCCGAATTTCGAACTCGAGACCTCCAGCTTTGTAATCATAACGTAATACAACAACGCCACCGACGCAGTAATTTTTTAAACATGAAATTTTAGGCCGGGAGTTTTTCCCGGATAACTTTTTCACGTGGGCGAAGCTGCGAGCAATACTAGTAATTAATAAAACCAATTCATTGCAAGTATGTACTCATGAAAGAGCGTTCATTAACTTTGGCTTATCTTTGGGTCAATTATATCGAGTAATTCGCCACTGAAATCGATGATAGGTCGGCACATTGCACAGGTCGTGAGAGGTACCATATCCATGACTCTACGAGTATTAATAGTGTCCACTGCACGACTCTCATCAGATTACTCACATATGTCAGTCCGATGGATTACGGCGGCAAGAATTGGTCCTGACGTGATGCAGTCCCGTATTAAAGCCGTATAAATTACCTATTTTCGTATTTTACACGCAGTTCAGTCATGTTAATTCACTTTTACACATTTTTTTTTGCATAGGTCCGGCAAACGAGTAAGCAGATCACCTGATGGTAAGTGATCATTGGCGTAAAATGGAAATCACTGGATTGTTTTTGTATTAATTTATAAGTCTATTTAAATTTTAAAGAATAGAGACAAAACGCAACGCTCTTTATGAATAAGAAATAATAATATAGGTTTTTTTTTGTAACTACTATTCTCATTGAAAAGGTCATCTTTAGTCCTTTATCATCTCAATAACTTAAATACATGAAATCAATATTTTTCAGTTTACGCTTTTGTCTTTATCTTTGAAAACTTACAATGTTTCTGTGATAATAAATATTGAAACAAACTTCGAGTAATCGAAATAAAAGGAAATTATTAATTAACTCTAAAATTATAACAAGCGGAGATCAAACAAGCCGCGTTAAGATTAATTACCCTGCGAGTCTTAATTTCAGGTTAATAACAACTTAATATAACTAACTCTTTAGAGCACCATTCGTCTTTATCAAAGTTGTTGAGTTACATTAATAAATAAATATACACATCAGGCACCCACATAGTTGTCTTTTGTCTTTGTAACATGTTTTTTTATGAACCTATATTGTCCCACTGCTGGGCAAAGTTCTCCCTCAACTCTTGTAACATAAAAATGAGAAACTATTTTGATCTCTTACCACTCATACCCGAAAGAAATACCTATTTGGGATTCATATAAATAATTGTCTCGGTGCGAAAATCAAATTCACGGCCTCTCGTTCATTGCCGACTTCTTACCCAATGGTGAAACGAAAGCACCATTGACTCAAAGACACTTAGAAAATTGCCAATGAAAGAAAATGTAAAACATAATTCATAATCTCTTTTGTAGACCGTGGAATCTTGCTGCCTTTGCCTAATTATACTTGATAAATTAAAAAATAATAACTGTCAGCGAAAAAAGGTGAATGCACGAGAACGTGCAGCGCGTTCATAATTAAATAAAGTAATTAGTCCAGTACTCGGTTTGCAGTAAGTAGACCAGCGGGCCGCGAAGAGGCGATCCAACTGTCGCCAGTCAGCGTTGATTACACGCTTTCAGCTGATTTATCCGGTTATCTGAGTCGGTGTTTAAATTTCGCGGAGGGACAACTTTGTGACTAAATATTTTGTTATCGCATGTCTAAATAAATTAATTAAAAATATATAGCTCCTGGAAATCGTCCTATTGTGCTGAAGTCTTATGGTTCTAAAAAAAATTACTATAGTTGGTAATATTATGTACATATTTATAAATCTATCCTCAAACTTGAGTATTGCGTAAAATTTTAGTGTTAACTTATTTCTATTCATCGTCATCTTTTGCTTCAATCAATTTATATTAGTTATCAATAGGTATATAGACTTTTCCGTCATTTTCAACATCGCGTATTCCTTCCCTCCTTCCTTTATTTCCAGCGTCAGTTTCCACCATCGCCAGTACTTCTGCATTATGGCTTCTGTTTGCCTAATACACCAGTCTCATAATATATGTCAGGTGTCATAATTTCGCTCTTATCACTTGCGCTGCCACAGTCGCTTCTGCTTAAGACTCGACCCGGACCTCCGTTCCCGCCTCAACCTCCATGTCCGGGTTCGACTCCCTTCGTACTGTGCGTATATCTCCACTACCACTTCATTTTACTTACATCAATATAAAATTATGTTTCAACTTCAGTGCTTCAACATGATCATCATAGTTGATCAAATGTAATATGTTATGTTTACTTAATTCATAAATTTTTAAATTTGATATCCAATAAGCGTTGTGCATAAAAATGTCATGATTAATAATAAAATACATAATTAACCTTTCAACCCACTCTAATATTTATAGTGTAAAATTGACGCGTAGGTTCATAGTACACTGACGTCACTAACCAATAAGCACCATCAATATTATTGAGCGTATCTGATCCAAGGCCTATAAACACAATTAAGGACTTAGCAAGGCCCCTTTACGCAACAGTCGTAACAGCGCCGTGTTTGGATAGAGTTTTGGATTCGATCCAAAAAACTTGGTAACCACTAATTCAGAAGAAAACTTTAATACAGCACAAGTAATTTACTACGCCGCGTGTATCAAGAGAATAGCATTAGGTTTATATATTCTGTATGAGGGAAAACTTAGGCGCTACAGAAAAGTCCTGTTAAATAATAATTGTTCCCTAATGTTTTGGTTCAACCTTCTCGTGATATGCATAATGAAACGTTTCGTTAACTCAATTACAGAAACTATGTTTCATTACCAATTAATTGCCATCCAACCACACAAGTTTTTGAATCCGGTACGCTTATTAAAACAGTTAAAAGTCTTGTTGCATACGACAGAATCTTTTCAACAGAGGGTAGCGTTAATTGGCGTAGCGCGATGACAGATCAGCATCTAATGAAAATGTAAAATCGAAACTTGGCAAGTGAACTGTTGCTTATTTAGTTTCACACGACAGCGGGTAATGCATAATAAAGTTGTTAGTAAGCGCAGCAGCCGAGTGTCTGGCCTCAAGCCAAAACAGTTTGTACAACCGGTGATTGCTGTTCGATGATAAACGCTTCTTTTGTCCCCAACGCACGCGGCCCTACATACAAAATAATGTCCCTCGGTGCCTTCTTTCCGAACTATTTGAATTCGTTAGTCATGAATCGGAAACGATGTTATCTATACTAACATTATGAGTTGGAAACTTAGTTTGTTTATTTAAGCGCTTCCTCTCTAGCTCCACAGTTGTGTAACCATCTGTCGAATGCTATGCATAAAGTTTGATTGACGAAGTGGAACCTTTGATCGATCTTAAATATTGAAAACATTACCCATGTTTATAAAGTTCTCGGTCTAAACTCTAACCAAGACTAATTTTAGCTGTTCTTTAATAGCGATTGTCAGATGTTTCGCATTATTTCGTCCGCTTCTCGTAATAGGAAACCATTTTCAATATTGGAAGTAGCGTAAAAATTCTCCACCTTTCTATACATTTCATTTTCATCACAAGTCTATATTAGTAATGTATCAAAAACGCCACCACTCTATTCAGCAATATTGTATTTGAAAATAACCCGCACAGAATCACCGCGCTAGAAAGAATCCAATCTAAAAGTTTAACACTTTCCAAACATTGGAATCACAATCATCAGAGCGCGGGAGTGCTGTACAAATCGTTGAAGACTACTATAATTCTTGTCGACTAGAAGCGTTAGATTAGAAGGCGCTACGATTTAAAAGATTTATTACGGCTACACTCAACACTGGTTCGATTCACAACGTTTACTCGGCTTTCTAACAGTTGTTGAATTGTTATTAAATACAACAGAGTTTATCTTAAGAGTATTAAATTATTAGTCATAATCATTTACTATATTTGATAAAACCGCCAGTTTCATCTTGTCTTATGGTACGAACTCTACAATTTGTTCAATGCCCTTTTGTGAACGAATATTTTGCTCTTTTTTTAATGGCAATTTTTTATTTATTAGAGCACCGGAATTGCCTAAATTTATGAAAGTGTTATATTCATTTATTACACATTAGCCATATCATATTTTGCTAACGTAATATAATGGATGTTCCTCCAAGCGTGCAAACCCAAAAAGCTGACCAATTTTCCTTTTTAGTGCACGCCCTGATCAAAGGACGGCAGCCAACCGACGACAAAATATCTCGTCGCTTCACAAAACTTGTTATTTCTGACCATTCAAGCAATCAAGGTCACTGTTTTAACTACCTCTAAACACTATTTAAACCGCAATTCGAAGTAATTGGAACGCTTATTTCTCAGAAGTTTTATTCAAACACTAGGTAAATTAGAAGCTATTACAAACTTAATTCAAAATGCAAATAATCCACTCATGCTATGCATGAAATTGTTAGCTAAATGTTTGACATAAGCGCTAACTTTATCACTAAACTTATTTAAATTATAATCGACTAAATACTGGAGTTCTCCTACAGATACTGTAAGTGGGAATTGTGGAGGCACAGTTAGATCTTCTATTCCTTCTGATATTGTCTCATTGTAGTTCATCCATGGAACCCATACGTAGCCGTGGAGAGCAGGGTTTGATCGTTTATCAAATTTCGGTTGTCGTCTTGGCTTCATGTGTGACCAATAGTATCGGATTCTAAGTACCATGTGCCGCACAACTTCCGGAGCGTGCAACCAGAAGTCATAAGTTTCTAGAGGATCGTCTGTTATGTTAAAAAGACAACCCCTCTCTGAAAGAGATAATATATCAAATAATTATATAAAATATATATATTTTCCTAAAAAATATGAATTAATGTACTCACCACTCGTAGGCACACATATACTTGATGTGTAATTTGCATCTCTAACGATATATGAATTTAGGGTCTGTCTTTTACTCATTGCTGCATCCACGCTGAAATATATATCTAAGGTTTCCCTAAACACGTGAGCTGTTTCGGAATTTAACAAAGCGCTTTCGTATGAAGGCGCTGGTTTTCGCAGACCCATCCATAAATCACCATAGTAATCACTTTTGTCTGTGTCTATATCACCGATGATTAATTTTAAGTCGCCCTCTCTAAACGCAGCCCATCCGCTAAGATCGTCAATTGTTAACAAAACACTGTGTCGTTTCGGCGGTTCATCTTTAGTGAGAGCATTCCATTGGTTGATACCATCAATCTTTTCAGTTATATTACCTCCAGCAGCCGCTACCAATGTGGGCAGCCAATCGGTCACGTGGAAAATTCCCTTAAAAATCTGGGGTATCATTGAATTTTGCCATATTATTGCAGTGGATTTAATTGCACCTTCCCAAGGTGTACCTTTACTTCCGCGCAGGGGCAAGTTAGAGCCAAAGTTTTTGTCGGGTCCCGCGGATGAGCCGCCGTTGTCGGTGATGAATATGATTATGGACTCAGCTAACATATTTCTCTCTGCTAATGCGGCAACAACGTGTCCAATGCTCTTGTCCAAACATGTCACCATACCTACAAAGAGAACCGAATAACAGAGTCAAGTACATGATAGCAATATAGGTCTAAAAAAAATAATATCATGTACTTGATATTCTCATAAGGTCTAATATAAAAATGGAACCCCACGAACTTTTCACGTAGCATATTCAATATAGACATGTTTCTAGGAAGTCGAACTTCTCGCCCTTTTTTCCTTCATTCGTATTATAAGTAGGTAGGTAATTTTATATTAGCAATGCGTAGATAGCTATTCTGAGATTAAATTAATCTCACCATAAATACGACATCACAACTATTTTCTTTCAAGGAAAACATATGTAGTAAATTACGTAATATTATTTAAATAACATTTTTCGTTTCCAGATTACAAGTAGTAAGTACTGTATTACTCGTATAGGACTAAACCGAAACAGTTTCTTTGACGGCGCCTGCAATTATAGTAATAGCAAAACAACACAAGTGTAACACATTAAATATAAAGGCCCGCTAGAAGCGTGTCTCGGCATTAACACTCCAAAATAAACAGGTTAATATAATCTGAAGTTACATTTGTTTTAATTATTTTCTTGGAATTGAAGTGAATTTCCGTTATAGCCCCTTTACGTTTGTCTGTATTTTGTACTTATTTATTTTTACGTGTGACTCCTCTCAATCGAACTCTCGATTGTACGTGAACCCTGTACTCAGCGGTAAGCCCTAGGCGACTATACTCTATAGGAAGAAACAGTATCGTACAATAATATGCAAAACTTAGTTTTAGGCTCTTTAGAAGACCTACAATCGCTCACTTATAATATGTCTAGCAAACGAGCAAATAGGTCACCTGATGGTAAGTGATCACTGCCACCCATGAACATCCACCATGCTGGGATTATAAGTGTGCCGTCGGCCCAAATCGAAGGATGAATGGGAAGGAAAAACGATGGGAAGAGGAAATGGGTATTGGGCATTCGGCAATCTCACTCACTGAACGAAACGCGACAGCATAGCTGTCGCTTCACGTCCATCTCCTGTGAGACAGTAGTACCACCTCGAGCGAGTTTCCCCATTCAAGCTGAATCATGACTGAAAACAGCGGGGCTCTACCACTTCCAAAATAATTAGGGCTTAATAATTAGGTCGGCAATCTTTGGCATTAACTTCATCATAACTTGATTAATGTACAGCATTAGGACCATCTAATAATCACGGGACAAAATACCCTAAACGTCCATATATATATATCTGCCCTTGTTACAATTATTGTAGGTAGACCTTAAATTGTAAGAAAATGATTAACTAGTCAGTTAAAGAGATCGATATCTAAAGCAATTCTTATTTTACCTGCGTATACCCTGCGAGCTGGATGCGCTATATGGTTGTTCTCATCAATACACTCCTGGGTACTTTGCAGGTTCACGTAGCCCCCTCCAATATGCGGGGCCGCATGAGCTATGTGTAGATACAAAGGCTTTGACGTGTCGTGCTCTCTTATTGCTGAAAGTTGCAAATTTAATTATTATTTAATTTGGTAATTAGGTACATATTGTAGTCGACATGCGTAATTTTTTATTAAAAATTCGTATCATCTGTGAACCTAACGAATCAAGTACTTGAGTATTTTTAGAATAGATACAACTAAGAATTAATTTTAACCCTTTTGTCAATAGGGAGTGGTGATTAAATACTAGTAAAAAAACTGTTAGCAAATATAAATTAAGTAAAAAAATCTACTTCAAAGGAAACATTAATAAAGGAATATTTCTTACAATTAATTACATCGTTTATGATTAGCTTCTACCGTAATTTCGAGGAAAATCCACAATCTAAGTACTCAGGTACATGAAAACTCGCCGCGACTTCTCGGAACTAAATCTTAAATGCGAGAGTGTACCTCCAGTCCCCACTTACTTTGTACGGCGTGAACTGTGAGAACATCCGTGAGATAGCCCTTTTCCTTCTCAAATGGCTCCAAGTTGTTGAAGAAGTCATGGCCGAAATATTCCGTGTCGTTAACTCTCTGAAAGATTTTAGATGTAATGGCATCTGTGTTTAATATTAATTTTGTGTTTAATTAAATGAAGCTGTATTTTGAAATCGTTTTAAGACAGTATTGGGATGAGGGATCAGTGTTTTTCATATAATTTAATGTAATAGATTTTTAAATATCAAGTCTATGGTGAACGTGTAATAGATTCTGTTAATTATCAATTAAAAACAAATTTGTAAATTACATATCTTACAAAATCATTTAAATCATGTTTAAAATATTAAGATATTGTGTGTTAGTTTCATAATATTTTATGACCATATTATTATAAGGTCGTCTTAAGATTTTTGGCGGCCTTTAATGTGTAAAACGCATACACTACTAAGTGTAGTGTGTACCTTTGTACATACGCGAAATGTTTTCATTTCCGTAGGAATTTGATGTTTTAAATATTACCCGATATGACAGTAATCATGTGACGGTATTTCAAATGACATAATTTTGTGGATTAAAATATAACCCATTACATTATTGTGCAACATTTCATAATCTATTGAACATTTAGTATCAATTTAAAACACAGGATTCATTTGGATCTGCGACAGTGTCACAAAGTGCCCCCAAGTTACTAATTACATGTGCAAATACGTAACCCAGTTGCGTAAACTATAATATTTCATGGAAACAGATCATTGTGATACATTACTCGTCGTTTAAACCAATTGCGTCAATACATCGCGCTATTTATGACCCAAGATAATATCTAGATATATTTCGCATCTTCGGATCTATTTCAAAATCGGCGCTACAGTCTAGACGCTATTAAGCTGATATGGACCCATTCTGACTTTCAAATTAGTCATTCAATTTTATTACAATCTTGATATATTCACGACTGCCTCGGTGGCGTAGTTCTACTAGGATATGATTACCAAGCTGACATCTTGGGTTCCAATCCTAGGTCGGGCAAAGCGGTTTTTTCTTTCATTATCAGCCCGAATTAGGAATTTGTGACCGATATAGCGATAGTCTCGTCCCCTATCACATACTGGGACGGAACAGCCAAGGCGAAACGTGAGTGTCCTGGTTACTACCAGGAGAACAATTGCATACCTGAGAAAAAGGTATGCAGAGGTTCTCCTGGCCTCGCCTCTTCTAGGAAAAACGCGTGAGTTTGTGTGTCTGCATGATATATTCACGTTTGGGTATTTTGCAATTGTGTGTTTTATGTCATTGACTTTTACTGCAAATGAAATACAATACTTATACATTTGACATTTCTACAAAATATTATAAAGCAGTTTTATACACCAAAGATTTTCCAATATTTGTTAGAAATTAAATTGTTTGAAACTATTAACTACTATATCCACTGTAGTGTGTTATTTTCTAAGTAAAAACAGCTGATCTCAATTAAATAAAAAGTAAGACTATTTCAAAATAAAATTACCTCCACGTGATTATAATTGAAATAGTCTATTCCGCTGCTGACATATCCCCGAAATGTGTCGAAACCTCGCTTGGTAGGGAAATAATCCTCTCTCGAATTTCCGAGTTGCCACTTGCCAATCAAATGCGTGGAATATCCTAAATCTTGTAAGTAGGATGGCAGGATCCGCTCCGAAAGCGGGACGCCGCGATCTTCAGCGGCCGATATAGAAGCGCCTTGCAAGCCTGAAATACATATGAAATTACTAATTATTTTATTTTATTATTATTTCTATTTATATCTATTACTCGTACAAATATAAGTCGCCATTGATAAGGTGGTAACCCTTAATAGCTATGAATTGGGGCGCCCTGCGTTTGATTCCTCGGTCAGACCTTCATGTGTTCGACGATCAGTGAGGTTTTTGATTTAAGGAACTTGTATGAGTGGTCCGGACCTAGAACTTACGTCTGGCAGATAGTTAGGCTCGCCCCATACCATTTCATTTATTGGGACGGAAATAAGCGTAAGTGGCACCACATCGAGAACGTAAGTGGTAACTTATGTGTACAAAGTAAGTAAGTATATGAAGTATAAAAAATATGATTTACTATAACGCTTTAAAAAAAATCCAAAAAAATATTCAATTGAAAATAACAGCAAGTTTCAGTATACATTTTTTACACTATTCAATACAGTTTCTTTACAAAATATACAGTTTGATATTGGCAGCATGTCGATTTTTTTTTCTGGCACCTACATAAATACAGAATTAGGAAGTTGGATTGACTCATAAATCTGAATGAACATTATCGAATTCTTGTACACGAGATAAAATATTCACAGGAAAATCACGATAATCCCGTAATTTGCCCAATCTCATGCATGAGAAAAATTGTAGACGGGCAATAAATAAAATGGCGGCTTAATACTTCGCGATACGTTAGAACAAACAGTGAAAAAACAGGGGAACAAAGAATTTATTACGCTAAATTTAAAAACGATTTGCCAAGTTTCGCATCTAATCTCCTTTTTTTAAAGAGCACGTCGTATTGAAGATAATGTCTGATAATAAATGCAGTCGCAATAATAACTAATGCAATACAGTCTTAATACAGTACCCCGGTGGGTATCGCCGCCGAGAGACGATGGTTTGGCCTACACAAATAGGGTGACCACTTAGGTCACCCTATTATATATTATATATAGATATATTGATATCTAAATACAGATGGGATCCGAAACGCATCACACGTAACTCACGATTCACTATGACAAATTCCGCGTCATTGTGACTATCCTATGACTTGAGTAATCGTCTGCAGAACCTCTTTCTTTATGCTGCAAAATTAAAAAGTGATACTAGCCAAGTGACTGTCTGACTGACTGCCTAGTGGCGCACTTGTACTACGGCATGATTGCAACGCTGATGGTTGGAATTTCGGATCGGGCAAGGTGATATTGGATTTTTCTATTCTTTATCGGTCCGGAGACAGGAATTTGTGATATGTCGATAGGCTCGCCCCCTATAACATCATGGGACGGAGCATACAAGGTGAAATGTGAGTGTCCTGGTAGCACCTCTACCTACCCCTTCTAGAAAAAGACGTGTGTAGTATGTACTTACCAAGCCGCATGGGGTATTTGCCAGTGAAGAGAGCGCATCGCGACGCACTGCCAGAAACGTCCGTGTAATAGTCCTCTATCATGATGCCTTCGTATCCCAGAATATCGATGTTCGGCGTCATTATTTGATCTGATCCGTGGAAACTAACGTCGTTTCTACCCTGTAAGCGATTAGCGTGCTAACTACTAAGTTATCTGGAGTTAATTAACAGTGATATAATGTTTCCTCCGGCGTTCTATCGATCTGTTATTTAGTGCTTTAGTTATCGAAAACAAGTTCTTACATTTCTCTTAGGATTGGAAACCTTAATTTTATTACAAATATTATATTGCATAAAAATCATTAGTATAAAAATAATATGCTTACCAAATCATCTGCCACAATGAAAATTATATGTGGTTTAGTATTAACTTCTGCCACGGACAGTGTAAAAAAAATAAACAAACTGAAACACAAAGGATAATACACAATACATTACACACAATTTTCAACAAAATTCTGTAAGCTATAATAAATTGTTTAGACTCACAGTAAAAAATTGCACAACATTTTCGTAAACCTAATATTTTCGACCACAGACTGAAACTGGGATATTTCGACAAATTGGACATCATGAAAATAGTATAGTCTTAATCACGCTATAAACTTACAGCGGAAAAATATTCAACGAATAAAGTTTCAAGTAAAAAGAGAATTATGCCCTCAAACTGGACTTCCAATCTAAGTAAATGATTTTGGTTTGCATTGCTACAAAGAACCATAAAGAATCTCGACAGTTGAAATTAAATCCCTACTTACAAAATTAATTTAGCATGTTTTTTTTGTTATCTAGACAAGTAGGGAAAAATAATGTTGTTTGTATGTACATATTATGTATATGTCTACTTAAATATTACTGTCATTTCTTCAGCTACAATCAGTCCACTCCAACGGCTTTTCACAGCAATATGTCTTTCACCACTTTGAGTGGTCTACATCACAAAATGTTCCAAAAATAAATTGTATTTTCCGCTACGCTCATCCTTCAGACCAAACTTATCTTAAACACTTGTTCAAATTATATAATTACCGGTACGATACGCTTTTGTTACTCAGCGACTGGAGACATATGACCCTCGGGTTTCATTTATGTTTTATTATTTTTGCATATAACATTTAATAACCTTACACAAATATATAATAATAACTATATTCTTTATTTTTCCTCGTTGGTTTTATTATTTTGGAAACCACTTAATTTCTCTTAACAATTAAATATTCTCAGGTACCTGGGTTCTCACTTTCTACTACCGTTTTTGTAAAATTACCTACCATTAATTATAGCATATATGTTACATACATACAAACATACACTCACGCCTTTTTCCCGGAAGGGGTAGGCAGATGTTCCTTGGTAGCAACCAAGACACCTATGTTTCGCCTTGTGTTTCGTCCCACAATGTGATAGGGGGCGAGTCTATCGTCATATCGGGCACAAATTTTTGACTCCGAGCTAATAATAAATAATAAAATCCAATATCACTTTGCCCGACTCGGGATTCGAATCCGAGACTTCAGCTTTGTAACCGTACCGTGGAACAACTACGCTACCGAGGCAGCATTTATGTTGTACGTAAATGCTTAAATGCACTTTCGTATTATATTAGAATATGCTTTTTAGTTTTTATGTATAAATAATAAATATTAATACAATAAATCTGTAACTAAAGTAATTTGACACTTAAAATTATATGTTTCTGTGGATGTAATACCTAATATCTATTTAAACTAATCACTTGTCCTAAAATACGTTGAACCTCTACAATGTTGTCCCTAATATTTCTCTTACTTTACAACGAATGCATATTATATATCTTAATTTAAATGTTATCCAGTGTGGCATGTACAAATTGTTTTAAGTAGAACAAAAAACATATAAAAAGTACCATTTTGTCCAACTTTTTACTATAAAACAACAATTTGCATGAGAAATGAGAGCATCTGGCTTCATGAGTTTCAATATTAGCGGAACAATGTAATCAGTACAATGTTAGAAAATATCGAAGTTAACAGTCTAAACGCAAATTAATAGACATCAAATGTGGAAACTTTATGATTGAAATGAAGCCCTATGTGGAGTTGAAGTTGCTTTTCAGTTCTTTAATTGAATCTTCATCGAAATTTTGGGCGTATTGAACACAACTTTTCGTAATTGGTTGGCATGAGATAGATGTTTCATGTTTTTTTTTATTGTTATGAATGGCGAAACGAGCATTTCATTCGGCTGATGGTAAGCGATAAGGTCGCTCTTGGACAGTAGCAAAACCAAATAACACCATGAATTAGAAAGCAATGCTTGGCATTCCACTGCGCTCGCCAATTTGAGACAAAAGACGTTAAGAACCCAACCCACCTAAAGCCATGTAACCTACAAAGTAATGATACATGTATGATAAAACATCATGTTGCGCTAACTGCTGTCACATTGCCTGTAGGGTAATTCACGTAATTAAATAAGTTTAGTTGCAGTGCAGTTGCAGTTAAGTTTCGATCAAAACAGACCTTTTTGTATTTTCGTAATTTTGACAACCGCTGTCAGATACGCTCGCGTCAAGTTCGCGTCACGCGAGCGGTTTAGTGTATTCTACTACTGCGTGTTTTATGTGCGTGATTCAGATCGCAACTTGATCGGTATTCACGTATAAGCTTCTTGCATACGACTGACGTACAGTTGACGCGCAGCACACGCGCAGTTTACGCATAGCTTAGGTGCAGTTCACGCGCAGCTAAACAATTACAAGAATACCATTTTGCACTAAGACGTAAACATCATTGCAACTGCACCGCAACTTAATCGGCGCGTCAAAAAATTACGTGAATTAGCCAGCTGGTCACTGTGACAGGCTTTTTATAAGTATGCACGATGGTCGCTATACACTACAACATACATATAATGAAAAGGTGGCATAGAGCCTGGTAGGCGTTTTTTAAGGCATAGGTCCGGCAAACGAGCAAACAGCTCATTTCTAAGTGTAAGTGATCACTGCCGCCCATGAACATCCACAACGCTGGATCATGGATGCGTTGCCGGCCCAACTGGGAGAGGAGCAGGGAGAAAAAAGGATGGGAAGAGGAAAGAAGTATTGGGCATCCGGCAATCTCACTCACAGAACAAAACGCGAAAGTGAAGCTGTAGTGTTACGTCGATTTCCGGTGAGACAGTGTTACCGCCCTGGATGAGCCTGCCCATTCACGCTTAGTCATAACTGATAACAGCGTGGCTCTACCACTTCCAACTTTAATAACAACAATTAGTTTTTTTTTTTTTATGTGGTAAATTTTCACAACAGCTGTAATACCGATGGTTGCACCTTTTCTTATTACAGAAGAGAGCTACACTTACAGCCTGAGGTGCACAAATATATCTGATTAAAGCGACGGGTGTCAGAATTTTACGTATTCCACCTATTTCGCGTTTGCGTATGCTTTTTTCAATACATCGTTAAACATATTGACAATGTCTACATTTATCGTAATATTGTATCTTAATGGTCTCACATTATGATACAATTTTGTGATGAAGCTATCAGAAACTATAACAGACTTTTCAATCCCTCCAGGGATCGAACCGGCTTCTCGTTCCATTGCCGGCGCCCTAACTAAATGCTACACGAAGGGTGGGAAATATACCTCTAGTATCTTGCTATTAAATTATATCCATCAGTTAATTGATCTTCGTTTAGAAATGATACATTTTTTTAAATAAATATTGCGATTCCGTTAAGCTTCGGGCCTATAACTGCGCAACTTTACTTCAATATGAAGGATATTGCAGCCTAATATAAAAATTCCTTCATTACTGGGAACCCTCATTACCGCCTAAATAGACCCTTGAATATTAAGAGGGCCAACTTGCCCGTGTGCTTGTGTCCCAAAATTTTCACATATCCCATTTAATTTTAAATTTCCCAGTATGGAAGTTTTATTTATCGCCTAAACAGTAAAATTTGACTTTAATTCATGGTGCTACTATTACAATAATCCGCTCCTCGAAAAACATGGTCACATAGTTTCTTCATTAAATAAAATATTTTTCAATACATCAATATGTTGACAATATGTACATTCTTTTCCTTTTCAAACTGCTTTGTCTATTTATTTATTTTTATATAATATGTCCCTTTGAGGTTTGGCTCATCTTTTTCAAACCTCGAAGCGTGTCAAGCTGTGTCGACCCTTGCAAGTTCATATATGACAAAAGAGGAGATGAATTAGGTATAGTAATTAGGTCATGATTCTTTTTAAAACGGATTAATGTTATAACGGGTATAGCTAATACATTGTATTTTGACATATAAATCATTACAGCATTATGATGAAATTAATAAGCGACACGCGTGTCATTCGTGGGGAGGGTAAAACTCTCTTAGTTACTTGGTCTTTGTTTGTCACCGTCTTATACCCGTCAACGCCTTTCAACAATATTATCTGTCAAGTTGATATGGTCACATGTTGTTTAACTTATTTGCTATCAATATAGTCTCATAATTCCCTTTACACATGTAATTTATTTGTAGTACAATTTACACATGTAAAGTTTTTTACTGTTGGTGTGTCTCTTATAATAGAGGCCGCCTGGGTATGTACCACCGCGATGTCTATTTCTTCTGCCAAACAGCAGTATATATGCACTGTTTTGTTCCGGTTTGATAGACATCGTAGCCAGAGTAAATACTGGACTAAAGATCCTATGTCTCAACCTTTGATTTAAAGAACAGTTGCATTTTTTTTTTGTATTGTATCAGCCCATATACGACCCACTGCAGGGCACGGGCCTCCTCTACAATCGAGAGTACGATTGAGAGTGGTTAGGCCATATAGTCCACCACGCTGGCCTAATGCGAGTTGGCGGACTTTTACATACCATAGAAATTTATACAAATCGCTATGGTATGCAGGTTTCCTCACGATGTTTTCCTTCACCGTTATAGTGCGTGGTGATTGACAATCAATACACACATGACTCCGAAAAGTCAGAGGTGTGCCCTGGGATTTGAACCCGCGACCACCGTGAATATGTAGGCAGCTGCGTCTGGTCCGTTTACAAACAGGCCACCACGCAAGAAGAAGAACAGTTGCATGCCTGACGTTATTTCATTGAACATTATGAGAACTGGGTAAATGTTATTTTTCTATTCCAAAAAGATCAGCAATCTAGTCGACTAGGAGAATATAATGCATACAACAATTTTGTTCAGTTCATTGACACGAGGGAAAAAAGAGGCGACTTAAAGGGACCGTCTGGGTCGTTGGGCAAACTGCGGTGGCAGTGCGCTCTCACCTATAACGACTGCGAGAAGTACGATACAGCGCATGGGCTAGTCTCTATTGTAGACGCCCACGACATCTCAATTAAGCGTCCAAATACAGTGGTAAGTGTGGGGCATTCAGGCCTCCCACAATGGAAGGACCAGCAATGGTTTTGCGCCGGGCAGTTACGCGGAAGTAAGTTGAGGCGCTTCTCGTCCTGGGATGTCCGGTGTCAAACATAATAGGTGTGATGGTCACCGAGGGGTTTTTAGTCAGTATGCTGGCGTAGGTTTTGTTTGTTAGGGACCCAGCCCGGCCACAATCTCCAGCATACCAGGCTGGAAGGCCAGAGAAACTTACTTACCTCTGTCGGCGTCCCCCTGGATACCTAAAGGGAACCTTAATAACTTTTCCTCTTGGTCAAAAAAAGCGCTAAGCAAAACACCAGCATGAAGATAAAACCTCAAAGTCCGCAGTTTGCATACTAATATTCTACAAGTATTATACAATTACAAGTACTCCAATTAATGAAATAATTAATTTACCATGTGATCAGCTTTGAAATAAATAAAAGCGTCTAAATTGCGAAGCTTATAGTGCTAGTCAAATAGAACAGCAACCAAATTAATTACTGGAAAAGAGGACCAATTTAAATTTCCAAGTTTCAATCCAAAATTCAATGAACCCCGATGAAGAGGTCGGTTAATTTTGTCTTGGCAGTGAGATCCATTTGATTGTATTATGCAGAGTCCAATGTGTTTCGTCTTCAATTAGGTTATATATTACCTATTGCAATAAAATAAAAATAGTAGATGCACATTAATAATTTAATTAAATGGCATGTAGTAAATTGAAATGGGTCACCTATTTGTCGGTAATATAAATGAACACAAATAAAATTTATGGCAATGGGAATAATTCGCCAGGCTTGTACACACAAGCCTGATAGCACCACAGTCACGATAAGTACACACTTATCGTGACTGTGGTGCTATCTCACTGTATAAAATTACTATTTGGAAGCCAAAGGACATTATCACTCTCGTCCTGTATATTATGGCAATAAATCTAAAATGTAGCAATTTCAGTAGCGCCAGCACCCGGGCCTTTTTCTTTTTTGTAAATAAAAATTGCCCACAGTAAAATTACAATACGTGTGATACCATAGCATGCTGTAAACATGGCTTTAAAAAAACGCAAAAGTGTAAAAGCTTTCATTTTAAATCGAGAGGTAATATTTATCACAAAACAGACTGAAAACGCGAACAAAAACAACGCGTCTGCGAGTGACGTGCACTTTTACTGCAAATTAAAATTGTAATTTAATTTCTTCATATTCGGCTCACGGAAACATGGCAAATTAATAATGCCGGTCTGTCGATGGGTGGTTAAATAAATAACTTAAATAAAAAACGAATTTTTGCCTCTACTAGTGGCTGAAAACTGAATTTAAACTCAGAAATCGGGCATGCAACATCTGTCCGTTGAATATTTTGGAAAAATACCTTTCTACTCGGGCATTTTCACGTATCGTTTTCTGTGTATGGAGCGTTAACATTTTTTAATTTTGTGAAACGAAGGAAACGTTTCCAGTTTTAAGGGGAAAAAATCGTGAATTATTAAAGTGAGCGATCAAAGAGTCCCTATTGACCTAAAATAAAAAAAACAAATGATCGGCGCTGAACTCGGCAGGAAACCTTAATGCTTCTTCGAAAGTAGTGGAACTAATTAAAAGTTTAACACCTCTTGTTGCTAACGCTTCCGGCCGCGTGTGCCGTGGCCGCCTCGCAAATTAGTTTTGAGTTTCATGTTTTTACTATTTACCTATCACTACGATTTATAGCTTTTTACCTTGTATTAAATTATATTTTGGTTAGTGATGGTAAAATATTTTCAAAAAATTTTTATCACATCGACGTAGAATAAAATTAATGTTTAGGATTTATTATTTAATCCAAAATAAGAAAAATGGATTGAGGTAGTATACTTAATTGTGCTCCAAACCATACCAATATTATGAGGAAAATAAGTATGTTTTGAACTACTTACGAGTATTCAATTAATAGTTATTTAGTACATACTACAAATCTCACCTTTTGATTCCTAACATGAGCACATACGTAATCAATTTTTTTGTAGTAGCATGTAAAAGCAAGTTATAGGATATTAAAATATACTCCAGTTTTAGAATTAACACCTCAATTCCAGCCATTCCTAGAAATGGAACGAATGGATCCACCATGGCTCATCGCATATTCTCCGCTCGCGATGGCAAACCCATTGATGCTCCAACACAAACTAACTTCAAACTGAGGATAATACTTACCAGCTTAGATTACTTAAACCAACTTGTCTAAGAAGCTATTGTGGCGCTTCAAAATGAGACGAAACTTATACAAAGAACCACATTGATTTATTATGTTGGTATAAAATTTTATATTCAGCGCAAAGTTCTTGCGAGACAAAAAGGTTTTGAATTACCTCTTTACTCTGAAGGCAACGTGTTTGGGTCGTGATTTGAAAAGCCTCATGTTCTATTACATACATACATAAACTCACGCCTTTTTCCCAGAAGGGGTAGGCAGAGGTGCAACCAGGACATCCACGTTTCGCCTTGTATGTTACGTCCCACGATGTAATAGGGGGCGAGCCTATCGCCATATCGGGCACAAATTCCTGACTCCAGCCTGGTATATCACCTTGGCCGACATCTATTGTCATCTAACACATGGTTGAATGATATATTTTATTTAATTATTTGCAGCGAACTTATTTGGTAAAAACCAATGCGTGATAAATAAGTTCGCTTGATATTTTTGACTATAATCTCGTTTGATGAAAACTAAAGCAAATTGCTTCGAGCGAATTGGTGGTAAATTGACATTGCTATTGTAATTCATGTGTTCTTCTTAGAGGTTGCATAATGAATCGAGAAGGTGAAATGAATAAGCCGAAAGACGAACACGAAGCAGATAATTTTACTAAAAGATCCATATTACGAGTACAATAACAGGTAAAAGAACGTCTTATTCGCAAAACATTCATTCATTACAGTGATCAATACTGCGGCATGTTATTTCCTCATTAATATTCATCGTTCGCAAGCAAAAGATCAATTAATAGTTGTGCCGCCAAGTGTCTGTACTCATTACTTAAAATGGGACAAAGTAAACAGACGAAGTTGTCTGTGACACCAAAGTTCAATTTCGGAATGGGGATACCGCAGTCTCGTTTCAGCCGCAAAGTGCAATCCCCACTTAAACACGAATTAATTTGTTGTGAAACGGATTTGAATTATCTTTAAACGGATCATATTTTCCTTTAGATCCTTGAATCTTGCAATTGCATTTTTATTCTTTCAGTTAGCAAAAATTTTAATCGTATAATTAATGCTGCTTTAAGATCTTAACATAAGAGGAATTACGATGTTTAAATTCAAGTGCCTATTCCACCTACTTGCCAAAACCAAATTACTTTCCAGGATTAAATTTAACAAAATAAAAATTATTAAAGCAATTAAATGTAGACGTCTCATTAACAAATGTTGTCTTTAGTTCCTTCAAATTTCCACAACGACTTACTAACCAATCTGCATCTAGCAACTTCCTATAAACTTCGTCTTTGATGAGCGTTTAATGATGGACGACGGTCTTTGATCTTACGTCAATACTCAATGATAACAAAAATATATTATGTTAAAATTTCAGCTTGCTACCTACTACAATTGAAAAGAAAGAACTAACTATAAAAATAGGCTTCACAGATGGCGCAGGCTCCGTAATAAGGTTTCGATGGCGCCTTTTACTTTGTTATTCGTTTACAACGAGTGTTGTAGCCCGTTTGCAAAACTTGTGGTTGTTTAGCTGATATTTCGCTGCTAAGTTTTATGCTTAACATCTTATTACACAACGCTTTTGTCAGTTGTGGTGATATTATTTTAATTTTTTGGTGGCCAAGGACAACTAATAAATTACGATTAATAATAACTCGAGTAATTCTCAGTGCTTATAATCTGTTAATACAGATTATAATTTTAAATATATACAAATTATAATCTCTTTTACCACACTCAAAGCGATAGTAAAACTGTTATTACACATCCGTTTTTACATACCACTCTAACCATCAGATTAAAAGAGGAAAAAAAACGATGTTGGCCCATTAGATTGTCATATTTAAAAGCATACCAAACAAGTTGCAATCAAACCACGCACTATACAGAATTACACACGTAGCCAAACGCAATCCACCAAGGAAAAATAAATATTGATTTATATTTGATACTAAAGATTGACTATGAATGTATTTATTTATTAGAGTAAAACAAAATAGGATTTCAACGAAATAATATAAAGTGAAAGAACAATGATCAACCGATACCTTTGGAAGAATCTATGGCCACCCTAACGTAATACTTCCATCTGTCACGTTGCTTTGATAAAAAAAACTACATACTTATATCATCTTCATCTTCTTTAGCCACACGATGCCGTCTTCTAATCACGGGCTTTCCCCAAGGATTTCTACAGCGAATGTTTAAAAACGACTTAGATCTAAGGCGTCCTGCAACCTTCATTAAGACATGTTCTGCCTTGTAAATGCACATCTGACGCTTTTACGTGGCCTTCAGTTCAATAAATTTTGATCCCATCAATCACCTCGACGAGCGCAAAGTAAAAAAAGTTATCTGTAATCTTGGGATTTTGTGATTATTGCAGTAACATACTGAAAATATTGAATTCAATAATATGGCAGAAGAAGAATTCACAGAAATGTCTTAACTCTTGTAGATTTGTCACATCGAAGAAGACAACTACACATTTTTCAAAATTTCTCGACGTCAATTTTCGGTTATAAATGCCGTAGGTCGATTTTACGCCAGACGCGCGCGTCACGCGTATTGATTTATAACTTTTTTTAAAAAGATAATTTTACTAATACTGTTTTAAAAATAACTCATTTTACTTTACACCTGCCGATATATGCAGCTATGCATTGTGTACTTTAAGGCCTACTATTCAACTTATAAAAACAGATGGAATAGATAATGGTTTTTTGGCACAATAAGAGTACAACCTGCAACACTGTACAGTGTGACAGCGTCCGTGGCGTAGTTGGTGCGACTCCATAAGTGTTTGTGTGACCCACAGGTCGGTAATTGTTACGAGTTTGGGTTTTGTGAGACTGAAGACAGAAGACTTGGTACTAGTACTTTGTGTGTAATAACTATATAAAATGACTGTTGGATGTATTTATTTATTTTGTACCAAAAAATAAAATCTATAGTACCTAGTAAAAATTAGACACAGATACAGTACAATAACATAAAGTGTCCACGGAGACATAGTAGCTCGTACTTCGTAGAGAAATGCACAATGCAGCGCCATCCAGTGCTTGGTCATAAGATTTCAGTGTTGCTTCTACCTAGGGGGAGGGCCGTAGGGCATGCTGGTCAATCAAAAAAGACAGTTTAACTCAATTAGCACAATACAATGATAACTTTGTGATACGAGTTGAAATACATCACAGGGACCGACGACAGGGAGCTTGGTTGTGAATATTTCGATCTCTTTGTGCTTCGTGGAACATGTTAAGCCGTTGCGTCGCGTCGCGTCGTTTCCAGTTATTGACATTTATCAGAGGTATCAGTCGTTCGGGGTGGCTTTAAAATTCCGACAATAAAACACCCTTTTAAAGAACACCATTTATATTTTGACACAAAGTAAGGAAAGTACTCAATAACGATACATTTCAGATGTTAAAACAATGAACAACAATTATATCGTTAAGTATTTATCGGCAGCCTCAAATAAAAATTATACGAATTTTAATATTACCGATCAAAATGCTGTAGATTTGTTGAAATTTGTCAATACAGAAATAAAGTAGCATTGCCGCTGCAAACATAGGGGGATATTGACATATGGTATTGAATTTATACCACATGTTCTTAGTCACCCCAGGTAACATTGTACTATGTTTGAAAATAAACTGCCTGGTAGCTATGTCAAAAATCGCGATTTTAGTTTCCAAAGCCTTTGGTCAACCCGTATAGGTTACGATTATTTTACGGCTCAAGTAAGTTCCCAAAATGAACTGAAGTTCAGCTAAGCGGTAAAAATACTCGTATCTATACAGGGTGGCCAAAAATCGTGAAAATTAAAATCACGATTTTTGACAAAAAATTATCTCCGAATTTATTTAAATTTTGTGTAATGTCACCTGAAGTGATGATAAATACGTGGGTTAAATTAAGTAACATATGTCAATATCATCTGTTCTTCAGTGAACTTTCTATGACCGAAGAAAATAATCATGATTATATTGTAAACACTACAAATAAAAATATTTACCTGGATAATAATAATACCGATAACAAACTTAAACATAAAACTCAATTAAAATTCAAAACTAACACAAGGATACCACGGCGTTGTTGCGACGCGATCAAAGATTAATAACATCCAATCATGGATCGAATATAATATGGACTCAATCAGATCCGTGGCCGGAGTGACAATAGGTAGATGTCTGCGGAATCAATTCCGCAATGTTTAGACGAGCCCTGAGCCACAGCTGTGCACAGTCTTCATCAATTTAATCACCACACCGTACTGTGACTGTTTTGATTAATTACCATGCGGTTACCGACAGGCTGCCTGTTTATTATCTTATAACATGCTATAATTAAACGGCAAGTGGAAAAATCTAATTTTCTTGGCAATTTAAACTAAGGAACAATTGTAAAAACAGTGATTGATTTTGTGATTTCGTTATTTTTAGCGTACTATTAAACACAAATTGAATGTTTATTAATGAAATAATTTTCAATCTTCGACTACCAAAATAGACAATTTCAATTTTGAAAACCGAATCGTAGGTATTATGGTCATATTATTTCGAATCGTAATGGTGTTCATTCGTAATCGTATATTCAGTCAAGAACTCAATGATACGTATATACTACAAAATACAAGGTATATCAAGACTGCTACCGAAAACGAAGCCAGGTGGTGGTTTTAGTCACTTTATTTTTTTGTAATTTTTTTCCTATCATCGTATTTAGGTATTATTAAATAAAAAAGAATCTGCGTGGAAAATGTCTTAACATTTCAAGTCTCCTTTTGGCATTGTCCCAATCGTTGCCAAAGACTTCATTCTTTCTATATCTCCTCCAATTAGTTTAATCTAACGAATATTACCGACAACTATGTATTTATTTTATGCTTTTCTTCTTTAACATTAACCCAATTCAAGTTTTTTAAAGTAACGTTATTTTTTTATTTAATTCATCATTATTACGACTCAGCCACAGGAATCCACTGCTTTTTTGCACAGTTTTATTTATTTATTTTACATTATTAAGAAATTATCTGACAAAGTATATCGTGATTCGTGAGCCAATCGTGTTTGAATTCTAAACGAAATAACGAAACTCTTTATTTTCTTCCCAGAGGATATTTTATATGATGAGTTTTAAAATTCATGTAGAACACAATCAAATTTAATAATAATAATTATTTTTTAAATAAAATAAAATGTGAACTAATATTCGCCATATTAAAATTCTTATGGATATAGTATTCGTTTTCTCTCTTCCGTGGTATTCTTAATACGTGACCACTATAAGCTGCAGTAGATTAAATTCTTGGAAGTTATTTACGACATCACAGATGCCGAAATTCACTTTTATGTAGGTACTCATTACGTATGTAAGGGGCGCGGCGTCTCAACGCTGCACATTTACTGCAATACAGCATAATATAATTTTTATTACTCAATGCAAATATTCTTCATAATAATTAAGAGTTGTAAAACAAAATATTGTAATTAAAACACTAAACAAACCTTTGTCAAGTTTACCTTGTTGAATATTGATGGTCGATTGGCGCAGCGGTCAGAAGCTAGTGTTCGCACAAGATATATTGTGAGTTCGACACCCGCAAGGATTGGTTTTCATCGAGGGTATGGTAATTATTCTTTGATGCTATTCTGTAGGTATGTTCAATTGAAATATATTGAATATAAATATGAGTATTATCTCAATATAATATTCAACTATTTGAAATACCATATACGAACTTCATCACATTCAGATTAAATACACAGGCATATCCCAAGTGCTCGGTAAGCTTCGCGTGTGACGTGCCGAAATCTAGGAATTAACACAATACTTGTAGCCCCCTTGGGAATAGTACAGCGTCTAATTAAACCTCCGTACAATGTTTAATTGCACATGGCGACGTCAAGAGAATTTAAAATAAGAACACGCCCGAAATACGCTAAGCTCGCTGAAATATGCGATTGTTTAATATGTTGACGACTTAATGACCCTCGTGTAGGTACTAATGGCTTAGCGTGTTCTATTTTAATTCTTTATTGTATACGATAAAAATAATGACAGTTTATAGAGACAATACAAAAAGAACAAAGTACAAATGTCTTATCGCTCTAAAGCAATTTCTACCAGACAACCCTTTTATCTGCTGCTTTTTGATTATATTCAATGTGTATTGTAAGTTTAGATACTTAGGCTTACAAAAACATTATCATAAACATTTTTTCCACGTATCCTACGTTATAAAAAGACTTCAAATATAAATATGTTGTATTTTTATATCATACAACGAGCGCGCTCTAATCAAATTTCCATTTATTTTATCGGAGCTCCGAAGGAGCTTTAACTGACCTCTGGCGTATTCTACGTTGTCGAGCGATATGCAAGAGGAAACAACGAACCCCGAAGTATATTTTAATTATAACTTTCATAAAGATTAACTAAAATTCTTAACAAATGCTCAGAGCGGACAAGCGAAGCGATCTCAGCTGAGTCCTTAGAAACTAATTCCAAAGCTTATTTCGGAAACAAAACAGCTAATTCATCTCGCTCACGGCCTTCGTCAGACGAGACGATTGCTGCAAAAACCTATTTCATCCCCTTTTGTTTCAGCATCGAGTGTTGTAGTTTTTTCGTGACGTGCGCCGGCTGGCCGGCCGGTGCGCTTCAATTAGTTCTCAACGTGCCGAGCATAGCCTTCGGACAACGCGGACAGACGGATACCAATCCATCACTATATTCCGCAAACATAGCCAGGATACTTGTAAAGCGCTCTTTAATCCTTTCCCTCTAGTGTCGATTTGAAAACAATCGCACTCCAGTTTTCACTGTGCACCAATATTTTTAAACTGTTGCGAGAGGCACTTGTTTCGAAAGCACTGTTTTATATTGATGACTAGAGAACTGTCAATAAAACAATATATTTTGTTTTAGTTACGCACGTTTTAGTTTAAACAATTTGAATGGAATGAACAATTAAATAACTCAATTTCGCATGTTAGTAGTCACCTATGTTTTAATATTTGATTAATTAATTGACGTTTGTTAACTTTAACAAATGTAGTCGTTTTTACCTTCGCATTATGATTTTATTTATTACAATGATATGATATGTTAATATAAAACATTAATTATTTTCACTGTAATACTATTATGTAATTGTACTTTCAAATTAACGTGGGGTTTAATTAAGAATTAGCTGAACTACCGATAAATAAGAGTACAATAAGGCGGCAACAGAAATGTACGTAATTCTACTCTTTTCACGTTGGTATTCGAATTTCCCCTATTACCCGTTCGTAATCCCCTTTACCTATGTCTGGGTGCAAATGCGCAGGAAATCTAGACCAGCAAATACGAGCAATTTACGCAACGTACAGCCGAAACGATTGTTCTATTTTTGCCAAAATACTTGCAAATTCGTAACATTTAACGGGTAAAAAATATTGCAGTCCAGTACAGGCGGGTATTTCGCGTGCAAATAAAAGAGATGACTTCATAAATTAGTCCTTTCGATAAGCAAGTGTAAGTAATGTTCAAATGCGTTTCCTTTTATTGTGGATTACGTGGCCTCGACCTGAATAGAGGCCGATGGTAATGTCCATTCGGTGAGTCAGCTGTGGACCACAATCCGGGGCTATCCATCAAGCTGTCTGCGGCGTGATGACCCATTGGGTTGGCTCGACATTTAATGCCGACCTATCGAATAAAACATTCGTTTACTTGTGACGGATGAGAGCTGTATTGGACGTGCGTTTAACTTTGACAAAGTTTTAAGGTACGAATAAAAAGTCACGTGTCAATGTTTTACCCGCACGTATATTAATGTTTTGGCATATATTTACTTACCACGTTTGAATTAGTCGGTTTCTGTGTCCAAATATGTACTACAATGGAATAAACAAGTGATGGAATTCGTGCAAAACATATATCTCACAAGTTGTATTAAATAAATTACATTTTACACACTAAAACAAATGAAATAAATAACAGCCGACAATTTGTTTGCAATCAAAATTCTAACGCCAGAAATATTACAAATGAGGAGCCCCTATTGTCTCGTCGAACAGGAAGAAGTAATAATACAAATTGATGATTGATTACGACGTCTCCTAATAGAGTCTCTACGGTAAGACTATAATTATAATCATTCAATGTTATGCAAGTAAATCTCACTAATTATTATGAGTATTTTTTTTCTATAATGGACATTTAGGCGTTACGTTGTTTATTTTTAAGTCTAGGTTGAAATCGAAAAGTGGCACATGCTGAATTAAAAACACATTGAAGTTAGGCATTTCGAAATAAACCAGGGCTCTTCGGTTCAGCAAGTATATTCTCAGCTATTTCAGGAATATGTAATTAAAAACACATTTAATATAAACATCTCATGGTTTTATCTCTAACCAAAAATAACCGAAAGAATAAGCAAAAATGCATTAAGCCCTTAATTACTTTAATCCTCACCGAGCTCATCTCATTTTGGATTTATGAATGCGTTTAAAAAAATTAAATTTGTAACGAGAGACACGTTCCTGAGTCGTAAAATTTTATGTGCGCAACACACGAGACATTAGCGAGCGTAATAAAAACTTTGTAGAAGCTCAAATATCATATGAACGTAGTCGAGTCGTGTTTCAGCAGGGGCTTCACAAAGCCGAAATCAAATCGATCTCTCGGAATTTTTCGCAAGCATATACTACGGTACCTTGCCATATTATTAGACCCAAACAAAAATAATTAGATTTTCTCACTTTAGAAGACAATAGCGCCATTATTTAGGCGTAACTTGTGTTAGTTTTTAAATCCCATTATTCTGATAACATTGAGCTAAATATTTCAATGCTTTTAACACAGTAAAATATAAATTAAACGTCATTAAAGGCGCGCGAGTGCATTTAGTGATTTTTATCCTAAAAATCTGTTAAAATTAAAAAGGTTTCTTTTTAAAAATAATGATAAGTTTTTGATGGAATTTAAGTTTAATTACGATAGTATATTATTGTATTTATTGTTTTTTGTAATCATATAGCATGTATAGTGATAAAATTACCAAATATCAGATCTTTTAAAATATTTTAGATAGGAAAAAATCGTGATCTTTCTCCCAAGACATTAGGGCGAGTACGGGGGCTTTTAAAGGCTACTGAATTATCACAATACCATATTGCTAAAGCAACAGGCCTCTGGAGAAGTTTCGTGATTAATATTTAAAAAAAAATTAATATCGGGATAACTTTGTCGCCAAAAAGAAAAGGTGCGTGTGGACGACAACGCATTACGACTCTAAGAACAGACAGAAAAATTCGAGATATTTTTATCCAAAATGGAAAATTACCGGTTCGTTTATTAACGAAGAATATTATGGATAAAGGAATACTCATTTCTCAGCAAACTGTGGAGCGGCGTCTTGCTGAAAATAAATTGAACGCGCGTAAACCTGCAAGGAAACCGAAGTTGACTCGATTGATTGAAGAAACGACTTGATTTGGCCCGTAAATATAAAAAAATCACTATATAATATTGGGAAAAGGTAATAAAATATGTTTCCACTATGAGAAGACAATATATTCCATATGTCACGTCATAAATTTAAACAAATATTTGATCATAACAGGTTTGCTTCTCCGACGAGTCAGTCTTTCAAATTTCGATGGAAAAATCACTGTTTGTACGGCGAAGACCACACGAGAAATACAAGCCCGACAGCTTTTTCCCTACTGTAAAACATCCACCTTCTGTTATGGTCTGGTCTGTTAAATCAGGCAAAGGGACAGGTCGCCTCTATATCGTAAAGAAGACAATGCGCCAGGATCAATACAAAAAAGTTCTTGAAACAAAATGAATACCTCAACTTAAAGACTGGTTCTGATAAAGAAGAACCAATTTTTATGCACGATGGGGCCCCTTGCCATAAAGCAAAGAGCATTACAAGCTTTTTATAGCAGCAACATATAAAAGAAACATATAAATAAAGCAACATATAAATGGCCTGGCAATTCGTCAGATATGACCCCTTTCGAGAATGTCTGGGAGCTTCTGAAGAGGGAAATACTAAAATATCCGTTACAACAAAGAGATAAATTATCGAAAATTTAATTTTCGAATAGACTAATAACCCTCAGCTACAAAAAACTATCCAGGCATGCATAAAAAGCATGCCCGTCGAATTAAGGCACTTAGGACCGCTAAATGCTGGTCAACAAAATACGAGCCAAATACTAACTTAGAAATAAAACTGGTTTAATAATTTCTACATATTATAAAATATTTAAATAAAAGTTGTTTTATTTCATTGGTATTAGATTAAATTATAGTATAAAAAACTAAAAATAAGGAAAAGCCCGTAATTTTGATCAATATCAAATCTTACGATGAAAAAGTAACGTGTTTGTCGCGTGGGTCTAATAATATGGCAAGGGACTGTATATCTACCTAACTTTCTTATCGCCTGTACAATATTAAAAGACGCTATATAATTTTACAAGTAAATTGTAGATACTTAATTAATAATAAATCTTATTTTTGCACGTAAATAAAAGGTACGCAAGACAGATTACAACCCATAACGACTACTTCTAACAATAGACAATTTCAGCTTTAAAAATCTCCCAGATAATCAAGACCTTAATCCAGACTTTTTTATTTAAATATAGATATGATATTTTACAGAACTTGTTCCAAATTAGGTCAACATACCTACCATGCGCAAATAAGTAACAAAATATAGAACAGATAAAATAATATTGTACAAATGTTCCCGGTCGGGTCTCTTGAGTCTTATTTAAGTCACACTTAAGATGTTTGATGCGGCTTAATTGGAATGTCCCGAGATCAACGGCTTAACTTTCTCTCTAATTGCTGCTGTTAGACATGTTCTCTGGCTATCCGGGATTCAAACCCATGGGTTTGAATGTGACATGTCACTACAGCCTACTGATATCACAAATATTTATTTATTTATCCCCTACAGCACACTGGGGACGCAATAAATACATACATACATAAATTCACGCCTTTTTCCCAGAAGAAATAGGTAGAGGTGCTATGAAGACACCTATATTTCGCCTTGTATGTACCGTCCCACAATGTGATAGGGGGCGCGCCTCAATCGATTCTCTTGATTGTAGAGTAGGCCCGTTCCTATCGTCATATCGGGCACAAATTCCTGACTCTTGACTGATAAAAATACAATTAAAAACTATAAATTAAAATTACAAATTCTGGTCTTATCGCACTAATCCAGATCTTATCTTATCTCTTAATTCATTCTTAATTTAATATATTGTAAAGGAAAAATATTACCCATATTACCGGATGCCCAATACCCCTTTCCTCTTCTCATCCTTTTTCGTCCCACTCCCCTCCAGATCTAATAGGCCGACAACACACGGACTTACCGTCTAATTTATTTTATCATCATCATCATCAGCCTTTCATTGTCCACTGCTAGACATATGCTTCTCCCAAATTGCGCCATATCACCCTGTCTTCGGCTTGTCGCAATTAATTTGTTTATATTTATTATATTCTAAGTCCGCACCTGTAGCGATGTTAAGGCAAATATTTTTGCCAACTTCTCCGAACACGTTTGCTTTTACAGACATTAAGAGTTATGCAAATAAATAATCCGCTTGACGAAATTTTGGCAAGTGT
The DNA here is from genome assembly GCA_033459515.1 of Theretra japonica. NCBI lineage: Eukaryota > Metazoa > Arthropoda > Insecta > Lepidoptera > Sphingidae > Theretra > Theretra japonica. The sequence goes on from CM065935.1 coordinate 7,356,883, forward strand.
TTTTACATCACCCGTCGCAGCGAGGAACCTGCGAAACTTCAGCTTGTGGAAACTGTAAAGAGAAACATAAGACCTCGCTCGTTCAGAATTAAATTTAGAAATGTGCACCTGCATAACGTCACCAAGCCAGAACCGAATTTGCTGATAATATTTTTTATCTTTATCGAAATTCCGAGTATTTTTTCTTTAACATTAGGCGTCTCGAATTTATCTGGCATTCAATACTCTAAAGAGTCAATCATTCACTATCAATTCTTCAATCATGTGTTTAAGGTTATCAATCATATAACATTTTCAATGCCCATATTGTATCACGTATTTTAACCACTTTGTGCAATTATTTCAATACTAAGATTCTAAAGCTTCATAATGGGTAAAATACGGCTGCTTCCTAAAAAACTCATACCAACGAAATAAACGTTAAAATACAGTATTTATATATGTATATAATGACCAGTTGGATCCGACCTCTCGTATCGCCTTCATGTTCTAAAAATTGCTGGGAAAAATTGTGAAAGAGATGTTGAGATTCAACACAGCAACGGGTCTTTGGTCTCGCGGTTAGAATACAAATGAACAAATATAAAGTGGAACATCTTTGGGACTGTCCTAAATAGACTTGGAAATGTTATCGCAATTTCCTTCGCAGATACCACGTATTTATTGCTCAACAATTGCAGCCCTTTGATTCGACACGAATCTGAGTACCGCATTTTATTTTGAGCGGGTAGGGGTCGTACGTAAATGTGATTTTACTGAAGTGCAAATTGAAATACTTATCTAAATTCTGTTATCTGATAAAAGACACATGTCGTTTTAGCATTAGGTATTTGATGATGTAATAATGGCCTCTATTAGATGTTTTGAATTCGTGAATATTTATTTAATAGAATATTTTAGTCGACATACTGTCCGATAGTTTATACTGATCATTATTGTTTTCTACTTATAAAAATGTTTCTGCTTCTGAAGTTGAAAGAGGCAGGCAAAAAGACGGAAGAATAAAACGCCGAAACTCTCAAAGCAAGGTACAAAACCTTAACTAAGATTTTTATCACCAACAAAACTGTGCTATTTCAATAAATACATATATTGGCTGCTTGCTGTTCATTATTTAAAGCTGCATTATAATATACACACACAAAATACTTTCATTAAATGAAGTGTAACGCGGTGAAACTGATTGTTTCTAATAAATTATTCATCGTATCATTTTGTGTAATGGTTAGTGATTTGACACTGTTATTATATTTAATTATATTGATAACACGGTGAGGTAATATTAAATCAATTTTACTTCAGTTATTGGTTATATTTGAAAATTAAAATAATTTTAGTTCAATACTATCAACGTAAGAATTAGTGTGAACTTAACCGAAAATAGGTGACTCGATTGTTTAGACTTTAGACAAACAAGATAATGTTGTTATCCATTTGCAAGTTTATTGCAACAAAATGACTAGCAAAATAAAATTTATAATCTGGTCGTATAAAAACTCTATGATATAAAACACTATTGCGCTAAGGTAAATGTTGGTTTACGCCTATCTGTATTTACGAGTATATTTACATCGAAGTGTCAGTGGCAGCATGACGCTGCTGCATACATTGTATGTTACTCGTATGTCAGCAATTCAAGCGATCAGAACCTGATGATTAAAGCCGAATTTGTTTGTTGTTAGTTGTCATTATAACTGACAAGTTATGTAATTGTATGAAAGAATAGATAATCGTGTTTACCATAAAATTCTACAGGTTAAATATACTCATTATTGTCTAGTTCAGCTAAAGAAAATTTACTGCTGAATTTTGGCCCTCTCCCAAGTTTGACGGATCTGTTGGAAGCACTTGCTTTCATTTTGGATTAGTATTCGGTTCTAAATATATAATTGTTGTCAGGAATATAATTAATTAGGTATATCAGTAGTATCAGCCAAAGTTGTGATGTCTTCAATATAAATATTTTGTTTCAGGAAAGATGCGAGTTGCCGATGAAGTAAGAGCAATTTAAAAATGTGTTAATTAGTGCAAGAGTTTATCCTACTGTGGATTGAAACATTTAAAGTGCAATTACAATTCACAATTATCATGTTTTTAAATGTGTACATAATTACCGAATATTTCAAATAATGTAACCAATTGAGCCTATAAATATGTTGTTCCTACTTAATATTATAATATTTCGATCAGGTCACTTAGAAAAACTTTGGGGAGGCCATGTCCCTCGATAGAGATCCCGTGAAGAAATATATTGAAATAGCAACTTTAGTCACGTTTCAAAACAATTTGGCTGTTCACGTTGCGCCATAGCAATCAATGACCGGATGGATTTTAACGTTTTGCCCTTTGTGTGACTTCAAAAACCTAAACAAATAGCATGAATAACCGACGCGCAGTACGTTATGAAAGCACTTTTTTTATAAAAATATTACGTAGTCAGTTTGAATGAAAGTAATTAGTCTGGTGTTTTGTGTTGAAATTTTTACTATACGATATATTTGTATAAAAAGTAAAATCTAGCAAAATAATACCCGCACTATATGGCCTAACACCTCTCAATAGTACTCTCGATTATATAGGAGGCTCGTGCCTTGCAGATACAGTACCGTACACAATGCATGCTTGTAACTCGTGCTAATAGTGCAATAACTATGGTTATTCACTAATTCACATCAATCTCTTCAAGCATTCTCGGTGTACGGTACTCACAGCGCTGACCTATCTCTTGTTTACGCGTCATCGATTCGGCTGGTACAAAGAGGTGTTTGTCCCCTACTCTCTTCCATTGATACTCGGCTCAAGTCACGTTAGTGTTGTAGGTATATTCTATCTTGCTTGGTGGCAAAATTTTCATTATCTCTGCGTTTTGGCATCTTGGACATCACACAAAATCCCCGCTATTTGACAATTTGTCACAAAAGCACACTACACAAGTTATCCTCTAAGATTTTTTTTTACTGCATGGGTCCGGCAAACGAATAAACAGGTCATCTGAGAGTAAGTGATCAGTGCCGCCCATGACCATCCACAACGCTTGGTTCACAGATGTATTGCCGGTCCCTACAATCAGGAGGGAGTGGTAAGGGAAAGGATGGGAAGAAGAAACGGGTATTAGGCGTCTGACAATCTCTCTCGCCGTACAGCAAAGCTGTCGCTTCAGGTCGATTTCCTGTAAGACAGTGGTACCACCCCGGACAAGCCTGCCCATTCATGCTGAGTCATGACTGAAAAGAGAGTGGCTCTACCACATATGAATAATAATAACAATTAACGGAATTAAACGTTTGGCTACGACATCATTAAAATACATTACAAAAAAAACTTACAGGCAAAGCCGCGAGTTTCTTCAGTAACAATAATCACTTATCCACGTAATGGTAGTTCACGTAATGACAGTTGATGACAAAATAAGAAGCGGCAGAGGCGTGGTAAGTGTTGATTGATAGCGTAACGTGAATAGTCTATTCAATTGGAGTGCTAATGCGGGGGTTACGTTCACATTACGCAGTTTCTGCTGTCGGGTGTCAAACACAGGTGCCGTAATAATACCGTCTATGTACGAGTAATGCTTTGATTGCCGCCTGAATTAATTATCATAAAATTAGACTTGCCAATTTCCAGATGATTGCTGGGAACGATTACTCGTTCAATTCTACGGTATGAATTTCATTCAGCGGAACAGGTTTTCTTTTTGCTTTAAATGTTGAAGAAAATGTTTTAATATTGAACTGAAATATTTCTGAGTCGCTTTAATGTTACGATGGTATTTAATAATTTTACCATAATTCAACTGGAATTCTAATTACAACGTGTATTCAAATAGCTGATAAAGAGCTTACGTCTAAATTGGAACCACAGAAAATACAGTCCATTATACTATATTATTGAACCGCGATATACTCTCACATGCTACGATTTTTCCAAGAACGATTTTCTATGAAAAGGCACTATTTGCATGTCACATGCACAACCCAATTCACAAGAAAATTAGCTTTCATGCTTTCCGCTGCCTCTAGATTATTGTTAATGTAATTTTAATGAAATACCATCTACATTTCAGTGACGTAGTTCTCGACTCGTTTGTGTTGAACTCGGACGTGGGGACTCCGGACCAAAATGTCATCATTCGATTTGGAATTTGAAACTGTTTTCAAAATTACTATGACGTCTATGAGATTGAATCGTTCCCATCCTGATATCCCTCGTAACATATATTGGATGGCTCAGTTTACTCCTCTATTAATTTTGGGTATCCTTAGCTTTTCGTTTTTAACCAACTCCTTCTTGTTTCATGACATACAATCTGGAAACTACACTGAAGCCAGTAAAAACGGGACCATGGCCATAGTTGCCTTTACTATTATTTACAAATATGTTCTTCTGTTGTATCGTCAAAAACAAGTCCAAGGTCTTATAACTACAATCAAAGAAGATTACAGAGCGGCCAAAGGATTTTCAGCTGAAGAACAAGATATTGTTGTTAAATATGCTAAACGAGGGGTTAATGTCAGCAAATTCTGGCTCGTGTCCGCATTTATTACAAGCTTCATATTCCCAATAAAGGCTCTCCTGTTAATGGCATACCATTATATATTTAATATAGAAGTGAAACTAATCCCAATGTTTGATATGACCTACCCTGGTACAATGGAGAGAGATAAGAACATAGTTCCTATCTTCTGCTTGCTGTTTTCTTTGTGTGTTCTTTTCGATTGCTTCGCGACGACTATGTACATCGGATTTGATCCATTGGTTCCTATATTTATGCTGCACACGTGCGGTCAACTTGAATTATTAAGCCGCAGAATAACAAAAATATTTGCTGAGAATGATAACCCAAGAATTATAGAAGATCAACTTAAGTCAATTGTTGTAAAGTTACAAGAGTTATACAGGTATGCGTAGTGCATTAATTATAATTGCACGGGCCTCCTCTACAATGATAAATGTTTAGGAATTGGACCCTAGTCCACCACATAGGTTGATGAACTTCAAATATATATTTAGCATTCTCAAGAACACACACAAGTATTTGCCTCGAGTCTGGGTGTTTGTGAAATCGGAGTCTCTTGTAGTTTTTGATACCCACGACACAAGGCTTAATAGTTTTTAATGCGGGCTCAGTACTGTATTTATGTATGTGACTTTTGAATGTATTTATTTATTTATCTGTAAATTACGTAAGTTTCGTCATAGTATTTTTTGTATCAGCCCATACACGTTATACTGCAGGGCACGGGTCTGCTCTCCAATCGAGAGTATGATTGAGAATGGTTAGGCCATATAATCCACCACGCTGGCCTAGTGCGGGTTGGCTCCTCATAGTGCTTCCTTCATAATTTAACGTCAGCACCACAAGCATCTGCTACGAACTTCTAATTCTAATCATTTTAAATTGCTCTTTGTCTATCACACAACAATTTTAATACAGCTTTCCCGTACTATATATACGGGTAATTACATGCTATCATGGGATCACATTTTCATGATGGAAATTCCGTTCATTTATGCAATTTTTACCCGGTTTTTATGCAAAAACGATAGCAACGCGTGCAGCGAATGCATCGTTATTGTGCATGCAAAAAGCAGGCAATATTCACCAATATTATCTTTTTTTATATATTAATAAGTATCATGATATATTAATATACGTATTTAATTTTTTTCAGCTTTGTTGATCTCGTCAAAAGTTATTTCTCAGTGCTGTTCGAGTATAATATGAAAACAACTACATTTATGATGCCGCTAACTGCATTTCAGATAGTAGAGGTAGCATCCTTTGTGAAAACATCCAACGTGGTAATACATTTTAAAACATGTTGCTAATTACAAAAATAATTACGGCAGGCTCTTCGACACGGCCAACTCAATTTGGAGTTCACTTCGTTCTTCACGGCTTGCATATTACATTTCTACCTGCCGTGTTATTACAGCGACCTTTTGATTGAAAAAGTAAGTACATTAATACTAAAATACTCATTATTAAGGTGCTTGTGTTATTATTGTAGTCCGTTTTTTGTTTAATACGAGACGTCCTGGAATTGGTGCTATTGAATTATAAAATCGCAAAGTAAAAACCTACTTTCAAAAATTCTATATAATGTATTTTTGTTTGTAAGCCGTTCTCTAACTGTTATGTACCTATTAAATACTAAATGTACGTATTTAATATCCACTTATTTATAATATAGAACGAAAGCTTCAGACAGTCAATATACTCGTGCGGTTGGGAGAAACTGCCTGATAAAAGTGTGCGTCAAATGGTCCTGTTTATGATGACCAGGGCATCGCAAAAACTGGGAATAACTACCGTGTTTTATGCAATATGTCTGAACACATTTGCTGAGGTAATTTGTTTTTTATATACAAGACGGCATAAGTACAAGTACTCAACAAAATGTGTTATAAGTTACAGCTCAACCAGTATTTTAAAATATGTACAGTAGTCTGAAGATCAATTCAGTTAATGATATTTCTTCTTTTTTTCTTTTTAATACAGTAATATACATGTATAATGTAAATCGCACGCGTAACTTCCCAGTAAAGAATTTAATACGGTGTATGTAATAGATACGGTTTGCGCGAAATGGAAATTGTGAAAGTACCTCATAAGTGCAAAGTCGAGGTTTCGGCTCGTTTTCTCAGCTAATGAGAATATTAAAGGTTAAGAGGGAATTTAACACATCTCGCCCGAACAATAACGCTCGGAATGTTTTCATATATAAATCTTGAATACATACGGACTGATTTATGTAGACTTTTTTGTTAAAATAGCTTTATTAAATTGTACATATTATATTGTTGTATCATTGTTTATTTACATTTTCACTCATATTGCCTATGGCGTTCTTAAACAATACAATATACCTCTCTGATGTTGATGAGTAACTACGGCTTATTCATAAAGTTGATTATTTAACTTGTTTTCAGATGTGTCGTCAATCCTACGCTATATTCAATTTGATGAATGCAGCGTGGTCGTAAATTGGGGATAAACCTGAAAATTATGCAAGCAATAAATGAGGATCTTACTGGCACCAAGCACTCTACACTGAAATTTATTATTCTCAAGAAATCTCACTCACTAGTGCAACGCTCCTTAACCTTACAAAAACAAATAAAATTTCACGTATGAAGTAGCAATATAGTAATTTATAGAAAGAGTTTCTTTTGTTTTTGCAATTAACTCCGCACTGGGATAACGTAAACTCCTAAAATTATTGTTTTATCTCATTTTAGATTGTATCTACTCTCTACTGTTGTTATTTATTTAGATTTCAATTGAATAAAAACAAAATATGTTCACATTTTACTATGAATATATACTGTCCTGATTATTATTCCCTTATCTTCCCTTCCCCCGGTAACAAATTGCTCGCATTATTACTTTTTATGTTACCCGTATAATGTTGTACATGAATAACATTTAGTATAAACAACAAAGCCCAGATTTAAAGTAAAGATATCAGGTTATTATTCATAACAATGATAGCACAATATTGTCTTATGATGTTAGTATACAATATCCCGAGACTGTGTCCGAATTGTTCACTCTAATCCTAAATCAACAGGATGAGCTACAAAATAAGGGATAAACGAAAATTTATTCAACCCCAAAAAGTCACACAATTTACGAGAGATCGTAAATGAGAATAGGGGCACGTTAGGGCTGTGTTGGAACCGTAGACGTGGAAAGTGGACTGACCAATAGCTAAAACTGACCATTCCGATTGCCCGGATCACACACGTTTGTTTCCGTAAGTTTAAATTTATTTCTTTTAAAAGTGGTAGTGGAGGCTACGTACCGGAAAGCGCAGGGTAGGACGTCCACCCAGAAGGTGGTCAGACGTCCTGGTAAAGATCGCGGGACGTCGCTGGACGCAGGCTGCCTCCAGTTCATCAGTGGACTACCTTTGGCTCATGGATGGGTGATGAAAAGTGGTAGAGGTTGGTTGCAGCTAATTGGGGTTTTAGTGTGAATAGACTGGCTCTATCGAGTGTCATTGTACTCGAAAAACCGAGGAATAATAATATTTTTGGTATCGCAATTCATTTGTTACTTTTTCCTGCTTCCTCCATATCTTTCTTGATATTCTTACGCACCCACGACCGCATATTAGTGTTTCTGTTTTCCTCTGATTGAGGCGATCACTACGCATCAGAAGAAATCTTTGATCGATTGGTCCTAAAAGTAAATACAATTAAATCTTTCGCATTTATTTATTTATTGACATAAAATCGACAGCCTTTAACACTACTATAATACAAGGCAAATAATAACATGCATCTGCAAGACATACACATTGTATTCTAATGAGAGTGCTCGCTGTATTGTCGCCTTGATTTTCTCAAAAAAAATTCGCTCGTATTAGTCTCCTCAATCGCTTTTAATTTTTTAGTCGGAATGAAATAACAGACTAGTCGGTCAAAATGATGGTAATAATAATCATGCCTGCGAATAAACAAGAGCAAACAACACAGCTTAAAATTGCCAAGCACAGCAAGGTACTGCACTGCGTTCGTCATTCCAATACATTATATGTTGAGTATTAATGGGCAATAACATAACATTACATTACATTACTGCCTACGATTTCCTTCAAACTGAAACATTGCAATGCTTATGCACTGCTGCTTAGCGTCAGAAATCTTCTTTTATATATCCTGACAATTCAGTATTTCCCAAGTGTTGTAATAGTATATTTTAGTGTTAATTTTAAGGCTCACTTAGATCTCATTGCAACGTTGTAATTTTTAATTTTGATTTTGTTAACTTTTTACACTGTTTAAATTTTTATACGCCTATAAAGGCTCGTCACTTTGGACAGTTTCATATATGTATGTATGTCTGTATAATTTTGACGGCGTACCGATGGTGTACCGATTTGATAAATAAAAATAAAATATTTTAGGTATTTCTAGGTAGCAGATACTAAGTTTTTCTCATTTATCTTACATGTACAGACATCGATTGGTTACAAATGTATTATATGTATAACTTAACAATGGTACTGATACAATGATAATACTGTTAGACAACTGTAAAGGCATTCAAACAGCCCTGGACATCGGACGAGTAACTGTTGACACATACTGAAATTCACTTTGAACAAGTGTTAATCACTAGCCCTTCACGTAGTTTGTTAACTAAAATGTCGGCTCACCAAGCGCGGGATAACTTTTAATTGGGGATCGCCATTTAATACGAATCATTGTTATGTCAAATATATAAAAGGTTTAAGTGTTCGTACATTCGGTCCGAAGCGTGATGGTGAAATGGCCTCGTTATTTCAAAGATAACCATGTAACTTCTAAAACTAATCCGATTCTATTAAATTTTCGAAGAGATTAATATTTGTTCGGTAATAACTAGGTAAGAACATTTTATGCTAAGATTCGATATATAATATTTTATGCTATATAACGTCGCATCCGTAGTGCTGTATATCTGTTTTCTCCACTGTATCTCGTATACCTTTATATATAGAATTATAATATTTCTGAGCGCAATATTTTGTCTCTTACTTAGCTAATGACGAAAGTTCATAATATTATTCGTTTTTCTCCTATTTATTTTCCCAATCAAACCAGGGTTCCGGACCGGACCCGCAGAGCTTTAATATTAATCAATTCTTTACTGTTGAACCTAGCTAACAGCAGTGGTATTGTGGGGATAAGTGATCGGGATAGTGTCTATGAACCGATTTCAAATATAAAATTTCGAAGTCGCTGGATGGAAGCCTCTTCCAACAAGTCTATGTGGCGATCCATGAGGGAGGCCTATGTTCAGCAGTGGACTTCCTGTGGCTGAAGAGAGAGAGAGAATAATTTGGTAAAACTACGAAGGCGCGTTAATTTTATATCCATACTTACACAAATATATTATCAGTGGTTATCTCAGAATTACTAAGATTAAAATAAAGCATCAATTTATAAAATACAAACACGTCGGAAGTAATATATAAAAATAATTAAATACCAGAAAAACAGTATCCTTTACAAGCAGATAAACATAAATCCTTTGAAGCGGCAAAACATTAATGTGCGCGTTATTGCCTAAACGCACAATAAACAGCGACAAATCAAAACAAGCTTTATTTGATTTACGTGAGTGAGTTGGTAAACAAATCGTCGGTAGCCAGATGACACCCGGCCAGATGGATACGATGCCTTCTATGGAAGCGTTCACTTGTAGACAAATGTATATTGTATTGTATCAGCCCATATACGACCCACTGCAGGGCACGGGCCTCCTCTACAATCGAGAGTACGATTGAGAGTGGTTAGGCCATATAGTCCACCACGCTGGCCTAGTGCGGGTTGGCGGACTTACACACCGTAGATTTTTTTTTTTAAATCGCTACGGTATGCAGGTTTCCTCACGATGTTTTCCTTCACCGTTAAAGTGCGTGGTGATTGACTATCAATACACACATAACTCCGAAAAGTCAGAGGTGTGCCCTGAGACAAATGTATATGCGACGCCCAATTACACAGTATGATTATGATATCATAACTAAGGGTTGGGTCTTTGAAGAAAAAATACTTTTATGAACATGTATCATATCTGTATGGTACATGTTCATAAAAGTATTTTTTAGATAGTGTACTACATTCGTGCAGATATATAGTAATACGTAACTTTTCAATGTTATTACAGACTCTAATCTTAAACATCAAGTACACAAGTCAATAGAACGCATTGAATAACTGCGCAGTTATATTATATAATTAGATAAAACGCAATCAAAATCACAATATCACAGCTCTACAAGTTTTAAAGAAACTAAGAATCCAGTTAAAAGCAGATTTAATTTGTAAACATTTATAAAAAGCATCATTAGCGTTAACTTTAACGGTCAACAATTTCTTTTCAATCTAGATTGCAACCGCGAAAGAAAAAGCAATTTCAATTTCACCTAGGAAACAATTAAGGCACAAAGTTCCTACTCCCCAAACATAACCGTTAACATCGGTTGGAGTTTTCAAAAAATGTTTTCTGTTCTAATGCAAAATTAGGCAAATTATATTTCAACTCTCTTTTTTCATTAGCAGTCGGCCTGCGGACCGGCGGCACAATAATTGTGTTCCAACAAGTCCTCCACGATAATAAAGGCTTAATGAGATTCTGTTGGTGTCGAGCACCAACCCCTTAAGGTAAACTTTGTACGATGTGAATTCACCAACATATTGTGCTTAGTATTTGTGGGAATAAATCGTAGCATTTGTTATTTTTACGTAAATTTTAGCTTTGCTTTTTGTTATGCATCTTTGTTTCTTTTATTTTCTACTCTGTATTCTAGATAGTCTATAATTACCTTATATTCATCAAATTATGCTAATTATTATTTCTATATGTAATTATTTATTTTTAACACTTTATACAAATTGAGTATAGGTGGACTTAATGCTAAGGCATTCTCTAGCAATCTCTAGCAACCTAGGGTGATGTAGAGATGAAAATTATATAACTGGTAATTGGTATATCAATCAATTTTTAACCTTTTTGAAATAAGAACAATATAATATAGTTATCATAAAACGGAATTAGTCCTATATACGTCGTAATATACTTTAGAGGCACATATTTTTTTGTTCAGGAAAATTATTATAATAATAACTGAAAAGTAGTATCGTCGGTTTGCTTTAAAACTACCACAGCTAACATGACGGCCGGTAGCTTTACGTGCACGACATTGATTTCATACTACCGCCAACTCCGAAACTAAGGATTAATGGTCATGCAGAAATAAAACTGCTGCGCTTTATTTACGGACTGTAGGACTATTCCATACCAACTGAACCGAGCTTGTGAATTTCACAGAGCTAAACTTTGGGCACTCGTTGCGAAAACAGTTTTTCGGCTGAAACATTCAGTCTAGATATGAGATACAGGAATATTCCGCAGGATAAAGCCTGGCTGTAAATACAGCGCTTAGCTGAGATTTTGTTTGGGCAATAAGCAGCCGGCTTTTGTTACTAAACGGCGCGTTTATAATGTACCGCGGGGGAAATTCCTCGTGTCCTGAACGAATATTTGCACGCACACTTAAATTCGTGCCATCGCTCAGGTGTCAGTCTTAAGCATCTCCCATCCTAAAAAAGCGAGATTCTCCTAAGTATACACATTTATTCGTATGGAAATTCAAAAGAGAATCCCTACGATCGTCGCGATTTCATTTTCTCCACTCGTAAGTGTACGTATCACACAAATCACTTGAAAAATACGTAAAAAGAGGCTTGTTTTGTTAGTATCACAAGACAAACGATTATGGTAAACAAAAGTAAATAACGTTTTGTTTGCACAGAATATGTTTGCGGACACAAAAATATTTGTAGCAGATTTAGTTGAACTTAAAATTGGATGCAAGGAATATTTTATGGTAGTTGCTATATTTCGTCGAAATAAATTTTAAAATACAAATTCCGTTGACCCCACGTGACACGTGCCTATTTATAATCACGAGCAAACTCGGGCACTTTACGAGGGTCGCCGACTTGTTTTTTAGGCTTTATTATAATCCTATTTTATGACGTCATAAAAGCATGATACTGCCTTTTTATATCTATTTTCCTATTCAATCAAGTTTTAAGAGTTGTTCGATACGTGTTCCTTCTTTTTAAGATTAATTTGGTATTTTTGATGGATGTTTTCCGCAGTCTACAAAAATCCCAAACACGCTGCCTTGAAATTAGGCTATTATGATATTAATTTCGAACTGTTACTATATTACATGTTTGCAGGGTAGCGATAAAGTGCAGCGGAATTATTACATAAGTATTCACAATATCGTAATATTATTATTATGACAATGTCTATTACCGAGGCAATTTTAAATAAAATAAAATAAATAAATACACCCAACAGTCACATACATAGTCCTAACCCCTCACTAAGATCGGGTCTTGTGTCGTGGGTATCGGGAGCTACGAGATACTTTTCGGTCTCACAAACACCTAGACTCGAAACAAATACTTGTGGTTCACACAAACATTTGTTTTGATGCGGGAATCGAACCCGCGGCCTCTTGTTTCACAGCCGGCGTCCAACCAACTGCGCCACGAAGGATATTTTAGTTAAAGAAGTTATTTTAAGTTGCAATGCTTTTCTAGATTTAGATTCAAAGGTTGTTCAATCCTTTCTTCAGATTTGTTGCATGTCTGAGTGACTACTATTAGGTTAACATATAGATTAACATCCACGACATCCAGCCAAGACAAAGCAGTAGAAAAAACGATTTAAGTCATTAAAACCGGTCTCTGCAGATTCAGTCCCCTAACCCGGGTGACTACACCTAACCGCACGTATGAACACATTAGCAACCGAGCTCACCGCTCGTAGCTACCCAATTTAATAGCAATATTAAACTAACACAAGCATATGTAAGAGTACCAAACAATGAGAGGTAAAGTAAATTCAAGCAGGTTTCGCCTGTAGTGTAAATATTTAAACAGAAGCCGCGAGAGATAGTGAACTATGTACACTTCGAGAATAATTCAATGCATCACAACATGACCTTCAACTTTTGAACCAGAATAGGGTGGAATGTTCGTGGTATTATTACAAGCACACATCATACAGTCCATTTAAATGTTCTTTTTACTGTAGACATAGTGAAATATTTTCATATTTAACTAGAATTAGAATAAACTCTGTCTTAGACTTGTGTCCATTTCAAAATTCATATTTAAATTGCCTTAAAATGTTCTATATTTATAACACAAACGAGACCCGAAGCTAATTGTGTAGCTCAAGCGAATATTATTAATATCGAGCTGCTCACTATTATAAATTACAGCAATTCCAAATTATTGTATAAACTATACTTACATAACTTCTGCCACGCAGTAGTGAGCAGTACTTATTCTTTAACACTGAAAGGAAATTGTACCAAAGCTGTTGGCAAGAAACTCGGAGCAAAATCAGTCTGAGGAAATACTCCGCTGTGCAGAAGAATTTACTAGAAAGCCACGCTTGTTTAATGTATTTCGGGAATTTACTTTGAGTTTTACAACAGAAATTAAGATCAGTTCTACGGAATATGCTTGGTATTCACAAAATGTATGAGTACACACACAACTTAGAGTAAAACAAAACATTCATCCTCAGTAAACATTCCAAACTATCTGAGCTGCTGAAATAATATGTTTGCACTGAGGAAGTTTATACACGCTATTATTGAAGTATCTTTCTTGCTATTTTGTAAAGCAGCTACCAGTGTTTACATATTAATTGCATTTTCCTTAAACCTGTATTTTCATATCAAACCACATTTTATACTTACACTTATTCCGCAATTTATATTTTTTAATAGTAATAGACCTGAACTATGGGTGACGAAATTATTATGACAATAACAAGTACAGGCAAATTACATTTTTCGAGAAAAATTCTTTGGAATTAATCTAAGCTCATCTAGACAAAGAAGGTATTTTCTAAGAATCGAATGTCATTAATCATTATACTCACCCATCTTCACAGTGCTCTATAATTAAATAAACTGAAACTATTAGTATAATTTATTTATACAATAAATACATTTTTATTACTGATCTATACTGTCTGCCCATACATCCCATGTATAATTTAGCAGACGCGGCGACGACCTCGGATCTCTAAATATGGGAATTTTTCTTGGTATAGTTTTTGATATTTCAATATTCAAACGAACCAACATAGTTTCGACTAATTCAGGATAATCCGCTGATACGTCTTTTGTTTCGCATGGATCCTCTTTGATATTGAACAAGCACATTGTACCTGGAAAACAAACTTTATTTTGAACCCGTCATCGATTCTTATTTAATTGACCAACATAATTCATGAATCACCATTTTAAATTATATTATTATGAATCTTATAAAAACGTTCACCAATTAATTCTATTTATAAGTCGATTAAAAAACAACTACTTACCATTTTGGGGATAACAAACATTTGTCTTATCGGGACTACATTTTATCTTAAATTCATTTCGCAAATCTATGTCTTCTGGTTTTATAGGTTTATTAATGTTGTCTAGAATATTATATAATTTACTATTTCGTATGGCTTCAATATAAGAAGGTTTGTCACCAATAATTCCTCTAAAGTATTCACCTTCATAATTACTAAAAACTTTATTAACATTTCCAGTAACCAATTTAAAATCACCACTTATGATAGATGCGAACCCTGAGAAATCGTCGATTTCGAACATTTCATTTCTATCGGAGTCTTCGTTCAAATTGATATTATGCCAATGATCTATTCCACTGATATTTTGCGGAGGATCAGATCCCGCTATCCTCATAAAAGTTGGTAACCAATCTGTAACGTGCATGTATCCATTCCACAAATGATTTGAATTATTAAATGTTGCACTCCATACAAGACCGGTCACTCTCGTGCCTCCTTCGAATGGAGACATTTTGAGCCCTCTCAAAGGCCAATTAGATGCATAATTCATGGAATCCCCAGACGTCATGCCTCCATTGTCGGCCATAAACACAATTACAGTGTTGTCTAGTATCCCTTTCTCGAAAAGAGCTTGCGTAATGTCGCCGACGCTGTCGTCAAGTTTTTTTACCATTGCTGAAAATAATCAGATGTGCTACTTAGACATGACCTAAATAAATATTGTTGCATATACAGTCTTAATAATTAAACTCTCAAATGTTTTTTATTTCTAAAGCTTTCACCAATGTTTTTCTTTTGTTGAATACTGAGAGATGATAAGTACTATTATTATTATTTGTTTTGTTAATTTTTGTAGTAATGTAATAGAAATTGATTCTAGTCGTCAAATCGACAGTTAAAGTTCAAACCTCTTCTATACATTGTGTGAACCTGTACTTAGTAGAGAAAATAATATAGGTTAGTATATGTACTAATTTAACACACTACAGAATACACAAAGTGGAAAATCCCTATATATTAAATTGTCAGGGAAACTATTAAATCCCCGAAACTTTATACCCGCTTAACGAGTTACGATTACAGTTGATTTATCCATGTTTCCTGTTAGTTAGGTATGTCTAGTTATAACACATATCGTTTAAATGTGGAAAACAAACGGAGAGATAAAACTTTTGTCGAAATTAATGGATCATAATCAAAGCTAAAACAAATATCGCGTAAATGAGTATTTGAGTAGTTCATTATCACCAAGGAACAAAACTAGACTTTCTTGAGGAATTAGCATAATACATTTCAATAATAAATAAATTCATGTGCCGTCTAAAAGATCTACTAATATAACGGTTTCAATCGTCACACACCTGCTTTATCATTTCCTTATACCTATCTTTTTTGTACCTTCATTCATTCCTATTACATGTCTAACACTATTTACTATAACATAAGTACATTCGTAAATGTTATAAAATATTTTTTGAAAATTCTAAAGGCAATGTTACTACCAACAGCATTACAATTAGATTGATATACCTGCATAAATCCGTCTGCCCGGGGACTCGATGTGACGCATTTTTCTTACTTCTTCCGGCGGCGCTTGCAACATTGCCGCCGAGTTTGATGAATGAGGAGCATTGTGTGCCAACATTAGGAACAGCGGGGACGACGTGTTGTGTCGCTCTATTACTACAATTGTAAAACATAAATAAAAAATAAGTACTTACTAAAATGTGTCATTGAAAAATGGTCATGGTTCTTTCGTTAATTTAGCTTACGTAGCCATGATATTTTTACCCATTTTTATTTGTACCCATGAATATTTTAATTATCAGTTATTGGGAGAAAACATTACGTAATTAATAATACTATCGCTCAGAATCATTAACTCTATTTTATTTCGTTTAAATAAAGTGCCACTCCAATATTTAATAGTCATCTTTTTATATATCTACTTTATAAAAGTTCATCTGGTAAAAGATTATCGGTGGCTATAAATACGATTAAACGATCTTTAATATTTTTTCAGGAACTGCTGACGCGCAACCAATGACAATATGTTTCCAATTGTATTGGTTTCAATTAGTTTTATCATGTATCACGATCGATTGCTTCTTGTAACGACTCTAATTGGTTGTACAATGTGTCCAAATTTATAATAAAAATAAAGTAGGTAGAGTAAATGTGCTAATGAAATAAATGATCGTCAGAAATAATCGTGTTTAACAGAACGTTACAGAAGTTTCCAATACACATCATCAATAATAGCGTTGAATGCTGCTCCAACGACGCGCCGCGCCACTCCGCTCCAATTTCAGATATTTTTTATTAAATTTTCTGTCAGAACTTTGCTCCGGTTATTTAATGAATTAAATGATGCTCCAATGCTCCAACAGGCAATCTCATTGTTTCCTTTAAACGATGTTAAGTATCAAATTGTTCTAATATTTCTACTTATAATCTTCAATTCCCTGGTTATGTTTCTAAGAAACATCTAGCCATAGAAGCTACACCGTTGTATATTGATATTCAGTTTGAAACAGTGAAGCATCACAAAGTTAGCTAGATAAGCTAATTTTCTAGGAAGTCGGAACTACAATGTCAACATCGATTAAACGTAACATCCGTTGTCAGAAGCAACATCATAATCTAGTTTGTGAGTAACTGCGTCGTGAACCTTCGCTGTTAAATAATAATAGATGAATAGACTTACTTGAGATTGCTTCACGACTGTAGACGTCTGTGATATAGCCTTCAACGTCCCAAGCGGCAGATTCATTTCTAAATAAACCAAAGCCAGACACTTTGCCGTTTTCTTGCTGCGGCAAATAGATTTAAGTTTTAAATTAACGTTCGCGTATAAACGAGACGTTGCGCTTAATTTCTGAATTCTTGTTTAAATAGACGTCAAACAGTCACACAAATAAACTTTCTCCAATCTCGACATTAAAATCGATCAAGTTTTGTGCCGTGGTTTATTGATGTAGTACGAGAGTCTACGAGAGACTTCTCGGTCTAAACACAGTCACACCCGAAAGAAACGTTTGCAACAATGCAAGAATCAAACCTGCGGATTCTGGTTTTTCAGCTGATAACCTAACCAACCACTTGATCGAAATTGGTGGAAATTGCATCATAAACCATGAACAAAAAGTATTTCAAGTTGAGGATTTTCAAAGTAGTGCATTAGTTTATTGCTTCATGCAGTCGCAGCGTGCATAATGGACTCGATTGTCACTCTGGACCCGTTTGCGTCAGCAACGAAAACAAATTGCTGTGAAAATTTAACTATTAATACTAGTCCCTACTAATATTGTAAGAGCAAATTTGTTCGGTAGTGGAATTCTAGTAACAAAAGATGATAATGATGAAACTTGAGTTTTTTGGTTCGTATTTATTTTACGAAGCCACAGGTATGCAAACAAAATCTGATTCTGATCTGCTAAATCTGACCTGTTTCTTTGCAAAAATCGAAAATAAACATTCCTAAAAAGTGAAATAAGAAAAGTATTATTGATTCTAAACTGAATTTGTTCACATCGGTACATCGGCGCCGTGCACATCGGCTAGTATGTAGGATTTTTAAACCAAAGAAATGAATAAGAGGCAATTCATCGTCACGGATCACCATCCAGCCACAGGACTACATTACTAAACATAGGCCTCCTCAAAGTTTTCCCGCAGCGTCCACGTGGAAGCGATCTGCAGCTAACAACTTTAAAACCTAATGAAATAATGAAAATAATTACCGGCTCCTCTAAAGTGTATTCATAATAGTCGATAAAACCTCCTCTGTGTCCAAAATGGCTGTCAAATCCTCGCGATGTAGGAAGGAAATCGGTGCGAGACTCGCCAACGTGCCATTTGCCAACCAAGTGAGTGGCATATCCTAACTCTTTTAGATACTGTGGCAGAATCTTCTCTGTAGTCGGTAGTCCTCTATCCTCACTGTTTGTTAGTGGATATCCTTGCATACCTGTAAATTTAATAAATATTATGAAAATAAATGTTTAGATTATCTACAAATAGCCGTTTCAATTAGGTACTTAATTGATATGGTCTGCTATTTTTGAAGTGCAATATAACCATATAACCTACTTTTTTTTTATATCATAAAAGGTAATTATCTCCACCAGTTTGGTATCATATCTACGTCAAAAAATGCGATACAGTATTACGTGTAAATATAGAAAATACCATCGGTACAATGATTCAGATCATATTCTACGAATTTACAAACTCACTCCAAAATTTGCCTGGATTTAAATCGCGGCCGAGACCTTTCGGTCGCAGCCCTCCTGTACTTTGATCTTTAGTAATACTGTGAATGAAGATTGTATTTATGCGAAATGCCATTGGCTCACGTTTCCCCAGGCTGTCTATATTAGAAATATTATATAATTGAGTCGTCGAAATTAACTAAGTACCTAATGAAATTCTAAATAGGAAACCAATAACAATGAAAGGGAGATTTCGCTTCATTAGTCTAGCGGCAAGGTGGCTGTGAATCTTGTGGTTCTGGGTTCGAATCCCAGATTGTACGACATACTGAGTGAGTTTGTCGGTTTCAAAACTGGAATATAATTTTCCGAGATTGGTGTTTAGACATCCCTGGCAAGGCTATTGCAACGCCTTGCCTCTAACACATTTTCTCTGTTTTAATCACGCAATCAGTCATACTCAATAAGATATAAGAGGAGCTGTTTTCTTTTAGGCATTTACCATATTAAGTACGAAAATAAGTTCGGTTATTGTAGATAGCAATAGCAATAAAACCTCTGTCTTCCCCTTCGCGTATATAAGTTAAAACATATATGTACATTAGGTACCCCCGATCCAGGCATGCCTAGTAGGGGACCACGTTTAAAATCTTTCCAAATATATGAGGAACTAATGTACAAACTTAATATAATTGTATGATCTCATATTGTAGAAGCTTTTTAATATATTTTAATATTTATTTTTCATTTTTCGTGTAGCACCTATTGTATATTCACTATTGAAAACTACTATAAAATATCCAGACTATAAATAGTCAGCGACCTCGCAGAATGCTTAATTATCTATCTCCATGTTCTCCTCACTTCCGTCCGCACATCCGTCCTGTAAGGAAAGCTACGCATCCACAATCCCCCCGGTTTTGTGTTCGTGGACACGGATCGTTGATCAAGAACCATACCAAATGAGAAGTAATATATTTGTCAGTACTACGCAATAGTAAATAAAATATGTAAAATTATCCAATTAATATACGACCCACTGCAGGAAACAGGCCTCCCTGCAATAGAGTTTTCGATTGAGACCGGGTTAGGCCGTAGTCAATAATCCATACAACTGGCATAGTGCGTATTGGCGGACTTTACATGCCATAGATTTTTTTGAAAATCATTATGGAAAGCAGTTTTTCGCTCGATGTTTTCCGTCACCGATATTGACCTTGGTGATTGACTATCAATACTATGAAGCACATGACTTCGAAAAGACAGAGACTTGTCTTTGATTTCAACCCACGACCACCGTAAACATGACAGCTTCGTTTATTCCGTTACCAACAAACCACCATGCATAACGAATAAAAAAGTATAGTTATAACTGTCGCATAACAATTTTTTATTTATTAGTATCGTTATAATTGTTTAAATGCTCTAGCTGTTAACTCCCCATTTATTAATATAATAAAATAAAAGTAAAACACTCACCAACAATATGAGCATATTTGCCAGTCATTAGAGCGGAGCGAGATGGCGTGCATATGCAGTGGCTGTAGTATCTTTTTAACGCGACACCGGAATATGCCAACAAATCTATATTTGGAGTCAAGATCTGATCAGAGCCATGGAAACTGACGTCGTCCCAGCCCTGGAAAATACGGTATAAAAGTATTATAAAGGCATTTATAAAAATTAGAAATATATTTGTCACATAATACTTATAGATTTAATTTATTTACCAAAGGAATTTCAACCATTATTATAGCGCTTCTATATACATAGATAATCATAAAATTATCTAAGTTTTTGAAACTATTTTCTAAACAATGAAAATATATTAATTACGAAGTCACGACTTTGAACAAAGGGGCGGTGCTGTAAATTGCAAACGTCGCCCCGTGAATACATACAGTCGTTTTCTTTTTCTATTCTTCCTTTTGAACATAAACCTGCAACCTTTTTCAGTGATAAAAATCACACAAATTCACACTAGTATCAAACACACATATTTCACAGCAAGTAGCTAAATATTAATAAGACTTTATATGGTTTGTCAAATCCGCCAACTAGCCAAATTTTAGCGTGGTGGTCTATGGCCTAAGCCCTTTTAAATGAACTCTTGATTTTAGAATAGCACCGCACGTAATACAAGACCTATAATAAATAATAAATGTGGGTGTATTTACCCAACAGTGATATACACACATAGTTCTGACTCTATACTAAGATCAAGTCTTGTGTCGTGAGTACCAGAAACTACGAGAGACTTTTCGGTCCCACAAACACCCAGACCCGAAACAAATACCTGCGGTTCACACAAATATTTGTCTCAGTGTAGGAATCGAACCCGCTGGCTCTCATTCTTTAGCCGGCGTCTAACCAACTGCGCCACGGAGGCTGTCAAATATAATATTAAATCTATAAATAGCATGTAGGTATGAAATATTAGCAATGCAGAATACTACACACGTCACAAAGGTGCAATAACTGTAATCGCCGCCATAAATAAACCGTAAAATTAAAGTTTATTACCATATCATCAGCAATTATTAAGACAATATTCGGCGCTACTGAACTCTTTGTTTTTGATACTATTATGATACATATTGATAACGTTAGTAACACTTTGAATGCACTCATGACTGCCGTGGTAATATTTTTATCACGTTTTCCAATTCACACCTGAAAATAAAAAAGAAACACTGATATTTGGATAAGCAAGCATGAATAAGCGACATCTACTAGTGGGTTTCATCTGTCTCTTAAAGTGAGATAAGATTAAAACCAATCATATCGTTCGCATATTGCATTGTGGACAACAGATTTTTTCAAATTTACTCAAAGAAAATCTCGATATAGAAATCAAACCTGAAACTCGAAGATGAACAACATATTTAAATACCAAAAAACAGCATTTAATACCGGGTGTAACCAGACTGCGGCAGAAAACTAAGCCAGGTGGTAGTTTTAGTGAATTCACTAATAGTGCAACTAAAAACGTCGCAAAAAAAGAAGCGACAATTATTTTTGTATTTTTACCTATCATCATGTTTGGATGATAAATACATAGTTTTGCTATAATAATAATGTAAACCCTTAATATCAAAAAAGGCAATGTTACCCACGGTTTAAATTATTACTGCAGCAAAAACTCTATTTATTTAAAAACTCGTATTTATCAACACAAACACGATGATAGGTGATAAATCTTTATTGAAAAATGTTTAGTTGAATTGAGTCCGAAGTCACTAAAACTACCACCTGGATCCGTTTTCGGTCGCACTCTAAATACACCCAGTATGTTATAGTTAAAATCTACTTTCAATCATTGGAAAATCTACGACTGAGTAAAACAAAAAAATTATAAACTTAAACCTACCGCTGAACTAAATACTACGAACCTGCTTATGCAATAAGTACTGGCTAGTTGTAGTTGTAAAAAAAGTAAATAAATAAATACATACAAAGGACAACGCGGAAGAATAAAATAGGATGATTAAATCATTAGCAAGCACCAAGCAGATCACAAAAGTCCGAAACAGTTATTTCATACTGTATTAATATAAACTGTTTAAACACACTAGTTACTAATTCTAAATCTTACACCCACCTAGCAATAAAAAATATTTAATTTTATAATCTAAATAAGTATAGTATATTTTCGAATAAATTCCTTATTCATAGCGACTGGTGTCTAAAGATGTGTACAAAAATTTAAAATAATACTTAAAGATTCAAAAGTTTCCTGGAATGCCAACAAATATTACAAATAAAATACTCAAATTGGTTTCAAATTATCAGTTCAATTACTTATTTGTATATTCGAATGTTCTCAAAAAAAAACTTAATTAATCGTCATATTACCTACTTACCTTTAATTGATATAATTCCTTAGATTTAAATCGAGTGTTTAGAGAGTCTTTAAGAGCGCTAATTATCCTCTTACAATAAATAAATAATAAACCGTACGTCACGATTTGACCCCGTCGTTTGTGTACTCAAAAGATAACATATTTGCTGTAATTAATTGATTGGATTGCACACGATTATTACTTACATTTAATTTGTATTTGAAATCGAACTTTAAATTTAGAACTGCAATACAACAAACAATTAATTTTGCAAAAAGATTTTTAAATATTTTAACCGCACGTAACGAACTGTTCATAATCGGCATATGTAATGGCTCTTATTAAAAGCCAAGTTGACTTAATTGTTATCAATAATTGTATTCCGTTATCTGAGACGTCTAGTGTACAGATACGCGTAAATCTGTGCTCGCCTGCGGAATACAAACAAAATTATTTGTTTATTCATGTGAAATAATGCCCTGGTAATCAGATTTGCGTCGCTAACGAGATATTTTCCCATTGATGAAGTTGAATGAAGCAAATTAGTAAATGTTTTGGGTCATGTCGAAATTCTGCGGAGTAAATCCCCAATAAATTTTCGGGTTTTCATTTCTATATATTTGAATTTTGTCAAGGAGTGAGAGCATTCGTGGTGCTGGAAACGTAAAGCTGTCTGTGATACAAGAGCGTACAGGTTAGATAAACATTTGTATGATCCCCAAATACTAGGTTCTTGTGTAAAGACCGTAGTAGCTGCTGATATTTGCAACACAAGTCTATGTTCGAGCTATAGGGTTGCCAGTGTATGTAAGACTGTTGAGCGTGTGTCTGTTTATTACAAAGTACAGTAAAATTTTCATACAGTTTGTTGGGAAGAATAAGAAATAATTACGAGTATTTAGGAGAAATAATAGCAGTTGTCGTCTTGGCAGACTACAGAACTTAATAATTAAGCCACTACAACTCCGAAAGCATTGTTACAACTTGAAGTACATTTCCTTCCTATAACGTTGGAAATGTCGCCAAAAACTAGCAAAGTCTCGACGCTTGAAGGCAGTTGTAAAATAAAATTAGTTCTAAAATTAGGAGAGAGGAATGAAACGCTATCACAATGAGCAGAATGTGCCGTGTCGAGCGGCGTGGCTACAAAAGGTTATTACTTAATTATCTAATTTGTACTGTGTATCTGACGGGTCGAACAAATTAAACCAGCTGCTACTGCCCTTTCATGTTACCTAATGACTTTTATTTACATTTTTGGCCATAGATAGAAACGTATGAATCTGCCGCAATCAGAGCGTGCTTTAAACGCTTTTTGTTTTTTTTTTTACTGCCTCGGTGGCGCAGTTGTACTACGGTTTGGTTGCAAAGCTGAGGTCTCAAGTTCGAATCCCGGATCGAGCAAAGCGATATTGGATTTTTCTATTCATTATCAGCCCAGAGTCAGGAATTTGTGGCCGATATGGCGATAGGCCCCTATCACATCATGGGACGAAATACACAAGGCGAAACGTGGATGTCCAGGTATAAGCCTCTGCCAACACCTTCTGGGGAAAAGGCGTGAGCGTGTATATATGTTTGTTTTTTGTGTTACATACTGATAGAATATATTATTATGATACTATGGTAGCATAAGAAAATAAGTAAGAGATCATTTCTGATATACGACTACTGTTATAAGCTAAAATTAATGTCATATATTATGTCAAATAAATTAAATAATCATTTATTGTTTACGTCCTTACTGCAAATGTCAAAATCGGTAGTTTGTTGAACAAAACTTAATTACCTTAGCAAGAGACAGGTTGAGAAATTATATTTATCATAAAAATATTGCTTATTCGCGGTCCAAACAGTTTATCACGATTCACGCTAGAATTTCGAAGACCGGACCACTAAGATTTAGAATTAAAAACCATTTTTTTAACACATACCCTTCTTAATAAACACACTTCAGCAGTGTTTCAAACATGTCTAATTTGAACTCACAAGCACTGTTTTTACTCTAAAAACTGTTAATTAACGTTTCATATGAGCACAAGTTATCCTTATAGCTTGTACAATTGTGTGTTTGTTACTGAATACATTTCGCAACACATCTGAGATCACAGTGAGAAGTGGACCCCGTCGGTCGTTTAAGACCGGATTTTTATATAAGTGTAACTTTTTACGTGGAATATACATGAGCAGAAATGAAATTGAGCTTTATAGCTAACACGGACTACAACATTTTGTTTGTGTTGATACATCCAACACTCACATACATAGTCCTGAACCCACATTAAGACCAATTAAGTCTTGTGTCGTGGGTATCAGAAGACAGGAACTACAGAAGACTTTTCGGTCTCACAAACACCCAGACCCGAGACAAATACTTGTGGGCCTCACAAACATTTGTCTCGGTGCGGGGATCGAACCCGCGGCCTCTCGTTTCACAGCCGATATCCAACCCACTGCGCCACGGAGGCTGTTAATTGAATTTATATTCCTTTTTTTTTCAAATAAACTGCATTGTTATGTAACAACTGTGGTGTTGCGTCTTTTCCAGTGATATTACCGCATTCCTTTACTTTCGACTTCATCCGATTTCCAGATTGCTGTGAGATGAACACTCTGTTTGAAAGAAAAATTTGTGCAAATATGAATAATCACTTATTAGTGATTATTTTTAAATTGTGAGTTCTTTTCAAATTCCAAGCTTGAATAATACATCTTTATATATCCGATGCTTTTTTTATAAACCCTCCTCTGGCATTACAAATGCATCGTTTAACTACGCGAACATAGCTTGTGTGTGGAAAATACTTTAGACAATACCTATTTTTGATTATAAAGCGAATAGGAATAAAACAAAATGTAAATAAAAGGTTTTATTGGAAATCTTATTACAAATATCACATAATAGTTGTAAAAAGTATTAAAATGTAACAACAATTAACAATACTTAACTCTAACTATAATTACAGCGAACACTTTCCAACATTCCCATTTGGTTCCGAATTAAGTACAAAAATAAAAACAGAACTGGTTCTCATGATTTCCGTATCACTGTTTTTGGGATTTATATAATCTCGCATAATATTTATATATGTTGCCGAAAATGTGTGAAATTTAGGAATTGTATACAAGTTCTAGGAAACGTGTTCAATTCCGAGCGTGTTTAGGAAACGGGTAAAATAATGACATGAAGGTCCTGTAATACAAACACTTCCTAGGAATTGTATACAATGGCGGATTACATACATTTCCGTTAACATATACACCAACAACTTTCATCCATCATACAATATTCGATGAAGAATTTAAACGGAACTAAAAGCATTAAAATGCGCGTGACATACTTTTACTATCTAAGCAAAATCTTAGATAATAAAGCGCAAAAATATATACAATATTATTAAAGATTCTTGCAGTGTTCTTTTTTAATCATGTTATGAGGCTACACTCTCTATTTTATGACAACATTTATTATTTCTTCGGTGGTGTATAGGAGCATTTTCCAAGTTAATTTTAAAAGATAATGATGTTAATTTAATAATACATCCATATTAATACATAGGTACAAGATTTTCTAAGCCCTCTCAATAATGCTCTCGTTTAATTAGAAGGCCCGTGCCCAGCAGTGGGACGTATATGGGCTGATAAAGTACAAACATGGTTCTCCTGAAATATTTTATACATTAATTACAGCCATTATCTAGGTTCAGTTAAAAATTCAATGCAAAAATATTTCAATATTATCATCATATTGTCCAATGTAGCGCACTCAAAAAACACTCCTCAACAAACACAAGAAGTTCGTTATGCCCGAAGTACCATCACAATCAATAACCACAGCATGTGTATTCGTTTCCTTCTTCGTAGTTTTATTTTGGCTAAAATTTAATTGGAAGTTGAAGTTTTCTTCTGTACCACCTAAAGACCAGATTGGCAAATTATCGATATCATCAGGTTTAATCCAAGGTGTCCATACGTAGTCGAAAAGTGCGGGGTCTGATTCATTTCTTAAGTTGGGAGCGCCTCTTCTCATTTGCACGGCCCACAAGCCTCGAAGTCTGCTTGTAAGGAGAACAGCAATTTTATTAGCACGCTGCCATAAATCGTGTCTCTCGGCGGGGTCTTGGCGAACGTTGAAAAGGCAGCCGCGTGCTGAAAAGAAAATTGTCATCAGCAACATTTATTAGAAAATACGTTTATGGTCTCACGATGTCTGAGTACTTTGTCTGTTAGTGACATACCGTTGATTACATATCGATTACTTTACAAATATTCATTTAACGTATACCAAAATGCTTTCGGTATCTATTTTTATCATTCTATCTCTAGGCACACGTCTCGAGCTACATTTATTATTTATTTTGAGGTTGGACTCTTTGCTATTTTGTATTTATGTAAGGTATTTTTAACTTATTACATTTCAGAAGTCTTATGTTTAAAGAGCATAAGTTGTGTTGATTATTTAGCGTAGTAAATTAAAATAAATTACACACTGAGAGGAAACGCAATAAATCAGTACGTTTTATTCTATCACTAAATTTATATCGTATGTTCAGCGACACGTGCTTATTACTTGTAATAATTATACATATGAATGCTCCGGGGACCGGGGAGCATAATGTCACGAAATAATGAAAACGAAAGTAACAATCAAGTACATCAAGCGTGCCAGCTTTGACATTGTCAGTCGTCACACGTTGCGTTGCTTTTATCGAAATCTTGACACTAATTAAATCAAGAAATTAAAATTAATTTTGTTTCGAAGCTGTTGAATAACGAATTTTAATCACCAACAATATACATAGTACATGTATACATACATAAACGTCACGCCTGTAGCCGATAGGGTTAGGCAGAGACTATGAATGTCAGCTTTGCCCGATCCTGACATACTACTTTGGCTTCGTCCACTTTCATCAATCTCATTTTCGTCGGTTCACGGTAGTTTTGACCTGACCTTACTTAGGGTGTCATTGATCTGAGTAGGGTAATAACAAGCGTATGAACTCTCTTTAAATCATTAAGAGAAAAAAATACGAAATATGCTAATGATATTTGTGACCAATACACACGATGAATATTTAGATAGATATTAAATTCAAAACTAAGAATCTGTCACACTGGCAATGTTTTCCAAACAATTCAAATATTGTATCATCTTATTATCATCACCAAAAAATTATGAATCAGTTATTTCAATTGGTTCTATAGCCCAAGAGAGGAATCGGCGCTAGAAACTCCCTTAACAACACAATCTATAAATGGAAATATCTCAAAGTTATCAACTATAATTTGTTGTTTAGCGAGATAGACCGTTATTATTCCGCTGCCAACCTGTTTATGGCTCACACGTGAGTTGGATGGACAGTTTTATCTGAATATTGGAAACTTTGTTAACGTGAGTTAAGGAACTATCGCGTATCGTGATTTGTGAAGGACATATTATCACAAACACTTTATCTTAACCAAGATGTAGTCTTAAATATAGATAAAAAGAGATGGTATACATTGTATTTAAGAGTGTAATAGATTGTATTCAATTTGTATTTAAGAGCTTAACAGCAATTTAAATGTATCTAAGAGAATCCTAAGAAACTGTTGCCAGGATGAACTCTTCAAACCAAATATAGTCGTTAGATTAAATTGTTTTAAAACTATCGTTTGTATAAGACAATTACTCACTAGGCGTTGGCAAGCAAAGCTTCTTGTCACTTGTTTCATCCAACTGCTTAATTGTAGCTGCGTCTCTCGTCGCCTCCACATGTTCTTCGTCTAAGTACAATCCCATTAGATCGAAAATTCTCGCCACCTCGCAAGATCTCAGAGAAGGATAATATTCAGGCGGCTGGGCTTTGTTAATCATTAACTCGGCTCCATAGTGATCATTGTTTAATCCCGTTACGTTGCCGACAATAACTTTGTAATCTCCAGCTCGGTACGCCGCATACATATTATTGTTATTATCTTCAACAGATATTAAGACTTCATTGCGTTTAGAATCACCGTTTTGTACAATAGCATCCCATTGATTAACACCGTCTATTTCTTTGCTTAGTTTACCGCCAGCTGCCGCAGTCAATGTTGGCAGCCAATCAGTTATGTGCATTAAACCATTCCAAACTCTTGGCTTGAAAGACGAATGCCATATAAAAGCTGGTACTCGTACGCCGCCCTCCCAAGGAGTCCACTTGGTTCCTCTAAACGGTAGATTTACGCCCCAATTTCTTAGGCTTCCTACTGTTGGTGAACCATTGTCCGATGCAAAAACTATGATGGTGTCGTGAAGGATAAACCTTTCGGCAAGGGCTGCGACTATTTGTCCCACGCTGCGGTCGATTTGCGTGACTATTTCTGAAATTATATTAATAATTACTGTGTCATTTTAATAGAAAAGTCTAAGGTCGATTTGCATAACGGTTATTTTCTGGGTGACCTTATGTATTCAGAACATAAAGTATTGACCAATAGTTTAGAAGTACATTACACAGAAGTATCAATCCAATTGTACAATTGATTTCATTGTCACTACTTTTTATTGTGAAATTACATCATCTCATGAAAACATTGTCTTATTACACCAACCATCGTAGATTAGTGATAAGATTTGTATTAAACTGGCACTACATTTGACCATAATGCAATGTTAACTTCAGGGTAATCCCATAACGTTTTACTCAGGTAATTTGGTATCAAAGTTCACGATACTTGTCTATTACCACTTATACGAGTATTACCTGCATAGAGCCTTCTGTCGGAGTTAGCGATGTGTCTATGCTTGACAGTGGAGTGTAACGGTGGTTGCAAGGCGCCCCCACTGTTCCCTGCGTGGGGAGCGTTGTGCGTCATATGCAAGAACAGAGGACGAGAGGTGTTGTGGTGGTGGATAACTGAAAAAAAAAATTTTTGTTGATGCTTTATAAGAACAAATACAGAGTAATCTGAAAGTATAATAATAACATACAATTACAAATCCCCAATCAAAAACTAATTTACAGGAATTATTTATATATATATATATATATCTATATATATATAGATGTATCATACTTTTTAGTAATCCTTTTATGAATTTTACAGCCAAATAAAAGCTGCAAATTATATTATGAAAACCAAAACTGTTTTCAAGTATTTTATACATATCGTGTAGGTTATGCCGGCGCCCGAATGCGTTGTTGTTAAAAAAATAAGAACAGTTTATCTCTCTTCACATGTCATTACGAACGATTACGAATTTAAATGCTTGTTGTTAACCGACTTAAAAAAAGGAACAGGTCCACAATTCGTTGGAAAAAAAACAAAAAAATGTTTTTTTTTGTATGTTCATCGATTATTTATATTATAAAAAAATATCTCAAAGTCAGCCTCCGTGGCATAGTTGGTTAGACGCCGACTGTGTAACAAGAGGCCGCGGGTTCGATCCCCGCACTAACAAATATTAGTGTCGGGTCTGGATGTTTGTGAGACTGAATAGTCTCTCGTAGCTTCTGATAACCACGACACAAGACTCTTTCTTAGTATGGGGTCAGGACTCTGTATGTGACTGTTGGGTGTATTTTTTTTTTATTCGTAGTACCATATTCTGGCACACGTCAATGGAATTTAGATGATCTGTACACGCGGATTGTAGTAGTTTTGTATCGTCATGTCTCCACCAAAAAAGATGAGATTAAGAAACTCACTTTTAACAGCTTTGTCGGTGAGTGCGTCCACGATGTATCGGTCTTCAGTAACTTGAGGTATATCATTATCGAATAAATCCAATCCGAACATCAGGCGTCCGTTAGGCCACTGAAAATAATCCAATTACATTATCAAAAAGAGACTTAATTAATACAATTTAAAAGTGATACTCTATAACAAAATTTATAAAACGCATAATTGTATTCAGAGCTTAAAAACAGCTATAATTCTAAATATACAACCACTAACAACCTGTGGTACAGTTTCCTGGATTACGGATTAGCTTCCTCCCACAATCTTGGGTCATGACTCATGCCGTCATTTTATACAGGGTATATCAAGACTGCTACCGAAAACGAAGCCAGATGGTAGTTTTAGTGATTACAGACACGATGCTGCTAAAAATGTTGCATAAGATGCGACGATTTTTTTTGTAATGTTTTTAATTTCATTATGTTTGGGTGGTAAAAACATAGTTTTTCCAAAATTACAATTTAAAGTCTTGCGTACTATAGCGTCTTTAAAAATAAAAGGGTGTACATTATTTTTTTAGGAAAATGTATTTACCACCCAAATATGAAGATAGGAAAAAAATACAAAAAATATCGTCGCTTTTTTTTTACAAAAAATTTAGTTGCATTGTGTCTAAAGTCACTAAAACTACCACCTGGCTTCGTTTTCGGTAGCAGTCTTGATATACCCTGTATAGAAACAGGCGAGGAAGTAATAATAATAACTGCAAGAGATTTTCTATTGACAATCGGTACTCCATTCGTACGACATTACATTTACCATCAAGTGAAATGCTGTCTGTACACCGTGGTATATAAAAAAATACGTAACAATAATCATCAACGGGTCACTCAACTACGCTTACGAAACCCACAAGTCACGGGACAGCTAACGTAACATTCATTCGCAGAAAACTTCTGTTCGCATCATTTCCAGATACAAAATTACCGCAAACATACATTACTTACATAATAAACCCACTTTATTAAACTATACGAAAAACTGCGGTCACTATTGATATTATACCATTTACACGGGGAGAGTTTCTCGACTCGAAGATACGATTTATCGTACGGATATAAAACAGTTGCATCGTGTAAACATTGTCGGTACACGATAATCATATGGCGGTTATGTCATGCGATAACCGCATACGATTCTCGCCGCGAGAAACTCTCCCCGTGTAAATGGCGCTTAATTCTTGATATATTAAATACGATTGGATGCATAAAGCAGTAGACCTATGCTCTATGGCATACCGTGGGAGAGGCCTATGTCCAGCAGTGGACTGCAACGGACTGTTGACTTTGATGTTAAATACAATATACTGATGTATGTTTAATACTATATATTGTATACACATAGAATAATATGCATTGACATTTGCATTGTGTAAAAAAAATAAAGTACCTAGTTTGTATAATAATAAAAAATAGTGGAACATAAGATTAAAACATCTTGTGAAACCTATATAGCTAGGTACTCGAAAACAGGATATTTTGGTTTGTTTTTAAAATGTTGATTGCTTATTTTTATTATTTATAATCTACTTTATTTTTTTACTGGCCTTGAAATAAGTGGAATTGTTATTATCGTGAAAAATTGTTGTTTCTTGAACATTGAAAAACCTGCATGTGGTGACTGTTTGCCATTTAATCGTATTTCGAACATTTCTTTTTATAATACGAGTACAAGTAGAATCGTTAAAAATAAAAACAGTTGTATCTGTGCAGGCGACTACTGTTTTAACAATCATGCTTATTGGTTTCTTGGATTTACGCGAATGTTACACATTGAAATAAAACTAATTCTTACGGATTTTATCGCGAATTTAATTTAATTTTTACATTTTTAATTTCCTGACGTTTCGATCACTACAGTCTTTGTATTAAATTAAATTAAATTCGCGATAAAGTCCGTAAGAAATCGTTTTATTTCAATCATGTTTATTCCTTTACTTACTCGTATAATACCAATAATATCTTAACATTACAAACACTAAGGAAATACTAGGTTGAGCAGATCTTACCGTTTCCACCTTATTATACGTGTAATAATCGACGTATCCACCTCTCATCCCGTAATGGCTGTCGTACCCGCGGGAGGTCGGCAGGTATTCCTCCTTAGACATTCCTACATGCCATTTGCCCACCAAATGAGTTGAGTACCCCATATCCCTCAAGTACGACGGTAAAAGACGTTCAGTAAGAGGTATGCCTCGGTCCTCCGAGTTGAATAAAGGTGTTCCATGCATTCCTGCGGATTGTAAAAATACGTTTACTTTTGGCGTATTTATTTTTTGTCTACCAATGGATCAAGAAATGATGAGTCTATATTTTTATGATACAGAAGGTAAACATATTTTCTTTAATATATTTTATTCTGTATCAGCCCATATACGTCCCATTGCAGGGCACGGGCCTCTTCTACAATCGAGAGTACGATTGAAAGGGGTTAGGCCATATAGTCCACCACGCTGGCCTAGTGCGGGTTGGCGGACTTTTATACAACATAGAAAGGTATACAAATCGCTATGGTATTTTATTCTCCTCAGCGTTAATGCTCTTATCGGTTTCATTGCAGAACTTCTACAATTTATAACAAATCGCTCTTGTGAATGTTGGCAATAAAAATATATTATAAGAAAGTAACAAATAATTACAAATGTATTTTTGTAACTAATTTAGTGATTAAAATCAGTGTTACTCATACAATTACATAAAAATAAAATAAAATATTCAATGTATTACCCAAATTTGCAATTTTAATACCATATTAACCAAATTATTTACATAAATGTACAATATATGTAAAGTATAATAGTATATTGAGATTATGCAATACCCCCGAATAGTTGTACCTCAGGGCTGAGTGTTGTTTTAACAATTGCGTACGACGTACTACGCATAGAAATTAATATTATTGCTTTAAGTTGTATCATCGCCGTACACGTCGAAAAAGGAAATAGATGTTTCTAATAATAACAAGAGATAACATTCATTTATCATTCGTATTACTCGTTAAATGTAATAAATAATTATTTTCTCTATCTTCATTATTAAATTATGCGATTTCTTACATTGTTAGTGTGTTTTAATAACTACGCTCACGCAATCTTTGAAAACTATTTTATACAAAATATATTGATATGTAATCCTTAAGAAAAAAATAGCGTGCCGCCGGCACAATTTTGGTAGCGAAAGATATCCGTCTATCGCCAGCTGTGGCCAGAATACTCTCTAAGACTAAATTAACCGATACAGTATATTTTTCCGAGCCAAAACAAAAATGAGATTTCCCCATTAATTTCAAAACTCGTACACAAATTATTACTTATCTTTAACATACTAAGTACCATTCTCAGTAAATCAGTTAGCGCATGCCACAGGTTACAACCACGGATATTAACTGCCAAGGCCAACACGAGCAATAAACCTGACCCAAATATTAACTAGATTATACACAATTGAATGTCTCAATTTTTACAAAACGCCTAAATATGGAAATTGCGACGAATACCTTACCCAATCTCATAGGGTACTTTCCGGTGAGAAGCGCTGTCCTCGCGGGCGTACAAATAGCCTCGCTATAGTACTGTTGCAGTATGACGCCCTGGTACGCCAGGTTATCGAGGTTCGGCGTCAAGATCTGATTGGAGCCGTGGAAGGATACGTCGTTCCAACCCTGCAAATTACAAAATATATGTAAAAAAAAGACTTGAAGAATAGTCAAGAGAGCATCGATACCCATGCATTTTTGCAAAGACAATTTATTCAACTTATTATATTGCATACATTACAAATAAATACAATACAACAGCGTATCCGATATTCAGATTTATTTTACATAAAAACAATGTTACATTATTAACGTTAGCTTTACTTTTGTACAGGAAAATCTTAATGATTTAAAACAAGACAATAAGACCCGGCCTTGTTTTACCAAATGACGAGAAAAATAAATAGCTATTCCTCCTATTATATTCGTATTCTCCAAGATTCGGAGTTTATAAGATAAAAAAGGTTTGGTTATTAAAAAACGTTTACTCTTGGGAGCGGCTGAGACCTTTTCAATTGCTCTAAAGCCAATAAGTATGAACATTAAACATAAAAGAGATAAGATTTGAAAATTAACTAAGTCCACAGCCGAAAAAAATGAGACTAATATGATGACAAAAGATTTAAACTAAACTATTGCTCCTTAAACTAACAATGTACTTCCAGATCATATGACATACTTTGCTCTCTTATAAAAATATTATTATAACTTTAAAAGATACTTTACAACACAAAATTTAAATTTTAGGTGCAATTATAATATATCTAACAACATATTTTTTACATGGTGATTCGATGACAAAATATAAACCAGTGAATTCCCGGTGCTTGTGTTTTTCAATTAAAACTAAAAACACTTTGAATAAAATAAATACCAATAGTTTACGTCATCAACAATCAAACAGACGCGGCATAATTGATAATTTGATTAGATTCTCAGATCCGGATAATTTGATTGGCAAAAAATATGATGTTAATAGGCAAGCGGGTATTTTCCAATATATTTCCTTTGCAACAAAACCTATAATTGAATTCTGATTTAATATCATATTCCTGATGTTTATATGAACTATGGTTAACAAAATACGGTCCGGGCTTTTTGGTAAATAATCAGCTTATCAATATATTATATTGTCCATAGTATTTATTGGTGAGCTCATCATAGTTTTCTGCCACATAATGTCCCCTACTGAAAATATACAAATTCTTTACCAAATTAGCCGATCTGGCCATGTAAGTACATTGCAAGGCAAGGGGCTTCGTTTTAATCGATAACACGATTGAGAAATACAGGAAAATTCCACCACGCAGGTATATTTATAAATATAAAGAAGAAGTTGTGGTTTATTTATACTGTTATAATTAATCGCACATTTTCGCCATTCGAAAATCAAGGTAAGCCATTAACCCAGGAATTAACAAGGCGTATTGAATGTTGCAAAAATGCGGCATTTATTAAGCCTCGTCAACTTTAAAATCCATATCACTATGAAAAATAAAAAATAATCGAAACAATGAACCAGCGATACTTCCGCGTCTCAATATGATGATAGATGTAATTATGTTCAAGCTTGGCATTAAGAAACTTTGACTAAGAATTAAAAATATATGTATACAAAATTACGTGCCTAAGCTAGAAACCCCTGGCTGTGTGAGAGATACTCATCAAAATCGTGATTGTAATAATGAACCATGTATTCTTCATTAAGTAATTATCGAGTTCTTTGGCGGCGAACGATAACATAAAACAAACCTGTTTATTGAATGAGAATTTCGCAACGCAAATTTTGAGTTTATGTGAATACCAAACCCACCAGGCCAACTTGGTGAGAAAGGTCTATATATTTCCATAAATTTTGACGCCAGCCTTGTCGCCGAAGGTGAACTTATAAGCCAAATCCTTATGCAACATTAATAGAAAGGCTAAACTGAGAAATTCGGTGTCTAAGGCTCAAGTTCCACCCTTAAAATATCCTTCTATTATTCTATTACATAAAGAGATTTACTTATTTAATAACTTTCCTTGTTAGTGTTTTTAAGAAGTAGAAAATGCAGATATTTTTTTTATTTTCACGGTTATCATTTGTCGATTTCCATTCCGAAAACAAATCATATTCGTTCTTCCATTATTGATTTCGCTATCTGAATGTCTTGTGTCAATGCTGTTACCAATGACTCGCATATTTATAAATATAGTCCAAGTTCAAGTAAAATGTGAGTTGCATAAAATTTACAACGAGGAAAACTGTTACTGTAGATTTTTAAATCCTCTCTAATAAGAAAAATCGATCAAATACAATTGCACATAATATTATGTAAAATAAGAAAAGAAGACCAATTCGAAATTTATTAAAATCCTTTTAATCGTAAGCATAAAGTAAGTAATTAAAAATTCAACAAATTTTTAGGTAACCAGGGGTGATCGGAGGAGTCGAATCTGTATCAGCTCATATATGTCGCACTACAGGGCACGCGCCTCCTCTAGAATCGAGAGTACGATTGAGAGTGGTTAGGCCATATAGTCCACCACGCTGGTCTAGTACGGGTTGGCCAGCGTGGATGGATTTTTCATTTGAGTCGAATCAGTGGCACCGGCCTTTCACGCAAATTAGCTTACTCTAACATTACGAGTAGAATCTTACGCCATACATCACCGAGTCCTAAACCTGCAAATATATAGACTTCCTACCCCAATAGCGTCATTCTGAACAGCTGTCTATACAGTGTCTGACCTGCCTTGCTCTAGTTAATACTTAGTCTTTAACTTCAACCGTGACGAAATAACACCTTATTCAATATAGGCACGCAGGAACTTGAAATTCTACCTACTCAACTTAACATGATAGCCGTACCCTTCTAAATGACTGATCAAATGACCAGCGTTCTGGTGGATTGTTATCGCCAATTATTTAGTATTACTAAAACAGGATTTGACATTTTTGTACAAATAAATGATTTCGTTAATCATTAATTTAATAGGAATGTTGAGTAAAAGATCGTGCTTTTATTACAATTGAATGCATTTACCACACGCCCGCTGTGATGATGAAAACTTCGCAACTAAACCTGTATGTAATTCAATTTACATTCGATTTGCTTTTTTTTGTAAATAACTTTCTTTTATAAATAAAACAATATTTTGTACTTATATTTCTATTTATTTCGTGCATCAACCAATCACCAGTTTTACCATTAGAAAAACTTGAAACAATTCCTTAAATAATCGTTAAAGTTCCCTTTACAAATAAGAGAAGAGAAAGTAAAAATAATGGAGCGGCAAGACCTGTTTTATCGATCTTTGACCTATTCTCAACTCAAATCCATTGGTAGAGTTCGTACTTACATTTTGCATACTCACTCACCTCTAGCGTCCGGTCATGTGTATGCCATCGGAAATTACGGAATTAGGCATTGTCTAAAATTCCTAGGAAATCTATAGGTATATTTTCTAAATAGCGGTCGGAAATAAAGTACATTTACAATGTCAATGAGTACGAACGTTAATGAATACAGATGTCTAGACAAAGGGATAGTTAGGACAGGTTAGGTTAGTCAAAAGTTTATCCAAAAATGGAAATAAACTAACCTAACCTAACGATTGTTTCGTTGCGGTCGAGTATTTTGATAGTCAGTTTACTAATGCGTTTAATTTATTTTATTCATAGAAGCATTCATTTTTATGTATTGTTGAATATTTGTACTTCATAATTGTGAAATAATTACTTTACACATTTCCTAAACATGGTCCGAATTGTACACATTTCCTAGGAATTGTATACAATTTCTAGCTTTCATACATTTCCGGTAACATATACATAACTAGTTTATATGACCTGTCTATAAAACTTAAAAACAAAACTGATCGTTGAAACAAAAATATATATAAAAATTGGTCTGTTGATATGGCAACAGATTTTTTATGTCATTGTTAAATTGTTGGGGCCGCAAAAATTCGAAACCCGGCTCAGGTTTGATTAATTATAAATACGATTCGAATGACTTAAGACTATAAAATACTCTAATAGAGCTGCCTTTAGGCTTAAAATTGATCGCAAAAAAAATTGCAAAATCTCCACATGCCTTACTTAAAATTCATAGTTCGTCGGTTCTACACAAGTATGGAACAAGGACAGATAAAAAATGATTGAACTTTTGTTTAGGCCAGCTTCAATATTAATAAAAATATATTTACCATGTCATCCACCATTATGAAGACGATGTTTGATAACGGCCGTGGATACGCAGATACAGATATGATAAACAAAAATGTCCAGCATCGTGTCCTGCAACATATTTAATAATAAATATACCCAAAAGTCATAATAATACAGATCCTATCTTCACATTAAGATCGGTTAAATATTGTGTCATAGATATCAGAAACAACGAAAAACTTATTGGTCAGACAAACCTTTTTTTACATTGGTGTTTATACAAAGAAACATAAATTAACACAATTTTAATGATACCTTTTAGTAATAATCTTAAACAGAAAATAATAAGAAAATCTTCAGAGAGATAACGTAATTTACATAATTGTTACGAGTTGGAAAATTGCATAGGTCAAGGATTCGAGCACCTCGTCTTACTCTGCGATTTCTCAGAATAACAGTTTACAGAATTGTAGATCTCACTACTGACTACTAAGACAGCCTCTCTTTGATGACAAATTAATTAGAGCTATCTCTATAATTGGAATTTCACGGTAGTATTAATTTAAACTAAACTCACTTAAGGCAACAAGTCATCTTCCACTATGTTTTAGAATATTATTACGTTAAGTTTGCCCGTAATGATGTTATGATAAAAAAATAGGTATTATTGATTGCGGATAAATATTCTAAACAAAATGTTATTTTAATGTAATACTAAAACAATTTTATCACAAGTTTCTTCTAAATAAATTTGCGCCTTTGTCGCTTCATTGAGCAATAAACACCCAAATTTTACTCGTAGTAGGGCAATAATATTAAAAGCATTTAAGAGCATAATATATTTTAAATAAAATGTCTTAATAATATTTACCTTAACAATTATATCCTAAAGAATATTATTGACCAGTGTGATTTTATTTAAGAGCCGATTTAAAATACTATTTAAAAAAGGTACTAAACAACAAACTATTTTTAAAAAACATTGTCATGCCGTATCGGATACGATATAGTTAATTACCGCTAAAATTAACCGTATAAAATTCAAACTGACTTTAATGATTTAATTAAACTTAACCAACTCCACAAACTTAGATTTAAAAAGTTTGCAATTTTTTTTATCGCTTCATTAAACTCACCATATTAAATTGTGAGGAAACATGATCACTTAACTATAACGTTGTAATACACTGTTATTGTACGAACAAAGGCACTGAAAATTGCAACTATTTGCACACAGAGGTCTATTCTACGCGAGCGTTCAACTTGCACAAAACTCTGAAATGTACTGTAGGCTCTATTGTATTGAAAAATGCTTTCGGATTGGCAGCCGCATTTGGGGTAACACTGAAGGTCGTGATAATGAAGTTCGGGTGAATGAAATGCGTAAGTTGCGACATACACACCCGCCGCATGCCCGTTGCGGTTTAATTTAATTGTTAGGTGTTTCTTGTAACAATTGTGCTAAAATAAATCGGTTTTGTCTATGTCTAACAATTTAGTATTTAACTATCGTTGCACGCCAATTCGTTCTTCCATTTTTTTAATTTCGAAGTGTTTGTATAAAATTCGGAAACAATAGCAAATACCAAAATGTTTGGTTTAAATATTCCTCAAAAATTAAATTTTATAAGAAGAAATGTGAAAGTATTAAAATTAATAAAAAATATAGAACAAGAATTAAAATAAATTCAACGCAGTAATTGTTGTCGTTTTGTGTAGTACGAGTATTAGGAAAAGTGTTTGTTTTAAATTGAATTACGTACAAATTGTCCAAATTACTTAACATGCTTTGGTAGGTGAGCGACAAGTGTTCGATAACAAAGCATTGAAACGGACCTTGTGCCACTAAACATTTCTACTATTGGTGTGGTTATACCAAATTGAGGGAAACGTTTAGCTAAAATGTCCCATTCGGTGAACTGAGATTGGTGTCTTTTATTTTAATAAAATACTTTTGATATTTGTATGCAACATAATAAAGCATTAGATTATAAAGCATAGTTGATGTTACTTTAAAGACATCATTCGACGTCACAGAGATATACAAATCATAGGCCTCCTCCAATGATTTCCATTTTCCAGATTTTCTATGTTCAGGTACTTATAAAATTACTCTTCACTTTATATAACCATCGCAAAAAGCAATAACCAGTATGAACATTACGGATGTGTCAACGATTTATCAATATTACAAGTTACAAAAACAAACAATAGAAGCTAACTATCACTTGCAATCACGTGCATTGTATCCGAATTATACGCGCAATACAAAATAATTACTACAATAGCATCTGTAAACCACTTTTTGCGCCACTACTCGGCGTTTTGGTAAGCTAATAAATACATTTTCTCAATTATCAAAAAAAATCAAGAGTGCGGAACACTCAGTGGTCCGGAACTTATGAATACGTGAGCGGCTGCGGTGAAAATTACGTTGTATATGTCGAGGATACACACTATATTTCGCCATACTACACCGCTACATTTCACGTGACCACCGCTATTTTGCTATTCAAGTGTACAATTTTTAGCACTTGCGGTTTGCAAGTTAATGAAGACACAAAGGAATTAGAAGATTATCGTCAAGGTGTGTCCAGTTTGAAGCGAGGACAGTGGCGGAGTAATGTCTGTTTATAAACAATACTGATTTGTTAATTAATTACCCATTTGACAGAAATATAGAACGTATTAGGAACCCGGTAATATTGTGTTGATTTCCTTATAGGTCTCGTTTTGTTTCACAATTACAATGCAGTATATTGTGAAACGTGCTTGCACTCAGTTATATCCTTTTAATAAAATGATATTAGTTTATATCAAAAATAAAATGTAAACCAGTAAAATTTACAGCGTTATTTAAATAAATATATACTACACTTTAGAGGTGTAAATTGCGGGAAGTATAAAGTGATTTGAGCATATGTAAATTGATACAGACTTATTCAAAGAACCGCGCCTCCCACTTTCATTGAAACAGGTACAAATATAAATTGCAAAAATAAAATGATTAAAATAATTATTTATAAAGACGATTCTAATTTATTTACGTTTTTCTTTTCCTCATGGCCAAGAATTCTTGAAAAACACGATTCCATCTTGATAATTCATGAGGTAAAGTCTAATGGCCTTATTCATAGACAGTTTTAAAACCTATTTTAGTTATCGATTGTTTTCTCTTCATGCCCAAACTAAAATCAAGTCATTCGAAAAGGACAAAAATTCTATAACGTAAATAGGTTTTAAAACTGACTATGAATAAAGCCGTAAATATTTGTAAAGGTCGCATAATCTTGTATTTTATCATCAACCGTAACATATCGTACAACACCATCTATTTAGAAATGAAATAAGTAGCAACAACTTTGCAGTTATTAAGGGCAGAGGGGTCGATAATTAACCTTTTTGCACAATCAACTACGCCAACCGAGAGGGATAAGTTGGCCAATGTTTGAGAAAGTTTCAAAGTAAACATATTACGTCTGAGATTGAAGAGCGTGCGACGCTATAGGTGCGAGAATCTTCGCAAACGACTGAGTGTTGGGGCAAACTCTTTAGTTTAGAACTACGAGAGATGTGCTTAAACTGGACTGCGCTAGTTGGTGCTAACTTTAAATTTGAATAGAATATTATGTTGACAATGTTGAATGTTTTATTGCAAAATATTGAAAACTGCATAAATGCCAAGGCTCTTAAGAGTTTTGCGATCAACTTATTAACATATTAACACATACCATAACATTAAATTTATATTCTGGAATATAAAGCATATAAAGTAATAGAAAAATACACATACCATTACACGTTGGGATACTCAAGCTTACTAATTCTGCTTACAACTTTCCTTAATTGTCACACACCTGAACAACATTATTTAGATTATTATTACAAAAAAACTACTATGATTGAGTTGAGTTGAGACTGAGTTTCACGGCAAATATTCCAAGTTCGAAAACATGTCATAGGTACAATAGAATCGAATTCCAATAAGTTAATTTAAATCGTAGAGCAATAGAGAGTTATTTAGAAATTTTTGTGTAAAT
This sequence comes from Theretra japonica, assembly GCA_033459515.1. NCBI lineage: Eukaryota > Metazoa > Arthropoda > Insecta > Lepidoptera > Sphingidae > Theretra > Theretra japonica. The sequence continues at coordinate 7,399,278 of CM065935.1, forward strand.
TATGACTTAACCGTGTGATAGCTTGGAAGTATTAGAACAGTGGTGAGTCACATAAAACTCGCGATAACAGCTTTGCTTTCACGGTCCATTCGCTCAATGGAATTACCGCAAGTCTAGCTGCAATCACAAGCACACCCTCTGACCCCCGCGGTGACACCCTCTCCCCTTATATTTTAAAATTCAGAGTCCTATCCACAACCCTCTAGGCGTTGTAGATATTTATCAGCAACGAAAATCGATCGACCCGTGATATATTAAGAGCCTCCGTGGCGTAGTTGGTTACGCCGACTGTAGAACGTTAGGCCGCGGGTTCGATCCCCGCACCGTGACAAATATTTGTACGGTCTACAGGTATTCGTTTCAGGTCTGGGTGTTGGTGAGACATAAAAATCTCTCGTACTGATACCCAAGACACCAGACTCGATCTTATTATGGGGACAGGACTATTTATGTGACACTTGTGTGTATTATTTATTTACTTATTTTAAACCAATTGCTCGCTAGCTAAACCTATGGAAACATTATTGACCCTAACTCAATTCATTGGTCACGTAGATAGTCATTAGATCAATGAGATGATTATAATCTAAGGTACTATTATGTTCCCACCGCCGCATCATAATAAAACAATGCCTTTGTCCTTGTACTGATGTAACATCTCGCGTGACTTGTCATTTAAACCTCTGCAAACTGCACGCAATGCTTACTATGAGACAGCTATTCACCTAATGCCGCAGCCTCCAACTAATTACAATTGTTTAAAATTTATAAATATGTATTGAAAAACAATTAATCTATTTTTTTACTCCTTCTTGCGGAAGGATTCTATAAGATAACATTATTTTTATTCCGATCTATTAACGGTTATCATTTTTATAAAATTAAAATGGCGGCACGTAAACCACAACGGAAACACACCGTAAAATATCATATCAAGTAGACCGTCTATATTATAGTCATCAAAATGCAATAAACTAAGTCTAAACTTTAGTAAAATACTTTAAATACGAGTATCGCTCATTATCTCACGTACATTTTATTTCGAATTTGAATTTCTTTCGTTTCTCCTAAAATAAATCGAGTCAATTTACAAAACATACTTATTTGCCGCTTATACGGCATATTTCTCTGCTTTGCATTATATGCTCAACTGATGAGTCTAGAGTTTAGACACTAAAATGTAACCGTTTTGGCTGGTGGAGGTTCGGTGAGGTTGATATCTGCCGACTCTACCATCCACACCCGCCTTTTTTATTGCATAGGTACCGCCAAACGAGCAAGTAGGTCACCTGATGGTAAGTGATCACTGCCGCCCGTGAACATCCACAACGCCTGGATCATTGGTGTTGCCGGCCTATTAAATCGGGTGGGAAGCGGAAAAAAGGATGGCAAGAGGAAATGGGTATTAGGCATCTGACAATCTCACTTAGCCAATAAACCTTTACGTCGATCTTCTGTGAGACAATCTTACTACCCTGGACGAGCCTGCTCATTCATGCTGAGTCATTACTGACAACAGCATGACTCTACCACAATTATTTCTTGATATAAAGTATCATAAACCGACAAGAATGCATGAAGAGGTTGAGGAGGTCAGTTTCGAGCAAAGTGGCGATCCCTAATCTCTGCCTACCGCTATGGGACACAAGCATGAAAATTTTGTATGTACCCACATGAATGTACATTGAGTTAATTAAATGTATATAATATTCCTCTATTCAGTTCTAACTTTTATACCTAACCTTAATCTACACATTTGTTATACCTAAATCTAATAAATCTAATCTACGTGTGAATATAACTGTGTTTTTTTTACATAATTTTGTAAGACTTGTGAGGGCAAGGTCGTTTATTCGAAAGTAGATAACCGTTTTCGATAGGTACGCTATAAAATATTAACAGCATTCTGATACGCAATTCGTCTGAAGTTTAAATACCTGAATTAAAAATTGTTTTATTGTATTGTATTGTATCAGCCCATATACGACCCACTGCAGGGCACGGGCCTCCTCTACAATCGAGAGTACGATTGAGAGTGGTTAGGCCATATAGTCCACCACGCTGGCCTAGTGCGGGTTGGCGGACTTACAAGTGCGTGGTGGCCTCGTGGTATCGGACCAGACTCGGCTGCCTACATGTTCACGGCGGTCGCGGGTTCAAATCCCAGGGCACACCTCTGACTTTTCGGAGTTATGTGTGTATTGATAGTCAATCACCACGCACTTTAACGGTGAAGGAAAACATCGTGAGGAAACCTGCATACCGTAGCGATTTTAAAGAATTTCTACGGTATGTAAGTCCGCCAAAAATTGTTTATCAGATTCCTATTTATTACACCTATTAAAAACTTAAAATACAACGAAGGAAGATTTGCCATATGTCGAATCCGCAATGGAGTAAGTTATATACTTTTTCGTACCTACACAATGAAAATAATCATGTTTAGGTATGATTTTGAAAATACCAAATCATGAGGCCGTCATTCATAACTTTCACTTTGTGTGAATTCATCTCATTCATAAATTATACATAGAATTTTAAGCTCAGTTGGGTTAATAGAAACAATTGTAAATTAATTCGGCAATATTACCAATTCATTTGTATCCATTTTTGCACGTCACGTGGGCAAACATATTGTATCAAAAGATAGCATTAGGTACCTAAAAGATGAACCAAATTTTAGGCCCGGACTTATAATAAGCTCCTATTTCATTATTACGAGTCGTAATTTATGAGTTAATGTAGTATGAGTGTATGTATATGAGCAATGTATGTTTAGTTTTAAACACTTTTTTTCGACATAATTTGATTCGACAATGCGAATGACTATAGAAAAAGCACCATAACTTTCTTATAATATATTTTATAAAAAAAATGGAGCATTTTGTGTAAGCTGTCCATTAACTCTACCTATCTAAAGTACACGACCAAATTGAAATAGTGCTCTTAGTACATTATAAATTACTCAATATTTCATAATGCGATACCCGTTATTTGTAAGGTTTTGTAACCAAATAGTACATTTAAAATGATTACTAAAACATACAAAGATTGAAATTGATTGATATAAAGAAACAAAAGTTTTAACCGGAGATAAAAGGCTAATAACGTCTCGATTATGTTGCTGAAATTGTAGAAATTACTGCTACTTACTTAATAGGTTTTAAAGCACTGTCGCGGTCTTTCATGGCAATTTTATAACAATGTTTTATTTTATTTTAGAAACAGGTAAACGATTTGTGATGGGTATAGCTCCAAACATGTTCTAATAGAAGTTAAGGTAATGTTAGAGTGAAAAAATATGCTTACTAAACATTTGTAATAAATAATAAAAAAAAACAATTTTACTGACTGCATCGGGTGTTAAATTATATAATTCAACAAGGAAGTACCAACAAGCGTGGAAAACGTTCTCATTATTTAATATAAGTATTACACGCAATATCTATGGCCATGTAAAGAAAAGCAAATGTTGAAGTGCCGTAATAAAATTAATACTCACTAATTAAGAAAAGAACACGTCTACTACTACGCGAAAAATATTTTATAGTTTAAACAAAATGTTATAAATAAAAGTTACAAAATTTAAATAGCGTGATCAGTATCCATCAACTGCATTGTTTCGACTGAAATAAACGATTAAATAACGACTATTAAATACAACTATTATTTTCGTGTTCATGAACCACTTCGCACTGTTCTGTAGTTCAAGGATACTAACATTTCGCTATCGGTACTTCAGTGCATTTTGTATTTAGATCAAAATAAGACGATGGTCACGCGCTGCAAAGGTCGGACACGCACTGCGGTGATATTTATTTGATCTTTGGTGGCTGGTAATCTGATCTTTGGCCTGTGCAGTAGAACTGGTACACAACCAGCAACACAGACCAAGCGTTCGTGATTGAGTAGCATTCGCAGTTCGCACTCGCTGGTACTTAGAACCTTGAACTAACTTTTACCAATTAATTAAATGATTCAGTACAGTCGGTCACATTTATGTCAATAAACGTGCTTTTTAAATTTCCTGGTTATTATTGTATAAAATAAACAGTATAAATATAAAATAGCCTCCATGGCGCAGTTGGTTAAACCCCGCGTCGGCCACAGCCGCGGTCTCTCGTTTCACAAAACGAGAGGCCGCGAGTTCGATCTCTCTACAAAAGCAAATATTTTTGTGATCCACAGGTATTTGTTTCGGGTCTGGGTGTTTGTGAGGCCGAAGTCTCTCCTAGTTCCTGATACCCACGACCCAGGTCAGGACTATTCCTGACCTGACACTAACATCGAGCCTTGTGTCATATACATAGGTATATGACTGTTGGGTTGTATTTATTAATATTAAATACATAGACCCTACAACCTAGTGTTGAACATTTTACTCTGCGCCTTAGAATTTAAACTTCCATAGTACAATAGGATGACTTACTTTATACTATTTTTAATCGACTTATAAAAAAAGAGTTTATCAATTCAATCTATAAAGTAGATACATTATAATATGTCTTATTAGTATTCTAGTCTTAAACACGATTAGTTGATGGACGCTGTATGGAATTTCGATTTGGAGTTTAACATATTACATAAATAATGTATTTAGGTACCTATAGAAAAAAATAAAAGTGACGCTGTATCTGATTTAGATGGCAACAGAATTGTGCCGGCTCGAGTATATTTTCTTTATTTTTCTAATAGAATAATAATCTAAAATATAGGTACAGCGTCTATTCTAAGTTGATGTTTGCCAAATTTAAGAACTACAAATAGAAGCAAAAATATATAATTGACGCATTGTTTAACATAACATTATGCTTTCTTAATGTAAACCAAAGAGCATAACTCGTAATGGAATGGCAAATTGCAATATGTCTACAGTACGTGATGGCTTGTTGATAACGGACCAGACGCGGCTGCCATGCATGTTCACGGTGGTCGAGGGTTCAGATCCTAGCTTTTCGAAGTCATGTGTGTTTTGTTAATTAATCACGCATTATAATGGCGAAGGAAAACATCGTCATAATTGCCATACCATAGCGATTTGCAAGGCTTTCTTTGTTCAGTAAAGCCCGTCAACCCGCGTTTTGCCAACGTGGTGGACTACATGGCCTAACCCCGCTCAAACGTGCAACTCTCGTAGAGGAGGCCCGTAACTGAAGTGGGCAATTGCAAGCAGTACCCACGCTATTGAAGTTTAAAAGACTGAAATCATTAATCTTCTTGGGTATGAGGAGATACGAGAGACTTTTCGATCTCACAAACACCCAGACTCGAAACAAATACTTGTGGATCACACAAACATTTGTTTCAATGCGTGGATCAAACCCGCGGGCTCCCGTTTCACAACCGCCGTCCAACTTATAGAATATAAAAATAAGGAGGTACATAAAACGTACTCTGTGCGTCCAACCAGCTGCGCCACAGTGGCTGTCAATATTATTTCGCGTAGTACTGTTTTATTTATATTATAATTCAATTCCGTACTCTGTAGTGCTTTTCCTGTCCCGCCCCGTTATATACCGCCCTGTCCCGTCTCATTCTCACACAAGGCACGCAATCCTGTCCCATCCCATACCTGTCAAGTTTAAAAAAGTAACAAATGTATGTGAATAAATTCGGAATAAAAGTAGCCTAAGTACTTCTAGTATTTATAATGTAGAGGAAGCGCTGGTCCTTCAAAAACGTAGATAAAAATGGTGATCCCGGGCCACCATTTTCTGCCCTCTCATTGGCTGAAAATTTACAGGTTGTCCAACATGCACGAATTATTTGAAAACAAAAATAAAGAAATATATATTTATAGTTATTGAATTCCACTCAAACTCGTTGTAGACTAAATATACTTTCGGTTACCAGCGGAATTTATAGCAATTTTTTGTTAAATAATTCGTTCAATTTTCACTAATATAGCAGTGTCACCTACATTACGAACAAAAATTCTACGTTTTTGAATACGCACATGTATGACAGCGGTCCCTCTATATTATAAATACTCTAAGCCTAAGTGTTAATCCAGGGTGCCAGCCACCTCCATACCAAATTTCATCGAAATCCGTTAACCATTTCTGAGATCATCGTTCACAACCGCACAGATAAAAACTCAAAAATCATTGTTTTGGGTTCTACGAGTATAACGTTATTACAATCCCCCCATATTCGTTTTTCTCATTTATCTGCCATCTACAAACATCGATTTATTACAAATGTATGATATATATAGATTTATTATACATAATATTATGATAGATAAAGAAGCATATAGCAGCTGCGTAAACAATGAAAACAGCAGCAGCTTGATCGTCTACGATCTTCTGGCACCTAAATACGTTGTTCATTGTTTTCAAAATATTAATAATAGTTTTTTTCTCTTTAAATGTTATTAGATTGGACATGTTAATATTATTTGATTACGACTATAAATGCTTGTTGCTTACTTTATAAAAATATATCTCAAACAATGCGTTATCCTAAACAGATATTTTTTTAATTTTTTTTTAGCTCAAAATTACACCACACGCCAATAAATTTTAGATTATCGGCAGTTCAATGAATATATACTTAATATTTGTTAATGATTTTGCTGTATGACATATGGTAATATAGGTGTGGCTGTATGATCCTCACTTCCTTTACCCATTTTTTAAAGAAAAACGTTATTATAAAAATAAATATTGAATATTGATTATTTTAAATTTAATTTTCTTGCAGCTAATGTACAAAACGATTAAAAATATTTTATCGATATGGCAGATATTCTAAATGTACTTGTAAGAGCATCAGAAAGGGCTGCGTGTGTTGCTCGATCGTGCTGTGTGCCTGAGTCTAGTAAAGACGTTCTATTAGTGGCTGAAAAATGTGAAGGAGAAGCGAACGCTCGTTTTGAACATGATTTCAAAACTATTGCCGATGTTTTAGCACAAGAAGCTGCTAAAACGGAAATATCATTAGTTTTTCCAGAACTTGTAGATCATGTAAGGGGCGAAGAGTGTTCTGAAATCGGCGGAGTTTCTATATCTGTAAAAGAAAATGCAGACAAAACCGCTGATTTACTCTCATTGCTTGTTTCACCAAGTGCGGCTAAACGAATGGCTGAAGCCGCCCATTGCGAGCTTCATTTGAAACTCTGTAATGAAATGAATATTACTGAAATAAACGCCAATGATCTGGGTGTTTGGATTGATCCCATTGGTAAACAAGATAATTCAATTTGCATATTTTTATATATCATATGGGCAGAATAATAGAAACCACAGTTTAAGTGATCCATTATCTTTCATTTTGATGCCACAATGGTAGGCTATAATATTAAGTTAGTGGCACAGCTTGATATAAAAGTTTCTCAATATATTTGTGTGGCATCACCCAACAGCCTCCATTCTATGTAAATCTATTTTTTATAGATGCAACAGCAGAATTCATAGCAGGTGTACAAGGAAAAGCTAATGCTGACCAAGGTCTTCCATGTGTGACTGTTCTTATTGGAGCATATCTGAAGTCCACTGGAGAACCTGTCATTGGAGTTATAAACCAGCCTTTTTATAATGGGTAAGTAATATTCCCCATTTTCTATAAGTTCAACATGGATAATTTAATTTCTCAAATTGGTTCATATATCCACATATATGAGTCAAAACATGTTTCTAAGTATAGTTCTGAAACATTAGATAAAGATGTTTTCAAAAGCTAAATATTTAACACCAATCATTATTTTCTTTTTGCAGAGGAAAGGGTCGCATCATTTGGGGTGTCAGTTTCAATGATATAAAAGAGTGGGGTGGAGATGAAGCAGAAATAAACACAGGAAATAATACAATCTTAATGAGTAGTGCAGAAAAATCAGAAGTTATGGAGAAAATTAAAAGTTGCGGTTGGGATGTGCAGTCTGTTCCTGGTGCTGGCCACAAACTGTTAAAAGTTGCATTGGGTAATAATTGTTTGCTTTTGAATACAATTATAGGAAGGCTATCACATGCATAGCATAGTATTCTCAAATATAATAAGCCCAGAATTCATTAGGTATATGTGTGGCTAAATTTTTTTTTTTAATAAGTGTATAGCTATAATAGGGGTGTTATATCCAGATATGACACATAAACAGAACTAGTGCCCCATTTATTGTTTTGTCATTGATGTAATTGTGATGAAACAGTAGCAAATTGTTTGTGGATTTTTAAAAACATAGTTTTTAATGCTTAGCCACATTAAAATGAAGCTTATTTTTAAACTTGCCACACTTTATGTCACTGAATAAATTGTTATTACACATTTCTTTCAGGTGAAGCAGCAGGATATCTTGTGTCAAAAGGTACCACATTCAAATGGGATACCTGTGCACCTCATGCTATATTGAGAGCCAAAGGAGGGGACATAGTTACTTATGATACATTTGCACCACTTACATACAATGATCCTATGGATATTGATACACAACTGTATAGTAATGCAAATGGAATTATAGCATATACTGACTCATCTGTTTTTGATAAGTTGAATGAAATTTTAATATTATAAACCCTTTTTCATTAAGATTATTAAGGCTAACAGCCACTTTATCAATTATGAACAATGTGTTACATTCCAAAGAGTTACACAATCAATGTGTCTTTATAAAAATAAAGTAATGTGATCAAAGAGTACTAACCTTAACTTAATATTTATTTTAAAATTCTTTAATTTTGACATACTCATACTTTTGTACCATTTATCCTAGCAAACCATGTAATAAGTATTTTTAATATCATTGATGATTGAATTTCTATTGTTCTCTCTAGCTACTTTACAAATAAACATATAAGGGAAAACCTTTATAAATAGGATTGTAATCCTATTCTATGTTTTTTTGTGAAATGGCAACATAGATATAATTATTGATCTTAATTTACTGTTAAAAATATTTGTTGTGTTTGAAGAAAAATAAATGAGACAGTATACTGTCACAAAGTTTATTTCCTTTCATTATTATAACCGAACAATTTTATTATTCCTAATTTTCACTAGAGCTAGAATCAGAGCTTGAGCTTTTGCTCCTCTTCTTCTTTTTCTTTTTGCTTTTCTTTTCTTTTTTCTTTTTCTTGACTTTACCACTCTTAAGTTTTTCCTCCTGAAAAGTAAAAATATTTTAATTTATAAAATGAAAAATAAGTTTTAAACATAGATTAACCCCCTATGTGTAATCCTGAAATTTCTATATGAATCTTCAAAGAACTGGATTTTAGATATTCCCATACTTTCTGCAAAGAGTGAACACTAAGAAAATACTATTTCGTCAAAAAACATGCTTTTTCCCTTATATGCAGAATGGATTGAAATTGTAATCATAAATAGTTGAACCGATTTGAATTAAGAATTACAAAAAATATTTAAATTGATAATTATGTTACCTTTTTGACAACTGGTTCAATTTTAGTGGGCACTGGTGCACAGCCTTCCATTCTTACTGCTGCTGTTAGTTCATCAACTTTACTCATATCAGCATTTGGAGCCTTATATTGCTCACAGTGATCAACTCGTATTGTCCTGCCTAAAATCTGAAAGAGAATAAAATATGATTTGATATGTTTTTCGGGGTTGTATGCTTGTCTATTGTCTGATCAGTAATTGCAACCTATGTTAGTCTTTCTACACTCGACATTATACCTGATATAGGGCAAGCTGTAATAATAAAATATATAAAATTCAAATTAACACTTTGCCTGATTGAAATTAAAAAACAAAAAATATATTACTATTACTCCTCCACTAGCTCACACGTCTATGGCTTAAAATAAAAGATTTTTTTCTTTGTTATATGAAGCTTGACTAGCTGTGATTACTAACCTTAATTCCATTTAAGTTGTCTACAGCAAGTATGGTTGATCGCTGGTCTTCATAACATAAAAATGCAAATCCTCTAGGTTTACCAGTTGCCTTATCTCTGACCATGTTTATGTTCACTACTTCTCCATACCTATAATATAAACATATTAATAGTATGAGTATATTTGGATTTAAGTAGTTTTATATTTTTTCCAATATACATTGTTTGTAAATCGCATTACTGAGCAGTATCTAAAACTTCTCTCAATCATTTTATCAACACCACCACTTCTACAAGCCCAAAGCTATTCTACACTACTTGTTGAGTCCCAATCAGTATTTTTAGAACAAAACTTTTTACTGAGTATCCCATACAAGCATAAACTGGATCACTGATATTATGCTTATTGTACTTACTGTGAAAATACACAGATAACGTCTCCTTCAGTCAGATCATAAGGCAAACCGCCAATAAATATCCAAGCGCTGTCTTTATATTGATCATGCCAGGAACTTTTTGAATTATTTGTCAACTCTCGCTCGCTAAGCTTGAGGACGTTTTTAACATTTCTGGAATTAAAAAGATTGTTAAAGTAAACTTAGAATCAACAAACATAATATTCATACATTTAGTAGTACTTTACACAAAAACCTACGTCATCGGATTCATCTTTAAATGTAAATATATTTATGTATTAAAATGCTTATATTCGATTAAGTCTTTAATCATGTTACTTCAAATTAAAGAATTATAGTTTCAAATATAAAATCTATATTATTTTTTCAACATAAAACTTCCATCGAATCTTTTGACACTGACAGTCACACACCAAACAAGACTGACATTTTGTTGCACAGATGAACAAAAACAGGTGGACACAGTTTGGGATAAGTTTGACCGAGTCTGTGAGATAATTTTTGAATAGTGTTACTATTGTGTCATTTTCCGAAAAATAATGGAAAAATTCTATTACTGAGGTTTATAAAACATGAAAGTGATATAAATAAAAAAAGTGCTTGTAAATCGTAAAATGTATGTTATTCTTATAAAAAAGTAATCTGTGGTTCACGCAAGCAGTCAACAGTCAAGTTCACAGATTATATCAATCATGTCAAGTTTTATTGACAGCAAAAACAAAAATATTTCATTCCTGAATTCATTTCTCAATTATCACGCAAATGGAATTTCTATGACACAAGTTTTGCTATTTAGAGTAGCGAATAACATTTGAAAACATACCCTTATTCGTTTGCAATTTTAACAACGTAATGACTACTCCCGCCCCTGATGTTACTGATAATTTCGACCAGGTAAATACGCAAATTTGTAATCACAACCTGTTATACTGGAACCTTCTTGTCCGTAGCTTAGTTAATTTACGTTGCAGTTCGAAGACGATGATACAGAACAACAGCTAGGCGCAACAGCATCCGGACGAAAAAGACTTTTTAGCAAAGAATTGCGATGCATGATGTATGGATTTGGCGATGATCAAAACCCTTACACAGAGAGTGTTGATTTTTTAGAAGATTTAGTTATTGAATTTATCACTGAAACTACACACAGGTAAAACACATTAAGATACAGTATGAAATACTCTTATTAAGCTTAGATGACTTAATGGTGGTATGAGCTATATTTTTTTATTTTTCAGAGCAATGGAAGTCGGGAGGACAGGACGAGTACAAGTAGAAGACATAATATTTTTAGTGCGTAAGGATCCTCGTAAGTATGCTCGTGTGAAAGACTTGCTCACAATGAATGAGGAGCTGAAAAAGGCGAGAAAAGCTTTTGATGAAGTTAAATATGTTGGTGAGTAGAAGTGCAATTTGCATGTTTGATGATCAACTGCCTGCAGTGAAATTTTTACATAATGTTGAATGAAATTACTATTTTATGATGTTTTGATATTATAGAAGATCAACAGTAACACTGACCATGCCAAACAACAGACGCCATGCTTCTAGAGTGATGCAAGTAACATGATTTGTTTATGACACATTGCTTTTGTGTTTGCACTTACTAATGTGGCTTGGCAATTGATAAACATTATTTTTTTTAAGTGTGGGATCTAACCCTAATTCCAGTGAACTTTTGCATCCAATAATAAAATTCATATATACCAATATGTATAATTATATAAATCTATTACTTTTGTTATGTCCATACATTTGACTTTTTTGTTATTGTTAGAAATAATTTTCAATGTATCTGTGGGGTAATTACTTAGATGGGTACTGACCCTTGCAATATTTATTTAATGTTTACACAATTTAATAATGAGCTTTATGTTGTGACTTTTTAAATAATCATGACAAATTGGTCTTGTTTTTTTTATTGCAAGTGTCAGTAGTCATTAAAATATATTTGAATAATCTAATAGATATTGTATTATATTCCAGAATAAAATTGGAATGTGAGAATATTAATTGAAGAATCACATCATTTTAAGTAGGTGTTATTCCTACGGATTGATAGCTGATTTTGGAAGCGAGAGAATAAATAAAGATATCTAGATTTATAACCAACTTGAAATAATGCTAAAGTTTTGAAATAAATAATATCATTCTTAAAAATTGTTTTACTTCATTCCAGATATGTGACCTGGTTTAACTTACTTTACATAAACAAATGCTAATGTATTACTTTTAAATGAATATTACTATTTTTATTTGTTTAACACATAGTACCAACAACAACATGAAGGATAATACATGCCATAATTTCTTTGATGCCACATTTTTCCAGTAGCAGTTTGATAAGGCTTTGAAATTGCATCCAAAAATTAATGACCTACTTTTAAAAGTGACTAGATTAAAAGGCATGACTTGCATAAATCTGGAGATGAATCCTAACAAGACACTTTTTATAAGATACTGAATATTTTGTAAGACTTTAATCACAGCTCGCATATTTCCTTAAAGAGTTACAGCCTTATTCATAGACAATTTTAAAACCTATTTTAGTTAGTGAATCCTTTTTTTTCGTTTCGAACGACTTGACTTCAGTTTTGGCAAAGAAGACAGAACATTTGATAACTAAAATGGGTATTGTATGAAAAAGAAATAATAAGCTTGGCAGAGGTTTGGTTTCAAATTCTATGTTAAGTCTATAACATACAAGAAAGGCATGTTGCGCCGGAGCAACAAATGGGGAATACAAAGGATAAATAAAGTATTGGTCAATACAAAACACAAGTGTCTCTAATAGTTGTTTATTTGTGCCAAAGATAAGAAAATGCTAATAAATTGTATGCAACTTACTTTCATAGATATACAGATATTCAAAACATTGATTAATTTATAATACTTCAATAATAAAACAATATTGTGACAATTAAATGCAGTAGTTACAATACTTAGCCATCAAAATATATTGGCAAATACAAAGTAGAAAAGAACTCTATTACAAACGCTATGATTGAACAAACATGCATCTACATAATATCTATTGTAATTGTGTATAATTGTAAAGCCTATAAATCTATATGATTTTACAACATGAATAGTAAATAAATATGTCAACAATGTGTTTGCTTTTAGGCGACTAGACTTGGTGTTCAAAAAAAACAGCCAAAAGTCTAAACTTTGGTTTAAATTTAATTCACAACAGTATAAACAACTTTATCCAATAGAATAAGGTAATAATTTAATGTTTAGGCCATTTGTGGCAGTGAGTTAGTATGGTATAAATAAATATGTGTTACTCTAATAACTAAGGTACATTCTAAGCTCTGGGATATAACAATGTATGTGTATTTTATATTAGTTGTAGGCTATATAGGAATGAAACTATGAATGTAATGTGTTAAATAACTGGAGGACTTGTATATTTATTTGTGTTAACACTTGAATAAACATTAATAGATATGTATGTTGAAGCATTTGTCAGTTAGTATGCTATTTGGCCTCCAAGCGGGAAGATATTTTAAGCCCATTTATTTGACACATTGTCTGTTATAAGTAATAAAATTACATATAAATGGATATGCCTATCAGATAAGGCAACATTACTTGTAGGGAAGGTATAACATTCTCAGGAAACTTTTACAGTCTATATCACAAATAAGATTTTATTCACTACTCTAGTAAAATTGTAAATAATTCTCAGTCGAGATAAAACTTTAGTCTACTTTTTAATAACACATATTTTAAGGCAAGTAAACCTGTAAATAATTATTCTATTTCAAACTAACTACGCTACATGTTCAAAGTGTGAATAAATCTTTATTTTCGATCAACATCAAAATTCCCGTTCGAAATATTTGAACTTGAATTTATTTAAATTTAATTTAATCCAACTGTATAGGTATTTGGTTATTTAAATGTGTCTAATATACTATGAGTACACTGATTTCGAATCAATAACATTTTTATAATACGTTAAACGTGTAATTATACTTAAGGCCCAAACACGGCAATAATGGCCTAGATGTGGATTATAAAATGTGACATGGCAATTAATTCGACAAAAACGGCGTATTGAATGCTACGCGTCCACATCTCCGTCTCAAAGTAATATATGCTGTTGGTCATTTCGACAGACCCCAAGAACAAAATGTTACGAATAGTAAGATGAAGTTTTTTTGTTTGTATATGGCATGTAAAACTACATGGCACAAATTTTTAGTCTTTCACTTTACGAAATAATTAATGGCTTGTCAGAATAAATACATTCATATATATATAATCAGGCCTTTTTCCCAGAAAGGGTAAGCAGAAGTGCTACCAGGACATTCACATTTCGCCTTATGTATTCCGTTCCACGATGTGATTTGAGGCGAGCCTATCACAATATCGGGCACAAATTCCTGACTGAAAAATCCAACACCACGGGATTCGAACCCGTTGTAATTGTACCGTAGTAAAACTTCGCTATGGAGGCAGAATAAATAAATATTAGGAAAATATCCTAACACTGGGTATGATTTCGTTCTTGGGATTTATCGATTGTGTAGGTGTACAAATAGTGAGCAGATGTCGTCTTAGTCGGTGGGCGGGTCCATGGCGGCCACAATGGCTTTCATGACAGCAGCCGCACACAGCGCCGCGCGCGGCTGCCACTCCTTGCCGCGCGTGCCGTCGCGGTAGTCAGCGATGCCTAAAAAACAATTTATTGTTGTGGTTTAAGGTTTTAAGCGAATATGTTTGCAAATATGATAATCGATAATAAGTATGTAAAAAAACTTAAACACGCTTGTGTATATTTTCGTGCTTTTTCTAGTGTAAAAAAATTGTATAGATCAGAAATCGAACTTAAGTTCACGACTCATCCGTCATGTAGGTCAGCTGATATTTTTTGCATTGTAGATGCACTAGATTCAATCGATTTTACGTATGCGTTTACAGGAGCTTAGGTATATAATAAGACTAGGTTTCAAGAGTACACAGGTCGTAATGCAGGTAATATAATAGATAGAAAAGTGTAGTGTAATACCTCGCACGGAGATGAAGCAGTCCTTGCGGTTGCCGACGACGCTGTCGAGCACGGCGTCGAGCTCGCAGTCGTAGGCGAGAGCGCGCGCGTGCGACGCGAAGGCCGCGCGCGCCTCGCCCGCGCCCGCCACCGCGCGCCCGCCCGCCACCGGCGCACAGTGCACGCGCAGAGCGCCAAGCGAATCACTGGTATACCAATAGCGTTACAAACTTTATTACAGATTATAACATGATTTATTTACGGTAGACTGATTGAGAAAATTAAGAAAATTAATGTAGAGCAACAGTTGTTTTAGAGCAACTGTTGCTTTTGATTCGGCGAGATTGTCGGTGATCTAAAGCTTCCTTCCCGACCAGATGTTTGACAACTGACAACCATCCACGATACCGGAAAACTCGTTACTGTAACACAAAAGTCACATTTGGGATTCAATTTGTGTATATCCGGTTACGACCAAGTCGGAATAATACTATCAACGAAATAGTTATCTGTCACCGGTGACTACTCTAATTTAGTCGCTTCTTATGGCAAGAAAAAGGATATCGTAGTGGGATTATAAAAATTGTTTTCAAACAATAAGTCATACAGGTTATTGTTTTTTCTAGATAGCCTATGAAAAGTATGGTAGGTATCATACAAAATATCATTTTATCGATTTTTCATTTGTCGCGTAAATTTTAACTTTTCCCCATATTTTTTTGGTATTTTAAATTATTGTCAACAAACGCCATAAAAATTTACCCCGTAGGGATCAAGCATAGTCATGTAGGTACTATATTTTCTTGATAGATATCCAACTACCATGACTTGGAACCTAGTGTAATTAGTCATACGTAGTCATATGCGTACTCATAGTCATATGACTGGTTGTATTATTCAGAGAAGTTCTAAATTACTGCATGGATACAACATTTATAGGTATGGTTAAGTTTTTATCGTGTGATGTATGCAATTATACATGTATGTACGACGCAATCAGAAATGGTCGTTCAATGGTACAAATAACTTTTAGGTGTTAGTTTTGATTAGTTCTATAAATATAGTTGAATTTACATAAAATTGTTCCACTTCAAAATCGTTATAAAAAATTCAGGTCATTCAGTCAGGGCCAAGTTCGATCCTGTAGTAAACCTGATAGGCTATCAGGGGCTTCATCAGGAACCGGTGAAATGGGGCTTATATGGTAATATGACTGGTAACTAATATAATTTCGATTTGATTCATTTTCCGTATTGCATCGTCAAGAGTTTAATGAAAAAGGTGCATAAGTAATGGATTTAAAAATAACACACAGTATATTAACATAATGTGTACGTGACCCGATAGTAATATGAAATGTAAAAACCCTGTCTTACGTATGCAGTGATTCAGAACTTAATAACCATATTTATTATTAGTGAAAAACATTAAATACTAAATATTAATTCCTGTGTGTTGCGTAACAATAACCTTAGCCAATTAATTTTTCCTCTTTGATAATGCAATAGGATATGCTAGGAAATATTGAAGAATCAACAAAAAAATTGAACAGAGATATAATATCTTCATGACTAAAGATTATATATTGTTGTTATTTCGAAATTCTGGTGATTTCAAATCCATAATGGAACTTCAACACATTAAAATGCAAACTGCTCATGATGATCTAATAATTGCAATAAAAAAATAATTTACTAGCTTTTGTCGTAGTCAGTAGAAATACTTTTATTATTATGAATTTTAATTGTAACGTTTTCACTTCAATATTATATGAGTATAATTGGTTTCGCAGAGGGTAGAATATCGTTTCACAGCCTGCGTCTAACCAACCACGTCTCGGAGGCTGTCAGATTTTTTTAAATTAGGGCACGACAACGTGAACACAATGCGCTTTATGGTAAGGGTAGTACAGTCCAGACATAGTATCAACCTGCGTGAGATGTTCATCTGGGTACGTCTGGGCAGACGTGATTGTATCTGGGTACACACAGCTGAGCCCGAAACGCGGCACTTATTGAACGCGACAGGTCGTCACGGCAATTTTCTAGTGATGTAGTTTCACGTACCAAGTAGTTTATATCGATAGATTTTTTGCAACTCAATGAAATAGGAGTAAATGGTAATTAAGTCAAGTTTATTAGTTTGACAGCCTTCGTGGCGTAGTTGGTTGGACGCCGGCTGTGAAACGGGAGGCCGCGGGTTCGATCTCCGCAACGAAACAAATGTTTGTGTGAACCGCAAGTATTTGTAAGTATTAAACTTTAAAAGCTACCTCAGTCATTTTAATACACAACAATAATATAATACTCAAAGAACAACGTGATCAAAATCGATAATCGCGGTCGATATGCGAGTGTGCGGGGCGTCCCCTCCCCCACGCGTCACCTCACAATCCTATTGCCATGTTGACCTGTCGCGCACTACACGTGGGTCAGTATGTCGGCTCCTTACCCTTTAACCATTATTTACGGTGTTCGCTATAATATGAGTTTATAGTGTAGTATGTAGCTTTGACTGCCTCCGCGGCGCAGTTCGTTAGACGCCAGCTGTGAAACGAGAGACGGCGGGTTCGATCCCCGCACCGTGAAAAATATTTGTATGAAAAGTCTCTCGTAATTACTATGTAGAGAGAGAGATAGTATGTATAATGTATGCTTACACTTGGTCGGCGTGCGGCGCGGGGTGCGACACCTCGATGTAAGCTCCGTCGCCCAGGTCCACGCACAGCCGGTCCGTGGCACTCGCCGGCGCCTCCCAGCGACCCGGCACGCCGCGCAGGCGCTCCAGACCTATACAGCAAACAACTCTACTTAGTACATACAAACAATATTCATAAGTTGTAAATCACCATGCACTATAACCGTAAAGGAAAATATCGTGAGGTTACATACCAAAACAATTTTTAAGAATTTATATGATATGTAATGTCTATCAATCCGCACTAGGTCAGCGTGGGGGACTATATAGACGTCAGACGAACCACTCTCAATCATATTCTAGGTTGTAGAGGAGGCCCGTGCCCTGCAATGGGATGTTTATAGCCTCATACCAATACAGATACAAGTCGCTTCTTATGTGATTGATTTCGTTGCAGGCTAAAGACAAGCTAGACATTTCTGGAGACTAGTTCAACTTCAAAGCTCTCCCTATCCCTATATTTATGTTTTGTACTATTTTTGTTAATTGTATTGAACCTTTATGGTAAATAAATAAATATTTAAGGGAGGCTTAGTCAAGCAGTGAACTTCCTGTGAATTCCTTCCTGAGTATTATTAAAAAAAATCTTATCTTTATTTGAACGTTTTTACGGTACAAAATTATTTAAAAATAAATAGAATAAATCAATAAGGAAATAAGATAATTTTACAATACAACCATGCGCTACGGTAATATATGAGTAAAGTTACTACAAATTGTAAATATTATTGTCAGAGATCTTAAAAATGTGCAGACCTTGAAAAATAACCCCGCATAATTTATTCCGTTTCCTGGTTTGCTACACTGGTAAGTAGACAATAATTTATTCGAAAACACAATAATTTCGTAGTGATTATTTCAAAAAAGTACTGTTTTATTAAAATTACATACCTACATCGAATACTCTGCTTTATATTGCCAAGTTATTTTACAACAGTGGAAAGTTTCTCGCCTCAAAGATACGATTATCGTGACGACATAAAAAAGTCGCAACGTGTAAACATTTGTCAGAACAAGATAACCTATGGGGGTTATGTCATGCGACAATCGCATACGATTCTCACCGCGAGAAACTCATCCCGTGTAAATGGGGCTTTAATGTAACACACTTATACAAGGACATAACATTATACAATAAATACAGAATAATTTAAACCATTACTTGAAGAAGTAATTTACACAAATATTTACCTTCTTCCACGAACGAATCCCAGTGCGCTCTTGACGTAGCTAAACGAAGGGCGATCTCCTGTAGAAGGAAGTTTGCTGGCTTGTACGGTTTCACTTCATAGTCCCAACCGCCTTTGCTATTTTTCTCCGCTTTCTCGCAGAAAACGTACACGTATCTGTAAATATAATAATTTGGTTAAATAACTTATTTAACGTTAAATATTAATTTATTTTTCAATTTTAAAACCACATATTAATTAATAGGATAAAAGTTAACAAACAGCTCAACATTGCCACTGTGGAATCTGTGTAATTATTATACACCAATTATGGACAAATATTGTATTATATGTAACAATGTATTTCCTGTGAAGTAATACACAACCAAGCTTAATCTACTAAGGATAAATATTACAATAAATACGGAGTAAATACAGACAAACAATTGCAGTAATAATGTTTAAATATAGGTTGCTATTATCAATTGTCCATATTCTGCGAAATATACTCTCTGGTTTATATTTACTATATTTAACATTATAATTTCCGCCAGAGGTCCTCGACTGCTGAAACTACGCTTCCCCTATGGGTTTCCAACCGTTGGAACCGTTGGAAGCGACCTGCATCCAGCGACTTCCTTAACTTTTTTATATCACCTGTTAGGATGATCATCCGACTAACACCGATAGAGTTATCAGTGTCCGTCTGACGCTGCGATAAAACAAAACCTAAATGTATTAAAGAATACATCTTGGATAAATATTATAAAACCATTTCCGGATCTGGGGATTACGTTTAAAACATGCCTTTTTTATTGCAATAAATGAGCATGCGATTCGCCTGAAGCGATACAACCTCTCATGGACAGTAGCAAAACCAAACAATACCATGTATTATAAAGCAATGCTTGGCATTTCACTGCGCTCACCATCGTGAGACATACGATGTTAAGTCTCCGAGACTTAACATCGTGGTATGTCCAGTAGTTACTCTAGCTAAAATGTCCTTTAAGCCGGAACACAACACTGCATTACCAATGTTTGGTGGGAGAAATAGACATTGCGGTGGTACCTACCCCGGCGGCCTCTAACATATGAGTAACCGACCACCAGTCTTTTTTTTATCGCACAGGTCCGGCAAACGAGCAAACAGGTCGCCTGGTGGTAAGCGGTCACTGCCGCCTATGACCGTTCACAACGCTTGGATCATAGATGTGTTGCAGGCCCTTAAAATCAGAAGGGGAGCGGGAGGGAAAGAGGATGCGGCTTAAAAGCTAACGCTCTTGTCTTTTGGTAATGGATCCGCGATACATGAAAGAATTAGCGGTTTTGTCACTAAATTTGATAGATACTTGGTTCATTTGACGAGAGAAAGGCTTTTCAACATCCTCTACGGTACCCCGGAAGAAGCAGAATGGAGTAAGCCAATGTGATTGGGGCGGGCTATTTCACGAAAAATTCCTACGCCAACATGCCGACTACAACCCTTCAGTGACCATGACCATTATGGGTGGAACCAGATATCCCAGGACGACAAAGTGTCAATTTTCATCCACGTGCCAGCCAAACGCAGTACATTACTGGTATCTCTTATTGGGGTGGTATAGATGCCCCCCCCCCCCCCTATTTAAAACTAAACGACGCTCGATTAATGTGTTTTAGACGTTCACGACAAATACGAGGCCATTCGCTCTGTTGTTTATATGAGGAGTAAGGAGTAATCAGTAGGAACTAAAGTAATATATCTTACGATCGCCTCATACAGAAGCACATATGGACAAACATAGGTAGAGGATACCGAGCGGGATACTTACGTTCCCTAATATCATGGATATTATTGTGTTCGAGCTTTTATCAGTCCAGCAGTCAGCAGATACGACAAAAATACCTGCTATCCGCTGAACCTCTTAGAAACAAGTAATATAATTAAGATACAAATTGTAGGTATATAAACACCTCGGTGACAATAATATATTATCGGTTCTCGTACACCACAAACTAAGTGAGTCATGCAAGTTCTCACGCCAACCGCAATCGGTAAAAGTTATTGTACATATTAGTCAATAATAAATCACCATTATTTGTGTTTTTTTTATTGCATAGGTCCGGCAAACGAGCAAGCAGGTCACCTGGTGGTAAGTGATCACTGCCGCCCAAGAATATCGACAACGCTTGAATCATAGATGTGTTGCCATCGCATCAGATCGGAAAGGGAGCGGGAAGGAGTAATGATAGGAAGAGAAAAGGAATATTGGGCATCCGGCAGTCTCACTCATCGAAAGAAACGCAGCAACAGAGCTGTCGCTTCACGTCGATCTCTTGTGAGATAGAGGTACCA
This sequence comes from Theretra japonica, assembly GCA_033459515.1. Taxonomy (NCBI): domain Eukaryota; kingdom Metazoa; phylum Arthropoda; class Insecta; order Lepidoptera; family Sphingidae; genus Theretra; species Theretra japonica. The sequence goes on from CM065935.1 coordinate 7,420,690, forward strand.
CCCCGGACGAGCCTGTTCATTCATGCTGAGTCATGGCTGACAGCAACGCGGCTCTACCACTTACAAACACCGTAAGTTTTACCGAGTCGTAACACTGATAAAGTAAAGTATGGAATAAAGGCCACGTTTTGATCACGTTCATATTTCATGTGGGAAAATTGTAAATCCTCAATGGAACTACGTCACGTTCAATTCCCACGAATCATAACAATAATAGGTACCACCATAAAATTTAAGTGACTCAAAAAATCATCGTACCATGGTTTTCCTTCCAGTCTTTTTTTCGTCGCCTTGACGCAAAGTTATGTGCTTCAAACCATTATCTGATTGACTGTAGGAGTAACTCCCAAACGGATGGATCAATAATTTTATAACGTTTATTTTTATTTGAAGGTTGGTTCAATCAAGTGGGTTCTTAGAAACGGAACTCTTCCACGTAAATACACAACTGTTTGAAGGCTATTAGACCTCTGATGATACAAGTCTGTTAACGTGATCCATAGTTCAAATCTTTAAATACAATGAAAAATTCCACGGGAAGATTAATTGTAAAAAGAGATCAAAGAGCATCGACAACATTGTCAGATTAAAGCAACTTGTGTACCTAACATATGATAGAGATGTGAAATGAACAACAAAACAGAACATTAATCTGTGCTCATGTTCAACTAATTCAAATACATTTGTATGAGGCATAAATGCGTGGAGATCGCGCGGTAATCGAGCTTTTGTTGAATACGTACTTGTCTGGCAAGTCTGGCGCCGGCGTGGAGACTACGACGTCGCCGAGACGCACGTGTCTCGCATAGTCTGTGTAATGTGGCACTCCGCCGCCCACGCCCACTAAGAAAACGTACTCAACCTGAAATCAAACATATAAATACTCTCAAGAGTCATACAAACATATAAACATATACGTCCTCTACCGTGGATCAGATACTATCTGATCCACGGTAGAGGACTAGTCTTTGATGGCATAAGTTTCGGGCCCCTAACAAATATTTTTGGATTGAACAAAAAATTGTCTTCGTGTATGATCATACTCGTAGTCACTACTTGCACAGACAGCTTTTTAATGTACTGTAAACTGTGGCCAGTAGCTCTACAATAATGTTTAACTTAGTAGCCAACTGTATTTGACCCTCACTCTTTTAATAGCACATAACGTAGGACATTATGTAACATCAAAACTTCTGAATTTAATATCATAATCTTTGTGTGTTTGTGTGACAGCCTCACATTTTTACTACAACATCGATAGGAGGGAATACATACAAATGGCATGACATAATGTTTCATAAAAGTATAGACATGAGAGAACCTAAAGAATGCCGTCGCTGTTACTAAATAAATGATCCTTCACGCACCGTTTACAGGCACATTAATAAACACGAAGGGCAGTTACAATGATGTTTGACATTCATAATATTTACATATGTTGTGTTTTATTTACGGCACGTTTACCTCCATCGAATTTTAAACATGTCCTTGGTAACAGTAAAAAGTATATTGCAAATACATTTAGTTCATCCTGCACCTGCATCCTTTGAAACGAATAAAACAAAAGTGAACCATAGAAACAAAGAATAAAGACACTCATGTGAGTTGACTATCGTGGTTCTTAAAATCACTTCATGTATCCACGAACCACGAAGGAGAAACATTGTGCCGCAAAGATACACTAGAATTTCAAACGTACGGCGTACCAATCACTATTAGCCAGCCTTAGTAAATTTTGTTGTAATAGTATTCCTGAAAAATAATTACGCTAGCCAGTCAGTTGTAGTGTAGTAAACTCACAGAGTAAACTACATAATTCTGTCATATGAATAAAAATACGTCATCGCGCGAAGGCAACCCCATGTAAATGTTAATCAACAAGTAGTAAGTAGTTGACTATCAATACATTCATGACTCTGAAAAGTCAGAATTGTGCCCTGGGATTCGAAACTACGACCGCCACATAAGCACCTAATACGAGTACAACAATAAGCAGTTTTCCCATTACAAATTCACGATTCTTACTAACCAATGTACGTCATTCTTTAATCTAACTAACAAACGGGGATATAAATGTTAGTAATTCCCATTTACAAATTTATCTTAATTTCAATATGACCTAAAAAGTACTTTGTTTAATTTAACAGTGTTATCAATAAACCATTACGAATAAAATCTGTAAAATAATATTGTTTTTTTTTTACACGAATTCAAGCACATAGAATATTTAAGTGAAATGTTAAGAGCCATTCCAGACTGCTACTTACTAGTGACTCATCAAATTTAAATTATATTGAAGAGGAGCTAAAAACTATCCCGATTATATATGCTGACATAATAAATTGATTCACAAAACGCACAAAATATATTAGGACCATAAATTATATCGTTGTGTTTCAGGGCCGTTTTTCTGGTGACCATGAAAATATACAAATGTACTAACTATGATAGTCATCCGAACCAAGTCTTAAAACCATTGCGCCTACACACATGACATAATTTTAAAATGAGTTTTTTCAACTTGCCAAACTTCAACTGTATTTTATTACTGCGGTTGCTGCCAAATCCATGCTATGAAATTGACTCGTTTGTATGAATGGTCATTAACTTCGTAATAGTTGCTGTTAACTAAACTAATGGCGTACCTTGGGAGAGGGCTATGCCCAGCAGTGGACTGCAACGGACTGATGATGATGATGATGATGATAAAATAAACTAATAGAATATTAATGTCTATAATGTTTTATATAATAGACATGTCACAGATATCGAGTTGCAAATGAAAAATGTTATTTTAAAATCGGCATCGTAAATAGAACGAATTCCATGGGCTGCATAACATCGAGAGCCATATGGCAACAAACTCGCATTCGATATTTCCAGTGTGCTAAATTCGTCCATAATGTTTCTAACAAGCATACCGTACTCATGCAATCATGGTTGTTTCAACATTGGAACTCAATGAGATGGAATCAAGGACGGCAAATACTAAACAGATTAACGCATCTATTCCAAACACATACATTAGCTTTGTCGGTCAAGGAACTGATATCCAAGTTCCAACAATAGTCCGAGAGCACAATGATTTATAGATAGCAGTGTATATCCAATGTCTCAACTCATCTACTCATATTTTTGATACCAATTGCCAAAATCAATAATTCACTATCTCAGAGTCAGTGACTGATGTCTATCGCCTATGTTGTGACTGACAACGTGATATAAGAGTGCTTTAGATACTTTTCAGACATTATGTTGCTGTGCATCCGAAATTCGCACTTCTTAAGACTGATACTATAATGTAACCTTTAAAATAACCTTACTTGCACTAAGAACACGCATTCTTTCACAAAATGCGCTTGGGTCATAATTTATAGTAACTACCAAATCTAAGTTTGCATACAAATTCGATTTACTCATTACTGTAGCAGTGGACAGTCTAGTTTCAGAATGTTCTTGACTTTGACATGCTATGTTATACTCGTAAAATAGAGAAAAATAATCCTTATGATCGAGCCTTTTGGTTCGTATCGTAAAATTATGGGATTTTTATTACCATATAGAGAGTTCGATTCCCGTTCAGACATGCGATCATTCAAAAATCTTTGAATGCAGTTAAGATTGTTTTCAAAATTTAAATTATTTTTCTTTCAGCAAAGTAGTATATCAATACAATATTTCAGATGCTACCCCTCCATGTGGCATCGTTGTGGGACACCCTGTATATGTATTATATATATACCAGTAAACCTTCTTCTGGAATCACTCTATCTATTGCTGAAAACTACAATAAAACAGCCAAAATGACTTCATTTTATACTATGTAATAATGATTTGTATGGTTTTAAATGATCTAATATTTAAATGTAAGATTACGCAATTTGCTATATTTACAAAGGCTAAAAGTCCTCTCAATTGAATGAAAATATTTTAGTGTCTCTTAAATGGCACGTCTCATAAACATTGAAATCTTTTAAGAATTATTTATGAGCGCATAAAACTGCAGAATATTTTAACTCACACGTAGTCATAATGTTTATTTTTTCATAATTCCTAGACTGATTCACTGCTCGGGATCGCACTTTTATAAATAAACCCATTTTTCTTGATGGCATTGCGCTATTGAATGTACTATAAACATTTCTTCTCAAGCTCGACGCACAAAAATATTACGCAATGCTAAATGTAATTACGATTTACACGTGATATTTGGCACTTATTGAAAGTGAAAATCCAAGTAAAGTTAGTTTAGACCACAGTATCAAATAACACAGTTCGGCCGGAATCATACAAACTTGTAGGTTATTGTTGGGAAATTTATAATTACCATATACACATATTATAAACTGAAAAATCTGATGATGTTTCTCGGATAGCTGCAATCTCATTTCCAAGCTAGGGTGGTAGTCTTATGAATACTTGTGGTAATGATAATATGAAAAAGATTCAAATTAAGGTAGATCACGTTAATTCCAACGCCTAATATAGGAAACTGTTGAGCAATGCAATCGCCATCACACATGTAAGAATAGCTTTCGTCATCAATCGACGCAGTCCATATATTGCTTTTTAAGTCAAAATGGGAAACGGATTTTTACCTTAACAAAAACCCTACAGTCACAGTGGAAAGGTTAACCTGCGACGTCGCCATTGACGTAATTTGCAAGCGGCACCAACATTTTTCAGGTCTAGTTGCAATGGACATTTTGCGGTTTGACTCATAAAATGATTGTTTACACCATTTATGCTGTGGCAACAAAATTAGCCATTATTGGGCAATGTGATAACTTACATAAGCATTAAAATATGGCATCAAAAAAATGAACATTGATTAGCGGTCTAGCTGTAAAACTTTTAATATTACATAATTGGATGCTTCTTGTGCGTTCATTTGATTAAACCAAAATATAAATATTGTTTACTATTACTAGTATTTAGAATTTTTGTGGTATGTGACGTTAATCAACCCGCAGTAGACTTGCGTGGTGGACTACGGACAGAATCCTCTCAACTGTAGGAGATTAAGGGCTGGTACAGTAGAGAACAGTGCAGTTACCGGTATTTAGCCCATCATTATCTCTTATTATATCCCTGTCTTAAAAAGTCGACGCAATATTATTATTTTTAAGAAGTCAAAGGAAGAATTTACGACAATTTAGTTGTCTACCTTTCTGGCAAATCTTTAAAAATGTTCTAAACGAACTAAGTATAATTACAATTGCTAGCTTATAAACGCTGATATTATAGTCGTCGCATTATAGTAGTACGATGCGGAAAGTTGTAGATGTTACAAAATATTTATCATAGTAGACTACAACTTTTGTATGGCGTAGTAACCTGGTAGCCACTTGAAATATCCCGTCTTGATTGAAATGCAAACAAACAGTTATAAACGCGTGGATAACAGGAAAGATGATCTGACATTGAAATAAATTAGATATGAAGAGTACCTTTTGGAAAATCCCGAGGAGTCTAGTAGTTGTGTTACCGGCTGCCGTCATCGCTTCCCGTGTGCGGCCCACCGACGGGAGTTTGGTAGTCACCACGCGGTGTGCGCCAATAGTCCCCAGCGTATAAACATTCGATTCACCTGCACAAAAAATATACACGTTAGAAACAGCACTGGAAGTTCACAGAGCTAGGTAAGACAAGCCTGTAATGATCCAGAAATACTTTGCAAAATTAAACTGATCTTTTGCAAATAAATTAATGGATATTCATTAGAATACGCACTTAAAAACGTCGACTTTGTAACACATAAACCACATAAGGTAATATCTTCCGCCTACAATGTGCATGTTTATATAAGGCGGATTGTTAAAACGGATAATTATAAACGTTATTATGTAAGTCTATCGGAAATGTTATTTCTGAATTTACGAAGGAAGGAAATAGTTAAGCAAACAAACAATAACATGTTTTATCCCGATTGACTTGCAATAATGCTTATACTAGGGAACTCCCAACAAGGATAATAATGAAATTGTGAATGAAATATGACGTCCATAGAGTTGTGACTCACATTTTTGTTTATAATAAAAGGCAAACCATCATAATTCGTTAGTATCATTCAACTGTAAAATGATATAGTACGGTAATTGTGAAGAGGAACATCCCAACGTTAATTGTTTATTAATGATATTTAATAAAATCCAACCAATTACTTGATAAACGAAGAGCATCAAAACATATAAAAGTGTTAAATATTTTCAATAATTACACAAATCTAAAATGTTGCGTAGCGCTGTGATTTTCACTGTGATAGTGGCCGGTTCAAATATGTGGCAGTGTATCGCGCGTCCCACGGAAAGTGATGAGATCAACAAAATCGATAACAGGTATTTAATCATTTAAAATTTATTGAAAGAAAACATCAATCATTTTAATAAATAAAATACTTATTTGTTGCATTCCGTCCATGCATGTTTAGAAGAGATAAGATTTTAGCGTTAACATAACATCTATGTACTTAAATCAATTTGAGTTTGTTTGTTAATGGATGTAGACGGTTCATCTTTTTATCTTAATTATGTCTGATTTTTTATACAATTGCGGGCGTCACCAAGATACAGAAGGGTTTGTTGTGTTTAAGAAACGCGATCTCTTCTCATCCAAGCTTCGTAGACAAATAATTGCAATCAAGAGATGTAGCTACTGTGCTACAAATATTAATACCTAATTAATTTATAATATGGTTTGTTACAGTTTGATTGGACATTCAGGCGGCGAATATTTTTATAAGCTACCTTCAGTGGTCACTGCGGGGTTCGTTATAACCATAGAGGGGACCATAAGCACTAACGATAAAATGTAAGTAAAAACACAGAAAAAAAAAAACAATTTATTCCATTTAAATATTTATTTCTGGACCGGTTCAGACTGATAATAATAATCCGACTAATAATTTTATTTTTTGTTTTTCAGGTTGACTGCCGTGTTGCCATCCAGCAGCGGCGGCGACGTTTGCAAGATTGTGTATGATATGACAACAAGTAAATTAAATGTGATGCCGCCTACTGATCCCAACAATGAATCAATATCCTACGTTCTGAATTTAAATCCAGGTACTACAGGTAAAAACAATCACGTAAAAATAGTTTAAATGAAACTAGAACATATTTTAAAGAAATTTAAACTATAAGAATTAGATATTTTACGGTCTTAAGAAAACATGTGAAATAACTCAGCACACAAGTTTCAAATTGCATAGACCTAGTATCAGTAAGTTACTGTTTGACATTGTGCTCAAAATACATTATTTTGTTTTGCAGAGACGACATTTTATCTCGCCCTGACAGCAAGAACCGTGAATGGCAACAACATGTTCGATATTACATTTGAGGGAAACCCAGAAATTAAGAACGGACTAAGTGACACCATTGCATGCAAAATTAAAGATTTCGATCAAATCGGTAGCATTATTATGAAAGGTGTGAAAAGCATTAAGAGTCTTTTGTTTGTTTTCCCAAAATGAAGAAAAAAAGAGTCTTTCTAGGAAATTGCTGATTGAGGCAACTTTTGCCATTGCCTAATAGAGTACGCAAGATGCTCAGCTCTAAATGCGGATTTTGAAAATACGATTGGTAATGAGATGTACAACGATGCCAGTGACGAGAATAACGTGTGAATGACTAGTTTCACTTGATGAAGTAATTGATATGCCACGCGCGTTGATCAAGGGAACATTTCCAGAAGTGCGAGCTGCGTATGGACGGCCACACCGTCCGCCAAATATGTCTGTACTGATGTTATAATTTGTTAAATCTTTTAGTTTAATAAATATTTTTAGTTATTTTACCTTTGGTTTTTATTTTTTAAGTTGATAAGTTTACTCGTATACTAATAAGAACAAAACTAAATAAAATCTATGATTTATAATAATAGCTAACAAGCCTCCACGTTACTAATCATCGTAAATCAAATGGAATGTACATAAATAATAGGTGTGTAATTAAAAACGATACGTAGTTTATATAATACTGTTTAAAAATATTAAGATGACAGCAAAAAAAATTCATGATCTTAGCACTTTGAGAAGATGAATAGTACATTCAAATAAAATGCACTATAACCTTATCAAAAATATTATTTCGATTTCTATGCAAAGTAAGTGATTCGTCCTAATTTATCAATGAATATTCAGAACAAGTTAAACAGATTTCCAAAAGTGGCTTCCTATAGGTACACAAAGAGAATTATATTAAGTATTTAACTATGTGAGTTGTGACACTAATTGCTAAGGCTATAGGTCAATCAAATTCACATTAGCGGGAGTGATATAGTTTATTAAATGAGAAACATTGGCTTTTAACAAGTATATTAACTTTAACTACTTTATAATGACAATATTTACAAGGTATTATATTTATTCCATAAATTCAACTAAAAATGCCTTAAATTTCTTCATAAGACAGATAAATCTTTGTAAAATAGGTATAGATAATACAGGGATAATGCTGGAAGTGATTCTGATTGAAAATGTAACATTATTTATCTGTATAATTTTTTATTACTCAATACGCCTTTGCAGGTTTTAAAATAATGTTTGTTACCGTGTCCATATTACTAAGTTTAATTATTTAACTTAAAATATTTTTTGTTTTGAAAATATATTTCCAAGAGAAAAACATAAAGAACAAGATTATAACGAACACGCTGCACCGAAGACATCGCACAATATTTCCGGTTGACTGGCCAGCGTGTCAAACCTGGTATCAATTAAGATATCGCTCCCCATACGAAGATAAATATAGCTCAGCTTGCCGAGGAGCAGGAAGAAGTACGAAATATTTTTACATTGGACCGCGAAAATACAAAAAAGCACCTAATTGTTAAGTATAGTAAGATCCAAATAGACCATCTACCGGTGAGTATGGTTATATCTGGCCGACCAACACAATAATTCCGGCCTTCTTCGAGATGGGTATACGCAGCTGAACCTGAAAAGCGCACTCGCATTGTATAGTTTTTACCTAGAAAATCATCGGCGTTAGTAATGTAATACAATTGGCAAGCATTATGTTGACTTCGCATGAAAAAGAACATACAAAAGCGTTTGCACCTTTTATGAGCATTTTTCTCAATGAGTTCATTTGACTAGACTACACGGATTACACATTTCCGTGACGCTATACTTGCGTTATTGGGACCCTAGTGACGTCGTTTAAATGTGAACCACATAGATATTTCAATGAATCAGTTTGCCACCAATATTTCATTAGAATTGTAATGCAGTGCAAAGTCATCATTACCTATTTGAGAAGATTAATAAAATATAAACCATCCTTTATACGCGTGTTAAAGGTTGTCTTATTTTTAAAGAAACCCTGGTGTTAATCACAACGGTACAAAAAACTAACAGTTTATAACCGAATAACGTAGTGCTTGCCGCCATAGTGACCCGTAAGTGTGTCGCGTTTCGAGTTCATTGTGTGTATATCAGGTTGGTATAGTTGCATTTTCCAAAGGCTGACTGATATAGAATGCCAATGGCGTTAAGTGCGCCTGTACAGAATTGTATCTGAAGTTTAAAAATAAAATAAAATAAATAAATAAACAATTGTATTGAACGGTGACAGATGAACATCTCACGCCGGTTGATGCTCTACTGTGATGCTCTGGGCTGTACTGCGCTCACTTTCAGACGTGTTTTAGTCGCTTTGTCGTGCCTATCAATAATAAAAAAATATTGGTAAAAGTAAGCATTTATATTGCTTATGGAAAAATAGAGACTAGGTAGTTATTTTTTATTATTTTCCATTAATTAATATTATAAAACGTGCTCAAGAGTCACGTCGCGTATGTGGCTGATTAACCGTGTGCGGTTATCAGCTACTTAGCGACAATAAAGCATTTCACAAAGAGACTCATGGAATAATTATTTTACCATTTACGCAAATTCTTAGACATTGTATTATTAATTACCTACCTCGTGGATACCTATATTTTATAAAAATATTTTACCTTCTTATTCTTTACATATGAAATATTGTTTGTTTTGCCGTGCTACCCATTTTTTGATACGGCTACTTTGACATATGTATTCAATTTAAACAATCAGAATACTCAATGAATGAAAAATGTTTTTTTTTTATAAACCGTTAAAAAACGAAAGTCGGTAGGTTATCACATAAATTGAATTTGTCAAGTATGAAGGGCAGTATGAATAACAACCACCCTATTTTGGGCAATTTAATAAAACAAATGAGCCGCAGTGCCATATAGTTAAATCGTAGAGAATAAGTAAACATGAAAACCCGTTTCTCCCCTAAACGCTAAAATGCTCATAGATTCTTTTAGTTTAACGCGACAGTGTTAGTTCCTCTTACTTCAACACACCAACGAAATACCAAACTTTAGGTATTCCACGGTTCTGTAGGATAGACGTCAATGCTAATATGTGCAATGTGGAACCGTTAGTGAACTTTCGTGTCACTGACCATTACATAAGGTTATCAATTTAAATAGCTTAATAAATGATGATATTTTGTTTTGTCTGCATCAATATTCATTATTAGCTGAACCACTGTATCTGTGGAATGATAGTGCAGAATAATAGTCGATTTTATAGGCATAAAATACTATTTGGATCAAATTAACTCAGACCTACATAAGTAAAAGCTCTATATGTGCCTGACTTTTTACACATTTCTGAATATTCGTTGGTATAAATTCGCAATAGTGTTTTTGTAACACATAATATTTTAAATATGTAGTTACTGCAAAAGAACAACATTTAAAATTATACGACTTTTTGCTCAGTACCAAAACAAACGATGCAAATAATATTAATATAAGTAGTTATAAAGATCAACAGATTATTTCGAAATCGGGATCCATAAACTGAAAACAAAAAGAATAAAGGTCAGGAAATAAGAATAGCCGCGGACTAACAGATAGAGATGTGTAATTTTTTTCTCTTGAACTGAACATTAAGGATATAAAATATGCAGTTTTAAACCAAACGGATAGTGGACAAATATTTTTCAATGCTGTCACGTACTTATTCTACACCAGTAGTCCATGTCCATACTCATTTGGAAAAGGGCAAAATGTTCTAATATACGTAAATAATACGGCCTACAACCACTTCAAGGATAATTATATGCGTTTTTTATAGACCGATATATAATAAAAGTATACTAAAGGTATTATTGGCCTGACCTCATCATGCTAATAGAAGGTAATTCCATTATTTACGCATAATTAAGCCCGGGTTATCAGGACTTGACTTTTTGTAAGGAATTCATCTGGAACTATGATTTGGTCTCAAATGTTGTATGTTATGATATATTTTATGTGGGCTAACCATTTAAAATCGGACCACCGTATTCACAAATGATAATTAGTTACGTTCATATGTGTAAGTCCTTAAAATAATGTACCTGCGTTGCGACCTTCACGACGCCGCGTAAACAGAGAATTACGTAAGACGTAATTATTTACATTTTTATTGTTATTGCAACGGCAAAATGAAGCTCTTAAAATACTAACTCCAGTCATGGATACAAAGCGTCTTTGTAATTATTATGCGGCTTTAAAAATAAGTAAAACGGGGCTCTAAAACAAAGCATCTATTGACCCATGTTTAGCGACCATAAATAAATACTAATAAATAACTGACTAACAAAAATACAATATAATTCAATCGCTTGTGAGAACCGCAGTTATTTTTAGGGTGTTTGGTGTTTTTACAAACAAAATAAAACCAAAGTGTCGAATTTTATCAGGTTGAGATTGATTTGACTACTATTATCCGGCGATTAAAAAAGCTAGTCTTAAACATATAAATATATCAATAAATTACTTACTTAGCTTGAAAAAATCTTTAACTGAATAATTCTTATACTTACTTTGCTAACAATGCTAAACAGTTTTATTCCTAGTTATTAAAATGTTGATATATTACGTGGCATTTCTATAAAATATGGTGAATTATGTTATTAGTAAGATGTAATAAAATGAAGTTATATAATATACACAGGTGGGTGTATGTACTTGATTCATATTGTATTTGCTTTGAAGCACAAGCAAGCAAAACTACTTAACGAGCATTCCGATTTACGTTATCGATACGAGTAACGGGTGTTTAAATATAAAGACCGGTAAAGGAATAGAGAATACAAAGTGAAATCTCGCAGAGCGACCACCTATTGTGAAATGTTTAACTGAGCTCCCCTTCGCTACTTAGCCATTGAGGCAGAGGCGTGTCGTGTGCTTGTTTTCATCATTACGTCATCACAAAGCCGATACCTCAGTCTTGCATCGGCCCTCAGTCGAGACGAATCTCTGATAAATGGTAGTATACCGCGTACGTGCTACGTCTAAAAAAGTGTTTATACGTCGAAAATGTTGAAAGCGTGTTGGGATTGCATAGCAGGGTATGATTTGATTAGGTCAGATATTATATAACTTTGGAAGAAATCAACAAGCTCAAAACTTGCTTTGAATTTACGTTTTACATAAAAACATATGATATAAACATACGTTTTATATTGATAGCTGTCACAGAACAGCATTCTTGAATTTTATTTCCGGACGCGCCTCTCAAATGTCACTGTCATGTTCAAGTGTGCGGTATCGAACGTAAACGTCAAATTCAGTGTGTATACAAATTTTATCAAAGCTAAAGTAATTATAGGTGAAAGTAGGTAAAAATAAAGTCTTGTGAATTATTGTTTTATATATAAAAGCATGAATCAATGAGTAACGAAACGTGAAGGCTACTTTATAATTAGAATCTACAGTTGAAGTGGTAAAGCTATCGTAGTTCGTTTAGCAGTGACAACACCGCATGAACGGCTTATACCAACAATATAGATAAGGAATACTATATTATCGCTGCTTTCCTATTAGAAACAATATGATTCACCCCAGGAGAAACTAAAACGCTTCGTTTAATTCAAGAGACCGGACGAACTCTGAGTCGCCGTATGGCACTCAATTGACTGGAGATATACACCGAGCACCGCCGTGGCCCCGATCGCGACACGAAAAAGAAATGATGCTGTTGTTACCGAAGCGACTCGAATCCGAAGATGTTATTGTAGTGACTGGAAACTTGGAAAACAATGCCAGAATGTAAGTAAATTAGTAGGTATTGACACACATTTTATATCCTTATTATGGCTGTGCAAATATAAGTGGTTTTAAAACCATGTAATTATGACAATAAATATTATTTCCTTGTTAAAATTACAATAAAGTGAGAAGTACCTCTGCATTATTATTTCACATATTTAGTTCTATATCTTTATTTTAGGATGAGTATTGGATTAGTCACAGGTAAAGGTGACCCTGATTATCAAAATGTTGCTTGCCAATTGGAAGTGAATTTCCCATCAAATGGAACAGATAGGATAGCAATAAAAATAATTCAAGACGGGAATGATGAAATGGTAAATGATAGTAACCCAGCCACTGATTACTTTACAACAGAAGGTAAAATATGTATTTTTTTATTCAATGTATAATTCATTTACTTCCCAATGTAAATTATTTAAATATCATGTTTATGTCTACCATTATTATTAAATACCAATGATTAGTTACAAATCATATTATAAAACATGAATAATTCTCTTTTTCAGAATTCACTGTGAGTTTTAAAGTCAGAAATCACATTTACCTATATATTTATGTGGGACCATCTTATTTAGAACAAATACAATTGAAACATAGTGTGAATGACATCAGATATCTGGCAGTGAGTGGAGACATGAAAGTCAAGAAACTGGAGTATGAATTTGCCTAAAATGTAACCTCATTTTATAATGTCCAGTTTGCATAATAGTCAAAGACAAAGTATGTTGTATATTACATTTGTAATTTTTATATTGACTATTAAAAACACTTGTGACATTTATGCCAGATTGTATTTAATAGGTTAGTAGTATTTATATTTGAAACATTGTAATTGTATGAATTATCGCAGCTGACAAGTATTTAAGAATTGTGGTTACTTTTTAATGCTTTTGCAATTGTATTTAATGTAAAAATGCTATGTGAGTTAGCAAACATGGTCGCAGAATATGGCCTTCATCAGTATTGTCATTGGTTGCTGTAGTATTAAGAGTACTACCTATTATCTTATTTACTGATGCTATCTATGTGTAAAGATTAAGTTATTATCATGTTAGTCATATCCATCCCACCATCCCATGTTTTTAATTACCAATGATACATATTGTTATCATACTTGCAGATTAAATCTGTGAAAAGCCTTGTTCTACTTAGGTATGTTTAAATGTATGTAATGTTATGTTATTTAAGCCTTCATCTTGTTTTTAATATTGTAAGGGCACTATTCGCAATGATTTCAAAATTTATACAATATTTTTTTTATAAACAATTATATCACATGTTATAATCATTCACATTTTGAATTAAATATCTTCCTTATTTAAGTGTGTTTATATGGTTTTATTTAATAAATCCCATATTAATATTCAATAATTTACATATATTTGTACAAATATCCATATCTATATTCCACGAACATTATATATTAAAATAGTAATTTTTGTAATTGCTGTTGACGTCAATGTAATACCATGAATGAAATAAATATAAATAATGATATTTATATTTCCCCATGGGATTTTCCTAGTGATACCTAAACAACCAACATGTTACTACAAATCCTTCGAAAGATATGAAATAACTTTGTAAAGAATCTCAAGATTTTAAAATAAATTCATTCATATTAATTTTTTTTTTTAAGATATGCATATTGCACATCTATATCAAAAAGATAAAAACTGAATAGAGCAATAACAATTGGAAGAGTGAAAGCTTATTAGAAGATAAAAAAGCTCTTCACATGTTTAATTATTTTTGTTTACTTCTCTAAATATAATGCTTAGACTAAGTAATTTAAATAAATATTATAATTATGATAGAAGAGTAAAGAATACCATACGAAAGGCGTGGTTTATAATGTTCTAGGAAAATATATTTTTCGTTTTCAAGGAAATCAATTCAACTTATATGTAAATGTGTGTGTGTGGGAATTATTTTGTGTAGGTTTTAATAGAGGCAATTTGTTTTATTAATTGCCTTTAGTATCACTAAATGTAAAAGAGTAAATATTTTCCTTATATAGGTAATATTAGTCGTTTCGAGTGGAATAAATTGCATATCAAAAGGGCCTAAATATGATGTCATGGTATATTTTTTTTACACTAAATGGTCTTACGCTTGACCGCCATCCACCTGATAATGAACCATGCTTACACAGAAAAAAACGATTCACTCACAACTTAAAATATCCCAAATTGTATTTGCGTGGAATTTAACCACAACGGTGGCGAATTCTACAAATTAGCTGACCGCATGACAGAAGTTAAAGCAAAACCGCTTAGTGCGGACCCGTGGAACTTCAAACTTTTAAAAGGTGAAGGGCTTTCATCATAGACTTCTCATTCCATTAAGCCTATGATGACATGGAAATGGCGGAATCAAATTGAACAACCCATGCACAGTACCCGAAATCAATAAAAAATCGACAAAGTTGCTTCTCTGCGACGATACTCGAGAACACGTAGCCCATGTAAGTATGTCAACCCGCAACAGTAGACAGTGGGCCGTAAATATGGGCAGATTTATCACTTCAATGTGGCGCCAAAAATCGAGCCATCCACTAAAGCGGCTTTGGCGTAATACTCGTAAATATGTAAATAACTCCCCACAACATTGATAGTCGCAATACGAAAAAAAAAACGGTACAAGTAGTTGCGAATTGTGATGCAGCCAACTTTTTAAATCGCAAATTCTGCAATGTTTTAAATAACCACATAAAACTTAAATCCCCTGCTCATGTCATCCTATGGTCCATTTTTTCTATGCCAATTATTCTTAATACTGTGATAAATTTCGATCAACAGCAATTAATAGATATAATCTACTATCATTAGATATAAGGTAATTATTTTAGCTGCACTCACAGACAATTTACCCATATAAAAGATGCCATGGAGCAACCACTATACATCGTATGATAACCTGTTTTATTTCTTACCACTATGGTCTCATCATGATCACATCTCGGTCAAAGGAACAGCGAGGTCACCTTAATTACAATTAATAGAGAACAGCTCCAAAGCTAACGAACTAGCACTATGATTACGTCTATGCCTTTATTCCCGAGAGGGCGAGCAGATATGCCAGTTGCCACTAGTGGTGACTACGCCGAGCTTATTTTTACCACAAGATAAGGGCAAGCATATCGCAGTGCCAGGCACAAGTACTAATGCCGGGCAACTTTCATGAGATTTCTTGAACCACAAATCTTAGAAAATACAGCACTTACCTACTACGCCGATGACAGGGCCCAGGAATTCTAGATTTACAATCCATACACGCTGCTATTGGACCAAAGTGGCGACAATTGCAATGTCATAACTATTTTTTTTTAAATACAATATTGGATAATATCAGACATTTCAAGATTGTACAGCGACAAGTAAAAAATCTAATAAATAATTGCATTTGCCAATGTGTCATGTCTGGACATTGAATAATCTGATTCCCATGTCATCCTTCATCTTGTTAATTCTTGTTCCCTTTAAATTTTGACGGACTACTTTTTTTTCTAGTATATTAAAAATCTATTTTAGAGGTCAATATAGGTCAATATATATGTATTTAGACGCGATAATATTTTGCTTAGGTATTTTTTTCAATTGTATATCGTTAGATAGTTAGTCAATGATTTTATATTTTTAATGATTATACGTTTAAAATTGCTTGACGAAGACTGTGTCGATAAAGGAAACTTGATAATGAAGATTACTGATATCCTTAAGTACATAAAGGCTGGAGTGCCATTAACTGACGACAATGCATGAAAAAAAAAACGAGATAAACCAAAAATAATATTGTTGATAAAACTAAAAGTTAAAATAGGTACAGGGTTTAAGATTAAGTACTTATTGACATTCACTATTCAGCATTCGATTCTCAACAAAATATTATGGCCTTAATATTTAACAATATTATCAACTGAAATGAGTGTAAATTATTCTAGAATATTGAGCATAACATTCTACTTTCTACTGATATTATGAAGGCGAAAGTTTGTGTGTTTGTTACTTCTCCACGCTGAAACGGCTGGACCATTTCGGATGAAATTTGGTTTACCTAAAGGTATACCGAATAGTGTGTAGTGTTCCCGTGGGATGAGCGAGGAATTTAAAAATACATATTATATGTGACACTCTTTCAAGCTCAAAGGTATTGGATAGGATAGAACATAACGCGCATGAAATGGCATGTAAAGAGACAGGATTGCTTGCCTAGGGTTATGGAAGAGTATGAGACGGGACATGACAGGATGTAACAGGATGTAACAGGACGGGACAGGAAAGACAGTATAAAGGACGGCTATCACATTGAGTTTCAAAATAGAACAGTTAGTACGCGAAATAACATGGCTGATGTAGACTGATATAAAGTATCTACACCCAGTTGAAACAGGGTCGAGCCGCTAGTTTCTCATAAAATGACAAAACAGTAGCCCGTTCTTGAAAACGACGTCAGTCGCGCCAAGCCCCGCCCCTGCAATGTGTGTCGCGTGCGCCGTCTAGCGACCGCGCGATGCCCGGAAGTGTGCCCGTCCGTAAAGGTTATTGTCACGCCCAATGACAGAAAATAAATAGGTCAATTAAGTTTCTACTACAAAGATATCTGTGCGTCTTGGCAATAAGTTTACTTTATGTTGCATCGTATTTTTCTGAACATATTTTTAGTCGGTAGGCACATGAAAGCATGAAACATCGCATGTTTAAATAAGTCCTACGTTCAAACTTAAACCTTGTACATTTTAATTATTCTTGAGGTGAACCGCGTGACGCGTGAATGCAGTTGGGATGTTACGCGTGGTTATATGCGCAGCCATAAACAGTTCTATTTATAATGCGTACAGCCTTATTGACCACAAGGTAGCATGGGTACTACCTATTAGCACGAGCGTGTATACTACCCCTGCAATCCACTAATTGACCAATCACACAAGGGCAATAGCACCTTTCCTTCGAACTTCCACTACGAACCGCAACGAATATCTGTAAAAATAGACTATGGCGCAAACAAGGCCAAGGCCGCAATCGGTACAAATATATCTGATCTCATACAATTTAGATGACAATTATAATGGTTTCGATATAAGATCAAAGCAGTCTCGATTACTGCCATCGGCCTTCACAAAATATACAAAACGTACTCACCTACAGTTGTATAACGCACGAAGGTCTCTTGGTTGTCCATCATGGCGTCAACAGCTTGTTTCTCGCAATACAATGCTGTTATCACAGCTATACTTGGTTGACGAGACGAACACAACATTGGCATTTGTTTTACCACCTGGTATAAAACAATAATATACATAGAAGCCATCATTTTTGGATTTTTTTATATAAACTATGGACTCTCAGTTTTTTTATTATTAAAATTCCATTAAAATTATACATATCTGTGATAGGCAAGAATCATTGCAAAATGTAAAAGCAATTAGTAAATGGGTCGCCTCATAGTGTCACTAACGTCACAGTTCATGTTTTGTATCCTAGGTCTTTAATTTACAGTTTATAGACTGTCGAATCAACGTGTTTACATGGCATTTTATAGTATTTGTTAAAATCGAGTACTGGTAACACACTTATCTGTAGTATTTACCTGATTTATAGTTCAACAAAACTGATTTTGATACTTACACTTTTTTATATTTTTAATGTCTCCAAATATTAAATATAAATCATTTTCAGATCAAGTATTAAGATTTGTTAGTAGTACACTTTTGATGGTGCTGCCAAGATGGTTTTTAAAACTCCAAGTATTATTCTCCCATGTAAACACATTTAATCCACAATTTATACACATAATGCCAATAGACTAATAGTTCTGCATATATTTAAAATATGTGCTTAGTATTTAGTTTATAGGTGAAACCAATGTATAAATAGACTTCGATTACCTGTGTATCAACACTGTGTTGACGTATGTAAAGACCTTCGGACATAGTACGAGTCAGACCTTTCTCTTCCAGCGCTTCTAACGCATCTTTAACTTCTGCTTTTGACCATTTTCCTGCGCTGTAACAAATTATTTCAATTATTTTTGCCAATTCATATAAGCGTATAATTTTAAAAAGTATTTCATGTATCTTAAAAACTTTGACCTACAGATACAGGTCTCTTAGAAGAAGTTTGAGCTATTTTATAGCAATAATTATTAAATTTGCTTAAGAATAACGCACGAATTTAGATGATATTCTATAACAATTTTCCTATAACATAACACAGCTTATGAGTAATATAGGAATACTCTTGGCATAACTGCTGGGCAGGGATGGATGTGACAAGTCGAGGATTAAGTTCTATGTCTTGTAATTGAAGAGACTTATATCCAGCAGTAGTCTACTATGAGCTGATGATGATGATAGTAGCAAAGAGGATTGAAATAAAATTGATTACTGGTCGTTAAGTTGTGGACTATTGTATTCAACAAGAATAACAAAACAAGAAAAACAAAGCGAGAATCCTACGCATGGCGTAAAACTTCATAAAAGAAATGGTTTTTCTCTCAGAGATCACGCAGCGGACATCTACTGGCCTACATTTAACACTCGATTTCATATAGTTCTAATAAATGCCATCGCGATCGAGCAAAATACGAGTAAAATCGTGCGCTAATGTCGCTACACTAGCGCACGCGTTTAACAATACTCAAATTACTAAATGACAAAAATTTGATTTCATCAAAGCTAATTGAATCGAGGTCAAGCGGTGTCAGCCAAATGATTTCAAACAGTTCGAGCGATTGAAAATAGTTCGCTATTCTATATTTTGTCACTAATATTATCCAATAGATGATATTTTTTTACCAGTATTTTGAAATACTTAAAATATATCTTACTTGATAAAATCATCAACGGTTAACGGATTTGGGTATGCATTTTCAATCATGTCCAACACTCTTTGCTCCGATATCACAGGTGTTTGATTAACAATACTGTCTTCAATGTATGCTAAAATGAAAAATATAAATTAATCACATGTTTTAGAATAAATTTAAACTGCAAAAACAATGACGTAAAACATTTCAAGCTTTTATACAGCTTATGACATGTGCATTTAAGTGTGTGTGAGAAATCATAATTAGTTTTACATACAGTTAATGTTATCTTTAGTAGAAAAGCTTTTCATTGTTATATTATATATTTCAAACCACCTTTAAATTAAGTTATTTAGTTGGCATTATATTGGTATGCTGTACAGAAACACTAGTGGAATAATTCACTAAAAAATAATAAAACTGTTTAGCTTTTGTATTGATTTTAACATGCATCATGTATAATTAATTGACATGTAAATACACTTACAATTCGACTCAGTTTATTAAACTACAGTAAAAAAGGATGAAGAGGTAACAAAATATTCTAGCTTATTATTACCACGTTGTTGATATGTATCAAATAAAGCTAGCACAATGGTAAATGAAATGGATAAACACGCGACTGTTGAAAAATAAATTATTGCTAAATGGGTCTAATAGAAGTCTAGTGTATCTATATCATTACGAAAGTAGAAACGAAAGGTTCATAAATATTGTTACAAGAAAACAGAAGACAATTGATGATAAACTAACAAAGTCTGACAACACAACATGCAAAAAATACTTATACATATTAAATATACATACACCCATTACAATAGTTGTATATAACGCTCTTACTGGTTATTACGCCGTTTGCTTCTGTGTAATAATAAAAATATAAACTTAAATCATTTTTAATTTGCTTACTTTTTACGATAAAGACTGAAGCTGACTGAAACCTGCCATAATCCCAAAGTACACATTCATAGATATCGTCAGGTCAAAATTAGATATATATGTATTTGTGGTTATTCAGACAATTTATTTATAAATAAAATAGTATCAGCAACTGAGTAATGAAACCCATAAAATTCCACATATATAAACATTGTAAATACGTTGCGAAGCTTTGGGATTTAAGCTACCATAAACCGTTGTACAATAAAAATATGACAATCCCATTATGATATATTGATATGTTTGAAATAGGAATAGTGTTCACGTTTTTAAGAATTTTAATTTAATAAGATACTGTATTAAAGAAAGTCATTGTTATTCTAACAATTAGAAACAGATTTAGCTAACGTAGATCATACTACTTTAATTAAAAATATCTAAATTCACATATACATATATAAAACAGAATATGTTGTGAAAATTGTTAAGAATATCTATTTTTTTGGGCAAATTATATTTCCTTAGAGCACAGAAAATTTATAAATAAAATATTGAGAATATTGTAGATTATTTGGAATTATTTAATAAAATATGTATTAATTTATTTAATTTGTGAGGAAACTGTTCACCATCACCATATACCACTTTATACATCGTTTGGGATATACAAATAATGTGTGCACATACTACTACAACTTGTTTTATAGATATATTAACCAACCTGGAGGCGGAGGTCCACAACTTTCTTGTCTCAACTCTATTTCTAACAATTTTAACTGATAGTATTTATGTTGCATCAATTTCATTATTTTCTTTATAAATCCCACATAATCTGAAAAATAAAGAAAAAAAAAACAATGATAAATAAATAATATTGTAAGCAAAATTTGTTTAAAAATGAACAGCACTCTATATGGATAGCTGTTGTAAAAAAAAAGTTGAGGCTTGTATCAGATTGACATAACTACTGATACTAAATTAGGATGTTATGATAAATACTGTGAAATATCCTAACCTTTCCTACTTCTAAAGATGTCAATGCATCACATTTTGTCATTTGGCAATCGCTACAGGCTCTTTCAACAACTTACATTGAGTCATTGCAGAATTTATTTAGTTGGTGCAATAATTTTGTAAACACATTTTGTGGGTGAGAAGTGCAGTCATTTGGTTGGTAAATAATGCATTGAATTGAATAAATAGTTTTGACTTTCAGTTGACTCAACTTTAAAATTAGCCACACGGGATGTAGTCATCTTATGTTTATTGTTCACACAATTGTCAGTTCTCAGAACATATAAGATTTGTTTAATATTATATTTTTCAATATTATTTCTTTAGCCCCATACAACTGAATTCCATAACTATGTTTTGCTAAGCCAAAATTTTACTTTAAAAAAATCTAGGCAGTATTAACTTTTATATAGACTGGTTTATGCGTAATAAATACCCATATGTAGCACTATATAACATAAAATATTTTCTCTTGCAATGGCTTTGTTACAATAATTTACTCTAGTATTGATACATTCAAGTATTTATATATTTGATAACCTTCATGGCACAGTTGATTGAACGCCTGGTGTAAAACGAGAGGCCGCGGCTTCGATACCCGCCCAGAGACGGGTGTTTATGTATTCCATAATGTGGGTGTATTTATTTACTAAATATGATAATTATCAGAACCTTTAGGGAAATCCTGTGGGCTGACAAGTTCTCGGAAGAATGCTTGAGCTTCATAAGGGCGCTCGCTTGGCGGCATTTGTGGTTTGAACCAGAATCGCAACGCGCGTGCTTCCCTTGTGTGTGTGCCTGTTGCCCCAGACACCAAATACACATAGAATTCCAACTGAGCATGACAAGGTTCGGTTACTCCGTTCTCTGAAAAACAACATAA
This sequence comes from Theretra japonica, assembly GCA_033459515.1. Taxonomy (NCBI): domain Eukaryota; kingdom Metazoa; phylum Arthropoda; class Insecta; order Lepidoptera; family Sphingidae; genus Theretra; species Theretra japonica. The sequence goes on from CM065935.1 coordinate 7,443,356, forward strand.
ATTGGCATCAGCAATTAATATTACTCCACTGTTTTGCAGTAGCGAGAAAAGTATGACCTAATAATGAATTATTGCCATTTATACATGTTAAGATCTTATCCATAATGGTGTTACATTTCATAAGAACTTTATAATATGAACAAGTGTTACTAATAGACAACATGAAACGAAATTGTCGTTCTTTCTTATTTTTTATAAAAATAAATCTCCATCGCCTTTCATAAATAGCACAATGATCAAGGACTGATTTTTATCTTAATTGCATGACAACCATTGTGCATACAAAGTATGTAAGAAATTGTTTTCATAATGGGCTGAATAAAAAAATTGACACCCATTTTTATGGTAAAGACAATAGACCTATTGTCACTGTCATTACTCATAAGCCACATTAGCCCAGTCTTATTGTGGTCAACCTTAGCAATTGAGATTATGAATTAATTAAGCACAACCACAAGGAGCTATGAGTAATCTTTTAAAATTAACTATGTTTTTATTGCCATCTCATTTTTTTTACCATCTGATCTCCTTACACTATTAACGTTACATGATATATTTTCAATATACCTATTAAAGGAGGAAAAGGCAATATGTGGTAGGAAAATTATTGTAAATAAACAGTTTATATACATTGTCCTTGAGAGTATCTAAGCTTGTGACTTGTGTAACAAAGAATTTTTCTCTGAAGAATTGGGTATTAAACAAAATTAACAGAATAATTCAACATAAAACAAGGAACTCTAAATTGCAATTAATTGCAAATTTTAACTTTCTTCAAATTTGTTTTATTGGATTAATTTATATGCATGATGGTAGTGTTTTTCAAATTGTATATTCTACACATTACATATTAAATATCACATTATATTCTACACAGTCCTTACATATGAAATTGGTGTTTTGTCTTATTGGTCACTTTGATCTGTAATATCTCCCCTTTGGTTAGGAGTTACAAATTAAAATTTATAAATGCATTTAGCTAGGACATCTGAGTTTCAAAAGGTCTGGTTCACTACAGCTTTTCAAAATCTGACAAAACAATTACAGCAGATATCTATTGTCAGCAACTGCAAACCATGATGGAGGATCTAATTGGTAAATAACTGAGGCTGGTCAATTGCTCTAGGCCACTGCTGCTTCGGAATAACACTAGACCACACATTGAACAAAACACGGCGGCTAAACTAGAGGAGGTGCAATTGGAATGTCTGTGACATCCACCATACTCCCCGGGCCTTACTCCAACAGATTACCATTTATTCCATAATTTGAATAACTTTTTGCAAGGAAAAAAATTCAATTTCAATGTGGCAGTCCAAACCACCCTCAGAGTTTATTGATTTTTGCCCCCATGGTTTTTTTAGCAAAAAGATCAATGAGACGGCAAAAGTTCATAGAAAACAATGATGCATACTTTGATTAATTAATCATATTTTACAAACAAAAAAATTGACTTTGTATTCCTCCCATACAAAATGCCAATTTCATATGTAAGGACCCAATGCAATTATAATATTAAATTTAATTTAATTGCTGAAGTTAGCAATACTAAATTTTGTGGGCATTACATATTATTCACATATGACATTAACTGATGTATTTATTTATTTTTTTAAAACATGCAAAAACTTATGGCTAATAAATAACATTAGAAGTAGACAACAGGATAAATAACATAATAATAATTTATAAAGAAAAAGAAAAAAAGAGAATAATAATTTATTAAAGTTAAATGGGTACTAAGGTTTTTAAAAAAAAAATTTATATAGCTAGTCAATCATATGTTAATATAACTATTTTATTTTTAACTTTGAAAACCAAGGTCAACTGGTGATAACTCTTTCCTGTATGGCACTGCTTTATCAAATTTATTGTATGTGGTTTATAACATTTATTATATTAAACCACTAATAAAGTAAGCATGGATAATTTTGTTTTTGTAGAAACAATATTAAATATTATTTACACTGCAGATTAGGAAGCATAGTCTTATGAAGTTCTTTTAAGAGAACAAGTATGCATACAGTGTTATGAATTTCTATCTTATTTTCTTTTGAAGCTGTTGATTATTACTCATTAGTATATATTATGAAATATGATACATGAAACTAATAGTTTTCGTCTGGAATTTAATATAAATCATTAGAAATTTCAGAAACATAGACATTGGTAGATAATCGTATGATAAAGTATATACCTATATATTAAAAACTTTTTTTTCACTTTTATATGAAACTGAAAAGTATGCTTACCATAAACTTTTTCTTTGTTGATGATGATGCCAGTGTGGTCACCACCAGCGATATGAATTTTATCACTAGCTTCAGGTTCCACTGCCTTCCTCTCCACCACCAAAGTGGTGGAGCTCGCCGTTTTACATTTTGGTGTCATTATGACTTTCTCTTCTATATCTGCCATTGTAGCAGCCTTTTATTTTTATTCTGCCGAGTTAAACGAACAGGGTTAAAAATTAGTGACGACGATGACTCATACCTCGCACCTTCTTTTTACTTATGACAGCATCGAAGCTTCAAAACATAGGTATAAATATAAGTTGCAGTACTGCTGTTTGATCGAACTTTCACAAGGCGAACTTGTTTTGATAAATAGGGAGTAGGACAACATAACTATTTTAATATTGCAAATACAATGGCCTTCACCTCTTTTTATTGTATAATTGTGGCGTTGCAAAATCACAAAATTCACTCGCTCCTTCACGCAATAATTAAATATACTACTCTATTAATGAATAATAGTTTATTTGTATTTATTTAAAAATTATTTTCCCTGTTTACTTTCAGTTTTAGCTCACGAATGATTGAATGATAACGACCGGCTCTAATTAAAGTGGTCTATAGGTTATGAATTTCTTGTTAGTCTGTGGCTACGATCAATCCTTCACAGTCTAACGCCAAGTCATTCATTCATCTTCAAGTTTGTAGATTCTAACGAGTACTATGTAGTCTAATGCCTGGTTTACACGCTTGCTGAGGTTGGGCCAACGTCTACAAGCTCAAACGCTTGGCATGCTTCCAATTAGTAATGTGTCAATTCGGAAAAGTATCACTCGATGTAATTCGAGTTGAAATTAAAGTAACTCGAATTGCATTCGAGTTAAATAGGAAGAAACTGAGATTATAATTGACAACAACATAACAACAACGCATTCGGACGCCAAAGAATTATTGATGATCTGTGCTGGACATGGCAGACGTCCACGTTGATATTTTGTCAGCTGCACGGTTCACCACGCACACCAGGACGGAATGGCAAGCGATCTTACCACCAGCCAGCCATATAATAAATACGTCCGAAGACGGTAGTTGTACGGTGTGCCTGCACGTCCATTTGGACTGCCTAGTGCCTCATCCCAAGGCGTGTTACGGCCTCCTTCAGCGTGCTGTGGCCCGTAGCATACCGCAGTGAGCGCGGCATCCCACCGGGAATCCCTTGACGCGCTCTCCGATGCTGTGTTAAAAAATCGATGTGTCAGTTTAAAACATTGGAGTTTATGTCCTATTCCTACCAGATAAGTTTGAATATCCTTGGTAAAACCAAAATCCCTTGCCAGTCTGTGCGCAGGCCATAACGGTTCACTACGATATGCCTCGAGAATGCCGTCCTCGACTATTTACTAACCATTAATTAGTCTTAAGTCTATAACAATATTGTTTATTGTTCATTATTTACAAACTGCTTTTGTTTACTCATTAACTTAATAAATAAATGCATTTAAACAAATAACTATACACGCTGGGTTCGAGCTCGTTACAAACTCGCGCCAATGTATAAATACATGGCAAACCTTACAGGAGGTTGAAAAACCGGTACTCGGCCCGATCGACGACCAGCCTCGGTAAGCCAAGGCGAGCCGAGCCGAACACCCTGTTTACACGCTTGTATTGATTGGGGTTAGCCAAGCTTGTAAACGTAGCTTTAGAATGAAATGTTGAGATAATGCAGCTTTGCATGATGAATTGAATGGGATTGGGAAGGTTACTTGTTTTAGTCTGTACTCTGTGATGGGAAGTTTATAGTCAAATCTATAACCTTATTTTAGAGAAGATACAAAATAACTTTTATGTGCATTAATTAAACCTTTAATTTTATATACATGCAGTAATTTACTTTTACCAAGAGTATCTGACCATAAGTATTTTCAAAATGAAGATAAAAATTACTAGTGTAATACTCTTTATGTGTTTTCTGAAAGCCAAAAGTCAAAGTTTACAAAGCGTTAGCGATGATGAATTATTAGAATTAATAAGGGATAAAGAAAAACTAATTGTATTCTTCAGTAAGTGACTTTTTTCTTCACAGCCTCTACTTAATTTCTTGTAACTGTACAAAAAAATGCTCTTCAATATTTTGTTAAATAAAAAGTCCTGGAGCTTGTTACTTGTACCCGGCAAAGCGATAAAATCAGCCTTTAGTCAAAAGATAACAATGTATTGGGAATGAAAATGTGGTTGACACTAACCACCTTCAAGGATACAAGTAGGAAGCTACATATGCTTTTAAAAAGTCTTATAATAATTATGATCATGCCAATTTCCAGCACCAAATTCCATACAATATCTTGATAGTTAGAATGTTATTAATATGTTTTACCATACAAATCTTTGTAACCATATTCATTAAACTTATCAGTATGTGATTTATTTCAAAGCAATTAAATTTTTCCAGCCAAACCAAATTGTGATGCATGCAAACCTTTTGAAAACCAACTTGAAAACTTGCTGAAAGATTTTCAAAAAGAAATGAATGCAGTAGTTGTTAAAGCATTTAATAGTCACTTGGCAAGACTGTATAATCCTGGAAAAGAGCCGGCAGTGGTCTTCTTTAGACATGGAGTACCATTGTTATATGGTGAGTTAATATAATTTTAAAATTCAGAAATAATGACATCCACTGAAATATTAAATAGTGGCTACGCTGTGTTGATAACTGCTGAGTCTTCAACACTTCTGGGTCGATAATTGTAAAAGCTTTTACCATCTTCTTCAGCTTTAGTATATGTATTACTGAACATAAAGGATTTACACAGCACCATCTTGCTAGTGGTGTGCATCTAATTTATTTTGAAACCAAATCTATAGTCAAATCAATCATGATTCTCATCTTGTGGGCCCTACCACTTTTGCCCAAAATTTTGGTTTCAATCAAAATCTTGGCCAAACCTGAATATCAATATCAGTCAAAATATTTTTCACTTAAAAGTAAATATAAACTGTGCAAACTTTAAATATTCTTTTTCAATATGGGTATTAGCTATTCAATATATTTTAATGACTATGACTTAGAGATGATGTCATAAATGGAAGGAAGTCGCAAACCTTGAACTTATTCAAATTGAACAGGCACTCAATTGTGTGATTTAATATATTTACTTTGGTGCACACACTTGAGTTTTTTGTGCTATGCTTGTATGGTTATCACATGCATTGATTATTCACTATTTTAACACTGCAGTTAAAATATTAATATATTATGATTGGCTTAAGTATTTTAATGTTATGCTAAATATATTGTCTTCAAAATAAACCATCTGAAACTTATAGTTATTGGCAATTACATACATAAATTTTTTTTTAGATTAAGTCACACAGCCTAGGATATTTAACGCCAAAATAGTATTAACAAAAAAGGAGCTATAATGTCAAGATTTAAATACTATTTGTGAAAAAGATTTTTTTTATTTAAATATACTTTATTAATTCCATATTAATTAATTATAGGTTCCGATGATGCAAATGAAATGTATAGTTTCTTTGAGAAAAACCAGTCCCCTGCAGTTAAAGAACTCAATGATAAGATATTTGAGCATTTGACTCAAGCTGCTACTGGGGCAACAACTGGAGACTGGTTTGTTATGTTGTAAGTATTATTACTTTTATAAAGTTGATGACTTAAATTCAAGACACAATAAAAACATCTGGTTATTTTCAGTTATGGAGCATCCTGTGTAGATTGTCAAAGATTACATGCAGTGTGGGAAAGTGTAGGCGCAACTTTACGAGCTCGAGTTAACGTAGCCCGAATTGACGCCAATTTAGCTGGTGTGAATACCGCCAAGAGGTTTCAAGTTACATCATTGCCAGCATTCCTTTTGTAAGTTGGATATTTAACCTTTAAAATACGTGTATTATAAATCATAAAACTAATATAATTTGGTCTATTTACAGCTTCCGTCACGGTAAAGTTTACAAGTACGACATTCCGAAGCGTGATGTAAAATCTTTTGTAAGTTTCGCTCAAGATTGGTATAAAAATGCAAAAGCCACGCCTGTACCATTACTCGCTTCACCATTGTAAGTTACATTAAATTTGTTATTTTTTACGTCTAAGTACTTTTTTTTTAAAGTCACTCACACTTTCTTTTCTTTTTTCAGTGATGATGTTGTTGATTGGTCTGTGGAAATGATTAAGTCCAGCATAGCTTTTGGTTTGGACATTCTAGCAAAACATCCTTGGATTTGGCAAATAGGTTTGGCTGGGTTCAGTTTAGTAGCCCTGACTGCACTTATAGCATTATTAAAGGCTGGACGCTCCAAACCTACTAAGGATGTAAAAAAAGAAAAAAAAAGTAAATAGTTCCTGTTTTTTCTGTTATTTTCTTAGAGTATATAAATATAGAGGGAGCCCTGTTACTTTAAAAACGTAGATAAAAATAGTGGTGGCGGGGCCACATTTTTCTTCCCTACATTCAGTATGAATTGTGACAGCTTTGAATACACAATCATTACATGAAAAAAATTTATCAAAAAATGTAGTTTAGCGTCATTGAATTCCATCCAAATTTATTTTAGGGGCTAATAATTAAATGTATATTCGATTACAACGGAATTTAAAAGCAAATTCTAATTAAATAAGATATAATCTACATCAGTTTACAGAAAAATATTCGAACTATTAAGTTTTCTAACGCTTTTTTATTCAGCGTTGCAAGTAATTCAAATTTTGAAATTCCGAAAATGTTCCGGAATCATTTGTAGGCATAAAAAATAGAATATGTAAAAAAATATTGGAATACGGATCGAATTTAGTTATAATAAGGCAAGCGCGATTTTTAGTTTGCATTTAATAATTTTATATATTGAATAATTATAGCCAAAAACTATGTAGCGTGAATATGTTAATTTCCGTTTTTTATTTATATATTTTTCTCAGAAACGTCATTAATCGCTATCAACATAGGAGTGTGACTAACATTACGAACAAAAAAATATCTACGTTTTTGAAGACGCAAATGTATGGCAACGCTCTTTCTATAGTATATACTCCTGTTATTATTATTATCTGTCAAGGATTTAAATATGTATATTATGTATTGTAGGTATGTATGTATGGTATAAAAGTAAATTAGCCGCTTTTTTGTGTCAAGACATGCACTGATGCACTATTGTGCTAAATATGTGTACTAGTGTCGGACCGAAACTAGTTTTTCAGCCGAAACCGAAATTAACTAAATAAATTTATTAAATAAATGTAAAAAAAAAACAGTGAATTTTAGTAAATAATCATAATATTAAATAATTTTAATAAATTTCGATTTCTGTTTCGGCTGAAAAACTAAGTTTCGGTCGGACACTAATGTGTACCATGTCTACTCAGATATCCATATCAGAATTTAAATGTTAAGATTATAACACTGTAATGACAATTTAATATAATCTATAAATAAGTGAGATAATTATTTTTTTTGCATTTATGTTAATTACTAATATATTTATTTTTATGTAGCAGATTACTGAAGGGTTTGAAGTAATGGGTTTGAAATGTTTGTAAACATTATTTGTAAAGTGCATGACATGACCAGAATTATAGTTGGTATATTATAATTACTTATATCAGATAATGTATTTGAAAACATCAGTTAGGAAAACAGCCTGAGCAGGTAATAGATTAGTCCGTCCAACTCTCAGTTTTCTAATTGGCATTTTATTAACTATTGTGATATGTTTATGTACAATAAAAATAATTTATTTTATAAATATGTTTTTTATTATTAAAATTGCACATGTGTATGTTTTCCAGTGTTTCAGCTATAAATAAAATTGTTAAATGCATTTTTTAACAGTTGTTCATCACACTGGCACACACAATCTTAGCTTGTGAATATTTTACACATTCGAGGCAATTAAATTTCGATGATATAGATGAAGCGCTGGTACTACAAAAACGTAAATAAAAATGGTGGTACTGGGGCCACCATTCATGTCCTTCCCTACATCCAGTGTGAATTGTGACAGCTCGGAATACACACGAGTTCCACCAAAATTTATTTTAGAGGCTCATAGTAAAATTTATATTCAATTACAACCGAAAAAAGCGATTTCTTAATGTTCAATATTACATATATGTTAGCCAAAAACAATGTAGCGTGAATAGGTATGTAATTTTCCATTTATTTATTTTTCTCGGAAAAATGATTAATCGGTAATATTACAATATAGAAGAGTTACCAACATTACGAAAAAGAAAATATCTACGTTTATTTAAGAAGCAAATGTATGATACGATATGATATGCGCTACCTCTTTAAATACTCTTAAGGAAAGAAATTCACAAAATTGCAATTATTTCAAAATGATTTCAAAGCTAAATATTGCTTGCTAGTGAGAAATGTGTAAAGTAGTACATAATATATTCATTTCAACATATTTAAAACACACAACAATATTATTTACTTGAATAAATATAAATATTTAAAGTAAATAATTTCGGAATGCCAATTTTTCTGAAAATACCATTATATCATACAAATACAGTATTTTGAAACATTCTGTTAAGTTAATAATTTTAATATGAAACAAATTTCATTTAGATAGAATAACCTAATATTTGTAACAATAAATAATTATATTAAAGCACGTAAAGAAATATGAGGAACATTGTTGAGGCAGTACATTTCCTATAGGTCCTAATGAATCAAATACAGTTTACTTTTTAGGAAACATTTCATTCTTAGGGTTTAGCCCCTTCGCACACAGAGCTACTCAAAAATGATGGAACTAATCAGCAATTTCAATTACAAATCAGTTAGAAACTGTACTTCGAACACGACGCTACTCAAATTGCAAGCTTTCAATCACTATGATTGATTTAAAAACGGCAACAGTTAAATTTTTTATTTCTGTTTACAAAATTTATAGACGCCGAAGGAATGTTCGCAGGTTTTGGGCTCGCAGCACGAGAGCTGCGTCAAACAGATAAAAAAAAAAATAGGATTATATAGAATGTTCAAGGAAATTTATATAAATTTGGTGCAGTCACGTTCTGCTATTTGTAAACAAAATAATAACATGCGGGAGTAGAAGGAACTCGGTAAACTCGGGTATCCAGTAGCGCGGCGACCGGCATGACGCGTCGCTCGTGATCAGTTGCTAACGCCTTACTTCCGGTTGATGATGGTGCGCACCTCGTATGAGAATGTATGGGCGGTGACGCTCAAGTTACACGTAGTAATTAAAGTTTGTAACTAATTAATTCTTTTTGAGTAGCTCCGTGTGCGATGGGCCTTACATTGTTCATATTTTGGTCACTTGGGTATTGCTATTATGGCAAAAAGAAATAATATATTTATTAATTTTTTTTTTAAGTTTGAACAATTTTGTTACATATAACAAGTTTTATTTTTACTTGTGAGGAATATTTGGGACAACAATAATAATTCTTGTCTAGTTGCTTGTGAAGGTTATTATATGCATAGTGATGTAATGTTTCTTACATAAGATTGTACAAAATCTAGAAATAACATTAAAGAGCACAACAAAATTTTACTTATACCATTTGTATAATATGTTCTAAAGTGTAAAATTTGACTAATGTTAAATTGTGTCAACTTCAATATTTATTCTGAATACTGAAGCTGGATCAGCTAACTCATTTCTAATGGCATTTTCAAATTTCTTAAATATGATTGAAAATTCCATTATGTTTTGAGGTTTAGATTCTATCCACATTTTGTCAAACTCGTAAAAGAGATAACAGTAGAATCTATGAAATAATGTTATGTTAGGGAGACTTTGTTTGTCATTAAACATATATGTCTTAGCCGAACCATCTTTTAACAGATAATAAGCCATTGATGTAAGATTAATACCAACAATTGCAAATGTGTAACCATATTTAGGGTGTTGTGAGTGACTAAGTACATGGCTTGATGCTTGTGGATATTCTGAAGCAAAGAACAACAAGTTTTCCAATCCAAGCAGTCCCATGCCACGGAAATCAGTCTTCGGATCTTCACCCTGAAACAGATGAATGTATTGATAGTAATGTAACAATAGTATGGTTGGGCATAAAATAGATGACAGAAACTGACAATGTATGTAGAATACACACAAGCACACTGAGACACATTTTGGGTTATGTATGTATTATTTGGTAAAGGTGGTTAGACGACCTGGTAAAGGTTGTGGGATGTCGCTGGATGCAGACTACCTCCAACAGGTTACTGTGGAAATCATTGGGAGAGGCTTATGTTCAGCAGTGGACTTTTTTGGCTGATGGATGGATGGATGGATGGATGGATGTATTATTTTTCTAGAGTCTAGTTATTTATCATTAATTTTATTGATGGAGAAAAATATATGGAAATTTACATGCTTGCAGTTCTCCACAGGCATATCAAATATGTATTTAGTCAATGCTGTAGATTAAGGCCCCACATTATATAAGAAGACCACAAATGGTATTAATATCTTGCCATTACTCACCTGGAAACCTATATATTGCCACTGTTTGGTCACACGTGATTCCAGCTGTTCTTCTGGCACCAAAAGAGACCACAATCTCAACAATTTATCTTCGTGTTCAGCATTATTACTGTCATATTGTGTTTTTCTTAATTCTTCTATTTCATTAACTAAACTTCTATAACTCCATATTTGTTCCAAACATCGTCTGAATGATACAATGAAAGAACCATGCAGTTTGGGATTTATTTTTTTGACCCTCAATATGATAGAAATAGAAGGGTCAAGAATGTTGCGAAAATTATAAGGTAGAAATCTTCTCTCCAAAACTACGTCGTCTAAGAAGGATACCACTTCCTGTACATCTCTGGTGCGAGATAACATCAGCGATTTTTCTACATTACAAGCTCTTGCAGCACCAGCTTTGTCACCATAACATATTCGTTGAAGTTCACACAATTTGGTCGTTTTCCTCAACAACCATTTAATTATAGGTCGTAAATACCACAGTAGCACAGTCCAAAGATTAAAAACTATCATGTCTTCGCCCGTATTTATTTTTTCAAATCACTTAAAGCCATATCTATTTAAAGGAATCCAATAATTTAATGTTTTATTTTTGTTGTCATGACTACAAGGTCTAATTCATAAAGTTCATTTAAACCCTTTTGACAACGATCAAGTCAATGATGAGTCGACGCAGAGTCGACGTCTGACGTTGGAGAAATAAGAATAAGATGAATTGATATCTTTTGTCACATTCACTCAAGAAGGAGAACAACTTATGTCGATTACCTGCTAAGAAACAAGACAGACTGATAATATTTTTTGCTCATGCGCGTGCCGGTATTTTTTACATTTGTCTTTTGATATTTGACAACATGACGTACAGTTTTTTCAATTTATCCCATCGGAAAGGCAAAGGTTTGAGCCATACAGCGTAGCATGACGTACAGCTAAAATTATTATCTTACGCGAATTTAGTGATAAAAGTTATTATTTAAGTAATAATATTTGAACTTTATCGAAATCGCAACAATTTTTAGAAGAAATCCTAGTGCGGTGTAGCATTATTGGGTATAAAGTGAAAGTGAAAAATAGAAGACCAGATTTGTCTTTCATTCGTAAGTTTACTACATTTAATTAATCACTAACTATATAATGTGTATTCATAAACCCACATTACTTATTTTATTGTCTATTCTTTAAAATTATCGATAAATTAGTAACCGATATGTTTGTTAGTTCGGTGTTGCCAAGAAATTGTTCCGTACGTAGAGAAATGCATTTTAAACTCTCGTTGACAGTTTTATATTATTTGGTGCTGCGTTTTGTTCTAAGGATAATAGCATTTATGTAAATATATTAGGTATTATATTCACAATAAAAGCTGACCAACAATAAACATGCTGTTTTATTTATTTACAAAGGAAACCTATTAAACATAAAAACAACGAATACTGTAATTTTTATTCGCTTTTGAAATAAAACTTTGTACCATTGCCTGTATTCAGCACAGAATATAGATTTAATATGTACACTGAGGAGAAGGGCCAAAGAGGCGTGGCGGGCGTGCCACAACTTTGCATCTAATTATGTAGGTATCTACTGTCGTGGAGGACCAATTACATTTATCACTGGCAGCTTGTCGATATGTACCTGACTGGGTATCAAGTTACGGTATCAAAGGTCTGTTGGAAGTAGCCAGTAGGTCAGTATGAGTCTATGAGCTATTATGGCCGCAACACACATTCAAGTGCGTTTGCGCAAACGCGAGTTTGCACCAGTCTTAAATCGGAAATTTTAACGAAGTTTGCGCAGTTACTTGCCCACACACGTTCCAGTATATTGCTGCAAGTACAAAATTGCAGTTATATAGTTACATGTGTGGCGGCCATTAAGCGTCAGATTCTGCGTTTGTATAATAGCTCGGGCAATTGAGTGTGCGTAAGTTTTTAGGTAGACCGATCGCTCCGTAAATCTGCGCGTGGAAAAAATTGGAAACATTGTAGACATCATACAATGTTGCCCACTTAATGGATTTACCCATAGCTCTACCATCAAAATCTACATTTTCAATCTTCAACTCTCTGATTTTGGGAAAATAACTTTGGTATATTGACAGCTTATACAATTATGTAGGTACTAATTTAATGTGATAGAAATTTATTTAAAACTGGGCAAATGAATGTATCAGCCACATTCGTTCAACTGCTGAGCACGGGCCTACTCTACAATCGAGAGAATCGATTGAGAGTGGTTAGGCCATATAGTCCACCACACTGGCCTAGTGAGAGTTGGCGGACTTACATACCGTAGAAATTCTTTACAATCGCTGGCGAGGAGTTTAGGTAGGTAAGTGTTAGTTTCCGTGGCGTGTTCGGGTAAAGGCGGACTGTGACACTGTTGTCCGCGGATTCGATTCCCGCGCTAAAATAGATATTCGTTATAGATCTCGATGTTGTGGCTCTAAAAACTGTCTTAGTTTCTGATCTCATAACTACTATATGTGATGCGCATACATAAGACACACAATAAAGTTTTGTCTTAATGTTTGGAACTATGGGAACAAAAAAGTTCTCTTTCGATATATTATGGTATCTACATGGAAGGCAATCAGGAAGACGAAAAAACAGTATTATAAGTCGAATTTGTGTTTTATTTGATGAAAATTGTAATTCATAAATTTTACAATAAAATTATTTACAATGGCGTACAATATAAATAACGGTCAGCGCGCTGACGATATAATTATTTACAAAGGCAATGTTCGTTCAAATTTAAAAACTAAGTAAAATATAGGTGAAATTGCGAATATATCAAAATTTATAAACCATAGCACACTGTATAACTGGCGTCGTCACATTGATGCATTTCATGTTTATTTGATGGCGTAATTATATTGATATATATTTATTAAACTATTTAAATATATCCGTATAAACAACATGAAATAAGCGTTCATTGTTTACAATGGTGTCTTGAAATTATAATGCAAACTTTTTATAAAATAACATTTTCTACATTCATTTTACAGGTCGCATTCCTGTTCTTAACTAGGTATACATAATAATAGTAATTTAACTTGTATCATGACGGATTTGTTTTATGAAAATATTCACTGAATACGAAGGTTCTTATCTAATTTAGTATCTAATCAATTGCTTTTTAAAAGGTTTTACAATTACAAAATATTAGAAGCTTCGTTACGTTTAGGTATTTCACTACCAATGGCAGGGCACCCGTTGCTCAAACATTACTCTAGCTGGCTTAGTGGCATGAAGGAGCGGTAAAATATAAGTTGAAATTACTTATCAATAAATATGTAGTTACTATATCAGCCAAATGCCGCATTCAAGTTCAATCGACTAATAAAGACCGCTGAAAATTTCAACATCTCACTCCTTTTCCGTCTTAATTTATGTTTTACTAGTAATAAATATCATTCTCTCTAATGCAAGCAGTGCCGTAGCCGTTCATCTAACCTTGAATAACAATATAATTTAGATTATTATGAGCCAATATGTCGAAATACAAAAAACAAAAACATGGGCTAAACAATTCATTCCCATTCCCAAAATGGTATTCGAAATACGCTATTTAGCTTTACCAATTATAATAGGTACCTATAATATTATTGCCACTATTCGTACCTTTGGTGAGAAGCGTTACTATTCAGTTTTCAATAATAATAATTGATTTCCATTTAATTTATAAAAGCGTTGCAAAATAAGACGAATCAATAGATTAGGATTAGCATTTCTGATTAGTTGGTCATAAAAGCAAGGTTACGAAAATATCACATGATAATAATGTTTAATGGTTATTAATCATCGTAATCATACATAAATTTATAGTTTAACTCAAAGTTGTGATATTGGAGTGGCGCACTTTATGTTCATTAAACTAGACTCAAGAAATTCAATATATATTATGTATAATAAAATATATTACACCTAAACCAATACAGTGACTGCGTAAAAGAAGGCAAATGTTTCCTAAGCATACTGATATTGTGAACGTAATGTTGCTCTATTTGAATTTAAAAGTAAATAAGCATAGACCCTTTTCATTCACTTAAAAATTCTCACTAATGTCTTTTCTCGCATTTTTAGAAATCTTATTATGCACTAATGCCCTATATTTTCCTCTACAATTACAATCATCACAATTTGTGAAAATCAGTAAAACCCGTTAAGTGTCCAATAGCATTTTTTTACTATTTATTGTAAATAAATATTTGCTATAAATATATCTTATCTTACTTTATACTTACACTTGTAAAGGGATAATCTACATACATTCAAATCTCTCTTGATAGGAACCCTAATCGGGTTTTACTGAATTGTACCTACGTGCGTAATCCTATAAGCTTTGTAGGTTTTTTTATTAAAGGTATGTTTGCTTGTGCATATTATACGATATAAATAATAGCTTGGTGTATAATGCTTCAAGCATTCGTTTAATTGAGGATGTTTTGTTTGCTCTACCCTTATGTTTATTACTTCGAATTGATGTTATAATTTTTCACACATTTCTTCAGATTATTTTTTGAATATAGTACATATATTAAGTTTTGTAACAGTTTAAGCACAAGACTTTTCCATCACCTAAGGCCTGCCCAAACTCAAATGTGTAGGCTAACTTTACTTTCAAGCATAAAGTGGTAACATCTTGTAAATTAATGTATATATTATACTATTATAGCTACATGTATTATTGTTTTTATAGTACAGCATTTCTATTTAAGGTACATACACCTATTTCTACAGATTTTAACTTCGAAGCCGCCGTATTCAATTTGTAGGCTAAATGTCAATGTGTAACTGTTGAATTTACTCGCTTGATTACGAAATGACTCCGGTATGGTTTGTTGGTCACTGTCAGACCCTTTTCACTAGAATCTTGCCATCCAACAAGTATATTTAGCCGGTACTCGACGTCACCTTAAAAGCAGTGATAAATAAAAAAAAACATTGACAAAATGACATCTATTTGTACCATTATAACAATAATATACCCCTTACAGCTGTTCGGCAGCTGATAAGTAAACTCCAAGCTGCCGTTTCGTAAAGAAGCGGGTAAATATTCTAAAAGGCATGTCAGAAAATAGCAGTAAATAAAATGTAGAAATCTATGTACCTACATACGCTGACAGTTAAAAGACTATTCATTCTTTCGTTAGTAGGTATACGAGTATGAACTGATAAATAATGTTATTTGGTGCATTTCCATTAAACTATTTTATGGATGGTAAAACAATTAAATATAGTTCATATATTATTATACAAATATCTGGACACGTTAAGATACCAAGATATAAAAAAATAAACTGTGACACTGCGAGAAAGCTAAACAAAGTAATGTAAGAGAATCTACGTATACATACATTGAATCCATTCTTACACAATAGGAACTAATAATACGGACTTGGGCAGATTCCAAAAGTACATAAATACACTAAGAATAGACATACTTAGAGAATATAACAACGTGCTGATAACATTTGTTATTCGAGGATTTTATTACAGGTTAGGCTGTTCCGCAGAAGACCTGAATAATAACTTCACTAATAAATACAACAAGATAATATTGAAATATGAACATTAGCAAATATACGCATACAATAATATATAGACAAGAGCAGCATAGAATATAATTTTAACTTGTTCAACAGGATAGTGTAATTTACACTTACAAAGTTGTACCTTATAAAGCGAATGATATGTTATTTTACCTTATACTTTAAATATCGTAAAATATTTAGCAAATCTATAATAGTATCACTCTGTGTTAGAAAATTTGGGAATGATTTCATTAGTTTTATGTTAATTTTAAATAAACCACGAGGGACAACATTAATTAATGTTTATAATATATTTCTGAACATACTTCGTATTTGATAATATATTATCTATTTAAAAATCAAAAAATAAATAAATTGTAACATTTAATATAATACTGTGCTTGTACCCTGAAAACGATGCAATTTGGGGATCGACGTCGGGAAAATTTTGTCCTTGAACTCAAAGCAATTGTTTCTGGCAATGGGTCTAAGATTTCACAGATCTCATATAACGAACATTGTAATTAGACTTTAGAGACACCATTGGACTGTGAATTCCAATACATATTTTTTTCTTTTTGGTTAATTTTTATCAACGGTCGTAGAAGCTTACTGTATCTATTGAGGAAATCTTCATGACACTGAAATTACTTGTCATTGATTAATTAAATATTAATTATACCTTTGTATTATTCCTGTTATACACGAAGGTATGTTTGTGTATAATAATATATTATAAGTATATCATTGACTCAATATTTTGACCATTATTTTTTGGACACTGCTAATTCATTATACATACCAACTGGTAAGTGGTAGCAATTGCAAGGCAAGTATGGTTTCGTAGTATTTTTTTGAAATTCTGCCTCCACAAAGTGACTACACTCTGCTTGATGATAAATACAGTGCGATAAAGTACCGACCAGTGAGGTTCGACATTCTCTCAGTCTGGCATAAGTATCTTGAAACCGTCCTCGCTGGCAGTGGATGTATTAAACAGGTCTTTTAATTCTTCATATATTTTTTTTTATCAGCCCATATACGTCCCACTGCTGGGCACGGGCCTACTCTACAATCGAGAGAATCTATTGAGAGTGGTTAGGCCATATAGTCCACCACGCTGGCCTAGTGCGGGTTGGCGGACTTACATACCGTAGAAATTCTTTAAAATCGCTACGGTATGCAGGTTTCCTCACGATGTTTTCCTTCACCGTTAAAGTGCGAGCTTCATATTTACGAGTACAATAATTAAATTAAGTTAATGGTGTCATTTTATTTCACATCATATTGTGTTACACTTAAAAATTTTCCCTTATTTGAAAAATAATTGTAAATAAATCAATTCATATTATGATCCGAGTAGGTACTTATAATATTACATTTTTTGTAATCACAGTAAATATACAGCAATAAATAACTTTTGTAAACCAAAAATAATTGATTAATATTTCGGTTAATATAAAATAGAGCTTAATAATTTGTTTCAAGAGTATACATGTTGTTATAAACTTCATAAAAAATTTAACAATGTAGTAGAAACGCACCATTCGGTTTTTATACTCTCAATAATATTTAAGGTAAAATTGACCAGATAGTTAACAAAATTATAAGTAGTTGGCGTTCCGAGCGCATACGAGATTTGATATAAGTACATGCAAATAATAACAACATGTGCAAAATATAGAAATGCCATTTGTTGAAGTAACTAATTATACACTTATGGTAACTTTGTTATATAATTATATTTCGTAATTTCTCTACATTTATGTTCTGGCAATTTTGGTGCTACTATAAACTTAATTACGCAGTAGGCATATGGTTTTTAATGCTTTCCTATAATTATTAATTTAATACATAATTTTGTGTCATAAGCACAGCCAAAACGCATTTTTCTTAAATGTATCGTATTCAATATTTCGTATATAAAATCTAATTTTCAAAACAGTTGACTCGTTGGTCCACACTTGTAATAAGCAAAAGGCATACTGTCGATTACAATATTTTTAAGAAAATATTGAGTGTGTGAGTACGAATGCAAGTCGACATTAATGCGTATTGATTTTGGACAACATGGATTCCTGAGTACAATTTATTTTTTTAACAGAGTATTAACATCGCACAGACGGAGAGCGTTGCTTTCACATATAGGTAACTCTTACACAGCTAGCTTTACGTGAATGCTATGTCGCATCATAATGGTGAGATAAGGATTAACATTACTTCATTACACTTAACTTAGCGTCGATCTACCTACGCAACATATAAGGTGACGGTATGGTCTCACAGCACAATATTTAGATCCTCTTACGAGTATCTCGTTAAAATTTAATTAAATTTAGGTCAACAGATATATCTTACGTATCGATAGGTGTATTCTCATATTAAATATTTACAGCCAGCGGCACAAATAACACCGATTTTGTTTTATTCACTAGTTTTAATTCAGGCAAAAATAATGCTTTCACAAATAGAAGGCATGTTCATGGTACGACGTTGAAATAATCGGTACAAACACATCAAAATGAACAATATAGTAATATTTGAACAACATACACATATAAATTCAGTGACAACTCATACTGCATCAATTATATTAGAATTTAAAAAATATAACGACTTGAGCTTTTCCTACGCATCTACATTAAACTTTTTACAAGACGAGTTTGAAACGTAAAGTTTAAAATGAGAACAATGTGCCCAGTGCCCACCTATGTTTCACTTAGGTTCCAAGCGGGATCACGTGAACAATATCTCACAAATTATGCAGGTGTACGTGACGATAATAAACTAATAACTAAGGTGATTATTTCTAATTAATATAAAAAGTCATGTCTTTTCTATCTTACTATAGTAATTTACTAAACTTAAAAGCAATAAATACAACTGGACTATCTCTAGGTTTGAAATAGATTTTCTTATTTTCAGAGAGATGACATATTTTGATTTTCAATAGCAAAAAACGTAGACACCCTCCAAAGGCTTATATCACCCATACTTATACGATTACCGACCAATACGAGACACTCTTTATACATTTATTTGGCTATTGATCCCTCTTTGACTTATTAATTATTACTTTTCATGTATTCACAGAAAGGTATATTATGTAGATGTTTTTACCAATTGTAATATAAATATTTTCTTGAAAACTATTTCAAAACCCATAGAAAATTCGCATTCATTTATCATTTATTTAACTACATTATCGACAACCGACAGCTACAGCGACAGCTTCTTGACAGCGCTCCATGTCCTTAAATATACATATATAATGTTCCTAAGTACGATCACTATAACTTTAATCACAATTTATTGACGAACGGTGGTACTCATCAAACATATTGCAGTGCGAATATATCGACCTGGTACAATAGGTATATGTATCCCGATGTAGTAAATACAAGATATAAAAAGACACAATAAACGTCCGTTCACACAAAGCAGCCAGCAGCAGCGGTAAAAGTAGAGGCAGCATTAAGAGAACGCTTTGTAGTGAATGAAGAAGAAGATGAGGAACACGGCGTAAGCTATGGGAAACGTGATTCTGGCGATGACGTCAATAGTCTTCGCCACTCGAATCGGGTGCGGCGGCTCTTTTTTGCGGACCTGGACGAAACATGGCTGAAAGAAATTATTTTGCAAATGAATGATGATACTGTAAGCCAATACTGTGATGTATTTAGGCTGATGAATTGTATATTTATCTAATTGTCTAATGTGGAAACAATAAAGGGATATTATGTTTATGAAACAAATAAAACAAACTGTGCCCAAGTATTTTAATTTAATTAAGTGAGTGGTATTATTAGTGGACGTAATCATTGGTACATTACCAAAATGGTATCGCAAGTGGTGGTATCTATGCAAGCTTTATGTGTTCTTCTGTCTAATTGTGTGAAAAATGGTGACCGTTAGATAAGATGTACGTAAAACTTTTTAAGGTTTGGTAACGGGAGATTGGATTACCTCCGACACACCGCCATTGTTTGCAGTGTGCGTACAAGAGCCCGGCGCTCCAGTACAAGCGGTACACGACACTAAATCTGCCGCTCCAGTCGACTCCCGCTTTTTATCTCCCTGGAACATAGGAATATACAATATTTAAATAAATTAATGAGTCTATACAAAAAATAATAGTAGAGTGAGTTCTCAATACACACATCTACGTATGTAGGTAGGGTCAGTCGTCGAAATGATTCCAAATTACAAAGCATGAATGTGTAGGTTCTGGATAAATAAACATACAAGCTTAACGGCCATGTAATACGAGTAACTTATGTACAGATATGACGATAATCGTATGATATAATATACTCACAGGCTGAAGTAATCCGAAGCAGCGTTAAATAAAATGATGCGTTAGTTTTCGTGATATCAGAATCGGATGATGATGTGGGGGCGAATGGTTTGTTTGGATGTTTCAGTGACATCACTTACAGCGCCGCTACATTCCGGTTGAGGGGTCTCTGATTTTGCCCATTGGAGAAATGCCATCGCCTCCTATGTAAATGGATATCGGTTTTAGCCGAAGCGTGGTATAGATTGTATTAGATAGAATGCAAAAGTTGATTTGAAACGCTTTGTCTTTCAAATAAGCAGAATGTAAATATGTACGAAGTACCTACATGTATTATCTTCTAGAAGCACCGTCGCTTGCAAATT
This sequence comes from Theretra japonica, assembly GCA_033459515.1. Lineage (NCBI taxonomy): Eukaryota > Metazoa > Arthropoda > Insecta > Lepidoptera > Sphingidae > Theretra > Theretra japonica. The sequence goes on from CM065935.1 coordinate 7,464,284, forward strand.
TCTTATTTTCGACGGTTGGTCTGATAAGCATTACATGAGTTGAAATAAGATTTCCATTGTGGCGTGTCAATTTAGTCAGCAGTAATTTTTTTTAGTCAACGATACTTGATGGGCGTCTGTCTATATGGAGTCTACTTCAGTCCGACAAAAGCGTCACTCGCAAGTTCAGTAAAGACTTATACTTTGCAACATGCTTTAAACGACTAAGCTTTTATCTGCATGTAATTTTACCTTGTCAGTCTTTGAATAGTATTTGTATCAAAGTGTAATAAAATAAAATACCTACTGCTAAAAAGCTTCCAAATCTACTAAAGCTGGAAAAGATTGGACTAACATGCAATTAAAACCGTGCTGTAGTACCGAAAGTGCCTGTTTATATTTCTTTTTAGTTTTCTATTTACTTACAATTTACAGAATTATAAAACCGTCTAAAACCGATAACTGTGTTCAAAAGCCGATCGCATGAAATGTATTTCCTTAGTATTTGCAATGTTGGAGTATTTTAGAAGATCAGTTTTCGGAACATTTAACCGTTTTAAAAATGATAAAAAAGAAATACAACAGCGTAATGTTCGGATCAGTGCCAATGACTGTGGCGAATGTTCTTACCAAGGGGCTGGCCAGTATAATGCCTATCCTGCTGAGGACTGCGGGCAGTCGCTGTGAACACATCACACACACAGTTTGTTCACTCGTGACAGATGGCCTGACGATGTGCAATCGTGAACGTAGACTAGCTTGTTGTGGCCACACATTGTTACAAAGGATTTACAAGGACATCATGACTTTAAGTCTCACGGCAAATTTACTTCTTCACATTTAGCATTATCTTTGCAATGTTTTCTACTTTGAAGATGGACGAAAGATTCGATGGATCATTTAATGAAAAGGAACACACTATAATGGTAATTTGGAAGAATTTGGGAGGGGTAAAAGAGTTTAATGGCCACACAAAATAGTCTTTATGAGTGGGTGGTACGATTGCATGACTTGATGATTTGATGAATTGTCGCTTACCTAATGTTTCGTATAGAGCAAAGTACATGCAGTAGGTAGGTAAATTCGATAAAGGTGAAGCATGCTGAAGAAAGAGAAAAGGAACAACACGACATTGCTGTAGTATAATTCGACAATAATAAATGCTATGTCTTGCTGTTGTAGTAAGAAGAAAACATTGCAAAGAGTAAATATCGAAAAAGAAATTTATCCACGAAGGAATTTGGTAAAAAATTAAGGCATTTTTTTCTATCCTAAGCAATAAATGTAGAATAATTTTAGATGTATGAATATGATATATAATATATGATATCTTTCAATATGTATTACATATGAAAATCGTAGTTAGTTTCTCCTTCGTGGATACTTATGGATGTTCGGGCAGTTTTTACCCAGTCTCCATGTAGAGTATAAAGTGCTCTTTGTATTATGTAATTTAAAGAGTAGTAAAATTTGCGGTAGCTTAAAGGGCCACAACTAGGACAAGGGTAATTGAGTAGCATAAAGTGAGTGTATATACAAACACATAGACTAATGTAGACATTGACTATAAACTTGGTTTTACATGTTGGATTATCACTTGTATAAATAGTTTATATTGTTATGAGTAAGGTAACGGTATTTATTTTAGTGTGGTTAAGACCATTAAAATTGCAGCGCTACGGAAACAACATCGATCACATTTATTCCACTTGGTAAACACAAAATGGTATATATTCAAGAAAATGGTTCAACATTTCCAATCGAAGCGCCACTGAGATCAATTAGTATATTGGCAATCCGATCAGTAACATTGTGAGGCAACCTGTTAGTTATTTACCTGCGTTACTGGATTTTCCCCGGGCCTGTAGACGACGTTGTGGAGGGGTCGTTTCCTACCGACGTAGTTGACGCAGACGAATTCCAAGAGCGAGGCGTAAATAAAACACATACACACACCGTCCCACACGTTCATGGCAGTCAGGTTGGAAACCACCGGCAGGGTAGACCGAAATCCGTTCGATGTAGTGAAAAAGTTCAACATTGTTGTTACACCTGTGACAAAATTAAGTCATTGTAATTTGGCAATGTTATAATGTTATGTTTCAAAATACAAGCGGTAAATATCAAATAGAAAATTGTATTAATCTATTGAGATTTTAAATTAAATTGTTTAAGTTGACAAGAAATCTGGGGTGTCTGTTGTAAATGGCGTGATAATATCTGTGCAGAAGCAGTTAATGATTTCTATTCGTGTATTAATTGCATTTTTAATGTTTTTGCAATAATTCAATAATACGTGATATTGCAATGTTTTGTTGATCAAGGATATAACTTGCGGTTTCTAAATTACGTAACTCTATATTTACTATTTGATTAATATGTATCTTTTGTATTCTAATTTTTAAATCATTTAATGAACATGCTAGAAGAAACTATTCAAATAATGAAAACTACATTTTATACTAAATTTACAATAAAAGCTCGATATTCATGCGATTATATAATGTCTACAAAATAATTGTTTCTTTACTTTTGCACTACAGCTAAAGGCTTAAAATAAAACTGTTTTGTTACAAATAAAGCCGTAAGTACCTACTTGCAGCAATATTAAGAAGTACACTGATTATATAGGTCAACTTACACGAACATTTTTTGTTGCTTGAATAAAGAAAAAAATTAATAAGGCGGGCAAACAAATCAGTTTAGTACACCAACCTATCATTACTCTAGCAGGCACTGCATTCCATTCCAGCCAAAAAGTAATAAACGATGACGTCACCAAAATAATTCCCGGAATGAAAACTGTGGTGAAGTAAAAAGATCTATCCCGCGTGAAGATAAGATCCACTTTGAGGCAGCTGTAATTACCTAAAAATATTAAGCAAAAAATCTAAAAATAAAACATTAAAATAAAAATATGCTTTGGTGAGAAGCTTCCTTGGCAAGAATCGTTCATATTCAGCGTGTCATGTACAACGCTAACGATCACAATATTGCCAAGAAGCGACACCTGCGAAAAAACAGCGTGATCTAGACAGCCCCAGCCACAACTACGACCATAGATAAAGTGATAGACAAGATACAAGACCGAGAGCATTCGATTGCCAGCCATATATTTTACCTATCATGGAACGGGCTGGCACCGCGTTCCACTCCAGCCAAAACGTGATGAATGAGGAGGTCACCAGAATAATTCCAGGGATAAATACTGTAGTAAAGTAGAACGCTCGGTCTCTAGTAAAGATTAAGTCGACCTTTAGACAGCTGTAGTTACCTGTGAAGTAATATCGTTAAGTAAATTTTGAATGTCACACTCGTGGTGCTTCGTTTTGTTCTTAACCAGTGTAATAAAATTTCAAAAAATAAAAAGGAAATATTTAACCCCAGTTTGAGGATAAGGCGTGGACACAAAATTCCAAGTAACTCCATTCAGAGGCCTTGTGGAATCAAAATATTACTTACAATTACACAAACTAAGGTCATCTAATTAACTAGCTACAGTCCGTATGTATGAGTAACGCGTGTTGTGTTATAGTGTTTACGAACATAAATACAAAACAGCTTACTATGCACGTGCTGTAACATTCAACCTCACATGCATGGAAATGAAATATTACGATGATTCATATGACATGGTGAGTGAAAATGATTATCAGGAAATACACCTTCGAAGTACCTTTTGACGGCTGACTCGGAACATCATTCGTATGATAACACAAAAACGCATTTACTCACACATAAGCAAAATATATTTTAAATGCGACGTCACCGGACTCTCTCGCGTCCGGCGCGAATCAAATACCTTGCTCCTCAAAGCGTCTCTGGCAAAGATTACATGTCAGCTCTTCGTCTTCTTCGTAAAGTGAATTACCCTCAGCTGCTTGCAAAGACGTTAACAAATTCTTACATACTACGTTTGTAATTTTTTCACTGAACAACATTCACATAACATTTAGTCTACTTTGCTGTGTTAACTCGAATATAAACATAACTGGGGTATCACATTGGAATATCAAACTAATGAGCATGCGTAATCTGGCTATAGGTATTCTAAATTTAACTTTAATCGCATTATGAGCACATTACACACACTAAAAAAGCTTCTACGAATTGTTGATGACACACAAATCAAACGTTTAACTTAACCTTACGGAAATCAAGACCAAGCTGAAAAGAGTTAATCAGAATTTGAATTTAGTTACCAAAATGATCGTTAATTTCTCTCTGTGCAAAGTATAAGGATGTGCTTGAAACAAAAAATAATAATTCTGCTTCTATCTACATAACTTTCTTTGAGGCCCGATTAAAACCAAAATTAGTCTTAATCACAAAATCCACGTTATAAGCATCATCGGTATGATGTGTTATGCTATATATAATGAACAATTGTTTGTTACCTCTCCAACTAGCCTTGATAGGGCAGGGGATGGTCTGATTTTGTATGAGGTATGCGTTAAGAGTTGTTAAAGAAGGCGATTTTCGAAGAGTATCTTCATCGTTCTTCCACACGTACGTTATAGCTGACTGCTCGTAAGATACTGAAACCGTGAATTATTTAAATACACAAGGTATATTTGTACGACGTAATATAAAGAAAACCGTGAACTATAATATAATTCCACAATATAAATATTTACTTACTACTTTCTAAGGCAAATGAACACAATGGGTCGTCAAATGGAAAGATGTTGAGCCGTCCCTGACACGATAAGATGAGATGCCGCCGCATTAAATAGTTAATAGTTCCATTGCGGTAAATACGCAATGCGAAGTGCATTGGTATTATTGGATCCTGAAAATTACACTCAAGTGTAGATAAATGGACAATATTTATTTTTTAAAGCATCTACGGTCTATTAACCTACGACCTATTATTACAACGCTCGATAAAAATGTTTCAGGTTTTTATTTTTTATTTGCTCACACCGAAACCAAGTATTAAATTATGCAAAATCTATAAAAATACTTTTACGAATGAAAATAGCAAACATGACAGTGCCAGCTTTTATGGTTCATTGATATTGAGGAAGCATTTTGTGCAGTTACCCGTGAATGTTCAGAATACTCCTTCAATAGAAAGCATGGCGGAAACAATTTTGTATAAAATTAGTTGTAAAGGTTAGTACCTATATTAAAGAAAAAATAAAAATACTACGGGAACTGACCTTAAAATCTCCGTGCATGATGAAATATGTGTCTGGCAGCCAAATATCTTCGTGATGATGGATAGCGTTTAAGTAATCGTAATGAGACTGATTGGAGTAACGTAACCGGGGATCATACCACTGCTGCTGAAGTAAAAATTCCACTTCGTATTTCTGTAAGATTCAATTCGGCTTCAGAAGCTTGTCATCAATTCTCGGGCTGGTATAATATTCGAATACTAATAACATCCAAAGTTAACATGGTTAATGTTTTAGACGTGTAGGTACTTACAAGACTAGATTCGTCTGGAGATGCTAAGCTAAGAAGTAGCACGCTAACATTAACCGTGAGGACACCTGAAAAAAAAGTAATATTAGACACTTTATAAACAAAACATAAATGACAAGTAACAACACATATCTATGTTTACGAATCACAGAAATAGATTTAGAGTGAGATTCATGCTTTCGAGTGTATTTTTCAATGTTTTTATTTTAAATAATAATTTATTTGTTTCTATATTCACATAAAAGAAATGTAGCTTTAAGGCGAAATCACAAGTCAAAATATTCGAAGAAAATAATAACAACACGAAACTCAATCTCATAGTTGAAAATGTGTACAAGAAATTAGCAGATCCGATGTTTCTCTGAAAGATGATCGTGAATTGTTTTTTTTTTTTGTACAATTTAAGGGAGAATTTATTCTTATGTGTTTGATGTTTGTGAAAAGAGAAAAACATTGATGATAAAAAGCATGATTTACCTACTAGGATAGTTGTTACCTCGTTATTGTAATTGTTTTATTATTTGTACATAGCTTCGGTTTCGTTGTGTGTATTTAAATTTATATGCGATCCTGTACCTATGCCGTGGTCTATTACTATCACATCGTGGTGCATCAGAATAGGAAAAATAAATTAAAACGAAACAAATCTAAGGGTGGGTAAGACAGACAACTAAAGCCGAACTGCGTGAGACAGAACGCAACATTTTAGCATGCACTTGTAGAACTTAAAATACACTACGGTTCATAAAATGCAAAACATTGAGGAATTTCTCTTTTCATAAACATAACACAACGCACCACGATTGTGCGACCGAGGCCGGAGCGAAGGGAATCCGACCTTACTTTGGGCCAAAGAGTCGTTGGGCGATGTTAGACCACAACAGAATTCTGGATCTGCAACGTTACATTATTTTTGCACTAATCCTAACAAGTGCGATGCTAATTAAATTAACTATTTAAATAAAATGAAACATATATTAAATTGATGTGAAAGATATGCTTTTATGTCAGCACTTACCATCTACTGGCGGAAGCAGTCTTTTGTCGTAGCGGGTATTTTTCAGAAGGTTGTCTAATATCTCTTTGTCCGACTTTCCCGCTGCAAAACTGCAAATAAAAAATATTATATTAATAAAGAATGTGATTTATTCTTAGGTATAAATAAAGAAAACATGTTGAAAATAATCTGTCTTTTTAACCTTTAGTAGGTAATATGAGTAACGAACAACTATTTTAAGGATTTGACGTTCCATTTAAAACATATTATTTTTTATCGTGCTATCTGAAGTCGGACATATAATGCGTGTCTATAATAAGACTTTGACAATACGACGGAACATCTGATTAAGTCAATACCTCCCATCACATCCGCCGCGAGGGAGCAACAAATTTTAATTAAGTTGCGAGAAAATGGAAACAAGAACACCTAAAAGTATACAACTGGAGATGTCGTTAAATATTCATAACACCAACTTACAAACTGACTTTAAAATTATCTTCTTCTTGCTGTGTTATCTGGAATGGTTCATAGACCTCGTGATGTATTTAAAGTTATATTATTTTCCAGAAAAATCGATTCGTTTCTCTTGGTATTGCGAGGTTAATACTCTTTTAGATCATAAGTCAAATCATGTGATCTATGACGCAGGTAAGAAAGGTATAATTGCTAATTGCTGTAATTGACATCCCCATAGCAGCTCAGTTAATCCGTAATCAAATGCCCGTTAGTTCCAAGGCACACAATTGTCCTAAAAGGTCTTGGCAGAGATGTCTTCTCAATGCCTCTTTTTTCGATACCTCATATAAACATTAAACTTATTAATGACATTAAGGCATAAAAATTAATCAGTTAATGTTTGTTCCCGTACCTACTACAAGTTCTTCAAATAATTCAGTTTAATAAACATAGTGCTTAGTAATTTAGATGCTTTAGTTATATATTTTATACCAAATGAATTTATATTTATACATAATATTTATAAAAAGCAGTACCATCATGAATATGAAAATAATACAGATGTTTAAAATGCAAAAATATCTGTAATGTGAAAAGTAAATGTGACGTACATAAATCTCCACCCCATAGACAATTCACATTTTGCACAATGTCGAAGGGTCTATAAATGGAGCGAGGAACTTCACGGTTCGTCGATCGTGCACCGGCTAGCGCGTTACGTCCGCTTGGGCGCGCGCCGGCCGAACACATTGCTCGCACGCTTACTCATCACAACCTTTATACCTCCCTGTACTCCAATTCGAGAGATGTACCTCTTAGTGGATTGATGAGTCCAGGCGATATATAAAAGATATAGTATAATAAATATAAATGTGAAGGTGAATTAACACTAAGAATGTGAAGGCTTATGACTAGATTGTACAGCTGTTAATGTACTGTTTATTTCTTAATCCGATAGATTTTGGATAAATCTAGATTCTAGAGAAATTAGGTTCCGAAAGAATCATTGAGCAAATATAGGAAGGAATCAATTCACTATTTCTAGGAAGTGTGGTACTTACATGTCGGATGTGAGAGCAGATACCCTGCTGAGCATGAGGAAGAAAGCCACGGCGCGTGCCACGACGCATGACCAACCCATATTAGGACATCTGAAATTAAAAACATTAAACTAAACACATTTCAAATCATCAATTTATTATCGCAATACATTTTTCTTAGACTATTAAATTACAATATACTTCTAGCACAGTATTTACAATTGACGCAAGGTTTTCAAGAAAGACTAAGAAAAGTCCGTCTGGATAAAATGAATCCTGTTTTTTCAACACTACGTTGAACGTTGTAACTGTTCATGTACTAACAAAGTTCCAAGGACAAGCTATCAAGAGGGAAAGAGAACCAGATCGATAAGTGTACAGGCCTTACATAATAAGTCAAAGGCCTAGGAATCCGTGACGTAACTTACAATAAAGCAAATGAAAAGGATAAGTTCTAATCCGACATTCGGCAGCAACGAGTGAATTGCTTCAGACCAAAAACTATCTTGTCTTTTTTACGAAAACATCAAAACATTTTCTTTTGTTTAAAATAAAACATTGCTCTGTAGTCTGTAATTGGATTCATATTGAATCGTAAATATTTTCAAGTTAACTAAGGTTAATCCTGTATTATGGGCACTATTTTGTAAATACAAATAGTAAAACCATAAACACGTAGACGCAAACAAATATCTGTAGTCTAAACAAATATTTTCGTGCGGGGATTAAAACCGCAATTTTCAACGGACAATGCCACTTTTTTCAGAGCTGACCGGTCGTCTATTTGGCAAGAATAATTTTGAAATACCTCAGTTCTTTTTGAAAAAACACGTATTGAGTTTTTTTTAACAAAATAAAACAAATAATTAACCATCGTAAATTGGGAACAGTAGAGTTAACGACATGAAGTCAAAAACGATTACTACGGGTCAATCAAATTATTTTAAAAATATTATTTTCTGTCTAACATAATGGAAAAATAATCTATCCATGAATATTCTATGCGGTAAAATAGTCACTAACTATGTCGTAGAATAGGTATTTATTTTTGTGATTTTTGGTTTACGAATTACAGAAGCGTTTGAATATGGTATTAATTTGTCATTATATTTCAACCATCGGGTAGTGGATATAATTCTCTAGTTTGTTCTGTATAGTTTGTAAAGACTATTCAGTGGTTGACATTTTAAACGCATTAGCAATGAGTAAATGCAGTCATCTGTAATGTAACTAGCGTGTGGCAAGGTCGAACTAGCATGATATTATTTTTTACTGTAAGCTGGGAATTAAATACGTGACCTACTTTCAAAAGTTATGTTATGACGTCAGTAACGACACTTGACACACGCGAATCATTGCCCGCATAATATATTATGGAAGTAGAGGCAACAATAAAAGTTCGTGACTTGGTAATATGTGTATTGTTTCACATCGTGTACATTTTGCATAATTTATGCAGCTGTTATTTGGAACACACAAATTTTGATCGATTGTTTAAGAGAACACTGCTTTATTGGTCTAGAAGCAGCGTGCATAGATTGTGAATCGGGATGTCCTTGTTTCACTTTTGCATTAACTTTCAGTTTTCGATTAGACTTTCGTTCTGAATCTCATATGAGCACAGATTTAGAAATAATATGTATGCATATATTAGGGTTCGGGAACAGCCGTAGAAACCTTACGCTTGTTTTTGTTTTTAAGCAGGAGCGAAACTGTTTTGAAAGTAATTATTAAAATATACAGAAATTATTTAGTCCGTTCAAATTAATAAATAATACGACAAACAGTCACACTTGTAAAGTCATGAATATTGGATTGAAATTGAAACAATGGACTGGTATAGGCAATTATGTCTGAGTGAATCAAGAAAATTAATTCAGTTTTGTCGTCTATTGTTAAAGTTTGGAAACCACTTATTTAAAGCAGTTTGGGAACAAGGACAGAAGGCAGTATTTGTGTATATAAGATAATGAAGTATCACAAATACAAACAGAAGATTGTTTACATTAAACTATGTTATATCTACATATATAAATCATCAACTAGAAGAGAGGTAATAATCTTCAAACGGTTGAATAGATTTATTTTAACCGTAGCTGAAACTTTCCTGATCAAATCACCTTTTATTTAAAAATACTTTAAAAACAGGTCATCCGTTTAGGAGCCACGATGCCACAGACACAGATATAAGATAAACTTATAACACTTCTCTCAGTCCCTCGGGGGTTAAACAGTGGTAAGGATGCTTTTAAAGTATGTCACGTCATTATGTGTAGGACGAGTCTTTCATGCGATAGGCTCGCCCCCTATCACATCGTGGGACGGAATATACAAGGCGAAACGTGGGTGTTCTGGTAGAACCTCTGCCTACCCCTTCTGGGAAAAAGGCGTGTGTTTATGTATGTTATGTATGAGTCTTTCATATTCAGGAGTAAAATAATGAATTTCCCCCACTACTAAATGTACGACTAACAAGTCGCTGTTTATATTATTTGAGTGGAAGTGTTATTTAAGTGTAATATGTATAATTAAACTCATTTCATTTACGTGCCCTGCACCAATATTTTTATGCAAGTCATAGAAATCATGGCTTTCTGCCCCTAATAGCTGACAACTGACCTCGTCCCTTTGTGTCTTAAATCAAAAAGTCATACAAATTGGATTACCTGAGGTAAAACATTAAGGCAGAAACTTGCACTATTTGCCTCAAGACCAATGAAATTAATACACCTAACTCCAAAAAATGTTTTTTAAACAAAAAAATAAATATAACAATATAAATTGTACCTTTCTGCTGACTGCGGAGTGTTTTCGGCATGTGGAGTGGTGGATCAAACCGCTCTCGCTCCCCGTGACCGCCAATACATGTCGCCCTGGATATCTGCAATTAAAAACAATATTCTTTGTAAAACTTATTTATGTCAATACACACATACGAATAATAAGAACAAAACTCAAAACTAGGCCTCGGTGGCGTAGTTGTATTAAGGTATGATTGCAAAACTGAGGTCTCGGGTTCGAATCCCGGGTCGGGCAAAGTGATATTGTATTTTTCTATTCATTATCAGCCCGGAGTCAGGTATTTGTGCCCGATATGGCGATAGGCTCGCCCCCTATCACATCATGGGACGGAAAATACAAGGGGAAACGTGGGTGTTCTGGTAGCACCTCTGCCTACCCCTTCTGGGAAAAAGGCGTGTGTTTATGTATGTATGTATGTAAACTCAAAAAAATGTATTCTGGGGTTAGTTTCAATTTTAATATTATCAACGTCGTAGGCAAGAATTCTACGGCGCCGTAGGCAAAATATTGGCGTCGCCTCTATCTGCCATTCAAGTCTACGCTAAAAGCAAACGTCCCTTCACTTCTCGTGCCCCGGGCTATCCGCCTGCTTTCCACCCACTTTCCGCCCTAACAACGCCACTGGTTTCCGGTGTAAAGTATTTCAATAAGTATAAGTTCAGAGTTCGGGTATCTCCATAAAGATACATGTATACGTATGTATAAATATACATACGTATGTTTATACAATAACATCATTATTTTCATCGCATTATTCATATTTTTTGTAAAGTTAAAAACTTTTTTGATAAGCTTTCCGAATTGATAAGTATATAAAATATTGTATTTGAAGATAACTTATAAACGCTTGCTTGATTTCGCAGTCATGGTTTTGGAAAAATAACTTGGTGTTTCAGCGATTAAAAGCTAACACCCTACTATTAGTTATTATTAGTTATTAGCATAATCAAAATGCGTGCTTAGTGGGGATATCGCGTAGACGACCTTGCTATCTTTTCGAAATTATTTATTAAAATTATTAAAACCATTATTCGCTATAATTTTACGTTATCCTGCATAATTTGTGTCTATAATATATTTTGGAACTAATTGTGTCTGCCTCGGTGGCGCAGTTGTACTACGGTATGATTGTAATGCTGAGGTTTTGGGTTCGAATCTCGGGCTGGGCAAAGTGTTATTGGATTTTTCTATTCATTACGGAGCGTACAAGGTGAAACGTGGGTGTCTTGGTTGTACCTCTGCCTACCCCTTCCGGGAAAAGGCGTGAGTTTATGTTTGTATATATGTATGATATACTTTGGAGCCTGGAGGCTTTTTTCTTAATACATATGTATATCACATGATGATTTATAAAATATGTACATTTTCATAAAGCTGATTAATAAAAAACGTTTTTATCGCCACATTTCTTATTAACCATATTACATTACAATCTCTAGTAAATGCTTTTAAACGATTGTGAAAGTAATAAAATATTATCAGCCAGATATCGCATTATACAATGAAAATAAAAATCTGTAAATCACTGGTTTAATTCCAATAATACTTTTATAATTCAATTTTATTCGAGCGCGTCGGATGCAAATTACGCTTTTGTTCCGTAGATCATTGTACAACTCGCAACAATTTACTAATTAAATTGAGCCAATAATAAATTCAAGACTTTACACGGCAGGGACTGAGTTGTAATATTTCTTAATTGTTCGGAGTGGTACTTTGCGATGTTATATGAATTCATACGTGCGACTTTAAACAAAATTATTTTGTTAAGTTATCAATCTTAAAAGAGAGTAGGTACTTTCTATTCTGTAGTATTGTATGTGATATGTATTAATAGCTAGTACCTACGGTTAAAAGAATTGTAGGTTTCCAATACGTTATATATACCTACTATACAGGCCTTCAAGCGGTGGCGCGCAATCGATCATAGTGTTTTCTAGAACTTTTGAATTGGGTCTCCTACCCAATTACTCGACTAGGTAGAAATAGAGTAGAAGAATTACTTGAGGGTTAAGTTGAAAGTACCTTCTGTCAATATCATATAACTACTAAAATGGTCGTAGATATTTTTAAGAGATTAAACAAAAATACATTGGCATGATAACAATAGATAAAATAACTCTAATGCACATGATCTGTATCTGTATCAGTCCATATACGTCCCATTGCAGGGCACAAGCCTCCTCTGCAATCGAGGGTACGGTTGACTTAGGTATTATTGACAGTACAGGGGTTAGGTTGTATAGTCCACCACGCTGACCTAGTGCGGGTAGGCGGACTTTATATACCATAGAAATCCTTGCAAATCGCTTTGGTATGCAGGTTTCCTCACGATATTTTCTTTTCCGTTATGTGCACATGATGGTGTAGTGCAATCTATATAGTACTCTATATCAGTATATACTAAATAAAATATCCATCTCTCATTGGTATGAAAGATAGTTATTTTTGGCCGGTCGACACAAATACATATTTTAATCTCATTACGCGAAAGCAAATATAAAGCTGTTACTTCACGTTGTTTTCTTATAAGACAGTGATACTACACCATTCGAACCCTCAGTAGTTGCTTTAGGGAGTTATAGCAAGACTGCCATATCACGCAAAAAAAAGACTATCGATTTACAGACCGAGGCCCTAGGACTCTGTAAATATAATAATTAACATAAAAGTGTGTTCGTATACATAAAATTGTTTTGTGGTTTCACTGACACGATATGGACGACGATAACATCTGTATATTGGCTTATTCATCACATAAACATAGTCGTTCAGTATGTCACAAGGGCTATAAACGTAGTTCGAAGCGAAATATTTCCATTTCATGTTATTGTGGGCGGAGGAAATTGTCCATATTTTTTCGTAAAAAAAATTCCAATCTTGTGTAATAATATAAAGGATGATACTGACATATGGTATTTAATTTAACACATATAGTTATCATCAACCCAGGTGATAATGTACAAAATTGGAAAACACCCGGAATGATTTTTTGTCAAAAATCTTGATTTTTGTTTTCACGGTAAATTCGAGCCTTTAAGCTTAAAAAGCCTTGAAAACTAAAATCGCGCTTTTTGACAACACTACCAGGCAGTTCTTTCACACTTTGTACAATGTTACCTGTGGTGGTTTGGAACATGTGTTTTAAATTAAATAATGTCATATTTAATTTAAATTAAATTTAGCTTAAATTAAATATGTATGTCACTATTATAATATACCGGATATTACAAATCAGAATAAAATTATAAATTTAAAAAATATATTAAATCGATAAAATATTCTGCGAATTGTTTTTAATAATAATAAACTATTTTATATTTACTAGTTCAAACTCATTTAAAATAAAATACGGTACAAAACGCACACACAAGTTAATGCATAAAAATAAAAAGACGTGATATTATTATATATCCATACAACCGGACTGCTCGGCCGGGTATAGCTGAAGGCGCATCCGGCTCCTTTCAATTTAGTTCCGGCCTATCCGCGCTAATGCCCTCCGGAGTGTCCGGAGTCAGCTTACAGCCCGCGGCTTGTTACATTCCACCGGCTGTTTAGAAATCCCCGTTACTAATCTCAGCCTTTTCATTCGCCTACGTACTTGAATAAAGTGGATGTTTGCTCTACTGTTTTTTTTATCTGTGTCCTACAGCTTTGCGTTTAAAAAACGAATGTTCTCAATTTAAAAGGTGATAAACAAAAAATAATCACTCTAAACATAATTCAACCAGCGAACAACCGATTGAGTAATTTAATTTTGTTTTGATCTATGTATTTTTAGTACAATTGGATGATGACATAATTGCTATATCTTACGCGAGTGAAGATTGTTTTTGTTAATGTAATGTACTCGTAATTATAAATATTACACATATTTTTACGTAATGTTGTTATATTTGTTACAGACATGTTCCAAACACACATTAATTTTGTTCTGCACACACTGAGGATGTCTAATATGTAATAAATATTTTACAAACGCGAGCTATCTGACAAGTTGTATTAATTTATTACGCGAACTACAAAGTATTTGCATTTACCGCAGCATGAAACAGGATTCACGTTCACGTTGAGTTTTGTTATTTTCCATTTTTATTTACTTTATAAAAGTTACTCGTTTGTTTGTTCATATAGAAAATATCAATAGTAGTTTCATATTATGTTTTGACTTTCATTTGCTTGTGACAATGTGTATCGCTTTTGACTTTGATACCTAGATATGAACTTATAATAATTTTGATTGTCATAAGCGATGATGGTTGCAGTAAAGAAAGTATATGCCAGATTTTATTAATCTGATCATCATTATTTTGATGTTACGTCGAAAATATAAGTCCATCTCTGAATTTAAAAGAATAAATTAAACTAAGAATTTTATGGCTTTAGATGAAATATAAAACTAATTTATATGGTAGGGAAAATCTTTGAATCGATGCAGTCCTGACACAATCGGCTTGATAATACAAACAAACGGGTTTCCTGCTGTGAAATAATCACCGACATACATGAACCTATAGGTTCTGTTAAATCGTAGTTTCACACCTACAAGTTCAAGTAAATTGTAGTTTCAGTGCTTCGTGGTTTGCTGAAACACTGGCTATAACATTTATCGTAGGAGACTATTATGTTCCAATCACCTTTTGAATGGTGGGTAGCATTAAACCACACAAACTTGCATGAACAGATCAAATAATTGATAGTTTCGTCACGGCAATGTAAGCATTGTTGGCTCTGCGGTCTAACGGCCCGTTTCGTATAGCGTCCAACGATATGTAGGTTCGAACCCAACCCATATTTGTGTTTTTTGCATTTTTTTAAAATCTTTTTGTTAATTAGTGTACACCCCGGAGGGGGAAAGACAGAACGATCTCAACAGTGACACGAGAGTGACGGGAGACGATCATTTTATGTTCATCGTTCATTTTATGATCCTTGGTAAAAAGGTTGAAGTCTAATCTTCCTGTTGTTCCTGTTTTAAGTTTTGTGTTGTATACAAAGGGGTGAGTGTTTTTAATTGTCAGCTAGATTAGTATTATATAGCAAAAGTGTGTACAAGTTGTTAATGACGTTGCATTTACATTGTCTTAGCCTATAGACATGCCCTTTTGGTGAAGGAGGTTTGTGTCACAAGATCACAAGGAGCCAAATGATAAATCCCTGAGACATTGGGCTAGCCGAGGTTGGTTTTGGCAGAGTTCCGTTCCCTAAGACGACGAACAAAAATTCTCCTGGCGCTCAACTTTAGTTTTTAGTTAGGATTAGCGTACATTTAAGAAGTAGCATAGTTTTTTTGTTATGTTATTAAACACGTTGATAACAATGAATTATTTTATTGAGAACCCGTAACAAATGACGCCCAACGTTAAAATTAAACGGGTTTAGAGCGATAGTATTAGTGCATTAATTTTTCTTGATTACCCACCTATCTACTCGTATATATGAATTGTTACTTACATGAGATTTTGATTAATATACGAGACGTTTTCAAACATGTTTTCGTATTATATTTAACAATATTTTGTATTTACTGAAGTATTTTTTATTTAGTTTAATTTTAAAATTACAGTTAATTGCATGAATTCTTGTAGTGATCATTTTTTTACTGAGTAAATTTTTAGTCTTATATATTCATATTCTGTAGATTTTTAGTTCATAGTTTATATTTTGATGCTGTTGTTTTTTTTAATTTGTTTTAACTCAGTGATTAGTGATATATTTTTAAATAGCTGTATAAAGGAGTATTTGATTTGATTTTTGATTGAATACTATTTTGCTGTAATCTGTATCTGTGCGTACAAATAGGTAGTTAAGTTAATACTTTATTGTCGTGTTTGTTCATTTTTGTATTCATAATGGATCCTCAGTATTTATTAAAAGATGAAGTGGAGTTTGAACTTGCATGTCGTGGCTATACACAACCAGGAGGATTGGCCTCTGCATTAAGAAGGATTCTAAAAAAAATGATTCATGTTGAAAGTTTGGAACAAGTATCTTATCAAATTAAAGCACCTCAATCGTGCATAGACACTCCCGGAGTTCAGTTGGAGATTTGTGCCGATAAAATCAACACTATTTTGTGTTATATCTCTGAATTAAATGAAAAACCTGACAAACAACTTTACAAACGTTTAGTATCACGATTAATTCATGTCGTCAATAGATTAAAACTTATCAAACCACATGACGATTTGGAAGGAGAACGACAAAAAGTTCTTTTGGACAAAACTGCCTTATTAATAACCGACTTGGAACAGAAGGATGAACTAGAGGATAATGATGACATAACTCCGGAAATGAAACAGGCATTACATAGCTCGATAGGTGAGGACACTGAGAAAATTTTAAACGATAAAGTTGACACAGCTATTAATGTAGATGCTACAGTTCCTTCCACCTCAAAATCCGAAAATAATGTTATTTCTAAAGGTAGCTTTTCGAAACAAAACTTAGAAAACAAAAGAGTTAGCTTTGCACATAATGATTTAGATTTTTCCGCTTTGAATAATGATGACTGCCTCGGTGGCGTAGTGGTACTACGGTATGATTGCAAAGCTGAGGTCTCGGGTTCGAATCCCGGGTCGGGCAAAGTGATATTGGATTTTTCTATTCATTATTAGCCCGGAGTCAGGAATTTGTGCCCGATATGGCGATAGGCTCGCCCCCTATCACATCGTGGGACGGAATATACAAGGCGAAACGTGGGTGTTCTAGTAGCACCTCTGCCTACCCCTTCTGGGAAAAAGGCGTGTGGTTATGTATGTATGAATAATGATGAACTTGCACATTCTAGACTATTTAATTCGACCATACGTGAACCAGATCAATTTAAAAGAAATCCTAAATTGGTTCCAATTAATCAATGGGGCATCCAATTCTCAGGGGATAATACCATTAGTGTTAATGCATTTATTGAACGTGTCAATGAACTAAAGGATGCTAGAAATGCCACTGATGAGGATTTATGGCGACATTCTATAGACTTTTTCAAAGGCGATGCTTTGATTTGGTTTCGAGCTAATAGGGAATATGTACATACTTGGAATGAACTTGTAATTTTACTAAAGCGCACATTTCAACCACCATATTATCAGGAAGAATTGTTATCAGAAGCTAAAGCTAGAACTCAAGGTAAAAATGAATCGGTGATCATTTTCATCTCAGTTTTACAAAATATGTTTAATAGGCTTCCTAATAACATCTCGGAGACAGAAAAATTAATGATTATTATGAAAAATTTGCAACCTTACTACCAAAGAGCAGTATGCAGGGACACATTTACGTCAATTGCGGACCTAATAAATGTTCTAAGAATAGTAGAAAGAACTAAAATTAATTGTGACAATTTCCAAGAGCCTCAAAATAAAATTAATTCTATTGAGCCCGACTTAGCGTATAAGGAGACGTCATGTGTAGCAAGTGGTCAAGACATTTTTGAAATAAGTAATAAATCCACAGGTAGGAACAGCATAAAAATCAGGTGCTGGAATTGCCGCGAATTAGGACATGTATTTAGGTCATGTACAATTCCTAAACAACGATTATTTTGCTACAAATGCGGTCGTTTTGGCATTACCTCTAAGGATTGCACTTGTAAGGGAAACTCCCTCGGGGAAAGCATAAAACCTGCCAATTGAACTTTCCCCTTGATAGGTATAGCAAAGAATGGCAGGACTGGTTAGCATTTTTGCGTCATTTCATGTCCAAAACCGTCATATCACCACTAACATTTAAAAAACAATTCGATAATAGGCCATATATACACATAACAATATTGAATCAGACTTGTAGTGGTTTATTGGATTCGGGAGCCACCCGTACAGTAGTCAATTCAGATTTTGCCGGTACATTGAAACGACTAGGTGTCAAAACACAGAAACTTAAATCGATGGATATTTCTACTGCGGATGGAACTAGTCATAGTATCAAGGAGTTATTTGATGTTCCAGTACAATTTAATGCTCAATTTCACATAATCCCGATGTTACTAATGTCAGACTTGTCACAACCACTAATTTTAGGTAAGGATTTCTTTGACAAATTTGGTATTTCCTTTAAATTTAAAGATGACACCTTGCAACTCAATCCAGCAATAAACACTATTAACCATCAATCAGTAGCAATAATATCAGAAGATGATTTAAATGAAAATGAAAGGCTCCGGCTTGCCAACATTATTACGGAAATAAGAAATAGTATTGGGACAGGATTAGGCAGAACTAAAATCATCAAACATAAAATAGATACGGGTGATAGTAGACCAGTATATCAAAAACAATACAACTTTTCACCATTTATTAAGAAGGAAATAGAACAGGAGTTAGATGAAATGTTAAGAAGAGATGTTGTGGAACCATCTTACAGTCCTTGGTGTTCGCCCATTGTAATGGTTAAAAAAAGTGATGGTAGGAATAGGCTTTGCTTAGATAGTAGGCAACTCAATAAAATTACAAAGCGTGATACTTATCCCTTACCGCGAGTTTCTGCAATTATAGACAATTTGCGAAATGCACAATTTCTCAGTACCATTGATCTTAAATCCGCATTTTGGCAAATTGAACTAGATGAATCGAGCAAAGAGAAAACAGCATTTGCGGTACCTGGTAGAGGTTTGTTTCAATTTAAAGTCATGCCATTCGGTTTAGTAAATGCTTCACAATCTCAACAAAGGTTAATGGATATTTTGTTTCATGCTTTAGAAGGAAAGGTGTGGGCTTACTTAGATGACATTGTCATATGTTCAGAGACGTTTGAGGACCACATAAAAGTTTTAAATGAAGTCAAGAATATTTTGAAAGACGCTGGGCTAACAATTAATATAGAAAAAAGCAAATTTGCACGAGCAAGCTTACGATTTTTAGGATTCATAGTGGATAAGGATGGGTTACGTACAGACCCTGATAAGGTTTCAGCAATAATGAATTTTTCAAGGCCTAAAAATATGACTGAACTGAAAAGGTTTATTGGAATTGCAAGTTGGTACAGAAGGTTTGTCAAGGATTTTGCCACAGTAGCTGCTCCATTGCATAATTTAACTAAGGGTAAAAGAAATAAAAAGTTTATCTGGACTAATGAAGCTGAAGAAGCATTTGTACACCTCAAAACCTTACTTACCTCTACTCCGGTCATGTCATGCCCAAACTTTACGAAACCCTTTGTAATACAATGTGATGCATCAAATAAAGGAATTGGATCTGTATTATGCCAAAAGTTTGATGGAATTGAGCAACCCATCGCATATTTAAGTAGGAAGTTAAATGAGAGGGAACAATGATTTTCAACTTCAGAAAGAGAACTGCTAAGTATAGTTTATGCTGTGGAAAAATTTAGGCCATATATTGATGGTACACACTTTACAGTTGTAACAGATCATAGTGCCCTTAAAATGCTACATAAAATGAAGGATCCGCATGGTAGATTGGCCAGATGGGCAATGAAATTACAACAATTTAGCTTTGACATAATCCACAGGCCAGGTAAATGTAATGTCGTACCTGATGCTCTATCACGTTCTATTAATGCTCTGGCACACAAAAATTATAGAATACAAATTTTGGATAAACATAAAGACTATTGGTACAAGAATAAGGTGGATGAACTATGTAAAATGAGTAAACATAACCCAGGTTGGCGTGTTGAAGATGGTTTACTGTACAAGAAAATACGTCTAAAACAGTTCCCAGATAACTTTAACGATTGGAAATTATATGTACCAAATTCACTTATAATTGACGTTATGAAAATTTGCCATGATGATAGTACAGCCGGTCACTTAGGAATTCGAAAAACGCTTTTTAGGATTAAACAGTACTATTTTTGGCCGGAAATGTTGAAAGACGTGAAAGAATATATAGGAAACTGTGAGACATGTGCAAAAGTAAAAGTGTCGCAAAAACTACCATTAGGTCTGATGGGAAAACATAGAATAGTATCAAGGCCCTGGCAGATTTTATCCATAGATCTGATGGGACCGTTTCCCAAAAGTAAAAACTGCAATACAATGCTTCTGGTAATCACATGTTTGTTTAGCAAATTTGTACTTTTGTTTCCGTTAAGAACTGGCAAAGCTGATAAAATTTGTGAAATCCTAGAACAGCAAGTTTTACTCTTTGGAATACCTCAGGCAATAATTTGTGATAATGGTAAACAATTTGAGTCACATTTATTTAAAGATCTTACAAAAAAGTATAATTGCCAAATATGGTTTACTCCAAATTATCACCCACAATGCAATCCCACAGAGCGCGTTAATAGAGTAATAGGCACCATGATATCTTCCTATATTAATTCGAAGAAACATAATGAATGGGATTCCCATATTCACGAATTTGCACATGCGATTCGGACATCTGTACATGAAACTACGGAGTATACGCCGGCCTTTCTATTCTTTGGTAGGGAAACTTCTATTTTAGGAAACGCTAACAGGGGCAATCTATTCAATAGTGTCAACAATAATGAAGCTATCACAATTGATACTAAGGAATACTTGACAAATCTTCAATCCAGGTCGGCTGTTTATAAGACAGTGCAAAAAAAGTTACAATTATGCCATGACAAAAGCCTTAAAGTCTACAACATGAAACGAAGACCAGCTAACTTCCAAATTGGTGATGTGGTATGGAAGAGAACAAAATTTCTTTCAAATGCAGGAAATAAATTTATGGCTAAATTAGCACCTAAATTTGAGAAAGCTATAGTAATCAAAAAGTTGTCGGAAAATGTTTTTCAGTTAAATAATGCCTTCGGCAAATATATAGGAGTTTGGCACGCAAAAGATTTAAAGCCCGTAAAGTATATTAAGCCAACTAATATTATGCAGTAAAAAAAAAAAAAAAAAAAAATACGTTGTATTTTTTTCTTTTTGTGGTTGGGGGAATATTATGTTCCAATCACCTTTTGAATGGTGGGTAGCATTAAACCACACAAACTTGCATGAACAGATCAAATAATTGATAGTTTCGTCACGGCAATGTAAGCATTGTTGGCTCTGCGGTCTAACGGCCCGTTTCGTATAGCGTCCAACGATATGTAGGTTCGAACCCAACCCATATTTGTGTTTTTTGCATTTTTTTAAAATCTTTTTGTTAATTAGTGTACACCCCGGAGGGGGAAAGACAGAACGATCTCAACAGTGACACGAGAGTGACGGGAGACGATCATTTTATGTTCATCGTTCATTTTATGATCCTTGGTAAAAAGGTTGAAGTCTAATCTTCCTGTTGTTCCTGTTTTAAGTTTTGTGTTGTATACAAAGGGGTGAGTGTTTTTAATTGTCAGCTAGATTAGTATTATATAGCAAAAGTGTGTACAAGTTGTTAATGACGTTGCATTTACATTGTCTTAGCCTATAGACATGCCCTTTTGGTGAAGGAGGTTTGTGTCACAAGATCACAAGGAGCCAAATGATAAATCCCTGAGACATTGGGCTAGCCGAGGTTGGTTTTGGCAGAGTTCCGTTCCCTAAGACGACGAACAAAAATTCTCCTGGCGCTCAACTTTAGTTTTTAGTTAGGATTAGCGTACATTTAAGAAGTAGCATAGTTTTTTTGTTATGTTATTAAACACGTTGATAACAATGAATTATTTTATTGAGAACCCGTAACAAGACATAGCCAAGCCATTACTTCATGTTAGGTTGTATGACATAGTGTTACTTGCCCAGTCAAGTCAAAATAGCCAAGTTATAGTTAAGAATGGTTACAACAGATTACAACAGATTTTGTCATATATTATATAAATACCTTTTTGGCGTAGCAGTTTTCGCTATTTTATAGAAGATTTATAAATACACCCAACAGTCACATACAATGATACATAGCCCCGACCCCACATTAAAATCGTCCTGTGTCGTGAGTATCAGGAACTACGACAGTATTTTCGGTCTCACAAATACTTGTGGTTCACATAAACATTTGTCTCGGGTACGGGGATCGAACCCGCGGCCTCACGTTTCACGGCCGGCGTTCAACCAACTGCGCCACGGAGGCTGTCAAATAGTGTTTGACAGCCTCCTGTTTAATGTATAAAGTATTTATCTGCTTCCTTTAAATAGTAAAAACTAAAAACGCCATGTTAGTTTTCATAATACCTACTGCAATTTCAAGTGATTTCTTTTCTTCGAAATACAGCCTTTCCAAAACATCTATTTTAATATAACAAAGTTGCTGAAGTTTTTAAGTTTCTCTGTCGGTATGTGTGTAATTGTTATTGCCTTTGTCCCTGTATTCGTATTTTGAAAGACGTCGGATGTAGCGGAGTGCTCTTAATGTTCACGTCATGAGTTAGCTCCCCAAACTTTGTTATTAAGCTCGTACTTAAAAGCAATTACGGAGGCTGTCTTGTTCTGACGTGTCGAGAAATGTACAACAGTGATTAAAACTTTCTTATAAGTGTGTAAATATTTTTGCTTTGTTCTTGAGTTGTATTTTATTTGTTTAATGTGGAAATTGTGTTCATATTTTTTAAACTAATTGGATATTTTCATTAAGATGCGACGTAGCAACCGCGTTAGGATATTGTGTATTTTAAAGAAGACAATTGGCAAATTACGCGGTATAAATGAGCTACCCTTTTTGTAGTTTAATAATAACGTAACATCAACAATTATGTCCTGATTGTCGTTTCTGCTCATGGACTGATACCAAAGAGTCTCGACGAACATCTCCAGAGGCTCTCAATGGGCCGGTGGGTTAAGATCCAGATACAGAAGTCAGTATTGCTTGACACGGCACGTATTGTGAGGCGGTTCCTCACTTTGGGGTCCTAACCACCGGTGACTTGGGTCTCGAGCCTCGCCATTGTTGGACACCTTATTTATATTTTTATATGTATTTTGTTTTTTAATTTAATTATTTTTTATGCATAAAAATTTTAAGAAAAAGCAGCTTAAAAATAAAGAGAAATAATACGTAACATCAAATAATTTAACAGGTATGCATGACATTTTAATCTACCAGTCCACCTACCGTCGTTTAAAACGTAGTTTCAAATGTTAATGTAACTAATACTCAAGCGCTACAGTTTTATTTCAATCTGATATGAGTAATACTTTAACTATTAAACGGCTGCATTTATAAACGAAACCCATTAATTATAACTTTTAGAGTGTCAGAGGTAACACATAAATACTTAGTAAGTCGCGCTCGTTAAGTTGGTACGACTGACAAATTCAAAGCTCTTGATTCCACTTCAATCCGAAGTTCAGTAAGTCACGCGGCCTTGTTAAGGGGTAAAATTACAGATAAGGTCTCGTAATCGGCTTACTTCAATTTGATCACGGGTAAGGCTCTCTGGGTACCTATTGCAGGGTTGAATACATTTTTGCATATTGAAGAGAGACAGAAGTTTGATTGGAAAAGTTTTCGTTAATTTTCGTCGGTAACAAGTTTTAAGGTGCTGTTTAAAGAAATGTCACAAATTAGAAATCACTGGATATGTAGCGTAAGACGTGTCCGTAATACATTTGTAACTATATTAAACATTTATTTGTTTTTCTGTACAAGTAATTATTTACTTGTAACTTTTAATAGAATTTGATTAAAAGTTTATTGTAATTCGAAAATTTCTTCGAAAATACCCGTGGTTTGGAAAGAATTTCCAAAAATTGACCCATTGGTTTTCTTTTTTTTTCTTGGCTATAACTTGGCAAATGTAACTAAAATTGGGATATTGCTTTTACGTCTCATACTAGCGCAGTTATTTCCAATTCCATCTTGATTGAAATACGAAACAATATGCTATTATATTGTGCCAACTATCAATAGACCGCAAGCTGTTAAAATGTGAATCAATACGACCTCCCATCGTGAAACATGGCTTTCGTTTTCACAAATTCCTTATACAGGGTATATCAAAACTGCGACTGAAAACGAAGCCAGGTGGTAGTTCGTTTTCGGTCGCCTGGATATACTCTGTATAAATAT
Organism: Theretra japonica; assembly: GCA_033459515.1. Taxonomy (NCBI): domain Eukaryota; kingdom Metazoa; phylum Arthropoda; class Insecta; order Lepidoptera; family Sphingidae; genus Theretra; species Theretra japonica. Next base: position 7,488,919 of record CM065935.1, read on the forward strand.
CTGTGATAAAAAGAACAAACCTGATATTATAACATTTGGACTATCCAGATAAATAGTTTGCAATCTCAATCCTAGTACTTTGCTTCCAGAAAATATGAATAAAAGATGGTATTTCTAATTTACATAAAACGTTTTATTGGAATGTTTACAGACACATAGAAAAGATAGAGTATATAAAATTCGATATAAAACTAGAAATAAAATATGTGGTTGTCGTAAAAACATATAGTCAATTTTATTATAGTAAATTAAATCATTGTTCAATTAACGCACACAGCTTTTGTTGAATTTTCAATTTGTTTTGATTGAAAAGTCATGAACGTATTTCGTGTTGCAGGCATGCAGCAGTGTGGTTAATAAAATAAATTGAATATGTTCAGCTGAATAACTGCATTTAAACGTGGATAGAAGGCTTTGTCTGGTTAATAGATATATAAAATAAGTAAATAAGGAATTCATATTGGCAGTAGTTTCTACATCACTTTCATTGTGGCGTATTAGTTTGCTTACCACGTAGAAAAATGTAAGTACCTAAGTAATACCGGGTTTATCCATACTGCGACCGAAAACAAAGCCAGGTTTTAATGCAAGATACAACTAAAAAATCCCCAAAAAAAGCGACGATTTCCTTTATAAATTTTTACCCAACGTTGTGTTTAGGTGGCAAACTTATATTTTTTGCTAAAATTATAATTACCTTTACCTATGTTCCATTGCGTCTTTAAAAATAAAAGAGTGATCATAATTTTTTTAGGTAAAACTATGTACTTCTATTTACTAACCAAACACGACGCTATCGTCGTGTTTACCTATGTAAAGCATTTCAAATAAAATCGTTGTTTTATATTTTGGGAAATTTTTAGTTGTATTGTGTCCGAAGTCACTAAAACTACCACCTGGCTTCGTTTTCGGTAGCAGTCTTGATATACCCTGTATATTTCAATTGTGATGTTTAAACTTCTTGTATTCCGAGTGTACAACATTTCTTCTAATGCACATTCAACAAAGAATAATTGCATGTACTAGATAATAAAAAATATTATACAAAAAGCGGAAGTGTTCTGGAGCGATATTTCTTTTCCTCGTTTTGCATCAACAATGTTTTTCCTTTGTTTCTCGTTGCCGAGCTATAAATCTATTCTGCCCTTTACTTTGTTCGTTTTAACTGAATTTCTTTCTTATATTTTTGTTGTTACATGTTAACGTATTCGCTTGAAAGCATTGGGCAGTATGTTTGTGTATATATATATTTATCTTAGAAGTACATATATAATCGGAGAATTGGTCTTCTATCTCGCACCGTCGTTACAGGGGAATAAATTATGTCTATGTGTACCGTGAATATCTGTCATAAAGCCTAATTTGCGTTATGTACATTTGTATCATCCGTTTTATATATTTTCTCTTTGCTTATTACATTTACAAGTATTGGAACCACGTCAAAAGCTCATGGAGAAATACCAATTTTCATAAAAATAATTGCCGTCTCGACAATGTTGTTGCAAACCTAGTAGACAATAATCTATTGTTATTGTTTACCAAGAACTTAATCAAAGCACCGACTCAAAGCTTGTACATATCTCGGAATAAATTCAAAATGAGATTACTTTACATGGTTAGTTTTAGATGCGACGGACCAAAAAAACAAATATATTTTTTTCTATCTACATCGCCGTTATTGGATTTAGAGAAAAGGCGAGGTATGCCCGAGTCAGGGTTGCTGTGTAGGGTTACCGCAAAGTAAGGACGCGACCGGCACACCAATCCAACAAATCAATATCGTCAGAACGATCTGCTAGATGATTCACAAACGGTGTAAAATGATTTTTCCTTTTGTCGATGGAAACGAGTGTGGGCTTTTTCGTTTAATTGCGATCCGAGAGTTAGATCGTATGCATATCTAGGGTTCGGGCTTTCACGTAGTATTAATCTGATTTATATAATATGTCATGCTTGCAGGTTCTTTTACTTCTTGTACATACTTGATATTTATCATACGATGTAACCACGTTGTGGGTGGAAACAACTAAATTATTACGCATATATATAACTTTTTATTGCAGTGGTCTTTTTATTCTTTATGATGCTAATGATAATAATCATTTAATGTTATATCAATATACTCCCATTAATTTGATTTAATGAAGACAACAAAACAATTATCAAATTATTTTAGTTCAGATTTTTTGATTAACAGAAAAATATTGAATCTATGTAGGTCATATTTACTAAGCTAATTAAGACGATGGTCTTTATTGTTCGTAATATTGGAAACATGACCGCCTTGTCATAAAGATAATACATTAATAGGATTACACGTGCCATGTGACTATGGTTACGGGAAATGAATACATATACCATTAAGTATTAACTTAATACAATAATAATTAGTAAATAAATAAATAAATATTGAATACACCCAACAGTCACATACATAGTCCTGACCCCACGTTAAGATCAATTAAGTCTTGTTTCGTGGGTATCAGGAACTACGAGAATCTTTTCGTTCTCACTAACACCCAGACCCAAAACAAAGATAAATATTTGTTTCGGTGTGGGGATCGAACTCGCAGCCTCACGTTTCACAGCCGGCAACTAACCAATGCCCCACGGAGGCTGTCATACAAGCTTTGATATTTTCCGTTATTAGAGCAGAATCTTGGGATGCGTCCAATTTCAATATTGAAAAACGTTTTCAGGGCATCGACCGATTTGTGCATTGAATATCAAATTATTCCTACATTGAAGAAATATTTTTGAAGCTGAAATATTAATTACTTTTTAAATATATCTGACATCGGTATTCACAGATATATTTTATGTTGAAAATGTGTTCTTCGAGCTTTCGAGCATTGTCGATAATGTTTTATTGTGTACGCTAAAATTATCAAAATCTTTGATTGGATTTTTACATTTTGATTTAACCTTTGAAATTAGAATCTCTCGAACATAAACCTATTTTAGTATCCACAACTTTGACCTCATACCTCATACTATTTTAGTCACTTAATGATTAGTTTTCACCGAAAAACTTACACGATAGTGTTGTACTCTATATTAGTTGGTTCAACGGTATACACCAGTGTGTAGATGTTGATATTCAAATATTAGTGTAAGTGTCACCCGGTAGTTAATTAAGCTGATTGCTTGCCGTGATTACGATTTCAGCTTGTCACGTTGCGGGATACGACTCGGAAGCGATATTATGGAATTGCCCCGTGATGGGGCTGCTGATGAGTTATTCATTAATGTAGCGCAATTAGGTGTTTTGTATATTTTTTATAGGTAACCTTCATTTTTTGGTCTGGAAATGACTTTTTTGGAATAATCGAACAGCTATGAACTAAAAATGAGCGGTTTAATTAAAGATTAAATAACTAGTATTTTTTTTATTGATCTGGACCTTATTTGAGATTTGTCACCACTTGTTATAATCCCCTTAATATTGCATCGGTCATAAAGATAGGATAAAAACCAACTAATAACAAAAGAGAAACTCTTGCTTCAGGCCATGAACCTAGGTAATGTGACACAATAAGCCGATCACGTCCGGCTTCTTTGTTGTGAAGAAAAGGAATTCTAAAAATCCCTTGTACTACAGAACTCCGTAAATAATTTATTAGCAAGTAGCAACGCATATGCAAATTAAAACAAAAAGCAACTATTTGTGTTATCAACGAAAAGATCTTGAGGAACGAGCTTGCTGGAAACGGTGGCATGACAAGTTCACTATACGTTTCCGTGAAAGAAATAATTGAGAGAAGTTTGTTAGCAAAACGTGAATATTAATGCAGTTGGAAGTCACGCCACGTCGACACACGCGTTTATTTTTAGCACGAGCACAGGCTGCGATGTAATTAGCGAACTTTGTGAAAAAATATTAACCCTTATTTAGTTTTTCGCGGTTCGGTTGATCATCGCGTGAAATCGCGGCTGAATAATGTGCGTCGCTTTTTTGACAAATATTTAGAATCCTTACAAATTGTACGTTTGATGAATGTTTTTTGTACATTATTATTTTGTACACGTGTTTTAGAGCACAATGTATATTTCATAGTTTCTAGAAGTATATTTCCTTCTTGTGGTTTTTCCCATAAAACTAATTGAATTTAACCAAATAATTTTAAATAATAGAATTAAATTGTAGGCATTACTTGCCTCCTACGATTTGTTGATTGAACTATGATTTACCAATCTTAATTTATGACATAGAATAAGATCTCATAGAAAATAGAGAAATAGTAGATCATATTAACATATCACGCCTTTCTGCACTAGCATAATGATCAACCAAATCGAACCGTCAACGCTGGGTATACAGTCTACAATACACAAAATAAAACGTACATAAAATACAGTAAAACGGTTCTCAATTTGTAAAGTCAAACAGTTTTGTACAAAGAAATTGTGGAGAAAATGAAATTCACTTGTTGGTCACACTAGTCACGGCCTCATTGCGGTCGTAGACTTAGAGCGGGGCTTACCGAGTATCGAACAAAACTCGCGGAAAATACTTTAAACACTGCATCATTTTGTTACACGCCTTTAAAATGTACCATTTAGGAGAATGCTCTTAATGTGCTGTTTAATACCTCACGAACACAGGAATTATTTATTTGGAACTTTTAAAATGTATAAAGTAGTTTCTACTTTGTATGTACGTTATCATTTTCTATGTCTTTTATATTTAGAAAATCGTTTTCAGAATAAGCAACACTGTTAAATATAGTAAAAAAAGACTATAAAAATAATTTACTTTTAGTTTTATCATAGCAACTTATTGATGTAGTAATAAAATAAGTGAATTTATTATGAAGTAGCATTGTTTCCCTTTTGTGGTATTATTTAGCAAGTTGGTCGAGATTTATGAGTCTTTAAGATGTAAATAAGGGCTCAACAACACTTCGAAGATAATGGTTCCTTTATCTTTCAACTTCTTAATGTCTTGGCAACGCTTCGTTAAGAGTTTGGTATTGTTGAGTTATACTCCTGCTACGATGTATATAATTAACTTTGTAGAAAACCGTATCTACTATGAATAATAATTATTAAACAAACGTCGATCTGAATTCTGAAAAAATTGTGGTCAATGCATTTTCATGCAGAAGTAGGTTATAAGGTCAGGTCTATTTGAACAGTGTTTTTTTTTAATCTGGCACGAGAAAGTGCCCTTTATAGACTCGATGGTGCAATACAAATGGAGTTTCCACTGGTGACTTGTTATGTTCAGCCAGACGACACGACTATGCCGGCTTTCTCATAACCATATGTTAAACACAAAGACAGCTTCAAATAGTTGGAATCCGAAACGCGACACTTTTACGCACTTTACTTTTAGGCACTATGATAGGTGACCACACGCGTGTACGGTGGTCTCAGCCCCGATAGGATAACTCACACTCAAAGAAAGAACTTCGTTAAAGACATTGTATGACTTATGGGACTCGCCGAGCTCCGGAGCTCGGTGCCCATTATTTGCTTGCTATTATTGATCTTGTTTGATAGGAGTTGCAGTGGTAGGTGTTGAGTTCAATGCCAGGAAAACCCAGGTGTGTGCGTTCACGTGCAAAAAATCCTCGTTCTCTCCCCTCCCTAATCTTCAGGGTATTCCCCTCTCAATGCGGAATGACCTGAGTATCCTTGGTGTGGATATCCGCTGTGATCTTAATCCAAGGAATCACATCGAGGGCGTAATATCTGCCACATCGCGCAGGGTCGGAATCCTGAACAAGGTGCGTCGGTTTTTCACGCCCGGTTAACTATACCGCTTGTATAAAGCGCAGGTTCGGCCGGGTATGGAATACTGTTCGCACCTCTGGGATGGATCCGCCCAGTACTTACTCGATGCCTTGGATGGATTGCAGCGGCGGGCCATCCGCATTGTAAATGATGCAGACGTTACGAGCAACTTAGAGTCGCTACAGTTGCGGAGGGATGTTGCCTCTCTAAGCGTGTTCTACCGTCTGTATCATGGTGAATGCTCTGAGGAATTGTTTAGTTTGATCCCCTCCTCTCCTTTCCTTAACAGAACCACGCGTGCTGGCTTGCGAAGCCACAGCTTGACGGTTCAAACCATCTCGGCGCGAACAAAAAAGTTCGCAAATTCTTTTTTGTGCCGCACTGTGAAGCTGTGGAATTGTTTGCCGTCACACGTGTTCCCTCCTTCCTATAATCCTGGGTCCTTCCGCCGTAGTGTGAAGAAGCATCTCAGCAGGCCGGCATAATTGTGTCGAATGGCATGGGACCGCCGTCTGATGCCATTCGATACTCTGGCTGGACGGCATTTGCGCTTAACATCAGGTGCAGTGCAGTCATCATGCCGTGCCAGAATAAAAAAAAAAAAAAAAGTCTCTAGAACGCGGATTCTAGGTCAGCCAACCACGAAAATCATCTAGAAAAGCGTTAAATGTATATTTACTTGGTGAAGGCATTTGGCAACATTACGATTCATTGCGTGACTGTGTTCATTTGTGCGGTGTTCGGGGTCCTTCGATATTTTCGCTCTGAGACCTTGGAGGAGTGGCTTTTGCTCCAATAAACGTTGGTATTAATTCTTTTGACAAAGGGTAAACTGTTCCAGTCCTATTATTTAACTAACTTACAATTTTGATTAACGGTTCCTGTCTTTGTCAGTTTTGCGGAATATTTATCATGTGGATAGGATCCAATGCTACCCATTATACTTATTCAAGGACAGGAGACAAATGTAGGTTATGCATGTTGTGAAGAAACACTTGAAACAATACAATTGTATTGATACTTCTGTAATGGATACGATATGTACATATGATTTTCAGAGGATAAAACATGTACTTAGATATGTTTCTTTTGCGGTTTGGTCCATAATGATGTTTTGTATTGTTTATGCCAAATGATAGAGCATTCAATAGTGGTCAATATCGTGCGCAACTAAGGACAAACCTAATAATTCAATTAAGGAATAAACATACATATATATATACAAAAGGATTACATATCTCTACTTTGGAACAATAATTGCAGTATAAATATTTCATGAAGTGCCAAAATAATTAAGCCCGAATGCAGATTGGTCTTTAGATTGTTTGCGAATCAGCTTCCACACAATATATCCGTGCCATTAACCTACTTCAGCGCGCCCGGAGCACGTAATAACAAGTCATACATGTCGGAAATACTTTTACGATCTTAATATAGAATACGGAATGAATAAATACAGACCGAGATCACATGCCCAATTACCATTCTTCGTGGGCATATTAGGCAAATTGGATTCTATTAAAATATATCAAGAGCTATTTTATCATGCATGACAAAGTTTCGTAATTAGTCTACGTTGGCTTGAACATATCATGACGCCATTGACCCCAAATTAAAGTAATGTCAATGCGGCTATCAATATTTTATGCCCTGTTTTAGTCCTTATAAAAACCTAGTGTTTGGAAATATTTTTAATTACAGTTCTATGCCTATAAAAAATAATGTGTTGTTTGGCCGACTTACTAGTAGGTACTTTAATCGACTTACTGGCTAATGGGCATGAGTCCTAGTTCTAGTACGTCAGGATTGGCATGAGTGCGCCAGTGGGGTCAAGGCTCTATTTCAGAAGGAGGTTAAGACGGTGTACTAAGAAGGTATAATAGGTCGTAGCGACAAACAAGTGGTGTTCTATCCACTAAAAAGGCTTAAGGCCATTTATTATGTTCTTGTAATCACTATAGTGCGAATGGGTGTGTTTATATTTTATATTCCGTGGCAAGTAGCTAAGGATAATAATGATGAAAACGGACATCACATTAGAATAGTTTTGGCAAGATGATGTGAATAAATTGATGTGAAAAACGAGTCTTAAATAGTAAGAGTAAGATAAAGCGTCAATATCGCATTAGGTTTTACCTGTAAGATATTGTACAGTTGAAAAATAAATAAATAAATAAAAATCGGAGTCGTTGACGTAATTGCATTACATTCCAAATAAAGTATGCACCGGCAAGACAAGTTTATTTCGCAGGTCGACAGTCGACAATGGCATGTATTGCTATGAAGGGATTTCTATCGTGTATGGTGATTGCAATCCGTTAGAATACAAAAAACTGAATTTTATAGACTATTTCATTAGACTGCAGGACAATAATACAATAACCATTTCAAATATGAACATCATTCGCGGGCATAAAAGACATTCGAAGTTCAAACGACACGTTGTCTGAAAGTGTAATCTAGTCTAGAAATGGCACACGTGAGTAATCTCAAAGGTCAGTTTACAATTGCACCAAAGTTCATTGACCACGTCCTTGTATCGCGAACATTTGAGTACCTACCTAGTACCTACGTCTCCTCGCTATCGATCCATTTCTTTGTCTATGTACAAAGCGGTGGAACCGTGTTACTTCGTGGGTTTTACGAGAATTTGCAATTTCAGCACGTCCGAAGGGTTTTCACGTTCATGGAATTTTACTGCGATAACTGTGTGAATAGGATGTGCTTTTGTTCTGATGATCAGAAAAATATATTTAGTTCACGTAACATTAACGTGTGATTACGAAACAAATACCTAATTAATCATTTTTATATTTAACTCAACGATCTTAATATTGTACTATCGAATGTCATATATTAGGTGAAATCAACAGAATAATGAATTTGACAGCCTCCGTGGCGCAGTTGGTTTGACGCCGGCTTTGTAACCAGAGGCCGTGGATTCTATCCCCGCGGATTCGACCGAACCAAATATTTGTGAGACCTACAAGTATTTGTCGAGACAGCCGTCCCTAGGTTCTAGGTGTTAGTGAGATCGAAAAGTTTCTCATAGTTTCTAATACCACGACACAAGACTTCAATGATCTTAATGTGGGGTCAGTACTATGTTACACAGTAACATATAGTAACACTCAACATATAGTACACAGTCTATGTGTGTCACTGTTGAGTGTATTTATTTTACTATTTATTTATTTGTTTTATCGGTAAGAAATCAAATTGACTTACCTTCGTAACTTCCACACATTCGATTATTTTCGTCACTAATTTAAAGCAGAAAAATACGTTCAAAATAGAAATATAATAATAGTTTTCATGTAAACACTATGTTAAAAGCAAGGTATTCAAATATTGCAGTGTTGGAGTTACAAGATTACCTGCACTGCATTCACAGACATGACCTTCAACAAAGAACATAATCCAATTGAGAATTCTCGCTTTCTGAATACGTTTCCATTCTTAGCGTGTAACGTATCAGCATGTGAAAATACTGAATCGATTATAAGGATTAATGAACAAAGCCCTACGAAATCCTCTGCCAACAGAATAATTTACGACAGAGAATCAATTGGGGTCAAGCAATATTTATGGCTCCCATCAATCACACGACGATCGCCACAACTTGTGTATGTAAGTACATTTCCGATTATAGTTACTATTTGCTTGTGAGAGAAGAAAAATACAAGTTGGTAAAACGGAAAAAATTATACCTATGTATGCTCCAAAATTTACAAAGACCTTGTATGTGTATTATAAAAATAAACTTGAAATAAATGTTTCAGACATTCCTCCATTTGGAGTGATTATTAAAAAACATTTTGCTTCGAATGTTTTTATTTTAGGCTACAATTTATTATCAATTTGAACGGACCATTTACGGGGCTTTGTGTATGAATATTTTATTTTTCATCGGGTAATGATTAATGGGATTGAGTGAAACAATAAATCAACCGCACTTTTATAAATAATTACGTCTGTGTAAAATGTAATAATTATAAATAAAGGCATATTTTAAAGAAGCAATGTGGCTATGTGCGTGTGTACATTACAGTTTGTAACTCTTTACATGTATTTTTTTCCACGAGTTTAAAAGAAAAATGCTCGGCAGGTTTGGATATCATAAAAAAATGCATAAATTTCTCTAATAACTATTTCCTCAAATGAATAACATTGTACATATTGGAATTCTTAAACGTTAGGTCTAAACACCAAACAAAGCCTATTCCAGAGTAGACAACGAGCAGTTTGGCTCAACGCAATTAGCTTTATAAGAGGGGCTCTTCTGCCCGAGGGCCACTTAACAAACGTCTTGTGTTTGTGCCAAGAGCTTGTTGAAACTTTTGTCGGTGTTTCACAATAGTTCTTTTACAAATTATAATGGAAAACAGTATATTTGCTTTCGTAATATGCGCGGTAAATAATGATGAGTAGCGTGACTCCGTTTTCGTTGTTATATTTTGTGCAAACAAAATAACGTAACCGACAGGGTTGTATGTCCACGATGAGACAGCAGCGCCACGACCAACTTATATTTTATTTTTATTTATTTTATATTAATACTTTATTTATACTAGATTAATGTGAAGTACACAACATAACAGAAAATAGAGATTTTATCGCTCAGGACAATCTCTTACTGGCGATCATAGGATGAGTATAAAATGATGAGGTAACAAACATAAAAAAGAACATACAGTCGAATTGAGTATCTACTCCTTTTTTTGAAAGAACGAAAGTTAAGGCGGCTGAACCGGCGCCTCTGCCCTGTGTTTCGAGAGCGTATTAATTCCGCCACAAGCTCCCATCCCCACACTCGCTGAGCACACTGACTCCGAGATGGGCAAAAGAGCGCGAGGCTGCCTCTCTGTCGTGGACGTCTATAACATCATAAACGGACGTCCGAAAACAGTTGTATGTGGCATCCGTGCCCCTTTTAATAAAAGGATCGGTAATGTTTACGCGCCGGGCGGTTAAGCGGACGTAAATCGGTACGCTTCTTGCCCTGGGATCTCTGGTGTCACCGAGGGGTTTTTAAATGGTATGTTATGTTTTGTTAGGCACCCGGCTCGACTACAACATCCGCAGCGTGCCAGGCTGGAAGTTCAGTGACACTGACATACTGCTTACACTATCCCCCGGGGTACCGAAATGGGAGCTATATAGTTTTTTCTCTTGCATAAAAAAGGAGGAAGGTGTAGGAATATTTTGATATAAAATACATACCTACGTATATTTCCTATAATCATATACACACATGTACGTATATAGAAATATGTAAACAAATAGATATAAGCCTCAAGTTTACTTTGTTTGAAAAAAGTATAAATGCAATACGTCTTCTAC